>OY728123.1:935790115-937040115 GCA_963277665.1 Viscum album | reverse complement strand
ACAACCAAAAGGGAGAGGAGGGTCGGTCGTGTTCGTGCGATCCGACCCCCTCCCGTTATTGCGGTAACAGGCGGCTCCAATAGAAAAGAAGAAAGGCAACGGAAGAATTCACGAACAACAATTAAAATAAATCCCTACCTCGTCGAATATGATGAGCGAGGATTCGTCGCGGAAAAGCACGTCGCGGAAGAAGCGTCGTTGATTTCTGAGGATCCGGCGTTCTTCGCGTTCTTCGCGTTTTTCGCGAGGAAGAGAAGATCTTCAAGAGTCTGAGTGAAATCTTCCTAGCCTCTCAACACCACCAGCTTAATAAAAATAAGAGTTGTCTTATTTTTATTTCACAAGCCTTGCGTTTTAAAAATTCAAAAACAAAAGAAACAATTAAGTGAATTAATTGCAACGCTTAAACCGCCACATTAATGAGGCGTTTCTTAACCAGAATAAACGCAAGAGTTGACTTCAATAAAAAGGGTGGTGCGGGTGCGTTACTTAAGAAGAAAAGAAACGGTGGAGTTCGTGTGGGCCCCACCTCACAAATATCCTACCAAGTGGGTAGGATATTGTGGGACCCACATCAACCACTTAACATAGGTTAAGCAACTTAAATAAAATAAATGGTGCGACCAATCTATTTTATTCATTTACTCAACCCGAAAATTTAAAAACCACACCCGAGCAAACGCAACTCCGGAAAAGGTGTTTCTAAGCAATTACCGGCGCTGCGATTCCAACGGTGCCCTCGGAATCCGATTCCGAGCACCGGTTCAAAAGTTAGAAAAACTCACTCGTTCGTTCACTGAACGTACCCGAGCTAAACTTCGGAAAATGATTCTGAGCACACCGGGCCTCGGAATCAGGTGTCGTCAGAAACTGCGTTCTTGTAATTTCCTAAGAAAATTAAGAAAAAAATTTCCTTGAATTTTTCGGGTCTTTAAAGGATTGATCATTGCTAATGACAAAAGCCAAGTGGGCACATCCACCCACGAGCTTCCGCTGCACCCGAGACCTTCACATTTTTCTTTATCGGAACTGCGCTCTGCCTGCAACTTTAACCCTTTAATCTAGTCTATCGTCTGCTCCTCCATGTCTTGCAGCCTAAGAGTCACATGTTCCTTAGCCTGTTGTGTTTGATCAATCACAATCGTTGATACCCCGCCTGACCAAGAATAAGCTAATCTATATTGTTCTCCATGGCCGACATCTTCCGGTCTTAAGACTGTTCCCGTCTTTCGTGAGTCTCCTTACGTAACTCACATGCTTGCTCCTTTTCCTCAAACTTCCGTAAAATTTCCCCCATCGTCGATTCAACGTCGACTAACCTGCTTCTTTTCCTCAAACTCGCATGTTTGCTCCTTTTCCTCGAACTTCCGTAAAATTTCCCCCATCGTCAATTCAACGTCGACTAACTTGCTCTCCATTCTTGTCTGCATTCGTTCAACTCGGCCGACAAAACTGCTTCTCACCGATCGTCCATACCACACCTGATCAACCGCAACAAGTGATCCTCAATGTTCGCCAGAAACACTCTCCTCCTAACAATGACTGCACAATAGAATAAAGGGAGAAGGACAAACAAACTGCAACAGAAATAGTAGATGGAGGAGAAGTGGAAGAAGGGAGAGGGAGAGGGAGAGGGGGAGAGGGAGAGGGGGAGGGGGGAACTATCCACTAGGAAGACCACTCTCCGAAGAGCCCTGGTCAATCCTCCCAAGGTCGGACCCCGTATTAGCTGCCAAGATGAAAAACCAAATGAAATTCAGAACCCTCTCCCCTGCTTGCTGCCCCTTATTTATCACACCCCCACCTACCCAACAAACACACCAACTAATACAAGGTAAATGACAAAACTGCCCCTTGACAGTTACACCCACTCTCAGTCATTGACAAAGCCCTCCCCCTGACAGCTAATATACACATTCCTAACAAGAACAGTTATGTCTTGATACAAAAATGACAACTTAAAAGGCTGACAATTGCTCACCCTTTCAAAGGTGGTACATATTCCCATTTCTGGGGTTTAGCATTCTTGTCTTTGCATATCTGCCAAAATCCAAAGGGTAACAAACATCAAATGAATTTTGTCATGTAGGTGAATCAGAAAAAAAAAATCAATTTTCAACATCTGTAATACTTGGAGGCCCACAACATCATCAGTTGCCAGGAGAGTGATTAAACCATAATCAGTATGAGCGCCAGCCCCATACATTCCCTTAGTCGGATCAGAAACACGACCTGAAGTGGAAAAAATTAGCCCACCACAGTTTACTTCTATTTTAATATCATCACATATCCACAACTGATTTTGAAGAATTTCAATTCAGTTTCCACCTTCATAATGCAGCAAGCGCAAGGTTGCAATGGGCTTGCCAAGCATCTCTGGCTTGTCAAAGAAATCACTGTCCAGATCCAGTGCAAGAGCAACAATCCTCGCAACTACTTTTGCCACCTTGCTGAAATTGTCATCCATAAAACCAGGCCCCCTAAGATGCTGTCTAAACAGAGTCTAGGTAATCATGTCAAATTTTTATAGGAAAATTTAAGTTAATTTTTTGATGTATTATGTATTTTGTCAAGAAGCCAGATCATGTAGTTTCATAAAAGAATGAATGCATACATATAAACACAACAGCAGAGCTTACAGCGCCTCTTGATGATATCTCTCCATTGTATCCCTCCATTTCGGCAGGAGAGCTAATAGATAGCAAGAAAATTTAAAATTATTAACTGAGATTTCTCAAAACAACAACAGCAACAACAACAATCATCATCATTCTCACAGAAAAAGTCTCTTAAAACTAAATTACCAGCAGAGGGCCAAACATTTGGACCATAAAATGGCTTCTGAGCATCTGAATCCGTTTCAGGCAGTTCAACGCCGATATAATATCCCTCCTTGTAGTCTCCTACAACCAAAAAACAGGATCATCAATACCTTTCTTTAGTTTAAAACTACATGAAGAAAGTACATGAGAACCCAAAAAGGACCGCTATGTTGGTTTTCTGGATCAAGACGCTCATCCAGAAGAGGAGTGTAGCCTCGACTTTTTTCATTCCGCAAAAGCTTCATCTTCTCATGTATTGGCAGGCTGAAAAAAATTCTACTTTCGGCGAAAACTTCATCCATGAATTGCTGGCTAATCCCGTGATTGACGACATAGAAAAATCCACAGTCCAAGCAAGCCTAGAAAGGGCACTGATGTCTAAATGAGCCAATTCATCAAGAAACCAACTAGCAATGAAGAATCCCGCGGTGGACCATGAATCGCCCACACCGCAAAATCAGCCATGCGTATCGGAGTGAGAAATCTCGGACTCAGAGAAGTGGAGATTACCCTTTTGAGCGAGGAAACCGATTGGTAGATGTCGGGACAAAAGAGATCGATGGAGTTGATAACTAAACCGTCGGCGGACGCATGCAAAGAATCCTCGATCACCATTTCTGTTCAGGCGGACTGGATTTTGGTCCGGAGTGTCGGCTTCATTCCATCGGAGGAAACTGCGCGGAACCCACGCCAGCCAAATGATTGTGGGTTGTGTGTTTTAATTGTTTTTTAAAATAAAATTTATTTGATTTGTTTTATGTATTTTTTATGTATTAATTATTTATCTAATGAAAAAATATTATATTTAAATATAATTATGAATGTCAAGATAATGTCCCTCTTTTTTATTTACTTAACCATTGTGATTTTGCGTCATGAGCCGATCGGTGTTACTAGATACCGAAATGTATCTTATGTAACTGATCTTGGTGAGATGGTCAAGCTGAGTAATAATGCTCCCCCACAAGTTTAAGTCAAAGTCTCGATAATCTCTCGTCATTCTCTCTATGAGGAATTAGGAAGTTTGACCAAACCATTTAGCTTTATTCCTAAAGCGAATATGAAACAACTCACTATTTTAGTATATGTTTCTCTTTACATAATTTCGGTATCATCGGTACCTTATTTCATACGCAACATCAGACTAAAATGAAGTGATATATTAATGAGATTAAATTATTAAATGTGACTGTTATAACATAGTTGTTGAATTAACAGGTATAAATAGAAGTAATTGTATTGTGAAATCTATGCAGAAATGAGAAGTAATGACATCAAATAGCATAAGTATTCCTTATGAGGTGCATTTGTATGAGATTGAAAATGAGGTTGCATCACTAGGATATGCCCTAAACTAAACCCAGACTGGACTTCAACAAGTATGGCTTTAGTGAAATCATTTACAAAAGAAGTTAAAGCTCGTGAAAATCACTATGAGATTAATATTAGCTAAATCACCAGCCACAAATGCCACAATTGTTTATATCGCTCTTAGATATTATGTCAAGGTCTTGGGGGTAGTATAAGTTAGGAAGATGTAAACATGTAATTATTAATGTAATATTTGCTCAAGTTATTTGGAATTTTTATAAAACTTAATTTTAAAAAATAAATAAAAAGGGTCGTATTCAATACAAATGTATTAATCGATGCCTAATAAATAATCAATCGATTTTAAAAAATAGGAGTAAAATCAATTGATTTTTAAGACTCGTTTTTTGAAGAAAAAAAATCTATACATTATGTATTTTTATCTTAACAAAATGATTTGTTCGCTCTTGAACAATGACTTCAATGAAATGTATCGGTAATACATATAAACAAAAAAATTGATACTTATTTAATGTTTTTTACTTGGCAAGGAATAATAATAAATTCATTTTATACTTAAACAAACACTTTTTGCTAAAAATTGTTTTCCCATGTTAAGCATTATTATAGTAAAATTATCTTTTCTCACTTTTAGAAATTAAATGAAGTAAAATGGATTTGATATTTGGAATCAACATGTTCAAATTAGATAATAAGGTTAATTTCATTTTTTATCGTAAAAATTAGCCACTGCGGTAAAAGCTAAAATGAGGTAAAAATGTTAAATCAAGAGATAAAGTCTCAAAATATCACAAAACTTCATCTCTTGATGGGTAGATGAGGGCTTTCTCGATCTTGATCTATCATGTCCTCTCTAATTATCAATTTTGGATCCACTTACCATGATTATGACATATCTTTTTATATTAAGAAATCGATATTTAAAAAAAATGTCACCTCTCTCACCTATAAAACGACTCTTTCGCCGCCCCACTTGTTCTCACACTTAAAGACTCTTAGCTCAACCAAGTTATGCAAAAACCCTTTCCAAACACTCTTAGACATTTCCTGGAGGTACTAGTATCACCAAAAGAATAATCTAAGAAGGCTTAAGAAGTGGTCTAAAAGAGGATATCAAGGGAAGATGGAATTGTTTTAATCGAGTTCTTTCAAGTTTTTTTCTTCTTGCACCTCCTCCAAATAAATTATACTCATCCTAATATGATGATATCAACATCATTAGCATACTAAAATGTTATTACACTGATGGAATTGTCATGACTCCCTCCTCCTAAAGGCACCCCTCATGGGATGACAATGAGAGTAGAGAGATAATGACGTATGAAGCCTGCCTCCAATAGGCCACGGGTTGGCGACAAGCACTGAGGGTATATCATACACACAAAGGAGAAACATTAGCCTATAAGATATGAGAAATGTGAGATAAGATAAAAACACCAAATAAATATCACTCAAGATAAAATTAAAGAAATATCTCAAATGCATGCATGTAATGTCATATAACTGAAACAACTACAAAAAGGGAACTATAAGTACCAAAAGATAATCCTTGACAACGACCATGAAAGCTCAAACAACTTCTGAACAAACAACAAACTAATAATGTCCAAACCAATCACCAACATACTCCAGATGACCTAAAAATAGTTTATATATATATAGGGTGAGCATAGCATGTATACTCACTAGGATCCTCCTCAAAGCCTCTCGTGCAAAAGATAAAGAAAGCATGTTAAAGCCCAACAAACATCAAGTGAAGCTAACACATCACCTAAACATGTATGAAAATATCATAGCCTCACCATGGCTATCTCTCACCAAGTATCGTATATAAGATATCATATAATATAATATCAAAAGAAGGTACCCCCGCCACTTCCCCGCTAGTTTGTCGTTCTACCTCGACGTCGCATATCTTGAGTCATCTCTCTTCAAAAGTAAGCTAGCCCGAAAACACCTGAGATAATGCATCACAACATGCATCTCGCGCATCACATCACCTCATCACATACCACGCACCCCACACACCCCATGCATCACATAATCACATCATCTCATTACACATATCCATATAGTAACCATGTAAGATCCCTAACTTTTGAGTAGGCATTTCCTTGTTTAAATTTTGAGTTAACTCCATTTATAATGGTCAATGAAGTGTTTTATGAGAATATGAGGGGACTTTGGGGTGTCCTAAGGGTTCGGGACATGAAAAAGGAAGAAAAGAGGCTATATTGTGAAGGGGACTCGATTGGAACATAGTTATTACTAATTGTGCTCCTTCACGTTGCAGCTTGTAGGGGGAGGGTGCACGGTTGACAAACCGTGTAAGGGAAGCCTAGAAACTGTGCAGTTTGGAAAAATCCAAATGCATGGCCTTCGCACACTTTGGAAAACCGTGCGGGCTCCCTATGAGACTGTGTGACCCAGACCCCCTATTGGATAGGGGTGGCACACAGTTGGTGCATGGTTTGACCAATCGTGCGACCAAACCATGCACCTCATTTAAAGAGGGAATTTCCCATTTCCCCTTATCAGGCTTTATGATCGCTTACCCAATTTTTCTACTCCTTCTACCACTAATATCTAGAATGATGAACCAAGGGATCCTTCCTCCTTCAAGGGTCATTCTTCTTCGATTTTGAGTCATTTGAAGCATCATTGGGTGCGAATCAAAGCTCTAGGTGATTCTACCACCCCCCTTTCCTCTATTTTATAGATGAGGCCTTGTATAATTGTGTTTATCCTTATAAAGCCTCAAAAACCATATTTTCCAACAGATTCTAAGTTTGGTATTTGAAGGTTGTTTGAGTTCAAATCAAGGGTCATTTTTGAGCGAGCATTCATCAACAGACTCGAGTTAGGTGGTCTACAAGTTATATCTTGCAATCTTGATGTTTATTCATGTGCATGTAGTTATGCCTTTATGTCGTTGGGTTGTGTATTTGAACCCTTAATAAGAAATGATAAAATGGGTGTGTAAATAGAGTGTTTAACCCCTCATGATCCCCGTTGGATCCGTTGAGGATGATTAGATTGTGCCTAAAGGGCCACCCAAGGGGTGTGTCACTCCCTCGTACATGGAAATTGAGTCTTTAATTGATGAATTGATGGGTTTATGTTATTAAATCAATTGTAATTGTGTTTAGAATGCTAATGTGGAATAAGGGGTTGTATGGATTAACTTATAGAAGTTAAATGAGTTGCGACATGTTAATGGGTAAATGTGATAAGTGGTTCAAGAGGCATGTCCATGTGGGTAAATGGTTTGAAAGGGGAAACTGATGGTTGTAATTGTGCTTAAATGATGAAATGGGATAATTATGGAATTGATTAAAGAGTTGAATGTGATGAACCATGGTAATGTGATAAATGAAGAGGTGCACCCATGTTGACATTATTAGTTAAAATGTTCAAGGATGATGAACCTTGGAATGAATAATAAATGGTATGGTTGGGATATTGGACTAAGGATTCTCTCCCTTAGGTCAGGATAGAATGATTCTCTAGGATCCACTGAAGTATTTCATGGTTTATAAAGTTGGACTAATTCTCCAAGCTCTTAAGGCATGGACATGAGATTGATACCTAGACGGATGCTCCAAGTTACACTGTTAAATTGAATTTATAAATGAATTCCCATGTGATGTAAAGTGTTGACCCCCCCCCCCCCCCGTATGGGTTAGACCTTTTATGTAGGCTGATGTGGGTTTAATAGTTGGTTGTCCCAGTGGAACTCGAGGGCCAAGAGTCTAATGAATAACTGTTAATAGGAACATTGATTATTTTTACAGTCTTGTTTATTATTCTTGTCACTTCTGCATACACTTTTATTTGACTAGATATTATTGTGGACACAATTGGTGGTGGCCTACTAAGTTGTACTCATACTCTGCTCGGTCCATCATCGAGTACCTGAGCATACTTCATAATTTCATGACAGGATAAGGACAAAGGCCCTACGGTAGATAGTTGATACAGGTAGGAACATGGATGAGGGGACCAAACTTGGTGTTATGACCCGACTTGGGAGGTCATCAACATTTCTTTATTTTTAGTTTACCTTATATATAGTATAATTTCATGGCATGAAATATTTTATAGTATTGGTTTGTTAGTACTTCCCTTGTTTAGGAATGTGGCGTGTGTTGCTTTATTATTTATTATCATTGCATGTTGGTCTTTATTTTGATTTCTGTTGTTGGCTTACTCTGGTAAAGAGGGTATAGTCTCCCCACATGTTCCATTAGACCCTCTCTACTAGTCAGTAGCCTCTGGTATATGGGAAGATATACTTGAATTCATGTGACGAACCGACTCAGGGAACCAAATATAGTGGCACACTAGTGCAGAAAACATTTACCACGTCAGCATTTTTTACGTCGGTTATAAATAATTAACATGTAAAGCTATAAAAATTTATTTATCACATCATCTATAATATAACTGACATAAAAATTCTGATATTTGATTTATCACGTTGGTTATATTATAACTGACGTGATAAATCTATTTTTTACGTCAGTTATATTATAACCAATGTGAAAAATAAACTATTGTGATTTATCACATCGGTTATTATATAAACGACGTAAAATTTCTTTTATCACGCTGATTATTATATAACCAACATGATAAATGTAATAAAAATAATAATTTATCACGTCGGTTATTTTACAACTGACGTGATAAACCATTTAAAAAATTTATCAAGCGTCGTATTATGACATGCTGTATTTTTTGATCGGGCGACCTGTGACTCTTCTCTCTCACATGGAAAACCTAGAAATGTTTCTTCGAACTTGTTCCCTAGAACCTCATTTTGCCAGCATCATTCATCATCTTTTTTATCACCAGATCTATCAAATTGACTCACAATATTCAAGTAAGCCTCACATAACTCGATTTCATTTGTTATTTTTCATGGATGACCTGCATTTAGGTTTTATGATTTCTTTTTTTAAAATATCGCAATATCTTGGATTATTTCCTAATGTTATCGTTATTTGAAACAATTTTTCTTATCCTTGATCTGAAATAATTGGGAATTAATCTCTATGTTACTTTGGTTAGCTGCTTCTATATTTAAATATGAAATCCCCATGTAGATATCATGGAGACATTGGTTATATATCATAACACCCTTGTCATTTTATATAACACATTAAATTTTTTGGTTATTCCAGCTTAGAAAAAAAGAAGTAATATTTTCCCTGGTGTTTTGTGATGAATATGTACTCAGTCTTCCTATAAGAGTTGGGTCATTTGTTTATTTAATTATTTTCCTATATGGTCAGGTTGTATGTAGTACATATTTTATGTTGACTGCTATTTTATATTATAACATAGTATGTTGATGCATGATTGCTTATTTATTTAGCACTGCATTTGTTAATTATTTATTATTAGATAAGTATCCCCCAAAACAACCTGCCAACATACCTTGAATAAGATATTTTCACCACATTCCCAATACAATCTAGGTTCCTCTCAAGGCCTATACTTTGAGTCTGATATAAATCCATTTCAAAAAGTGGCTCAGAACCTAACAATATCAACTTACCACTCAAATCAATTTCGACCATACACAATACCATTTTCCACAAAAAACTCAATATGAATGATAAAACTCACATATGTGACCATAAAAATTACATGAAATGAAGAAAATATTTTATTGCTAAAAAAAATATCTTTATAATTTTCAAATACACATATATTTGTTTTATGTTATATTTCAAAATTGTGTTACTTTCAAATTATGTCATATTTCATATAAATATAAAACTGTTATATCTAACTATATTTTCATTTTAAAATTATTTCCATGCATATATTTTTCAAATACGCATATAATTGTTTTATATTTCAAAAAAAATACATTCAAATTATGATATATTTCATATAAATATAAAATTGGATTATCTTAACAAGATGTATAATTTTGATATTTGTTATAGGTAATACTGAGTCAAAGTTGGATTATGGCACATCGAATGAGTAATGAATATGAGGAAGGTGTTGATGCCTTTTTGGAATTTTCTAAATGAAATGTTCTAAGAAACGACGTGTTTTTCTGTCCATGCCTGAAATGTTTGAATATGAAGAAGTTGAAAAGTAGAGAGATCAAAGATCATCTGATTTGTCATGGTTTTAATCCATGTTACAGCCCTTGGATTTGGCATGGTGAAACTAGACAGAATGTCAGATCTACTGATGATGATGATTTTCAAGATGTTAACTCTGATAAAATTGAAGAAATGATTCGTGATATTGTAGCAGAACAAATTGAGATAGAACCGACAGTTGAGAGTCTATATGTTGATGCTAAAAAACCATTGTATCCAGGTTGTATGGATTTTACGGTTTTATCGGCAGTGTTAAGATTGATTAACCTGAAGGAAAAACATGGATGAAGTGACAAAAGTTTTACAGAGCTGCTAAAATTGTTGAAAGACATTCTTCCAAAAGACAATGATCTTCTAGATTCACATTATAAGGCCAATAAAATATTATGTCTGATGGGATTGGGATACATGAAAATACATGCATGTTAGAATGACTATATGATATATAGGAAGGAATATGAATTTCTGTTAGAGTGTCCTAAATGTGGGACATCATGGTATAAGTTGAAAGAAAAATCACAGGCTGATGTAGAGATCACAGAGATCCCTGCCAAGGTATTTTGGTATCTTCCTATAATTACTCATTTGAAACATTTATTTACTAATTCACATGATGAAAAAAGGTTAAGATGACATACTGATGTGAAGATATGTGATGGAAAAATACGCCATCCAGCCGATTGTCCACAATGAAGGAAAATTGATGAATAGTATCCTATATTACGAAATGAAATTAGAAATCTCATACTTGGGTTGTATACAGATGGAATGAATCTATATCTAAACCTCAGTATCACACATAGTTCATGGCTTGTTTTATTGGTAATTTACAACATATCTCCTGAAGTTTGTATGAATCACAAATATGTCATGTTGGGTATAATGATCTCTGGTCCAAAGAAACTCATAAATGATATTGACGTTTTCTTGTCACCATTGATTGATGATTTGAAACTTTTATGAGAGGATGGTATTAGGGTGTATGATTCTTATAAAATGGAATATTTTCAACTACATGCAGAGCTTATGTTCACTATAAATGACTTCCCAATGTATGGACATTTTTCTAGATACACTGTTAAGGGGAATAAAGCATGTCCAATTTGTGAACAATAGACTTCATATTGTTAATTTCATCATGAGAGGAAAACAATATACATGGGTCATTAAAAGTTTTTTCCTGTGAATCACTCTTATAGAAGATTAAAAAAGGCATTCAATGGCTCACAAGAATTTTCTATTGCCCCAAAACCTTTATCCACTGATGAGTATTTTGAGAGGGTTCAAAACCTTGATGTGGAATTGGGAAAGATGCATAAATCTGGTAATGATAGACATATTTATGTCATGCACGTGGAGAAGAATATTTGTAACAGTTTGATTAGAACATTTTTAGATATTAAAGGAAAGACTAAAGATGGGTTATATGCAAGATTAGACATACTATCAATGGGAATACGTTTAGAGTTAGCTCCCACTCCTGATGGAAGGCAAACATTTCTTCCCCTGGATTGTCATACATTATCCAAGAGGAAGAAAATTAGCTTTTTTCAGTGTCTTCATGATATCAAAGCGCCGCAATATTATTCTTAAATTGTAAAAAAATTTGTCTATTTGAAGGATTTGAAGTTGACAGGTATAAAATATCATGATTTTCATGCCATGATGCAACAACTTCTACTAGGTGCATTGCATGAAATATTTCCCATCTGTGTCAGAAAGACTATCATGAAGGTGTGTTATTTTTTTAATTCAATTTGTAATAAGGTGATTGATGTGGATGCTTTGAACATTTTGGAAAATGATGCAATTTATATACCTTTTCAATTATAAATGTATTTTCCTCCATATTTTTTTGATATAATGGTGCATTTAATGGTTTATATGTTTCGAGAAATAAAGCTTTGTGGACCTATATATCTTCTTTGGATGTATCCTTTTGAAAGGTATATGAAAATATTGAAGGTGTATGTTAAGAATCTATATCGACCTGAAGCCTCCATTGTTGAAAAGTATATTTCTAAGGAGGTTGCAGAGTTTTGTACGAGCTACTTGTCTGTGGAGGAGCACATTAGTTTGCCTCCATCTCGCCATGAATGAGTTAACAATGAGGGAAAAGGGATTCATGGCTTGAAAGTCAAATAATTGTCAACTGAACAGATGAAGAAGGTATATTTATACATCTTGAATAACATAGCTAATGCTCAACCGTACATCACATTGAATATTAATGAGTTGAAACAATGTCATCCAAAGAAGAAAGAAATGTGGATTTTGAATGAGCATAACAAAACATTTTTTCCATGGTTTAAAAAGACCCTTCTTGGTAGATCAGATGCATCAGAGACATTAATATGGTTATTGGGTGATCCAAGTTTAAATGTGATAACATGGTCCGGGTATGGAATTAATGGATATACATTTCATACGAAAGCTCAGGACAACAAAAGTGAAGTTCAGAATAGTGGGGGTATTGGTGTTTGCAGAAGCAATGCATTTTTTGAGTTCTAAAGAAAAAAACTCAATTTCTGCATCAAGTGCATATTATAGAGTCATTTAAGAAATATGGTGGGTTGATTAATTTAAAATTAAAGTTCATGTTTTTAACTGTAAATGGTTTATCGATAACAAAAGTGTTAAACATGATGAATTTGGAATGACAGTTGTTAATCTGAATAGATTGGAAGACACAACTGATTCTTTTATAATAGAAACACATGAAAAATAGATTGCCTATGCGTTTATCAATCAGATATGAAATGGTCTATTGTTTTATAAGGAAAAAACAATATTTTGGTGAGGATAAACTTGATAAAGATTCTGATTTATGTGAGATCCCTACTTCTATGGAAAGATTAATAAAAAATAATGACGAGCATGTTGTTGACATGGGTTGTACCATAAGGAATGATCATGATGAAGGAATTTGGGAAAAAAATCCATTTGTACATTCCTAATATTACAGGTGACATATGTTTATTTATCATTTACATTTATTAAATTCATAAAATGTTAGATATTGTAATTTTTTTCACTATTAAAATGCATATTAAAACTAATATGTAAGATTTTTTTTTATTTTTGTTTTGTTTTGTTTAGTTTACCATGTTTACCATTAAGTAACTTATATATTTATTGATTTTGTTGAATAACATTTACTTTACCATGTTTACCATGTTTACCATAGTTTACCATGTTCACCATTATGTAACTTATATATTTATTGATTTTGTTGAATGGAAATTACTTTACCATGATTACCATTTACCATGATTACCATTTACCATGCTTTACCATGCTTACCATGTTTACCATGTTTAATATTGCGTAACTTAGTTTAATTTTTCATTTTTTGTTTACATTAGTATTGTAATATTTGAATTTTTATCTTTGTGAACTAATGTTTTCTTTTTTGATTTTAAGGATAATGACAGATCAATCAGTTGATCAACTACATAATTTTGGCGACAAGCATCATGATCATACGTTTGGGGAGGAACATTCACATGCTCTTCCTGATGTTCCCTAATCTTCTTCATGTGTTTTCACAACGACAAAGAAGAGTTCAAGAGTTGTTGGTAGCACTCATTTACCAAAAATATCACTTTCCCATAGCGAGGACCAGAGGATAGTCATAGAGTTTGATGAGAATGATGCCCCTAAAGGTCCAAATGCAAAAGATTTTAAGAGTTTTTTATCAACTCAAGGTAAAATCAAAGTAATCATTTTGTATAATGATTGTAAAATTGTAGAAAAAGTGGCAATATCTCAGTTGTGGGAGAAAATTTTGGTAAGATATTTTACTATTGTTTGAATAATTCTTAAATGTTTATAGTATAATATGTTCTCCTTCTTCTTTATCAGATGACATTTGATATTCCTAACACTGGAGGAGTCAGGAAGAAATTTTTATCGATGATTGCTAGGAGATGGAGGGATTTCAAATCAACCCTCACATCTAATTTCATTTTTTTTAATATCCAACATGACAATCCATGTCATATGTATATCCTTTTATAGATGAATACACATGTAAAGAATTTGTTGAAAGTAGAAGAAAAGAATTATTTTTTGTAAGTTCAATGTAAACTTTTATAATTTTTCTTATATTAATTATCTTATTAAGGATTTTTTACTGATTTATTATTCTTAATTTACAACAAACAATGATATCTCATTAGGAGATCCAATCTAAAAATGTATACCCACATAATTTATCTCAGAGAGGGTATACTTTATTGGAAGAACAAATGATAGCGGAAAAATTACAAAAACTTAAAGCCGAGTCTTAAAACTCTGGAGAGGTTGCCCCTCCATCCCATCTATCTAGAAATGAAAAATAGAAGAGGGCTCTAATGGGAAAAAAGGGGCAATATATTACAGAAGAATCGATGATCGTAGATGAGAATATTGTAAGATATTTTATTTATTTATTTAAGTTAATTCTCTTTTTTATATACTTTGAAACATTAAACAATTTTTCAATTAATTCATACAAGATTATCTTAAGGAGCAAAGCAAACAAGGGGTATTTAAAGCTACTGGGAGGTAAGATATTTTATATGTAGCATTGGGAAATCCCAAACACCTTGGTGGTGTACGGGGATACCTGGAAGGTATATCAGTAAGAAAAGTGTTGTCACGTTCTTCAACTTCTCCCATTGAGAGTATTTATAAAAAAAATAGAATCTTTGGAGGCTAAAGTTTATAATATTAATGCGATGATGGAGGAAAGGATCAGAGCGTCAGTATAGTCTATGTTTACAGACATGCAAAGACAATTTCAGACTACATCTCCTACTCCTCCACCTCCGCCTATAGACCCCATTTTTTATCCTACACCTCTGCCAACAGCTCCCACTCCCCCACCTCCAGACCCCATTATTTATCCTCCACATCATCCTACAGACCCCATTTTTTTATCCCACTCTGAAAGCATGACCAATTGTCACCTATCGACCGTTCAAAGTTCTGATGCTCTGCTAATGTGTATAGCATCACTCGGGTCGAATCCTCGGTGATGATACTTTTTAAATAGTCGAATGTTTTTAGTTGATTGTATTTTGATGGGGGGGTTGCAGAGATTAATTGAAGTGATTAATGATTAGTGTTTAATTTGACAATTTGATAAATATTGGGGTTCAATTGACTCTTAGAAGTGTACTCAGAAGCATGGATTGAGAATGCAAAGTGATCCTCAGATGGGTATCACATGGCTTGGAAAATATTGAACTTGACCAGTTGGTCACCAAATTCCATGGATAAGATGCCTGAATGGACATCAATATTAGTTCTAACAATTGTGAGGAATGGTCTTCCTAGAATTAGGGGAGATCGAGAAGAGTTTGTCTCACCTTCCATGTCAAGGACATAGAAATCAGCAGGGAAGATAAGATCATTCGCACGAACAAAGACATCCTCAATTATACCCTCAGGACTAGCGGTGCTTTGATTGACCAATTGAATGACAACACTTGTTGGATGTAAGGGACCTAGACCAAGGTTGGAGATAGATTTGGGCATGACATTAATTGAGGATCCTAGGTATATGAGTGCATCATTGAAGTTGGAACTTCCAATTTGGCATTGAACTGTAAAGGTCCCTGGATCTTTGCACTTTATGGGAATAGACTGTTGGGTGGAAACATTTTAAAAGGTCATAAGTTGCCTCTTGTGGGTGCACAGTTCCTTAATAAAATTGGCATACTTATGGATTTGTTTTATGGAATCTAAGAGGGGTATGTTGACTTCAACATTTCTAAACATGTAGAGCATTTCATGACCGGGTTCAAAGGACTTCTTTGGATTAAAAACGACTTGAGAAAAGGAATTGGGTTCCTAAGTGGAATGGAAGGAGGTGAGGGAATGAATTCAGATTCATTTTCAAGTTTTTTTTCTTTTCATTTTCTATGTCAACATTTAAAGGGGGGTTGGAGGACTTATCTTGAGGCATAGAAATTTTTTTCCCCAATCTAAGTGAAATTGCACTTACATTACCCTTGGGATTGGGTAATGGTTAAGATGGGAGTTGGGAAGAATTTGATTGTTGTTGTTGGCTCAGGTGGGATGCAAGTTGACCAATTTGGGTTTCAATGTTTTTGAGGCTGGAACAGGTGAAGAAGGAAAGATCTTCCACTGCACTTTCCCATGGTTTATTAGAAGAAGGTTCTTGTCCAAGATTGGTATTACCTTGATTTTGGTTCTTGGGAAAGAAATTTTATTGGTTTTGGAATTGGGAAGGCTCACTAGGATAGTGGAATCTAGGAGGAGGATTGTTCCTTTGTTGTTGAGGAACAAAAGGATAAGGTTGTTGGAAGTTACCAACACCTTGACCATATTGAAACTAGTTTGGGTTTTGATGAGGGTATTGAGGGGGATGAGAAATGGGATTCTCATATCTCAAGTTAGGGCTATATATAGAAGAGAAAGGCTCAGAGTGAGGTTGGTTGAAGTTTATAATGAATTGACCTGATTGTTGAGGGTTGGGGTTCCACTGAGCATATGCTGCATTGATCTCCATTGGTTTAGATGAATCATATTTATCCTCTTGAAGTTGTGGAAATGTGTCAGTTGGATGAGCTAGTGAGTTGTAGATTCCACGGTTTTTGACAGGTCTAGGAAACATTGATTGTAGAGAAGATGAGGTTGGGGATTTGGATTCCACAACTAGTTGTCACACAAGACTTGTAAGTTCACTCATCCACTTGGTCATCTTGTTCAGCTCTATGGATTGATTATCTTGGACTTATTTTACTTGAGCATGTGCTCGAGTATGGAATTTTTGTGTGTTTGCAGCCATTTTTCTTATAAGATCTCTTGCAGCTGTAGGAGTTTTATCAACAAGAGCACCGCCACTTGCGACATCAATGAGAGTTCTTTCCATCACCAATAACCCCTCATAAAAGTATTGGATCAAGATTTGGTCAGGGATTTGGTGGTGTGCGTAGGTTATAACAAGATTTTTGAATCTCTCCTAGTATTAATGGAGTGATTCACTTGGGACCTGATAGGTACCACTAATTTCTTTTCGAATAGAAGTAGTATGAGAAGCAGGAAATAATTTCTCTAATAAGAGTCGCTTCATGTCATTACATGTGGTTATGGAACCAGGAAGAAGGTAGCAAAGCCATGAATTAGCAGTGTCATCTAGGGATAAAGGTAATGCTTGGAGTTTGATTTTTTCCTTAGAAACCCCTTGAGGATTCATGGTAGAGCACACCACTTGGAACTCTTTAAGATGAAGATTTGGATCCTCACCGGCTAGCCCATGGAAATGACGGAGAAGATGAATCAAACCCGATTTGAGTTCGAAGTCAGCCTCTATATTTGGATATTGAATACCAAGAGGTTGATAGTTCATATCAGGGGCAGTGAGTTCTTTAAGTGTTTGTTCCCTAGGATTGGCCATATCTAATTCAATTGGTTAGACAAGGATTGGTTCTTGAATTATTTGATTATCCCTAATGTTCCTCCTAAGTTGGTGAAGTGTTCGCTCAATTTCAGGGTCAAACAAATCTGAGGTATTGTTTGAGAGGCTACGGGGCATTCATAGAGATATTGGAAGAAAGAGGAATATGGGTTTTTCTTTTTTTGTTTTTCGTTTATGATTTTTATAAGTAAGAAAAGTTTTTCTTTGTGTATTTTTTTCATTTTTTTTGTTTTAAATTTGGTTTTTTTGGTTTTTTGTTACAATAAATAGAAAATAATGACTACATAAAGCACCATCCCCGACAACATCACCATTTGAAAGCGCGACCGATTTTCGCCTATCGACCGTTCAAAGTTTCTATGCTCTGTTAATGTGCATAGCATCACTTGGGTCGAATCCTCAGCGATGATACTTTTTTAATAGTCGAATGTTTTTAGTTGATTGTATTTTGATTGGGGGGGGGGGTTTGCAGAGCTTAAATGAAGTGATTAATGATTGGTGCTTAATTTAACAATTTGATAAATATTGGGGTGAGTTCATTTTTAGGGAGTTAAGCTTGTGATATCCTTGAGCTTTGTTTTATATTGCATTTAAATTAACACCCACTTCACAAGATAACGTTGATTGGAATTCCTAAGTGTTAAGACTTTAATCCAAGACTTAACTTATCTTAGGGTTCTAATATAAATTATATCTTGTTGATGGTAGTGTATTTATGGTTCCAATAATTCATGGAAACCACACGTTAAACAAATCATGTCATTAATCCACGACATTCTAAGTTTAACACACACAATGTTAATTTAAAGAATATCCATCGAGCAAATGCTCTCAATCACTTAACATACCCAAATTATAACTCAACCCAATGGTAGATTTACTCATCCATTTTTTTGGTTAATAATCTGTTTGTAATGTGTATGATTATGAATTATAAATAGAAGAAAAAGAAAGGGATAAGAAAAGAGTTTTGCGTCGAACACACACACACAAACAATGAAAGGAATTAAATACTAACTTTAGATTGAATGAGAAACCATAATAAGGGAAGGGGATTAAACTGTATTTAAACTATTTTAAGACCACTGATATTATTTAATATAAGGTGGATGAGAATAATATATGATGAAGAAGAAACATTCATTAAAATATAATTACAAAAACCAAGATTTACAAGATTACAAATGAAGAACAACACAAAAGTAAAAGGAAACAAAGAGAGGAGGAAGGGTATATCAAGTGAAAAATTGAGTATGATAGGTTATCCAAAGCCCTTGTAAAGTCTTTGGTCATGCCAATATGTTTTACTCTCTTCTGAAATGACAAATCATTTGAAGGAGAGGAGGGGGATGTATTTATAGCCCAAGGATGTGGACTGTTTGCATTCCCAATCTATCCCTCCACTTGGATATACAATTTGGACATCTAGATAGCCAAATATCGAGATATCTCATTCTTCAAAGTTGTATATAATAATTTTTTCTGACTAATCTAAAAATTTGGAAGCATTTGAACTTATGGATCCAAAGTTATGGTGCTTTGATTAAATAAAGTTAAATTGTCCATTTCAATCCATACTTTTTTGAAGGCCAAAATGTGAATGGGTTTATCAATAGGAATATGCCTTAAAATCTGAACACTTTCTTCAACAAAGTCATCCACATATATCTCCAATTTCTCACTGAAAAATATCATCTTGATTAGATGATTACATCATGAGATATGTCATGAATATTGTACTAGTTTTATTTCCCGTCCAGAATGGTGGGTTGAGTTTAAATGAATCATTTGGGTCCCTTATATTTAGAGTTGGGCCTTGAAATTTTTATCCAAGACTCCTTAAATTGTACCCCAAACTCTAGAGGAGAATAAAGGAATTTGGACTTCCTGATGGAGCCCAACAATTAAATATTCATGGATGAGCTAGTTTCTTCACAGATCATGCGGGTCTTCTTGTGTGGTCCATATGATCATTCAAATGGCATAATGGGCTGATGATTAATTCTAATGATATATGTTAAATTGAATACGTAATCCTATAAAACAATAACCACATAATTTTCATCAGTAGGGTTAGAGTTATAAATAAAATAGTAAACTAACTCAATTGGACTACTTCTAAAAATGATTAAAAATTATACTTAGTATTAAAACATTAATATTTCACACAAATTATGAAAATTTCATATAAAATCAGTAAAGGGAGTATATAATAAATAATTAAACTATTAATAACATCAACTCCCCCACACTTATTCTCATGCATGTCCTCATGTGCAACAAATATAAAAACATGACAAAAACCAATTTCACTCACCATCAAATATTAAAATTTTGTTTTCCCCAATCAGGGAGGTTTAGACAATATCACTCATCCATATTGAATTCCACCACAAGTTGTTACAAAAACAATGTTCCAAAAACAATTCATTTTTTTCATGCTCAAATTTTGAAGTGGAAAATGGTGGCACACAAAACTTACTCCTCTCAAGATGATAAAATTAATTTATGGAGCTTCACTCATTCACCAACCAAAAGTGAAAATCTTAGAGTTTGAAAGAACTCTCAGATTCCACTCCCTATCCAAAGTGAACAAGAATAAAGAGGTATTTTGAAGGGGTTTTTTCTGTGGCTATGAGATGGTAGAAATATAATGTCCAAGAGAGAGAAGAAGAGGGGTAAAACACCAACATGGTAAAAGCAATGCACATTTTTTTTTGAAGTGAGACATGAAAGGAAATGGAAACACATATTTAAGAGGGAATGAAATTGTGAAATAAGACACAAAAGTGGAAGGAAATATGAAGGTAATGAGAAGATGTAATATTTACAAAATACAAAACATCTCCCAATGACATAAGAATATAATGCATGTGTTCTTTTTTTTCTCTTTTTTTCAAAAGCTGAACTTGAAACAGATCTCACACTCATATCCCAACCCGTGATTGATCTCCTCACGACACTAATTTTAATAGTTATAATAAGATCAAAGGCTAAGAAATAGTGATTTTTGACCCACCCAAGACACAACCCATTTTTTTTCATTTTTTTAATTATTTTTTTTGAACACTTGTCAATAAAATTTGAGCAATATGTCATAATCATATATACATTCCCAAACCCCACTTAAGGATAACCTCTCCCCCCACTAAAATGTATTCTTTCCCTCAAGCATATGAAAACTCATTGAAAATCAATAAAAGGGCACCCAAACAGTGAAATCCATTCCCCCCCCCACACGTAAATTTCAAAAAACAATCATGCAATGAAAATCCATGTTGATATTGGGTGGGATAAGGTATTGGTCTTTTAATGTGGATATCAAAGAAAAGGTCTTCATAGGCTTTAAGGGCTTTCAAAAGGAGGATTAATGTAAGGGAAATGGGAGGCTATTTGGCTATTATGTTTCTCATATGGTTCAAAAAATGCCTCTATCATATTAATGCAAACTAAAGTAAGAAATTCAGCTCGAAGGTCCACAAACTTAAGATTCACAAATGGGGGTGAAAAAACACTCATTTTGAAAATATGTCCATAAGTGACCTTGACATGAAATCTAATTTTGTTCCTCACGGTTTGGGAAAATCATTTTAAAAATAAAAAATTGAGCATTCAAAATTGGTTGGTTTTGACACAATATTCTTTATCCAAATTTACGAAGAAACCACAAAATTTTTGAGATGAAACCATGTCTTTTGACTCCCAAAAACAGTTGGAATTTTTTTTAAAATTATAAGGTGAGTAAGTATGACTCTTGTTTGTTCATTTTTTTAATTTTTTAGGTTTTTTTGTGTTTTTAAATTACACACCCACATAAAAGAGAAAGAGTAAATAAAAATGTGATGAGTAAAGTGGTAAAAAAACAAAATGAGAATGAGGGAGGGAGAAGAGAGAGAGATAGAGATAGAAGAGGAGTTAAAGGGAAAGAGGTGCCCCCTGGTTTGGATTTAGTGGGTTTCCATCTCCATCCAATTGTGGGTCGACTGCAGAAGTTGGGGATTCGATGGAATTGAATGTGGTTCTAGGATTGTGTGTCCTCTCATGGTGATGCTTTAATCTATGTCTATTAATCATGAATGTTCTTTTGGAAGAGGGGTTTTGGACTTGCACTTCACCAAATGGGTAAACATGAGAAACAATAAAATGACATTCCCAATGATAATTAAGCTTACTTGGGTGAAGCTGAAATCGAGAGTTAAAAAACAATACCTTTTCACCTTTATGGAATACCTTTATCAAGATGTGTTTGTCATGGATTACCTTAGCCTTTTCTTTGTATAGATTGGAATTCTCATAAGATTCAAGTTGAATCTCCTCCAGTTCATCCAATTGCAACAATATTTCTCCACTAGATTTTTCACAATCAAAATTACAGGTTTTCACATCCCAAAAAGACTTATGTTGGATTTCAATTGGTAAATGAAATACTTTACCAAAAACTAGCCTAAAATGATACATCCCAATGGGTGTTTTATAGGCAGTTCGATAAGCCTAAAGTGCTTCACCAAGTCTTTCAGGCCAGTCTTTTCTGGTGGGTTTTACAATTCTCTCAAGCACTCTTTTCACTTCTCTATTTGGAAGTTTAGCCATGCCATTTTTTTGGGGGTGATATGCAGTTGAAGTTTTATGTACAACACCATTCTTTTTCAAAAGAGATTACATGGTTCTATTACAAAAATGGGTTCCTAAGTCACTTATCAAGGCACATGGTGTGCCAAACTGGTGGAAGATTTGTGTCTTTAGGAACTCACTAACAGTATGTGAATCATCCTTTCTAGTGGGTTTGGCCTCGACCCACCTAGAAACATAATCAACCGCAAGAAGAATATATGAGAATCCATTGAAAGTGGGAATGGTCCCATGAAATTGATGCCCCAAACATAGAAGATCTCACATAATATTAAAGGATTTTGGGGCATTTCATTTCTTTTGGAAATTGTGCCAAAATTTTGGCAAGTGGGACATGATTGATAGAACTCATGTGAGTACTTGAAGAGTGAAGGCTAGAAGAATCTAGAGTCTAGGACCTTTCAGGAGGCCCTTTGTGGTCCAAAATGGCCACCACCATGCATTGATTGAAAAAATTCTAAGATAGAAGAATGTTCATTTTCATTAACACATCTCTTAATTACCATGTCTACCCCAGTTTTCCAAAGTTTATTTTCTTCCCAAAAATATTATTTTGAATCACTTTTCAACTTCATTTTTTGTTCTTTTGAAAAAATTTCAGGAAAAACACCAGAAACCAAGTAATTTACAATTGGGGAATACCATGGTATTTTTGGAGTAAGAGATGAAAGGTGCTCAGTTGGAAATTTTGGATCAATTATTTTAGAATGAGAAGTTTTATAAATTCTACTCAAGTGATCAGTCACAGGGTTTTCTTTTCCTAATCTATCTTTGATTTCAAGGTCAAACTCTTGAAGCATTATGATCCATCTTATTAGCCTTGGTTTGGAATCAATTTTCTTGAGTAAGAACTTTATAGAAGAATGGTCTGTGAAGATGATGATTTTGGCACCTAAGAGATAGGGCTGAAATTCATCTAAGGCAAAAACCACTGTTAAAAGTTTCTTTTCAGTCACAGTGTAGTGAGATTGAGTTTCATCCAATGTTTTTGAGGCATAATATATGACATGAGGAATTTTGTCTCTTCTTTGACCAAAAACTGCCCCAACAGCTCTATCAAAAGCATCACACATCAACTCAAAGGGTAATGACCAATATGGGGGTTGTATTATTGGGGCAGATGTAAGAGAAATTTTGAGTTCAATGAAGACTCTTACAAAACTCATCGAAATGGAAAGTGACATCATTTTGGAGGAACCGAGTGAGTGGGAGGGAAATCCTATTGAAGTTATGGATGAATTGCCGATAGAAACTGGCATGACCAAGGAAGGAATGGATGTCTCGAATAGATGTGGGTTCTGGAAGTGATTGTATCACTTCAATTTTGGTAGGATCGACTTCAAAACCATCTTTTGAAACTATGTTCCCTAGAACAATCCCATTTGCAACCATCAAGTGACATTTTTCAAAATTTAATACAAGGTTACACTTGAAACACTTTTAAAGGACTAGAGAGAGAGAATGAAAGCACGATTTAAATAACTCACCATAAATGGTAAAGTCATCCATGAAGACTTCCATGCAGTGTTCAATGAATTCAGAAAAGATACCCATCATACACCTCTGGAATATTGCAGGAGCATTGAAAAGGCCAAAAGGCATTCTACTATATGTATATGTTCTAAAGGGGAATTTGAAAGTAGTATTTTCTTGGTCCTGAGGTGCAATTTGGATTTTAAAGTAGCCAGTGTATCCATCAAGAAATCAATAGTGTGACTTTCTGGTAAATCCTTCTAGCATTTGATCAAGGAATGGAAGAGAGTAGTGATATTTTCTTATTTCAACATTCAATTTCATATAGTTTATGCACACACACCATTTGTTCTTCACTCGAGTTGTGACTACTTCTCTATGTTCATTTGTGAGAACATTTATCCCACCCTTTTTAGGTACAACTTGAATTGGACTAACCCATTCACTGTTAGAAATTGGGTAGATAATACCAGCTTGAAGAAGCTTGGTGATATCTTACCTAACTACCTTAAGTATGAGTGGATTGAGTCTTATTTGTGGTTTTCTAATTAGTTTTTATGATTCCTCAAGATGTATGTGATGCATGAAAAGAGTAGGTTTGATTCCTGGTATGTCATCTAGGGTCCAACCTAAGGCCTTTTTGTTTTCCCCTAACACTTGAACAAGTTTGGACTCCTCAGTTTTGATAAGTGAAGAAGAGATAATGAAGTGATTAATGATTGGTGTTTAATTTAACAATTTGATAAATATTGGGGTGAGTTCATTTTTGGGGAGTTAATCTTTTGATATCCTTGAACTTTGCTTTATATTGCATTTAAATTAACACCCACTTCACAAGATAACATTGATTGAAATTTATAAGTGTTAAGGCTTTAATCCAAGGATTAAATTATCATAGGGTTCTAATCTAAATTATAGATTGTTGATGGTAGTGTATTTATGGTTCCAATAATCCATAGAAACCACACTTTAAACAAATCATGTCATTAATCCATGACATTCAAAGTTTAACATACATAATGTTAATTTAAAGAATATCCATCGTGCAAATGCTCTCAATCACTTAACATAACCAAATTATAACTCACCCCAATGGTAGATTTACACAACCATTGTTTTTTTTAATAATCTGGTTGTAATGTTTATGATTATTAATTATAAATAGAAGAAAAAGAAAGGGATAATAAAAGAGTTGTGCGTCGAACACACACACACACAAACAGTGAAAGGAATTAAATACTAACTTTAGATTGAATGAGAAAACATAATAAGGGATAGGGATTCAACTGTATTTAAACTATTTTAATACCAATAATATTATTTAATATAATTTGGAAGAGAATAATAGATTAAGAATAAGAAACATTCATTAAAATAGAATTACAAAAACCAAGACTTACAAGATTACAAACGATGAATAACACAAAAGTAAAAGGAAATAAAGAGAGGAGGAAGGGTATCCCAAGTGAAAAATTGAGTATGAAAGGTCCTCAAAATCCCTTTGAAAGTATTTGGTCGTGCCAATATGTGTTCCTATCTTCTGAAATTCCAACTCCTTTGAAGGAGAGGAGGGGGATGTATTTATAGCCCAAGGATGTGGACTGTTTGCATTCCCAATTTATCCCTCCACTTAGATCGACAATTTGGACATCCAGACAGCCAAATCTCAAGATATATCATTCTTCAAAGTTTTATATAATAATGTTTTCCAACTACTCTCAAAATTTGGAGGCATTTGGTCTTATGGATCCAAAGTTATGGTGGTTTTATTAAAAAAAGTTAAACTATCCATTTCAATCCATACTTTTTAGAAGACCAAAATGTGAATGGGTTTATCAATAGGAATATTCCTTCAAATACAAACACTTTATTCAAAAAATTATACCGCCTATATATCTTATTTCACACTGAAAAATCTCATATTTATTGGATGATTACATCATGAGATATGTCATGAATACTGTACTAATTTTATTTCCCGACCAGAATGGTGTGCTGAGTTTAAATGAATCATTTGGGCCCCTTTTCTTTTGATTTGTGCCTTGAAATTTTTATAAAAGACTCCTTACATTGTCCCCCAAACTTTGGAGGAGAATAAAGGAATTTGGACTTCCTGATGGAGCCCAGCAATTAAATCTTCATGGATGGGCCAATTTCTTCATAGATTTTGTGGGTCTTCTTGTGTGGTCCATATGACCATTCAAATGGCATAATGGGCCAATGATTCATTCTAATGATATGTGAGAAATTGAATAAGTAATCCTACAAAACAATAAACATTCAATTTGGATTATTAGGGTGAGATTTATAAAAAAATAGTAAACTGACTTAATTGGACTACTTCTAAAAATGCTCAAAAATTAGACTTAGTATTAACATATTAATATTTCACACAAATTATGAAAATTTCATTTAAAATCAGTAAAGGGGGTATATAATAAGTCATGAAACTATTAATAACATCACACTCCTACACCCCCTCCTCCACAAATTCCTAGTTATTGTGAGTTGTATGTTGATGATCCTCACCAACATATAGTTGCATATGGAATGATATATTATATAGGAAATACAATTTATCATCAACAGTTAGAGGTAGAGAAACATAGGGTCACTGTACAGGATATTATAGATATATCAACTTGAGTATCATTACCTACAAATGAGGTGATGGCAATTAGACAAAGTATCGACCACTTTTTAGTTTGGCCATCCAGAATTTTGCGACCCATTATCATAGAGGTAGGTGTCTGTTATATCTTTTATTTTATTTTTTGTATTAAATTTGTTTTTAACATTTGAAAGTTAATATATTTATCTATTTATTTACATGAGTACTTTAAAGGTAAAGAAATATTGTATAGGAAACAACAAAGACAAATAACTATGACATCAGATACATATTCTAGCAGTCTTGACAGATTGTCAAGATATTCAAATTTGTTAGCGGCTTATTATAAATTCACAATGGAAGCTCGTGTTTGTGGACATGTAATAGATGTGTGGATTATGAAAAATTATATCATGTATCTTGTTATTGGAGATAATTTGGGCATCAATGTGGTGAATTTTTTTTCCATGCAAGTCATAACACAATTCTTTCCCTGCGTTAAATTTATTAAAAATGTATACTTATGTATGTTTTGTATTAGGTAAATTTATAAAATTTATGATAAGAATGGTCATATAGATGTATATGGATTCATGTACCTAAAATTGATTTCCCCTGAAGTGCATGCATTGGATGAGGAACAAAGAACAATTTATATTGCTGAAATATTTGAACATAATATAATCACGCAGCGTTGGTTGATTCCTTTTTGTGAGATGTATGAAACATATATCTCACAAATTTTTCTTTATATTTTAACATAAAAACCACTAACCTTAAATTTTCTTTTATATGAGATACCATTGGATGTTAGGTGTTTTTTTCCAAGGGAGAAAACACTTTATTGGATATGCTCTCTCCATGGTGATGTGTGAGAAAATTTTAAGAATATGTTGGAAAAGTAGGTTTCAATTTCTTAATAGTTGTTTATATTATAATGAATTTTAAATTTATTATCTCATTCATATTATTTTTAAATAGGTGATGGGCCTACTGTGATGACCCAGACCCCCCCTTGGTCCCTTCCTTTGCCAAAAATCCGGTTTCCTTGCGGGGTACCGATCGGTGCGACCGATCGGTGAGACCGATCGGTGAGACCGATCGGTGCGACCGATCGGTGAGACTGATCGGTGAGACCGGCCGACGTCGCCCGGCCTTTCCAAGTTGTTCCAGTAACGTTCCTTTTTCGCAAATAGGGTTTTAAACCCTATTCTGCCTTGTTAAAAATATCTTGGGAATCCGAAACGCGCACAAAGGTTTTAATTAAATGCTTCATTAATTCATGGGTCGGTTAAAACCACCCAGTGCCATTAATGATGAGTCAAGCCACGTGGTCAACCCACGACTCCCTCGTCTTCCGTGGTTTTGTGTTTCATCTCAACCGTCCCCAGCTCTTATAATTAAGGGTTAGGCCGTGGCTTCCCCCCTTCTTCGATCGTGGCTCTTCTGGTGCATCGGGACCGCCGCGTCGTTATCCGTAAAGTTCCGCGCCCCCGGCCTAAACGTCGATCATCTATCAACAAGTAGGGAATTTCTCTCGTCTCTCACTTTTGTGTATCATGCGGGGTGGGCGCTACTTTTGTTCCTATGGAATTGGTTGAACCAAACCCTAATGAAGATAATAAACGAAGTTCTAAAGGAAGAAGGGGAAGGGGTTGTGATCGTTGTTATGCTTTATCTTGTGATCATCCCTTTTGTTGTACTGGTTTATGTTTTCTGAAAATTGAGGCCGTTGGTGGTCGTGTGTGTGCACTTGAATCCCCTCATGATGTTTTAAATGGGTTGCTGAAATTGTGAACTCCTGCTGTGAAATTGGTTAACCACGTATATCCGGCTGAATAATTGAAAGCACCAGGATCGGCCCTTCTGTGATAACTCCCAGTTAGAACACACGGAATTTGAAATCATGGAGTGTGTTAAATCGTTTAAATCTGAAAATCCCTGACTTGTGTTGGTAGTGGTTAGTGGTTGTTTTCCCTTCGGGCCGTTTGCTGGAAATGTGGGAGGGGATGGGATCCCCTGTTCTTTTTATACTCTCGGTGGCTGTGTGAATTTGGGGGATGGGATCTCCTGTTGGCATGGTTTCAGTGGTTGTGAGTTTTTATCACAAATTGGGGAGAGATCCTCTGTTGGCAGAACCGGGTGTGAGTGTTTTGGTTGATCTATGCTTTGACGTTTTCCTTGGTTATGCTTATGGTAGTTGCCCAGTAGTGCTTAAAATTAATTGAACATTTTGACTGAACGTGAAACAAGAATGGGACAAATGGTTTTGTGGGCAAGGGTCGTGAATTGTGACTCGGACGCTGTGGTATTGTGTTCTGTAGGTTGGCTAGGAAAACCTAAGTTTTGGGTGAGTGTTTGTTACCTATATCTATACTTGTAGCTTTGTGTTTCTTATTCGCGCCCCACCCAAGTTGAGCACTTAGTGCCGAACACCCCCATTTATGGGGGAAGGGTGTTTTTCCCAACACTATACTTAGTGGCTGGTTATTAGCTCCTTTTCTGCTCCCTTTCCCGGATAGCCCAAGTACCTTCGGGCAGGCTGTGATGGCCTGAAGTCCATTATTAGCCCAAGAACCATCGGGCAGGGTGTTGTGGTGGTTGGCCAGGTGTGTGCAGCAGGTGGTTTCCCAAGTGTCTTCGGGATGAGGCCCAGGTGTTTTCGGGCGTGGCAGTGGATCCTTTAGCCCAGTGTCTTCGGGCGTAGCGGTGGTTGTTCTGGCCTAGGTGTTTGCAGGCATGGTTACTTGTGACAGTTGAGGCCCAGGTGTGTGCGGGCGGGATTTGGCAGTGGGACTGCGTGTGGTTGTGGCCCAGGTGTGTGCGGGCGGGATTTGGCAGTGGGACTGCGTGTGGTGGTGGCCCAGGTGTGTGCGGGCGGGTGTGGCAGTGGGACTGCGGTGAGAATGGCGGGATTGGTCCGATGCGTAGGATGTCTCAATAACCAGTGGGGAAGTGGCGCGGGGTACCCAAACATCGATGTGCTCTTATTATATATATTACTTGACTTGCGTTATTAGGGGAGTGAGCCTTGGTGAGGCCTGGGATGGATATTTTGCCTTGTTAGTTGTTTGGTTCACTCTTTTCTCACGGGACTTTAGTACGTTCCCCCACTTGTGCATGAGAGTCTTGGTTTTCCCTACTGAGTGTACTTGTATGCTCACCCTACGTTTACTTTCAGGTTTCCAGGAGGACTACCAGGGCTGCGCGGGACCCTATTAGTCGGACAGTTGGAGTTGTCGCTGTTGTCGTATCTTTGTTTTCTTTTGGTATTTTACTTGAGAGCTTTCTTTTTCTTTTGTACTTGTACCTTGTTGTAAACTGTTTAAACATGCATGGGGTCTTTATTTGGGTTCATTTATATAAACTTGTTTCTTTTCCTTTTTGGGAGGTCGACTTGTCCTTTTTCCCGATCCTAAATAATAAAAAGGGTAATGCCTTCCATTTGCGAGAATTTTCCATACCCTTGGTGCTAGTCACCACTCCGGGACCTATTGAAGGCGGGTTTCGGGGGTCATTATCTCTCCTTCAACTTAAAGAAGGAAGGGCCTGGCAATCCGCTGACTCTTCCCTCCTTTTGGTGAAGGCGGGTCGTGACAGAATGGTATCAGAGGTGAGGTTGAGAGATAGGACGGAGTCTGGAGTTAGGCACAGTAAGGATTGCATGGGATGGTGAGGCAACAGCGTTGGGTGACCTTGGTGCGTGAATTAGGCCAGGGAGGACCGGCTAGGACACGGGATTTTAGGGCCCCCCGTGATCCGATGCAAGGACTCTGGACCTACCGAACGACCAAGTGAGGCCACACTGATTGCAGGGTAGAGACCCTAGGAAAGGTACATGCATCATAAATGACTTGTGTTTTTGTGTTTCTGGGATGTCTTGGGAAATTAAGAATAAATTAAATCTTAATAAGTTTTGAGAACGGTTTTCTTTGCACTACTGGGCTTAGGCATTCCTTGTTTACCTTGCAGCTATGGCACCTGGAAGGCGACCACGTGTGGTACAGGCGATCGAGACTCCTGAGACTACTTTGGCCAATCGGCAGAGAGCTGGTCGGGAGGAAGAGGACGACCAGTGGCAGAAGACTCTTCGAGCCTTTCAGCGACAGGCCCTCGAGAAATATGAGGGCAGCACCTCCTACATGAAGACGGAAGGCTGGCTGGAGGAGCTAGTCATAGCCTTCGGCCTGATTCGGGCCCCGACGGAGTACTGGGTTCCTCTGGCTGTTAGCCAGATGCGAGGAGCGGCACGTCAGTGGTGGATGCTTCACCTGGGGAGTAGGAAAGAGTCTGAGGTTGCTTGGGCGGACTTCGAGAAGGAGTTCCGGGCGGAGTTCCTCTCCTCGACAATGAAGGCGGAGAAGAGGCAGGAGCTACTCTCCCTCCAGCAGGGGAGCATGTCCGTGAGGGAACTTGGAATCAAGTTCAAGGACCTCCTGCGTTTTGCTCCGGACCTCTTTCCCGATGAGGAGTCTCGGGCAAGACGTTTGGAGGAGGCGCTCCGACCCTCCCTCCAGTATGCTGTTACCCCCTTTACCCTTCCGACATACTTAGAGGTTCAGAAGAAGGCCGAAGTGGTGGAAAGGATGCACCCTCTAGGCGGACTGTCACGAGAAGGGATCCAGCTGGGACCATCGAAGGGGAAGGCCGTCAGCACCAGGCCTCCGGCATCGGGACCCTCCAGGTTCCGACCCGCAGGGAGCAGGCCGCAGCAGTTTCAGTTTCGATCCCCTGGCCCACGTTCTTTTCCTTCAGGCTCGGGACCACGGTGCTTCATCTGCGGGAGCCCTGGACATCTTCGGAGTCAGTGCCCCGATCGGGTGCAGTACAGCAGTGGCAGTCATCCCCAGCGTCCGCCGCAGTAGCAGTTCCCAGCCAGACCCTTCCAGCAGCAGCAGCAGGGACAGCGAACTCCCGCTCCTCCGCAGACAGACATAGGAGGGGGAGGCCGACCTCAGGGCGCTCCCCAGGGACCTCGACCAGGGCGTGGTCGGGGAGGTGGCCGACAGCCGAGGGGCAGGGGAGCTGGGCGTGGACAGTTACACGCCGCAGAAGCAACAGTTCCAGCAGGGCCAGAGGTTGTTCGAGGTACGATCAGTGTGTTTAGCACTCTTGCTTATGCTTTATTCGATACCGGAGCTTCGCACTCCTTTGTTGCACCCAGTCTAGCCCGCGCCTTGGGTATAGATGCCGAGAGACTTCCAGTGCCCCTGGTGTTGAGCACACCAGTTGGAGGTCAGACCGACTTTCTGTTCGTTTGTCGGGGATGTAGACTGATGTTGGGGCCACATCAGTCGGTTAAGGATCTCCTTCTGCTACAGATTCGGCCGTACGATGTCATCCTAGGCATCGACTGGCTATTTTCTGTGTGTGCCGTCATCGACTGTTTCCAAGGGAGGGTGGTGTTCTCCGGTTTGGACGACCAGCGTGTTACTTTCACCGGCGAGCGGAGCTGTCCGAAGGGAAACAGGAGGGAGGAACCTCTCCTCTCCTTGTTGACCGAACTGACGATAGAATCAACAGATGAGGAAATGGTGGAAGTACCAGAGATCGTTCGTGAATTTATGGACGTCTTTCCTGAGGAGGTGACGACTCTACCCCCTCGACGTGACATCGAGTTCGGGATAGACCTGCAGCCCGGCTCTCGACCAATCTCGATGGCTCCTTACCGGATGGCACCTTCGGAGCTACGGGAGTTGCGGATACAGATTGACGATCTGATGAAGAGGGGTTATGTTCGTCCAAGTGCATCACCGTGGGGTGCCCCGGTCTTGTTCGCAAAGAAGGCAGATGGTGGCCTCAGGTTGTGCATCGATTACAGGAGGCTGAATCAGGTAACGATCAAGAACCGCTACCCTCTTCCGAGGATAGATGATCTTTTCGACCAGCTGAAGGGGGCAGGATGGTTCTCGAAGATCGACCTGCGATCCGGGTACCACCAGCTGAGGGTGAAGGATAGCGACGTCCCGAAGACGGCGTTCAGGTGCAGGTATGGGCACTTCGAGTTCGTGGTCATGCCCTTTGGTGTTACGAACGCCCCGGCCGTGTTCATGGGGCTTATGAACTCCATCTTTCGGGAGTACCTGGATCGGTTTGTGGTGGTGTTCATCGACGATATCCTGATCTATTCAAAGTCAGAAGAGGACCATGCAGAGCACCTGAGGACGGTTTTGGAGGTCCTCCGACAGCACCAGCTCTATGGGAAGTTGTCAAAGTGAAAGTTCTGGGCACGAGAAGTGCACTTCCTCGGACATGTAGTGTCTGAGCAGGGAGTAGCAGTCGACCCATCAAAGGTTGAGGCAATTGTTTCTTGGGAAGCACCCAAGAATGTGGCGGAAGTTCGGAGTTTCCTCGGACTGGCAGGCTACTACTGGAGATTCGTACCCAACTTCTCCCGGGTAGCAGCCCCTTTGACGGCTTTGACCAAGAAGGACCAGGTTTTCATGTGGAGCGAGCAGTGTGAGTCGTCCTTCAGCTACCTAAAAGAAAAACTGGTTAGTGCCCCAGTGTTGAGATTTCCAGAAGAAGGGATGGCCTATGAGGTATTCTGTGATGCTTCAGGACAGGGCCTGGGGTGCGTATTGATGCAGCGACAAGGGGTGATCTCTTACGGGTCCAGGCAGCTACGCCCCCATGAGAGGAACTATGCCACCCATGACCTGGAGCTTGCAGCGGTAGTGTTCGCATTAAAGCTGTGGCGACATTACCTCTTTGGGGAGCGCTTTGTGGTCTTCACCGATCACAAAAGCTTGCGCTATATCTTCTCCCAGCGTGACTTGAACTTGCGACAGCGGAGGTGGGTCGAGTTTCTCCAGGACTACGACTTTGAGATCTCATACACTGAAGGTAAGGGAAACGTTGTGGCTGATGCCCTGAGCAGGAAGCCGCATCAGGAGGTGGTTCGGGAATCTGCTGATGCTTGGAAGGCGATGGGGGAGTTGGCTGCCTTGCACTTGGATGCAAGGGTGGAAGGTACTAGAGGCTGTTTGTTTCAGATGACGGTACAGTCCTCTTTGTTGCAGCAAGTGGAAGAGTCTCAGTGGGGAGATCCTGAGGTGGAAGTGTTGCGGGATCGTATCGATCAGGGGAACGCCCCGGAAGGATGGTCGGAGGACAGCCGACGTCGGATGCTCTTTCATCGGAGGTTGTTTGTTCCAGAGGTGATGCGTGATGAATTCCTTCGTGAGTTCCATAGCTCAGCCTTGGCAGTACATCCGGGTGTTTCGAAAATGTACCAAGGCCTGAGGGGACAGTTTTGGTGGCCCGGGGTGAAACGGGCAGTGGCAGAGTTCGTGGCTAAATGCCTGGTGTGTCAGCAGGTGAAGGCTGAACACCGTGTTCCTGGTGGTCTGTTGCATCCTCTAGATGTTCCCGAGTGGAAGTGGGACGACGTCTCGATGGACTTCGTCATGGGACTACCCAGAGCTCAGGGCGGGCATGATGCTATCTGGGTAGTGGTGGATCGATTGACAAAATCTGCTCACTTCTTGGCTATCAAGGAGTCAGGACCCGTGAGTACCTTAGCACAGAGGTACGTGGATGAGGTGGTGCGTTTGCATGGAGTTCCGAAAACGATCGTCTCAGATCGGGACACTCGATTCACCTCACGAGTCTGGAAGGGGTTACAGCATGCTTTTGGCACCCAACTACGCCTTAGCACTGCTTTTCACCCTCAGACTGATGGGCAGACAGAGCGGACTATCCAGACCTTGGAGGACATGCTGCGAGCATGTGTTCTGGATTTCGGAGGATCATGGGTACGACACTTGCCTTTAGTAGAGTTTGCCTACAACAACATTTTTCACTCTACTATCGGCATGGCTCCTTTTGAGGCTTTGTATGGAAGACCATGTCGTTCACCCTTATGCTGGGCAGAGGTTGGTGAGACTGGTACTCTTGGACCAGAAGTAGTGCAGAGCACCACGGAGAAAGTCCAGCTAGTGCGGGAGAGGATGAAAGCAGCTCAGGATCGGCAGAAATCTTATGCTGATCGTCGGAGGAGGCCCCTGAAGTTCGAGGTGGGAGATCATGTGTTTTTGAAGGTTTCCCCTCGACGGGGGCAGCGGAGGTTCGGAAAGGGGAGTAAGCTCTCCCCTAGGTTCATCGGACCTTTCGAGGTGCTGAGGCGAGTTGGCGAGGTAGCATATCAGCTGGCCCTACCACCTCAGTTGGAGAGGGTCCATGACGTCTTCCATGTCTCCCAGCTTCGTCAGTACTTACATGATGACTCTCATGTCATCAACTGGGGAGAGCTAGATGTGGGAGGAGACGCGACCTTCGAGGAACGGCCAGTCAGAATCGAGGATCGTAAGGAGAAAGTGCTCCGTGGACGAACCGTCGGCCTGGTTCGTGTGTTGTGGAGACATGGCGGCCTCGAAGAGAGTACGTGGGAGAGGGAAGCACAGATGCGTGCCCAATACCTCGAGTTGTTCTGAGCTTTGAACCTTTGGTGCCTGTTGTGACAGAACGTTTGACCTTTTTGTCTACGAAATGTGCTAGTTCCTTTCCTCTGTTATGTGTGGAAAGCCCCGGCTAAAGGGAAGGGGAAACCCGACCCCTAATCAGGACGCATTAAGGTGGATGCGATTAAACCCGTGCGGGCGAGTCAGTGCCGCCCAAAGCAGATAATATCTTGACATGGGGGAGGGGAACTCCCCAAACCCACATGACCGGGCGGTTTGGCGTGGTATGTTGCTTGGTTCTTGACAGGGAGTGTTTTCAATTAGCGGGGGTCCACTCCTAAGAGGTATCTTCGAAGATGGTTGTTCGGATCCTCTCTTTCCTTCTGGTTTTTTTTTATTCTCGGGGACGAGAATCGTTTAAGAGGTATCTGATGTGATGACCCAGACCCCCCTTGGTCCCTTCCTTTGCCAAAAATCCGGTTTCCTTGCGGGGTACCGATCGGTGAGACCGATCGGTGACACCGATCGGTGAGACCGACCGGTGAGACCGATCGGTCAGACCGATCGGTGAGACCGACCGGTGAGACCGATCGGTCAGACCGATCGGTGAGACCGACCGGTGAGACCGATCGGTGAGACCGATCGGTGACACCGATCGGAGAGACCGATCGGTGAGACCGATCGGTGACACCGATCGGTGAGACCGATGGGTGGGACCGATCGGTGAGACCGATCGGTGCGACCGATCGGTGAGACGGATCGGTGAGACCGGCCGACGTCGCCCGGCCTTGCCAAGTTGTTCCAGTAACGTTCCTTTTTCGCAAATAGGGTTTTAAACCCTATTCTGCCTTGTTAAAAATATCTTGGGAATCCGAAACGCGCACAAAGGTTTTAATTAAATGCTTCATTAATTCATGGTTCGGTTAAAACCACCCAGTGCCATTAATGATGAGTCAAGCCACGTGGTCAACCCACGACTCCCTCGTCTTCCGTGGTTTTGTGTTTCATCTCAACCGTCCCCAGCTCTTATAATTAAGGGTTAGGCCGTGGCTTCCCCCCTTCTTCGATCGTGGCTCTTCTGGTGCATCGGGACCGCCGCGTCGTTATCCGTAAAGTTCCGCGCCCCCGGCCTAAACTTCGATCATCTATCAACAAGTAGGTAATTTATCTCGTCTCTCACTTTTGTGTATCATGCGGGGTGGGCGCTACTTTTGTTCCTATGGAATTGGTTGAACCAAACCCTAATGAAGATAATAAACGAAGTTCTAAAGGAAGAAGGGGAAGGGGTTGTGATCGTTGTTATGCTTTATCTTGTGATCATCCCTTTTGTTGTACTGGTTAATGTTTTCTGAAAATTGAGGCCGTTGGTGGTCGTGTGTGTGCACTTGAATCCCCTCATGATGTTTTAAATGGGTTGCTGAAATTGTGAACTCCTGTTGTGAAATTGGTTAACCACGTATATCCGGCTGAATAATTGAAAGCACCAGGATCAGCCCTTCTGTGATAACTCCCGGTTAGAACACACAGAATTTGAAATCATGGAGTGTGTTAAATCGTTTAAATCTGAAAATCCCTGACTTGTGTTGGTAGTGGTTAGTGGTTGTTTTCCCTTCGGGCCGTTTGCTGGAAATGTGGGAGGGGATGGGATCCCCTGTTCTTTTTATACTCTCGGTGGCTATGTGAATTTGGGGGATGGGATCTCCTGTTGGCATGGTTTCAGTGGTTGTGAGTTTTTATCACAAATTGGGGAGAGATCCTCTGTTGGCAGAACCGGGTGTGAGTGTTTTGGTTGATCTATGCTTTGACGTTTTCCTTGGTTATGCTTATGGTAGTTGCCCAGTAGTGCTTAAAATTAATTGAACATTTTGACTGAACGTGAAACAAGAATGGGACAAATGGTTTTGTGGGCAAGGGTCGTGAATTGTGACTCGGACGCTGTGGTATTGTGTTCTGTAGGTTGGCTAGGAAAACCTAAGTTTTGGGTGAGTGTTTGTTACCTATATCTATACTTGTAGCTTTGTGTTTCTTATTCGCTCCCCACCCAAGTTGAGCACTTAGTGCCGAACACCCCCATTTATGGGGGAAGGGTGTTTTTCCCAACACTATACTTAGTGGTTGGTTATTAGCTCCTTTTCTGCTCCCTTTCCCGGATAGCCCAAGTACCTTCGGGCAGGCTGTGATGGCCTGAAGTCCATTATTAGCCCAAGAACCATCGGGCAGGGTGTTGTGGTGGTTGTCCAGGTGTGTGCGGCAGGTGGTTTCCCAAGTGTCTTCGGGATGAGGCCCAGGTGTTTTCGGGCGTGGCAGTGGATCCTTTAGCCCAGGTGTCTTCGGGTGTAGCGGTGGTTGTTCTGGCCTAGGTGTTTGCAGGCATGGTTACTTGTGACAGTTGAGGCCCAGGTGTGTGCGGGCGGGATTTGGCAGTGGGACTGCGTGTGGTTGTGGCCCAGGTGTGTGCGGGCGGGATTTGGCAGTGGGACTGCATGTGGTGGTGGCCCAGGTGTGTGCGGGCGGGTGTGGCAGTGGGACTGCGGTGAGAATGGCGGGATTGGTCCGATGCGTAGGATGTCTCAATAACCAGTGGGGAAGTGGCGCGGGGTACCCAAACATCGATGTGCTCTTATTATATATATTACTTGACTTGCGTTATTTGGGGAGTGAGCCTTGGTGAGGCCTGGGATGGATAGTTTGCCTTGTTAGTTGTTTGGTTCACTCTTTTCTCACGGGACTTTAGTACGTTCCCCCACTTTTGCACGAGAGTCTTGGTTTTCCCTACTGAGTGTACTTGTATGCTCACCCTACGTTTACTTTCAGGTTTCCAGGAGGACTACCAGGGCTGCGCGGGACCCTATTAGTCGGACAGTTGGAGTTGTCGCTGTTGTCGTATCTTTGTTTTCTTTTGGTATTGTACTTGAGAGATTTCTTTTTCTTTTGTACTTGTACCTTGTTGTAAACTGTTTAAACATGCATGGGGTCTTTATTTGGGTTCATTTATATAAAATTGTTTCTTTTCCTTTTTGGGAGGTCAACTTGTCCTTTTTCCCGATCCTAAATAATAAAAAGGGTAATGCCTTCCATTTGCGAGAATTTTCTATACCCTTGGTGCTAGTCGCCACTCCGGGACCTATTGAAGGCGGGTTTCGGGGGTCATTATCTCTCCTTCAACTTAAAGAAGGAAGGGCCTGGCAATCCGCTGACTCTTCCCTCCTTTTGGTGAAGGCGGGTCGTGACAGAATGGTATCAGAGGTGAGGTTGAGAGATAGGACGGAGTCTGGAGTTAGGCACAGTAAGGATTGCATGGGATGGTGAGGCAACAACGTTGGGTGACCTTGGTGCGTGAATTAGGCCAGGGAGGACCGGCTAGGACACGGGATTTTAGGGCCCCCCGTGATCCGATGCAAGGACTCTGGACCTACCGAACGACCAAGTGAGGCCACACTGATTGCAGGGTAGAGACCCTAGGAAAGGTACATGCATCATAAATGACTTGTGTTTTTGTGTTTCTGGGATGTCTTGGGAAATTAAGAATAAATTAAATCTTAATAAGTTTTGAGAACGGTTTTCTTTGCACTACTGGGCTTAGGCATTCCTTGTTTACCTTGCAGCTATGGCACCTGGAAGGCGACCACGTGTGGTACAGGCGATCGAGACTCCTGAGACTACTTTGGCCAATCGGCAGAGAGCTGGTCGGGAGGAAGAGGACGACCAGTGGCAGAAGACTCTTCGAGCCTTTCAGCGACAGGCCCTCGAGAAATATGAGGGCAGCACCTCCGACATGAAGACGGAAGGCTGGCTGGAGGAGCTAGTCATAGCCTTCGGCCTGATTCGGGCCCCGACGGAGTACTGGGTTCCTCTGGCTGTTAGCCAGATGCGAATAGCGGTACGTCAGTGGTGGATGCTTCACCTGGGGAGTAGGAAAGAGTCTGAGGTTTCTTGGGCGGACTTCGAGAAGGAGTTCCGGGCGGAGTTCCTCTCCTCGACAATGAAGGCGGAGAAGAGGCAGGAGCTACTCTCCCTCCAGCAGGGGAGCATGTCCGTGAGGGAACTTGGAATCAAGTTCAAGGACCTCATGCGTTTTGCTCCGGACCTCTTTCCCGATGAGGAGTCTCGGGCAAGACGTTTGGAGGAGGCGCTCCGACCCTCCCTCCAGTATGCTGTTACCCCCTTTACCCTTCCGACATACTTAGAGGTTCAGAAGAAGGTCGAAGTGGTGGAAAGGATGCACGCTCTAGGCGGACTGTCATGAGAAGGGATCCAGCTGGGACCATCGAAGGGGAAGGCCGTCAGCACCAGGCCTCCAGCATCGGGACCCTCCAGGTTCCGACCCGCAGGGAGCAGGCCGCAGCAGTTTCAGTTTCGATCCCCTGGCCCACGTTCTTTTCCTTCAGGCTCGGGACCACGGTGCTTCATCTGCGGGTGCCCTGGACATCTTCGGAGTCAGTGCCCCGATCGGGTGCAGTACAGCAGTGGCAGTCATCCCCAGCGTCCGCCGCAACAGCAGTTCCCAGCCAGACCCTTCCAGCAGCAGCAGCAGGGACAGCGAACTCCCGCTCCTCCGCAGACAGACATAGGAGGGGGAGGCCGACCTCAGGGCGCTCCCCAGGGACCTCGACCAGGGCGTGGTCGGGGAGGTGGCCGACAGCCGAGGGGCAGGGGAGCTGGGTGTGGACAGTTACACGCCGCAGAAGCAACAGTTCCAGCAGGGCCAGAGGTTGTTCGAGGTACGATCAGTGTGTTTAGCACTCTTGCTTATGCTTTGTTCGATACTGGAGCTTCGCACTCCTTTGTTGCACCCAGTCTAGCCCACGCCTTGGGTCTAGATGCCGAGAGACTTCCAGTGCCCCTGGTGTTGAGCACACCAGTTGGAGGTCAGACCGACTTGCTGTTCGTTTGTCGGGGATGTAGACTGATGTTGGGGCCACATCAGTCGGTTAAGGATCTCCTTCTGCTACATATTCGGCCGTACGATGTCATCCTAGGCATCGACTGGCTATTTTCTGTGTGCGCCGTCATCGAATGTTTCCAAGGGAGGGTGGTGTTCTCCGGTTTGGACGGCCAGCGTGTTACTTTCACCGGCGAGCGGAGCTGTCCGAAGGGAAACAGGAGGGAGGAACCTCTCCTCTCCTTGTTGACCGAACTGACGATAGAATCAACAGATGAGGAAATGGTGGAAGTACCAGAGATCGTTCGTGAATTTATGGACGTCTTTCCCGAGGAGGTGACGACTCTACCCCCTCGACGTGACATCGAGTTCGGGATAGACCTGCAGCCCGGCTCTCGACCAATCTCGATGGCTCCTTACCGGATGGCACCTTCGGAGCTACGGGAGTTGCGGATACAGATTGACGATCTGATGAAGAGGGGTTATGTTCGTCCAAGTGCATCACCGTGGGGTGCCCCAGTCTTGTTCGCAAAGAAGGCAGATGGTGGCCTCAGGTTGTGCATCGATTACAGGAGGCTGAATCAGGTAACGATCAAGAACCGCTACCCTCTTCCGAGGATAGATGATCTTTTCGACCAGCTGAAGGGGGCAGGATGGTTCTCGAAGATCGACCTGCGATCCGGGTACCACCAGCTGAGGGTGAAGGATAGCGACGTCCCGAAGACGGCATTCAGGTGCAGGTATGGGCACTTCGAGTTCATGGTCATGCCCTTTGGTGTTACGAACGCCCCGGCCGTGTTCATGGGGCTTATGAACTCCATCTTTCGGGAGTACCTGGATCGGTTTGTGGTGGTGTTCATCGACGATATCCTGATCTATTCAAAGTCAGAAGAGGACCATGCAGAGCACCTGAGGACGGTTTTGGAGGTCCTCCGACAGCACCAGCTCTATGGGAAGTTGTCAAAGTGCAAGTTCTGGGCACGAGAAGTGCACTTCCTCGGACATGTAGTGTCTGAGCAGGGAGTAGCAGTCGACCCATCAAAGGTTGAGGCAATTGTTTCTTGGGCAGCACCCAAGAATGTGGCGGAAGTTCGGAGTTTCCTCGGACTGGCAGGCTACTACCGGAGATTCGTACCCAACTTCTCCCGGGTAGCAGCCCCTTTGACGGCTTTGACCAAGAAGGACCAGGTTTTCATGTGGAGCGAGCAGTGTGAGTCGTCCTTCAGCTACCTAAAAGAAAAACTGGTTAGTGCCCCAGTGTTGAGATTGCCAGAAGAAGGGATGGCCTATGAGGTATTCTGTGATGCTTCAGGACAGGGCCTGGGGTGCGTATTGATGCAGCGACAAGGGGTGATCTCTTACGGGTCCAGGCAGCTACGCCCCCATGAGCGGAACTATGCCACCCATGACCTGGAGCTTGCAGCGGTAGTGTTCGCATTAAAGCTGTGGCGACATTACCTCTTTGGGGAGCGCTTTGTGGTCTTCACCGATCACAAAAGCTTGCGCTATATCTTCTCCCAGCGTGACTTGAACTTGCAACAGCGGAGGTGGGTCGAGTTTCTCCAGGACTACGACTTTGAGATCTCATACACTGAAGGTAAGGGAAACGTTGTGGCTGATGCCCTGAGCAGGAAGCCGCATCAGGAGGTGGTTCGGGAATCTGCTGATGCTTGGAAGGCGATGGGGGAGTTGGCTGCCTTGCACTTGGATGCAAGGGTGGAAGGTACTAGAGGCTGTTTGTTTCAGATGACGGTACAGTCCTATTTGTTGCAGCAAGTGGAAGAGTCTCAGTGGGGAGATCCTGAGGTGGAAGTGTTGCGGGATCGTATCGATCAGGGGAACGCCCCGGAAGGATGGTCGGAGGACAGCCGACGTCGGATGCTCTTTCATCGGAGGTTGTTTGTTCCAGAGGTGATGCGTGATGAAGTCCTTCGTGAGTTCCATAGCTCAGCCTTGGCAGTACATCCGGGTGTTTCGAAAATGTACCAAGGCCTGAGGGGACAGTTTTGGTGGCCCGGGGTGAAACGGGCAGTGGCAGAGTTCGTGGCTAAATGCCTGGTGTGTCAGCAGGTGAAGGCTGAACACCGTGTTCCTGGTGGTCTGTTGCATCCTCTAGATGTTCCCGAGTGGAAGTGGGACGACGTCTCGATGGACTTCGTCATGGGACTACCCAGAGCTCAGGGCGGGCATGATGCTATCTGGGTAGTGGTGGATCGATTGACAAAATCTGCTCACTTCTTGGCTATCAAGGAGTCAGGACCCGTGAGTACCTTAGCACAGAGGTACGTGGATGAGGTGGTGCGTTTGCATGGAGTTCCGAAAACGATCGTCTCAGATCGGGACACTCGATTCACCTCACGAGTCTGGAAGGGGTTACAACATGCTTTTGGCATCCAACTACGCCTTAGCACTGCTTTTCACCCTCAGACTGATGGGCAGACAGAGCGGAATATCCATACCTTGGAGGACATGCTGCGAGCATGTGTTCTGGATTTCGGAGGATCATGGGTACGACACTTGCCTTTAGTAGAGTTTGCCTACAACAACAGTTTTCACTCTACTATCGGCATGGCTCCTTTTGAGGCTTTGTATGGAAGACCATGTCGTTCACCCTTATGCTGGGCAGAGGTTGGTGAGACTGGTAATCTTGGACCAGAAGTAGTGCAGAGCACCACGGAGAAAGTCCAGCTAGTGCGGGAGAGGATGAAAGCAGCTCAGGATCGGCAGAAATCTTATGCTGATCGTCGGAGGAGGCCCCTGAAGTTCGAGGTGGGAGATCATGTGTTTTTTAAGGTTTCCCCTCGACGGGGGCAGCGGAGGTTCGGAAAGGGGAGTAAGCTCTCCCCTAGGTTCATCGGACCTTTCGAGGTGCTGAGGCGAGTTGGCGAGGTAGCATATCAGCTGGCCCTACCACCTCAGTTGGAGAGGGTCCATGACGTCTTCCATGTCTCCCAGCTTCGTCAGTACTTACATGATGACTCTCATGTCATCAACTGGGGAGAGCTAGATGTGGGAGGAGACGCGACCTTCGAGGAACGGCCAGTCAGAATCGAGGATCGCAAGGAGAAAGTGCTCCGTGGACGAACCGTCGGCCTGGTTCGTGTGTTGTGGAGACATGGCGGCCTCGAAGAGAGTACGTGGGAGAGGGAAGCACAGATGCGTGCCCAATACCCCGAGTTGTTCTGAGCTTTGAACCTTTGGTGCCTGTTGTGATAGAACGTTTAACCGTTTTGTCTACGAAATGTGCTAGTTCCTTTCCTCTGTTATGTGTGGAAAGCCCCGGCTAAAGGGAAGGGGAAACCCGACCCCTAATCAGGACGCATTAAGGTGGATGCGATTAAACCCGTGCGGGCGAGTCAGTGCCGCCCAAAGCGGATAATATCTTGACATGGGGGAGGGGAACTCCCCAAACCCACATGACCGGGCGGTTTGGCGTGGTATGTTGCTTGGTTCTTGACAGGGAGTGTTTTCAATTAGCGGGGGTCCACTCCTAAGAGGTATCTTCGAAGATGGTTGTTCGGATCCTCTCTTTCCTTCTGGTTTGTTTTGATTCTCGGGGACGAGAATCGTTTAAGAGGTATCTGATGTGATGACCCAGACCCCCCTTGGTCCCTTCCTTTGCCAAAAATCCGGTTTCCTTGCGGGGTACCGATCGGTGAGACCAACCGGTGAGACCGATCGGTGACACCGATCGGTGACACCGATCGGTGAGACCGACCGGTGAGACCGATCGGTCAGACCGACCGGTGAGACCGACCGGTGAGACCGATCGGTGACACCGATCGGTGAGACCGACCGGTGAGACCGATCGGTGAGACCGACCGGTGAGACCGATCGGTCAGACCGATCGGTGAGACCGACCGGTGAGACCGATCGGTGACACCGATCGGTGAGACCGATCGGTGAGACCGATCGGTGACACCGATCGGAGAGACCGATCGGTGAGACCGATCGGTGAGACCGATCGGTGGGACCGATCGGTGAGACGGATCGGTGAGACCGGCCGACGTCGCCCGGCCTTACCAAGTTGTTCCAGTAACGTTCCTTTTTCGCAAATAGGGTTTTAAACCCTATTCTGCCTTGTTAAAAATATCTTGGGAATCCGAAACACGCACAAAGGTTTTAATTAAATGCTTCATTAATTCATGGGTCGGTTAAAACCACCGAGTGCCATTAATGATGAGTCAAGCCACGTGGTCAACCCACGACTCCCTCGTCTTCCGTGGTTTTGTGTTTCATCTCAACCGTCCCCAGCTCTTATAATTAAGGGTTAGGCTGTGGCTCCCCCCTTCTTCGATCGTGGCTCTTCTGGTGCATCGGGACCGCCGCGTCGTTATCCGTAAAGTTCCGCGCCCCCGGCCTAAACGTCGATCATCTATCAACAAGTAGGGAATTTCTCTCGTCTCTCACTTTTGTGTATCATGCGGGGTGGGCGCTACTTTTGTTCCTATGGAATTGGTTGAACCAAACCCTAATGAAGATAATAAACGAAGTTCTAAAGGAAGAAGGGGAAGGGGTTGTGATCGTTGTTATGCTTTATCTTGTGATCATCCCTTTTGTTGTACTGGTTTATGTTTTCTGAAAATTGAGGCCGTTGGTGGTCGTGTGTGTGCACTTGAATCCCCACATGATGTTTTAAATGGGTTACTGAAATTGTGAACTCCTGCTGTGAAATTGGTTAACCACGTATATCCGGCTGAATAATTGAAAGCACCAGGATCGGCCCTTCTGTGATAACTCCCGGTTAGAACACAAGGAATTTGAAATCATGGAGTGTGTTAAATCGTTTAAATCTGAAAATCCCTGACTTGTGTTGGTAGTGGTTAGTGGTTGTTTTCCCTTCGGGCCGTTTGCTGGAAATGTGGGAGGGGATGGGATCCCCTGTTCTTTTTATACTCTCGGTGGCTGTGTGAATTTGGGGGATGGGATCTCCTGTTGGCATGGTTTCAGTGGTTGTGAGTTTTTATCACAAATTGGGGAGAGATCCTCTGTTGGCAGAACCGGGTGTGAGTGTTTTGGTTGATCTATGCTTTGACGTTTTCCTTGGTTATGCTTATGGTAGTTGCCCAGTAGTGCTTAAAATTAATTGAACATTTTGACTGAACGTGAAACAAGAATGGGACAAATGGTTTTGTGGGCAAGGGTCGTGAATTGTGACTCGGACGCTGTGGTATTGTGTTCTGTAGGTTGGCTAGGAAAACCTAAGTTTTGGGTGAGTGTTTGTTACCTATATCTATACTTGTAGCTTTGTGTTTCTTATTCGTGCCCCACCCAAGTTGAGCACTTAGTGCCGAACACCCCCATTTATGGGGGAAGGGTGTTTTTCCCAACACTATACTTAGTGGCTGGTTATTAGCTCCTTTTCTGCTCCCTTTCCCGGATAGCCCAAGTACCTTCGGGCAGGCTGTGATGGCCTGAAGTCCATTATTAGCCCAAGAACCATCGGGCAGGGTGTTGTGGTGGTTGGCCAGGTGTGTGCGGCAGGTGGTTTCCCAAGTGTCTTCGGGATGAGGCCCAGGTGTTTTCGGGCGTGGCAGTGGATCCTTTAGCCCAGGTGTCTTCGGGCGTAGCGGTGGTTGTTCTGGCCTAGGTGTTTGCAGGCATGGTTACTTGTGACAGTTGAGGCCCAGGTGTGTGCGGGCGGGATTTGGCAGTGGGACTGCGTGTGGTTGTGGCCCAGGTGTGTGCGGGCGGGATTTGGCAGTGGGACTGCGTGTGGTGGTGGCCCAGGTGTGTGCGGGCGGGTGTGGCAGTGGGACTGCGGTGAGAATGGCGGGATTGGTCCGATACGTAGGATGTCTCAATAACCAGTGGGGAAGTGGCGCGGGGTACCCAAACATCGATGTGCTCTTATTATATATATTACTTGACTTGCGTTATTTGGGGAGTGAGCCTTGGTGAGGCCTGGGATGGATAGTTTGCCTTGTTAGTTGTTTGGTTCACTCTTTTCTCACGGGACTTTAGTACGTTCCCCCACTTGTGCACGAGAGTCTTGGTTTTCCCTACTGAGTGTACTTGTATGCTCACCCTACGTTTACTTTCAAGTTTCCAGGAGGACTACCAGGGCTGCGCGGGACCCTATTAGTCGGACAGTTGGAGTTGTCGCTGTTGTCGTATCTTTGTTTTCTTTTGGTATTGTACTTGAGAGCTTTCTTTTTCTTTTGTACTTGTACCTTGTTGTAAACTGTTTAAACATGCATGGGGTCTTTATTTGGGTTCATTTATATAAACTTGTTTCTTTTCCTTTTTGGGAGGTCGACTTGTCCTTTTTCCCGATCCTAAATAATAAAAAGGGTAATGCCTTCCATTTGCGAGAATTTTCTATACCCTTGGTCCTAGTCGCCACTCCGGGACCTATTAAAGGCGGGTTTCGGGGGTCATTATCTCTCCTTCAACTTAAAGAAGGAAGGGCCTCGCAATCCGCTGACTCTTCCCTCCTTTTGGTGAAGGCGGGTCGTGACACCTACTTTCGAAAAACCACAAAGAAAAAGAGTTCCAAGATCAAATATGTAAAAGTAAAGGTAAATATCCATTTATAATTTCTATATTTTGGATGTATTACATAAAAATGATATTTTGAATTGACAAAATCATTTAAATAGAAATGTCATAAACAACAAGGCGTCATCGAATGTAGATATTATATAGATTTATGTATGAAATAATTACAACTGGAACAATTTTGAAGTTTGATAAGGTTATATTTCCTAATAAACTATTCCATAATATTTCATTTGATTTATTCATTATACATGTTAACTACTTTCCTTTTAATTTGTAGCTATTTGATGACCCTCAATATTATAGCTCTCAAGAGTTCAAACACTTACAAGTGGAATGGTCAAATTATTTTATAGGTTTGATTGGATTTTAGTTTGTTTGTAGTGTAAAATGTAATTTTGAATGTTGTAATTTTAAATGTGTATTTGGTAGTTGTTTGGTTGGATTTAGTTTTTTAGTTGATGTTATAAGTTTTAAATGTTATAAATTTTAATGTTTAATTTTTCTACTGGTTCTTCTTGTTTCGATCCAGTTCAACTTGTTTTTTTGGTCTGGTTTTGGTCGGTTATGCTTGTTTCAGGTCTGTTTTGACAGTGCAGAGGAATGGTTTCATGATTTTTCAAAAAAAAAGGGTTTTACATCAGTTATTTTATAAAGGACATAAAAAATGATTTGTATAATGGTTTTACATGTCGGTTATCTAAAAACCGATGTGGTATAATGTTTTTACATTGGTTATTAAATAACCAACATAAAAAATGCTTTAGAATCATGTTTTTTTACATCGTTTATTTAATAACCAACATAAAAAAGATACAGTTGGAACCATTTTTTAACATCGGTTATTTAATAACTGATGTAATAAACAATATACCATGTCAATTATTAAATAACTGACGTAAAAAATCAGTTCCAATATAGATTTACAACGTTAGTTTTTTTATAACCGATATAAAAAACAATATTTATAATGTCACCTTTAAAAATGTCGGCTAAAAACTGATGTAAAAAATAAAAAAAACCAATGTTAAAAATGTTTTCTGCACTAGTGGTGCTCAGGTCGGGATGTTTCAAAGTGGTATTTGAGTGTTTTTCTTGTTTATTGATTTATTATCTGAGAAATGTGGATAGGAGACTATAATGAGTTGGGCCTTAGTCACGAGCTCATGCATGGGAGTAGCTAACCCATGTGCAGGGGAAAAACCCAAGTACCCAGGGTGGGGATTGATTTTCTTGATGTTTATTGTTAGAGTTGAATGTTATTTCACATTAGGTGATGCACTTGATGTGTGATGTCGTTGTTTTATGGGATTTTGCTCGTGGGTCAAAATGGTATGAGGTTGTGTATACATGCATCATTATAGAAACTTAACAATTTATGTGAAAACATCATGATAAGCATGCAAGGGGAAAATCATGCAGGATGTGAAAGATAAAATTATTTTTAGTTTCCTTATAGTTTTAAAGAAATTATGCTTAATAAAGGTGATGAAACCAGTTAAATGGAAATAATTAAATTGAATGGTTAAAAATAGTGTCTAACAAGAAGGTTATAAATATTTAAATAATTAAAGGATGTTAAATGAAACGGTTAGTATGGTGTCTAACATAAAGTTAGATTTTGAAAGTTTGGATTCACTATGTTAACCATGGCCCATGATAGGGACGGTTGAAGGTAGTGTTAGAGATGTGACTATATCCATTGGGGAGGTGTATGCGGAGTGGGTTGTTATTGGATAGTAGTGATACCTTTTTTCATAATTGTGGGAACCTTATGTTATGTGTTTTGAGATGTATGTTTGGAATTATAGAGATATGATACCACAACAACGTTTAATAGTTGGGTGATGGAAGGAAATCTCCAAAAATTCTCCTTTGGTAGTGAGGAAAGATCCCCCATTGATTCTTTATGGTAGGGGAAGAGAAGTTTCGTGATAACTTCACTCATTTTGTGTAGTTTATATAAAGAGACATAGGGAAGGTTTCACTGAGTATGTTTGAATTGACGAGGGAGTTTCAAACGCAACACCCTCTAATGTTTACTAGATAGGGTGGACCTGAGGAAACTGAGTTCTGTATAGAGTCTATCTAGATGATTTTGGATCACTTAGATACTTCTCCTGAGAAGTGGGTTAAGTTGGCAGCATATATGTTTCAAGGACTAACGAAGCGCTAGTGGGGGAATTCAGGTTTAGATTGAGCAGGCAGATGGTATGTTGTGGAAGTATTTTTAGGAAAAGTTTATAAAACATTTATATCCAGAGACTTTGAGATAGGAGAGAGCTATGAACTTTATGAGGTTGACTCAGGGGTCTATGTCTATGATGGATTATGCTGGCCACTTCACTAACTTTCAATGCCTTTTTCCAGTATTGGTAGGGGATGAGGTAGCAACAATGAGACGTTTTTAGGATGAACTTAGATGCGAGATCAATTCCTAGGTAAATATCTTCCATTTAAAGAGGTTTGCTGAGATAGTGTACCAAGATCTAATTTCTAAAGGGAGATTGAAGGAGGATTCTAGTTGTGGAAAAACTATTTCATTTGGGTGGTCCATTCATATGACTTTCGATAGTAGAAAGTGTCATTTTGAGAGTTTTCACCTGGGTAGTGGTAGACAGAGTATCTAGGGCAGAGGATTGGCCTCTCAGGGTAGTGATCAGGTGTTCTGCTATCAATGCAGTAGTCTAGGACACATGTGTGTTCACTATCCCCAACCACTAGTCGAGTGTCAAGCATAAAACAAGATAATACATGTACATAGGTTTTGCAAGAACCCTTAGTAGGTGGGCAATGATGGAGGATCAAGATCGATGCAGATTGCATGAAGGGGGTCTACTACCCCATACCATCCAAGCAATTAGAGTTCTAATGGATGTACTAGTTGGGGTGGTGGATATGGTACTCTAGGGAAAGAGCATCCATACCAGCATGGCAGTACAACACCAGGAACTCAGACCAGAGCCCAAGGTAGAGGGGTAGGTCAACTTCATGCAGCTCAGCTTGCACCTGGTAGTGGCGAGGTTGGACCATCAACTATTCATGGTAATATTCTTGTATCTTTCAAAATTTCTAGTGATTTATTTGATACAAGGACCTCATATTCTTTTATATCTACTCAGTTTTTGATTTTTTTGGTTCTAGAGGTGGAATATATGTGTGGGATTATGTCGATTGACACACCATTAAGAGTACGAGTAGAAAGTATCTGGTAATGTAAGGAGTGCTCCCTCGAGGTTGATGGGTATCATCTCCTTTGGGACTTGTAAATGATTGATATTTCAAGTTTTGACCTGATATTGGGGATGGACTAGTTGGTTACATACTAGAATCACATTGATTGTTACCATCAGAGAGTTAGTTTCACATCTCCTGAAGGTGACACTTATGTCAATGTAGCATCCTTAAAATTTCACCAAGGGAAGAAAATACCCCCACAATTACTTTGTAGAAGGAATCAAGTACTCCTAAAAATCTAGCAAGGTGAATGGACTCAAATCAAGTTATAAATTTCAGAATAAACTTGAAGGAATTCAAGTTTTCAAGAATTTCAAGTGGCCCACGTACCATCACCGGGAAAAGTCTACTGACCACCTGGATCGCAAACCAATAGGTACACGGAACAATCTATGAGCTGCTGGCCCACAGAGCGATGTCCAATGAACAAGGCATACTGTGAATCACATCGCCAAAGGACCTATACGTGTGAATCCCATTCGCATACTATCCCACAAACTTATCAGTTTGCGGACGAAGAGAACCAGTAGGGTTCCGCGAACCAGTAGGGTTCCGCGAACCAATAGGGTTCCATGAACCATTATCACGAACCAAAGCCTCTGCAAACCCTGATTGACCAAGTATTTTGTGGGCCATGATATCTCCTCACGGGCCTTTGCAAATGGTGTTGCATGACCATAGATACAATTTCCCTGATGCTCTATAAAAGTAGAACAATAAGAAGGATGAGGGAGGGATGAAGAAATCCTGAAGGGGACTCAAAGTTTGAAATAAAGAGTTTGGAGAAGATTCTGACTTCAATCTTGATTCATCAACAAAGCACGAATTGTGATCCACTCTCTGTAGGTACAGCCGTCCGCGAACCATAAAATGGGGTATTTAATAATAATAATAGAACCGTAAACCTAATTGGTGAACCAAAAACCACATAATTCTCATTGATGAACTCCCTACGAATGATAATCCCCCAGACCCTCCTTCAATATGGTGCTCCACGTAGTGCACTTCTACGCGGACTGAACCTAGCACCATGTACTGCATCAGTACATGGATGGAACCCAAAGAGGCGTGATGGGATGCGTACCACTATGGTATGTAGTGATATATACCCATGACTGCGTACTGCATCAGTATGTGAATGTCCCCTCTGCTCGCATACCACTACAGTATGCAGAGCCTCCCCCATCCCGCATAAGAAATCAGTATGCGGAATGGGTTATTTTCAGGTATTATTTCCTCCAGTTCCAACCTCAACCCTCCATTACCGTTCAGTACTCTACAATCCCTTTGCTAACTAATCCTCCAGCATCAGGCCAGAGCCTCCTCTAAAGACACCGAACTCGTATGATCAGATCATCGAGTGCATCAACGCGCCCCTTTGAGTCTACATACCCATGGTAAGTGGAGTCACGAAGGCTCTCCCCACAGCGGTTTAGGCTTCGGGAATGCCTGTGGGTCTACATTACCATGGTAACCCAGAGTCCAGCCTTGGGATTTCGACATGAACCTCCCCATTCTTGGGATTAAGGGTGATCACTTGCTTTTCCATTTAATAAGGAATAATAATCAGTCGAAGGAGTTATGTTTGCTACCCCCTTTGGCGAGTACGACACTCCTCCCCTTCCCAGAATGTATTCTGAGGCCCTCCCACTGAGGCAAGTCCCCGATCTTCTAAGGCTGGGCCACATGAATTTCAATGTCATTTCACATTGAAAGGTTCATCGCTCCATGCCCTCACCCACGATCTCCCCAACCTCGTCCGTTGTGGGCTCTCCCTCTCCCACTAACAAGAGAAGGATCATGTGCTTTGTTGAATCTTTCACATCCTCTTGTTTATCACATTGAGCATGACTCGCGTGGGATTAGAGATTTGTGACGATTAAAACATCCATATGATTTTGAACTATGAGAACTCCGATTCCTGATCAAACTAGGATACATAGGATGCCTACTAGAAGGCCCGAGCTCAACAGGGCGCCCATCCAAAAGGGCCCACCTAATCATGTCTCCTCAAATGGGCAGCTTCTATGCGTAAGCCCCAACCATTCTGAACTATGAGAACTCTGATTCCTGATCAAACCAGGATATGTAGTGTAAAGACCCATAAATTTCAAGATTTTTTTTTCTTAATTTCTTTGGGATTTTACGAGTACGCAGTTTCTGACGGCACCCAATTCCGAGGCCCGATGTGCCCAGAATCATTTTCCGAAGTTTAGCTTAGGTACGTTCAGTGAATGAACGAGCGAGTTTTTCTATCTTTTGAACCGGTGCTCAGAATCGAAATCTGAGGGCACCGATGAAACCGCAACGGCAGTATTTTCTTAAGAGGACCATTTCCGAAGGTGCGTTTTCTTGGGAGGAGTTGTTAAAAATTGAGGATTAAAATGTGAAGTAAATAAAATTGTGGTACAATTTTATTTACTTTAACTATGGTTATATCCTACATGGGGTAGTTGGGGTGGGACCCACAATCCCCTAACTACCCATGTTAGGATATTTGTGAGGTGGGCCCCACACGAGCCCCACCCCTTCACATTCATTTAACTCTCTAACTCCCCCTTTATGTGAGTAACTCCTCCCTCTCACCCTCATTAATTCTTGCCAACTAAACACCTAATTAATTAGACAACTTAAGTTTAATTAATTAAGTGAGTTGTTTTTGAATTTTGTATTTTGAAATACATGCCATGCTTTAATAAAATAAGGGTAAACTTATTTTATTTGGGGTTGGCTCATTGTGTTGGGGATTGGAGGAGAAAGAACTTCATTCTTCTTGTGAAGAATGTTTCCACTTCTTTCTCTCATCGAAGAACGCCAAGAACACCGGTGCCAACCTCAGCTTCTTTCTTCTCGACGTTAATGAAGTGACGTCGTCATTCCGCGACAACGTCAACAGAACAACGAAAGCATCTCCATCCTTCATCAAGCGATCAACCATCTTGAATTGAGGTAGGGATGTGTTTTGAATTGAGAAATATTGGTTTTCCTTCCATGTTGATGTTTCTCTCTAAACCTTTTGTTATCAAACTAATGCGGAAGGAATCAGACCCAAACTAACACGGTCTTATTCCTCCGTCATTCTTGTTGTATGGTGTTCTCTAACTTTTCTTGAGAGATAAATCAAGGCAAGTTTTCTGAGCCGATCAGAGGCCTGAAAACATCAGAAACAGCCTCAAAACATCGGGATGACCTAAGAACGGGAGTTTTGTAGCAAACGGATCATCGAAACAAAGGACGGACGCCTCAGAAGGCGTGCTGGCTAGAGGCGTCGTTTTTGGAAAATTCCAGAATACACAGCGTGTCCTTCCAAAGCACACACAGTGTAGTGAAAGCGTTCAGCGGCAGAAGTAATGGACATCAGATGAAGTAACACACGGCGTGTGACACCGGTCACACGGCGTGTACTGTCCACACAGTTTGACAGAGGAGACTTCGATGGACATGGCGTGTATTCAAGGGAAATACATGGACACAGACAGAAATACACAACCACGAGGCACGACGTGTATTATCTTCATTGAAAGGAAGAAGCGGCTTCGCAAGGCTCATCGTGTAATATGGGAGACGCACGGACACAGGCAGAACCACATGGCCAAGAGGCACGACGTGTACTACCTTCACTTCGGCAGAAGCAGCTTCGTGATGACTCGGCATGTATTCCGGGAATACATGGACACGGGGTGGAGTACATGGGTAGGTACTCCACCACACGGCCAAGCATGGACAGCATACACGGAGCCGACCCCAAAAGTTTGGACACAGCGTGTAACTATACCACACGCCGTGTACTTACTTTTTACACGAACAACCCTTTGACACGGGCTGTGGTACACAGACAATACCCGTGTACTGAAGACACGGTGTGTAACCATACCACATGTCGTGTACTTACTTTTTACACGACTAGAACCATGTCATGGGCCGTTTCACATGGGAAGTACCCGGTGACTGATGACACGATGTGTATTGATTACCTACATGCCGTGTACTTTTGGAAAATGGCTTGGTCGTCTTGTTCTCCGTGACTCGGGCACGTTTTTCTTGGTTTTCCCCTATGACGTGGGAAAAAATGTTGGGATACATCATCTCTATTCTTCATGATGATTGATGTATCCACCCCTTTGACTCGAGGAGCGGACCCTCCCGGAATTGAGTATGCTCTGTGCAGGAACCCTAGAGCTGGCTGCGACTATGATGACTACCGTGCTGGGATCCTCCATGGGTTCGATGACGATGATGACTGTACTTGGATCCTATGTGGGTTAGCAGCAAGGACGACTATACTTGGATCCTCCGTGGGTTCGACAGTGATGAAGACTGTACTTGGATCCTACGTGGGTTTGGCGGCGGTGGTTACTGTACCAGGATCCTACGTGGGTTCGGCAGCGATGACTTATGTACCTGGATCCTACATGGATTTGGCAGGGGAGATGATTCAGAGGCAACATCTATCATCTTCACCCCTCTTCATGAGTAGTATACCCGTGTGAGCTGAGTCTTGACTTTCAATCATTATCTTCGTTTTGATTGACTTACTATCCTGTGTAGATTGGGTTGTGTTTTCCTATGTGGTTTGGGTTGTACTCTCTTGTGTAAACTAGGTTGAACTTGGGCTCGTGAAATGGAGAAGAATTGGAATTGATGACTTAGGTATATGTATGGGAATATACCTAAGTATAGTTGGTTGATACATCGTGATTGTAACTTTCCTTTGTGGTTTATCCTTTGTGGATTATGGGAGACCTTCAGGAGTCTCAGGGTCCCTACTGAGTATCGTATACTCACCCCTGCACAGGCTATGCCTACACTACGTTGTGTTGGTTTCAAATGATGGACAGTGCTGATCATGGTTGAGGCTTGTGGAGATGGACAATACCTGGAGGTGGATCACTGGACGGGACGTACACGGAGTGGATGGCTGGACCCGAGGATCTGAGGAGACTATTTGTACCCACCCTTTAGGTGGGATTTCCAGAGGACGGTTCAGAGTTGCTGCTTTACTTTTTTGCTGTTGTACTTTATTTTTAGTTGTACTTTAATTTCAGTTGGGTTTGTATTCTGGCCCATTTACTTTCCAACACTTACTTTCGTACTCAGTTTACTTAGTGTTTACTTCAGCTTGCATACTCTATTGTGTTTCTTTTCTTATATAAAGGCAATGCCTTCCCTTTTTTGGGATTTACGCCTTTGGTGCTAGTCACCATCCCCTGGCCTATGGAAGGGGGGCTTGGGGTAGTCACGGCATGGGCCCCGAGGACGGGTCGTGACAAATTGGTATCAGAGGAGTCAGTTCTACTGCAGAACTCAAGACTCTGATAATTTCTTCTCTTTGAAGCAATAATGTTTAGAGTATTGAGTGTGGTTATCAGTCCAGAGAGTCCAGTGTTGGTGTGGTGGCCGACGTATCCATACACCAGGACCCTGACTTATGATTTCCGACTCAATGCATGAAAACATTGATTGCATGTGTGTTTCAAAATTTATCTTTGTGATTACTTTGTGTCAGCTCACCAGGTATACTGTATTAACTGTGGCGCACCTGTTTCTTTCAAGATGACCCCACGACAGCAACTAGCTAGGGTTCCGAGTTTTCTACGAGACGACAGCCCACCGAGTGACGAGGCCTCAGTGCAGGGCCCCATTACAGTGGAGGCACCGACGGTACCTCTACCCGCCGAGCCACCGATGCCACCAGCCCCAACAGCTGAGAGTGCACATCGCCAGAGTGCACTGCATGAGTTTCAGCATTAGAGAACGCCCAGGTTCCGCGGGGAGATGGAACCTCAGGTAGCCGAGGATTGGATAGAGGTTGTAGTTCGAGTCTTCAGATTGGTAGGGACACCAGCAGACCTCATGGTGATCCTTGCAGCGAGTCTCCTGCACACGGCAGCAGGTAGATGGTGGAGCCTGATGCTCCAGGTGCACGACGAGGCATCTCTACTTTGGTCAGACTTTGAGAGCCTCTTCCACTCGGAGTTCATTCCAACCACCCTCCGTGCGGTGCGCATTCAGGAGTTACTACTGTTGTGTCAGGGAAGCATGATAGTAGCCCAGTACTCAGCGAGATTTACTGATCTCTCGCGCTGCTCCACAGACATGGTACGGGACCCATTCTTCCGGGCCCAGACCTTTGAGCAGGGAATGAGGCATGAGATCATGGCATCGATGATCTCCCTCAGCATTCCGACGCAGGAGGGAGTATTGGAGTGATCCCTTCTTGTAGAGAGCTTTCTTACTGAGCCTACACTAGCAGCGAGACCTACCGCAGGGCGGCACGTAGCGGAGTCTTCCGCAGCTGGAAGTCGACGGATTTCATAGGGGTCCAAGCAGACCAGACCATCAGGAGGACGACCTCAGGACACTGGTTCATATGTGCGGGGTACATGCAGTAGATCCAGTTATACGAGAGGCAAACAGTGCTATGCATGCGGCAGACAGGGCCACATGGCTCGGGACTGTCCGACCCGCCATGCAGAGGAGCATCAGACAGTTGAGGGACCACCCAGGCAGAGGCAGAGGTTCGACCGTGGCAGTCCACAGGGAGCAGGTGGATGAGGCAGAGGAGCTGGCTGAGCAGCGGGTGGTGGGCGACGCTTTGAGGCTCTACCACCACCACCACCAGGAGGTCCACCCTGACCACAGGGAGCTGGCGGACAGAGACAGGCTCAGCTTCAGGCAGTAGAGGCCTACGACCACGGTGCACCTGAGATGATTTGAGGTACTATTTGTGTCTACTCCACCCTTACTACAGTTCTTATAGACACAAGAGTGAGTCATTATTTCATTTCCGCTGCCCTTATTCGGAGCTCGAAGATTCCAACGGATCCGTTGGCTTGATCCTTACGGCTAGATACTCCTACAAGAGCAGACTCGACGATTACACACTAGTTCCGACAGTGTGAGCTTACTCTAGGAGGTGATAGCTTTGGCTGGGATCTTCTTGTAGCGGCATCGAGGCCTTATGACGTCATCTTGGGCATGGATTGGTTATCTACGGTCCATGCTCAGATAGACTGTATTAGGTGCAAGGTGCGATGTGTTTGCACTGAGGGGAGCAGGTTCACCTTCACTGGTGAGAAGGGAGCCTTTGTAGTGTAGAATGGACTCACACAGAGGAGAGGATAGCCGATTACTCATCAGTTGGCTAGTCTCATCCTAGGAGTAGTTGATGTGCGGAGTCCGATTTTTCCTTTAGTGGTGGATCAATATGCGGACGTTTTTCCTGACGACATTCCAGGACTACCTACTCGCAGATAGGTAGAATTCTATATTGACCTGTACCCGGGGACAACCCCAATATCTACCCCAGCATATCGGATGGCTCCCACTGAGCTTCATGAGCTACAGATACAACTGGAGGACTTGTAGGGTAAGGGATTTATCTGACCCAGTGTTTCACCCTGGGCATCCCCGATTTTGTTCGCCAAGAAGGCGGATGGGAGCTTGAGACTGTGTGTCGACTACCGTTTCCTGAATTAGGTGACTGTGAAAAACAAGTATCCACTTCTGAGGATTGATGACCTCTTCGATCAGCTCAAGGGAGCACGCTGGTTCTCAAAGATAGACCTCAGGTTGGGCTATCATCAGCTCAGAGTTTGAGATGAGGATGTGCAGAAGACGACCTTCAGGTGTTGGTATGGCCACTATGAGTTCTTGGTTATGCCTTTCAGTGTAACCAATGCTCCAACAGTGTTCATGAGTCTCATGAATAGGATCTTCCAACCTTACCTCAATCGATTTATCGTAGTCTTCATTGACGACATATTGATATACTCGACTACTGAGGAGGCACACACCTATCACTTACGGGTTGTACTGGACACACTCTGAGAGCACCATCTTTATGGTAATCTCTCGAAGTGTCAGTTCTAGATTTGAGTGGTCCACTTCTTAGGGCACGTCATCTCTGAGGTAGGAGTTGCGGTGGATCCTGTGAAGATCAAGGCAGTGCTACCTTGGGAGCCACCTAGGAGCGTGGCAGAGGTGTGAAGTTTCCTAGGTCCGGCTGGGTACTATCAGAGATTTGTGCCAGACTTCTCCAGAGTTGCAGAACTGCTTACAACTTTCACAAGGAAGGGGAAACCCTTCATGTGTTCAGATAGATGTCAGCAGAGCTTCCAGGAGCTGAGGAAAAGATTGACCAGTGCACCCATCTTGAGGCTACCAGAGGAGGGCATAGGGTACGTAGTTTACTGCGACACATCAGGGACCGGACTTGGGTGTGTCCTGATGCAAGAGCGGGGTAGTGATCACCTATGGATCACAATATTTGAGGCAGCATGAGCAGAACTATGCTACCCATGACCTGGAGTTAGCAGCAGTGGTCTTCACCTTGAAGATGTGGCAGCACTATCTGATGGGCGAGCGCTTTACAGTCTACTCTGACCACCAGAGTCTCAGGTACATCTTCTCACAGAAGGACCTAAACCTGAGACAATGGTGATGGATTGAGTTCCTCCAAGACTATGACTTTGAGATAGTCTATACTCCTAGGAAAGGGAACATAGTAGCTGATTCTCTCAGCAGGAGGTTGGGCATCCAGCTACTTGGAGAGGCAACGAAGTAACTAGCCGCGTTGCAGATATCCTTCATAGATAGAGATGGGGAAACCTTTCTATAGTCCCTCACAGTCACTCCACCACTTCTTCAGCGGGTCAAAGAGGCACAACATGGGGACGTTGACTGTGAGACACAACGTACACAAATATCCTCAGGACATGCACCAGATGGATTCACTGTAGGAGGAGAGCACATCGTCCTTTTCAAAGGACGTACCATGGTACCAGTTTCATTACAAGAGGAGGTGCTAAGAGAGTTTCACACTTCCCCTTTATCAATATATCTAGGAGTAGCGAAGATGTACCAGGATCTCAGACGACAGCACTGGTGGCCGGGTATGAAGAAGGTTGTGGCAGAGTTCGTTTCACGATGCCTCACCTGCCAGCAGGTGAAGGCGGAGCACCAGGTACCAGTAGGCTTGGTATAGCCCTTGGAGGTTCCGGAGTGTAAGTGGGATGGGATATCCATAGATTTCATGACTGAGATTCCATGTACTTCCAGAGGTCACGACTCCATTTGGGTGATTGTCGACCGACTCACCAAGTCGGCCCACTTTCTACCTATCAGGGAGCAGGGCTCAATGGAGAGCTTGGGACACCTCTACATTCAGGAGATCGTATGACTTCATGGTGTTCCATCATCTATCGTCTCTAATCAAGATGCTCGCTTTACTTCCTGGATTTGGAAGGGGTTTTAGGAGGCGTTTGGGACGCAGCTACACCTGAGCACCACCTTTCACCCTCAAACGGATGGTCAGATGGAGAGGAACATTTAGACTCTCGAGGACATGCTCCGTGAATGTGTCCTCGACTTTGGACACAACTTGGAGGATCACCTACCCTTGGTGTAGTTTGCGTACAACAATAGCTAACACTCCACCATCAGGATGGAACCATACGAGGCATTGTACGACCGACCTTACAGATCACCTCTATGCTGGACAAATCCTGGGGAGTCAGCACTAGTAGGACCAGAGATGGTCCAGGCCACAGAGGAGAAGGTTCAGGTCATCCAGGAGCAGATGAGTACAGCTCAGAGCCGACAGAAGTTTTATGCTAACAGGAGGCGGAGACCACTAGAGTTCGAGGATGGCGACCACGTTTTCTTACGGGTCTCACCTCGACGTAGATTACGGAGATTTGGCCAGGGTGACAAGTTATCTCCACGCTTCATCGGACCATTCCAGGTTATCAGAAGGATAGGTGAGGTGGATTATCGCCTGGCTCTTCCACCTCAGTTGCACCAGGTGCATGACGTCTTCCACATATCTCAGCTGAGGAGATACGTGCACGGCCCGATGCATATCATTGATCACGGGGAGCTGGACATCGATGATGGGGTGACTTTTGAGGAGGTCCCGATGGAGATCGAGGATCAATAGGAGCGGGTCCTACATGGATGGTTGATTCCTCTAGTGCGCATCAGGTGGCAGCACGGGAACCTCCAAGAGAGCACATGGGAGCGGGAGGCTCATATGCGTGCTCAGTACCCTCATTTGTTTCCCTAGTTTGTGATGTATCTTTACGGGGACGTAAATCCCTGAGGTGGGAGTAATGTAAAGACCCGTAAATTTCAAGGAATTTTTTTTCTTAATTTCTTTGGGATTTTACGAGTACGCAGTTTCTGACGGCACCTGATTCTGAGGCCCGATGTGACCAGAATCATTTTCTAAAGTTTAGCTCGGGTACGTTCAGTAAACAAATGAGCGGGTTTTTCTATCTTTTGAACTGGTGCTCATAATCGAAATCCGAGGGCACCGATGAAACCACAGCGGTGGTATTTGCTTAAGAGGACCATTTTCGAAGGTGCGTTTGCTCGGGAGGAGTTGTTAAAAATTGGGGATTAAAATGTGAAGTAAATAAAATTGTGGTACAATTTTATTTACTTTAACTATGGTTATATCCTACATGGGGTAGTTGGGGTGGGACCCACAAGCCCCCAACTACCCATGTTAGGATATTTGTGAGGTGGGGCCCACACGATCCCCACCCCTTTACATTACTTTAACTCTCTAACTCCCCCTTTATGTGAGTAACTCCTCCCTCTCACCCTCATTAATTCTTGCCAACTAAACACCTAATTAATTAGACAACTTAAGTTTAATTAATTACGTGAGTTGTTTTTTCATTTTGTATATTGAAATACATGCCATGATTTAATAAAATAGGGGTAGAATTATTTTATTTGGGGTTGGCTCGTTGTGTTGGGGATTGGAGGATAAAGAACTTCATTCTTCCCATGAAGAACGTTTCCACTTCTTTCTCTCATCGAAGAACGCCAAGAACTCCGGTGCCAACCTTGGCTTCTTTCTTCTCGACGTTGACGAAGCGACGTCGTCATTCCACGGCAACGTCAACAGAACAAAGAAAGCATCTCCATCCTTCGTCAAGCGATCAAACTTCTTGAATTGAGGTAGGGGTGTGTTTTGAATTGAGAAATATTGGTTTTCCTTCCATGTTGATGTTTCTCTCTAAACCTTTTTCTATCAAACTAATGCGGAAGGAATCAGACCCAAATTAACACGGTCTGATTCCTCTGCCGTTCTTGTTGTATGGTGTTCTCCAACCGTTCTTGAGTGGTGAATCAAGGCAAGTTTTCGGAGCCGATCGGAGGCCCGAAAACATCGGAAATGGCCTCAGAACATCGGGACGACCTAAGAATGGGAGTTTTGTAGCAAACGGATCATCGGAACAAAGGACGGATGCCTCGAAAGGCATGCTGGCCAGAGGTGTCGTTTCTGGAAAATTCCAGAATACACGGCATGTCCTTCCAAAGCACACACCCTGTAGTGCAAGCGTTCAGTGACAAAAGTAACGTACATCAAATGAAGTGAGACACGACATGTGACACTGGTCACACGACGTGTACTGTCCACACAGTTTGAAAAAGGATACTTTGATGAACATAGCGTGTATTCAAGGGAAATACACGGACAAGGACATAAATACATGACCACGAGGCACGACGTGTATTCTCTTCATTGAAAGGTAGAAGTGGCTTCACGAGGCTCGGCGTGTAATATTGGAGACACACGGGCATGGGCAGAACCACACGGACAAGAGGCACAGCGTGTACTGCCTTCACTTCAGCAGAAGTGGCTTCGTGATGACTCGGCGTGTATTCTGGGAATACATGGACACGGGGTGGAGTACACGGGAAGGTACTCCACCACACGGCTAGGCATGGCCAGCGTACACGGAGCCGACCCCAGAAGTTTGGACACAGTGTGTAACCATACCACACGCCATGTACTTAATTTTTACACGAACAACCCTTTGACACGGGTTGTGGTACACGAATAGTACCTGTGGACTGAAGACACGACGTGTAACCATACCACACGCCATGTACTTAATTTTTACATGACTAGCCCCATGACATGGGCCATTTCACATGGGCAGTACCCAGTGACTGATGACACGACGTGTATTTATTACCTACACGTCGTGTACTTTTGGAAAATAGCTTGGTCGTCTTGTTCTCCGTGACTCAGGCACGTTTTGCTCAGTTTTACCCTATGACGTGGGATGGAATGTTAGGATACACCATATTTGGTATTCATGACGATTGATGTATCCAACCATTTGACTCGAGGAGCGGACCCTCTCGGAATTGAGTGTGGGAACCCTAGAGCTGGCTGCGACTGCGACGACTACCGTGCTGGTATCCTCCGTGGGTTCGATGATGATGATGAATGTACTTGGATCCTACGTGGGTTCAGCAGCAAGGATGACTGTACTTGGATCCTCCGTGGGTTCGGCAGCGATGACGACTGTACTTGGATCCTACGTGGGTTCGGCAGCGATGGTTACTGTACCAGGATCCTAAGTGGGTTCGACAACGATGACTTCTGTACTTGGATCCTACGTGAGTTCGGCAGGGGAGATGATTCAGAGGCTACATCTATCATCTCCACCCCTCTTAGTGAGTAGTATACCTGTGTGAGTTGAGTCTTGACTTTCAATCATTATCTTCGTTTTGATTGACTTGCTATCCTGTGTGGATTGGGTTGTGTTTTCCTGTGTGGTTTGGGTTGTACTCTCCTGTGTGGACTGGGTTGAACTTGGGATCGTGAAATGGAGAAAAACTGGAATTGATGACTTAGGTGTATATATGGTCATATACCTAAGTAGATTTGGTTGATACTTCGTGATTGTAACTTTCCTTTGTGGATTCTGGGAGACCTTCGGGAGTCTCAGGGTCCCTACTGAGTATCGTATACTCACCCCTGCACGGGCTATGCCCACACTACGTTGTGTTGGTTGTAGATGATGGACAATGCTGATCGTGGTTGAGGCTCATGGAGCTGGATGGTACCTGGAGGTGGATCACTGGACGGGATATACACGGAGTGGACGGCTGGACTTGAGGAGCTGAGGAGACTATCTGTACCCACCCTTCAGGTGGGATTTCCAGAGGGCGGCTCAGAGTTGCTACTTTACTTTTTTATTGTTGTACTTTCTTTTCAGTTTTACTTTACTTTCAGTTGGGTTTGTATTCTGGCCCATTTAATTTCCAGCACTTACTTTTGTACTCAGTTTACTTAGTGTTTACTTCAGGTTGCATACTATGTTGTGTTTCTTTACTTATATAAAGGCAATGCCTTCCCCTTTTTTTCGAGATTTACGCCTTTGGTGCTAGTCACCAGCCCCTGGCCTATGGAAGGCAGGCTTGGTGTAGTCACAGCACAGGCCCTGAGGACGGGTCGTGACAGTAGGATGCCTATCCGAAGGCCTGCGCTCAAAAGGGTTCCCTCCCATAAAGGGTCCACCCAATCATGCCCCCCAAATGGGTAGCTTCAATGCATAATCCCCACATAATTCCAAACTATGTGGGTTCTGATTCCTCTCTTGAGGATACGTAGGAAACCCATCTTATGGGTCTAATCCATCAAGTCACCTTCTGTCCCCCCTTGATGACGATAAACTCCAAAGCACCTTATTATGTGGCTCAAGTCAATAGTACCTTCGCAGCACCAAATATATGCATGCCTACGACGATCTTGAAAACCAGGGGTATCCCATGAACACACTCTTTGGGAACGAACCAAGGATTCACGAACATATAAACATGACTTAAATATATAATAGATTCTCGAAACAATCAATAATACTCTTCTAGAAGGGTGCGATGAGCCTGACTTCTCATCCTCTAAACCAATGGAGTCCTCAAGTGTCGTTGGCTGAATCATCAATCAACAAATGCCTACCTTTGGAAAGAAGGTCTATGAATCATTTATGCCAGGGCCATTGGGTGTTATTGGCTCCATGAATAAACCCGTTAGAGACCATCTGAGGAAATTATATCTGAGGAGGACCGATTACACAAATACTTGACCCTACGCAATCTCCCACTAGGATCAATTTGACTATGAAACCTCCTTCACAATATGAAAGGGGTGAATTTCTTAGTCCCCGTGTGGTTAATACAACCTTCTTCTAAAGGATAATGGTGCAGAATGGGTCAAAACAAAAGAAATGGTGAATTTGACAGGAAACCGTCTCTAAAAAAAGAGATGGGTGATGATCCTCGTCATACCATTTCACCATCACCCGAAACTCACCACCTTAGAGGTGGAATAAAAATGGTGAAATTGACGTGAATCCTTAACCAAGGTGGTGGTTCTACTCCAATGATAAAAGACAAAAGGAAATTGCGCGTCAGCCCATTTTATTTCCCCCGGTACGCGCTAAATGTGCCACCTCAGAGGTGGAACAAAAATGGTGAACCCGACATGAATACTTAACCAAGGTGGCAGTTCTACCCCACTTAAGCCCCTTCACCCCATAGAAAAAGAAAAGGGGAAGGGGGCCAAGCTGAATTTCAAAATATGCTTGTGTTTGAAAGAATTCTACTTTGACGTGGTTTTTTGGCTTGTATGTCATATATGTATATCAAAGGTTCCCACAGATCAACCTTCGATCCAAATGAAATCCCGACGACCAATGCAGACACACGCATCAATGATCCCGCAGGCGGCCAAGCCCCTAACGAAGAGTAGGACCCCCTCACCTACCCAGCATCTTCAATGCTGGGTATCCAACACGCTGATCAGGGAGTACCACCGAAATGGTACTCTTCCCATGCTGGAGGCTGCGAGACAAGCCCTCTAGTCTACAAAAGTCCGCAAACTACCTCCTCAATCATGACTGACACCTCAACACAACGCAGACCTAGTGGTCATCTCAAACCATTTCGGGAGTCTATCCTCGGAACATGACAATGAGTACCTCCCTTATCTTAGGGAGGAAGATGAAGTCAATGCTGACAACTTCATCTCAACTACACAGGGGTCCTACTCACGGGCCCCCTCCAGATAGCGTTGCCACCGACATCGAACAACCAGACCTCCTCCCACCAAATAGGACCTTATGTCGAGGGCACCTTCCAAAGTCCAGGAGACTAGGGCCCCTCGGGATGCTCACCAATGGCGGTGAATATATAATCAGGAACACACTATAACTCTAGTTCCTAAGGATCAACTCCGTCGTACTAATGCGGAGACATTCAACGGGCAAACATACAACTCTACCCCCTCTACTCAAGCCCACCACAGAAATAAGGTGGCACAATATGATCACATGCATGTTCCTACTGGTGATTTTCGGTCCCGCCATGCAGACAGAGTGTCAAACTATAGGCAGATGTAGATATCTGCCGATGCCCAACAAGCCTGCCAACTAAATAGGGCAACAACTAGTTATACATAGGCACAAACACTTGCTGATGCATTTCAAGCCCGCCATACAAATAGAGCGGCAAACAAATATGAGCAGAGTCAAATTTTTCCTAATGCATTCAAAGCCTGTGAGAAAAATATAGTGACAAACGAGTAGATGAAAATCCCTGCTCGTGAATATGAAGACCACTGGTCAAATATAGTGGCAACTAGAGAAGAAAACCAGTGGCAGACTCGTTCCTCTGTCCCGACATAGAAGAACTGCCAGTTTCTACTGACAACTCATGGAGGACCGGAGCAGGCACAAACTTCTGCCCCGACATCGGAATGGGCCTTCATACCTGTTCTAGCCAAATATGTATCTCATCACATCCTAATAATGATGGAAGATCATACGTCGATTCTAGAACATATTCTCCAAACATTACAAGATACCATTGTATTGGCGACAAAGGTGAGAAACCAAGACCAAGACCCGGTTTCCTCAAACAGAATGACTCACTCGCAAAATGAGTTAGTCACTCCAGAGTAGTTATGCATCCCTTCTCCAGTCTAGAAGGGTCGATAGTAATATCCCGCAATATACGGACAACCGAATCAGAAAAAATACCCATTCCAACTGGGGGATGTCGGTCCAACGTGGTGGCCACTCCAGGGCAGACATATATCCCTACCAAAACTCAATATGTTCGTCGGCATATCCCAATGACATCATGAGACCCATCAAGAAAAGAACTCATATATGAAGGCCATTACCAATAGTAGATGGCCCCAATTACCTGCAAGAGAGCACCCAAAAATGAAATGCGCCAAAGGAAACTAGAAAACGAAGAGCCCATACATGATCCTAATTTGTTGGAAGCTGGGGTTCTTAATTCCCTCAAATATATATCAATAAAGTCTCAAGACTATGTAAGTACATTACCAAATTATGGAAGAGACAATAACAGTTGCGAAGGCCCTCCCTGCAACATCGCTACCAGCGCATCTAAAGGTCCTTCATAGAGCACCCACAGGGGATCACTCTGTGTGCTAGGAATGATCGATCACGAGAGCCTATGTCCTGATGCGCGTCGGGGTATCCCTCCCCTTGACTTGAAGATCAGACGATAAGAAGACCCTCCCCTTACTATCGTCCGCCTTGATGGTCCTCCCTAGGGTATACGTTGTAGATATGATTCTCCCTGTAGTCGTACATCAAGTCATGATGGTATTCCTCACCATGATAATGATCATTGCGAAGGCCCTCCTTGTAATAGCAGTTGTTGTGAAGGTCCTACCCATAGTAACACCAAGTAATGAGAAGGTCCTCCCCTCATTACAATACATCTTGAAGGCCCTCCCTAGGATATGCACTGCAGAAATTCTCCCTGCAGCTAGGTATCGAGTCATGATGGTAGTCCTCACCATGATGATGATCATTGTGAAGTTCTCCCTACAATGATGGTTGCTGTGAAGGTCCTCCCCTTAGTGAAATCAAGCAATAAGAAGGTCCTCCCCTCATTGTTGTCCGCCCTGAAGGTCCTCCCCATGGTATACGCCATAAGAACATTTCCCGCAGTCGTGCATCAAGTTGCAATAGTAGCCCTCCCAATTGTAGCACCAATTGCGAAGGTCCTCCCCGAAACCAAAATTCATACTGGCAGGAAGGTCCTCCCCTTTCCGAAACAAATGCTAGAAAGCCCTCCTATGCTGAGGTGCTCGAAAAGGAGTCAGACACATCAGACACTCCATCTATAATGAGTGATATTATTTCTCAACCAGAGTACAGCCCGGGTCCATGCTCATCTTCTAAGCCACCCCCATAGGTTTTTCAAATCAATAAGGCTGCCACAAGATCAGTTTCTTAGAACGAAATTAGTAAGAATCAGTCAAGATGGGCATATCAAGTAGAGGAGCCTTAGGAAGAACAAAAACAGGACATGTTGCTTGTGAGAAGACAACTAGCCAAGGATAATATATCGGTGATGTATTGGCCTACAACCACTTCTCACTTCGACATAACGGGAGAGTTGTCTGGGGAATGCACACCTGACATTCGCCTCAATATATGGACAACCCTTCACCAACTAAAAGAAAAATTCTTGCCCTATAAAGGGTATTTTCACCATGTCAACACGTTAGGGGAGCTTCATCGCCTAATTAACCTAGAAGCCCTTCCATCCACATGGTAGCCACAATCATAAAGGCGAAAGAAAAACCTTGAATTGGATTGCCTCCATGTATTGTATAATTTGTGTCGCCTCATCGGCGACGCTCTGACTAAAGTTCACATTTGGGGATGGGGAGAACATGGAGCTCTACACTTCACCCCATGTCCCATCCAGCAAACCCCATTAGAAGTGACATATTGCAACGTCATCACCCAAAGTTAGTAATCAAGTTAAATTCCTATTCAGGAAAGATGGGATAGTCAACAAAAACCGGCCTAGAGTAAGTCTCAAAGGTGTCAGGACTAAAGAGATCAATCCATCAAAAAGATTTTGAGTCAGATAACCAAGAACATCCAGTAGGCTTCCCGCCTAAGGGAAGCCAACCAGAAAGCAGTGCTCACATCTTCAAAAGACCATAGACTTCATGTAGGCCCAATTCAATACTCGGCTCACACCCATGCAGGAGTACATGAAATTGAAAAGGTGAAAATAGTGGAATCCACCACCACAATATGGGAACAACCCTAACCCACATGGTTGGGGGAATTTTTAAATCAAAATGCCCCTGTAAGACTAATAAATCCAAGTCATAGCGCATTAAAGGAAGAACGGGAACAACCCCAACCCATAGGACTGGGGGAATTTTTACCTCAAGTCCCTGCACAACGGACGTCTCTCTTCTACCATTTAGGAAGAACAATGGACAAAGGAGTTACCTGTTCCACCCCTTCTTGTGGTTCGTACCCTCTGAGACAAAGGTGCATTATGTGGTCAAATTAGGTCTCCCTTCGGGTCAATATTCACCAAGAAACCTGAATAATACCATATAATGGAAGGAGAAAGTCCAACAAAGGATGCAACAAGCCTTCCTACTATTAGACATCAGGCACACCACCAACCAATGTGGTATGCCTCAATGAATGTGGTAAACATCAACTCCATGGATCTCATAGAAAATTACATAGAGGGAGAGGATGTGAAGGAAGATGGTTCCCTCCCAGAGGCATCCCGTGCCGATCCTTATGGTGTTCATACCCGGAACTAGAGAGAAGTCCTAAATCTGGGCGCCCCCTCAGCTAATCCATCGCTACCTCCCCTGAAAAACCCCAAAAAGGAGAAGAATAAATCCAAGGTCGTATATGACCCACCTAATCCCCCCTGAGGATGAGTCCCTCACTCTCGAGGAATGGTTTTCCAAGGAGGAAGAAATGAAAGAGCTCAGGTGAATTAATACTGAACTGCGTTGAGGGAGCTACCTTGCCGGATGTGTTCCTCCTACAGAATTTCAGCTGGTGCTCCCAAAAGAGGTGCCCATACCACATGCAATTATCCCGGTGAATGGAGACTAGATCGAAGGATCATTCAACTTAGCCCCGAAAGGACATAAAGACTTCCCCCCATTGGGAAGACACCCAGAATATATTTAGGCAAATCCACAAATGATACCTCCAGCTGGGTATTAACCTCAAATCCTAGCAGCACCGGCACACCCAGTCTTGGCCACTACTACACCATCCCAAGATCAAGCACGAAAAGATATGCATCAAGGTATCTTGAATACTGTCGAGTAATTAACAACTTGAATAGAAGCCATGGAGGGGCGACATGCTCTGATACAGCCAGAGCGCAAACCCTACCATGATTGGGTGAGCAATGTTCTGCCGCCACCAAACTTTAGGAACCCCATATTCCATGTATTCAATGGCTCGAGGGACCCTGAAAAAATTTAATGAACTACCCATCTTATTATGACCCCATGATGGGCACTCCAAAGCATCAAGAAGCAGCAAAACTCAGGTTCTTCTTACGAACTCTGTAGGGATCAACTTTCATATGGTATACTAGCCTTCCATCCAATTTAATTATAGGCTGGGAGGACCTCTGATGACAGTTTCTATTCCAATTTAGTTCAACACTGCCTAAGATGGTGGTCAATGATCTCATGAAATGAAAATAGCTAGAGAAATAAAGAGTCTTAGACTTCATTTCTAGATGGAAAAGCCTGACTTATACCCTGAACTGGCCACCCCCCCAGGATGAGATGCTCGCCATGTTCATTGATAACCTTTGGGATGAATTGTGAACACTTATCATCCCAGTGAAGTACAAAAGTGGGTTTAGAGACTTCTCTTCCATTTCCCAAAGAATAGAAGACTCCTTGAAATAGACCAATCTTAAGTACTGAGTGGCCCCATCAGCCCTTGGGAAAAGAACGGGAAAAGTTGAAGTGACTCCTGTTACACTTAAGCCACCCCGACACCAGATCCAGTAGCGAGGCCTCCACCAAACCGTGCAGGACCCCCTAAATGCCAACTGCCACCCCCCACCTTAGTAAGACAAGAAACGAGGTGCTAAAAGAAATTAGTTCAAAGAATTAAGAAATAAAGTTTACTCGTTCTGAGATGACCAGGTCCACAACTATTTTATATCCGCCATGAATTGTAATTTGATTTGGTTACCAGAGCCAAAGTGAGCCGATGAAGTGGGTCTTGACGACCATCCAAATTATTGTCCCTATCACTAAATACTAGGACATACCATCCAGTAATGTTTTATTTTCAAGGATCTCCTACAAATATAGTGGATTCCAGGCAAGTTAAGTTGGGCCCACCGCCAGCACAAGTGGCGTATGTTTCCACCTCAGACTCAAGAAAGGAAGATGAATGGAAAACAATCACTAGTAAGAAGAAATTTTTTGACAATTGGATGACCTAAAAGACCATAAACCGAGTCCATGGAATCCCACAGGCGTAGTTGAAACAACCAACTATACCCCCAAAAGTTCCCAATAAATCACAACTGTCCTCCTCAGCCCCGTAGTCCTCTAAAGGCTAGAAGGGAAGAAAGAAAGATCAAGAATATGAGCTGATACCAAAGCCGAAGTTAGTGTTGACCCTTTAGGACTTCATACCAACAGACTTGGTACAACGAGCACTGCCCCACCAAATAGTACAACAGGCAACACCCCGCCAAACGACACCATCAGAAAGAGACAGTAAGACATAAAGATTGTTATATTAAGAACTGATCTTCGACTCCATTAATGTCATTAACTTGATGGACCCCTTCTTGGATGAAGATTATGGACATAAAACCAAATTACCCATGCCCAGCAAGAGATCCGGAGGAAGAGGCTGCAGAGGCTAGAGGTTTCCTAGAAGGCAGGATCATGATAGGAGCCAAATTCCCAGCCACACCATAAATCAAACTGTTAACATCATAGAAACTCATGGAAGGACCCTTTGGTAGAAATAATAAGAACCGGAATGCTCATCCACCCCCATCAGAAGAAATCCAAGTCTAGTTATCTTGGAATATCCATCAGGGGAAGAAAAAATATCAAATCTCCCAAGGCATGCAAGTGGACTAGTTTGTACAAAAATGGAAAGAACCGCACCACCACCAACCCCTATTACAGAGGTCGAACCCTCTACATCCAAATACCAAACCCCTAAAGTGTCTGTGAAAGAGCAACCCCAAGCTGAGAAGCACCGACCTTTAGAGAAGAAGTATGATATTCTAAAGCAGCTGGCTTTAGTACCAACAAAACTATCAATCTTGGATGCATTAATCCTATCCATAGATCTTAGGTAGGCACTCATCGAAGCCTTAATAAGTCCCTAGGAGTTCGAGGTTAAAGTTGCAGGAGCCAAAGTCTATAGAATAGAGACCAGTCCCGAATAATGTCACGTCATCATCTCCTTCACAGACAGAGATGAAGACACCATAATGCAAGGGCACATCAAACCTTTATATGTGTATAATAAGATAAACGGAATTGATGTCCAGAGGATCTTCATTGACAATGGATCTCGAGTCAATATTCTCTTACTGCAGAAACTTCTTCAGCTAGGCTATAATGAAGACAACTTGACACCCTGCACTACAACTCTACTGGGATATAACAAAAGCGAGCAGAAACTGTTGGGACGAATCAATCTTAAATATTGGATCAGAGATCTCATGTCATATTTTGAGTTCCTGGTAGTACAGAAAAGTAAGACCTTCAATGTCCTATTAGAGAGGCATTGGATACATCAACATGCTGCAATTCCATCATCATACCATCAGTGCATCAAATATTGAACTAATGGAAAAAACAGAACATTGCACACTGATAAATCCCCATCGGAGTCCTGTGAGTCACATTATATCAATGCAAGATTCTATGAATCAGAAGAAAAACATCTTTCAGCTGATGACATTGGTTGTATCAATGCCCTGAATGTATTGGAAATGACTCCCGCTGACCCCCTCCAATAACTTGGATAAGAGTATGTATTATCCATCAACCAAGTTGAATTCACAAGTGCAAGTCGGGATGTAGAATCAATTTTCTACATGATCTCTATTGCGGACTCCAAGTCCAAAGACATGGAAAAGTGGACTGACTCCCATGATGTTAGGAAAATCCCTATGAAAGATGCTCTTGGCCCATCCATGGGACCTCAAACTACCCCTGACTCACTCACTAAGGCAAAAGAATATCTATCTCATGACATTGGAGAGTTCATCTCAAAAATCCTCTCTCCATAAGAAGAGGAAGAAGATGAAGATAGTAAAGAAGAAGAAGAAGAGGAAGAAGATCTCAAAGTTTCCCCTCCTGTATTCGAAGAAGGTGTCTCCACCATAATCGATGAACTTAGGGAGATAAATCTGGGCACCGAAAATGACCCACGACCCACTCTGATCAATGTGGTTATGCCTGTCGAGGAGCAGGAGGCATATACCTCATTCTTAAAGAAGAATCGAGATGTGTTTTCCTAGAATTACATAGAAATGGTAGGCCTCAATCCCAAGGTTTTCACTCATCATCTAGACTTACTAGAAGATCACTGGGGATATAAGTAGGCAGCCAAAAGAACCCACCTGATGCCTGCTACCAAAATAGAGGCTGAAGTTGACAAGATGATCAAAGCCAACTTCATACGGGAGGTCCAATATCTGATCTAGCTGGAAAACATAGTCCTTTTCAAAAATAAGAATGGACAGATTAGAATATGCATTGACTTTAGGGACTTCAATCGGCATTGCCCAAAATAATTTTTTTTGGTCCCGATCACAGAATTGTTGATCGATGCAATAGCTGAATATGAGGATCTCTCTTTCATGGATGACTATTCTAGATACAACCAGATCTGGATGGCCTGAGGAGATGAAGAAGCTACTAATTTTAGGGCCCCTTAAGGAGTGTTATGTTATAAAGCTATGCCCTTTGGTCTAAAGAATTCCGGTGCCACATATCAGCGTGCCATGCATCACATCTTCAAGCCCTTCTTGGGAAAATTTGTCGAGTGTTATGTCGATGATATGGTGGTTAAATCGTGACATCGGTCAAACCACTTGGATGATCTTGAAATTGTCTTCAACAAATTACAGAAACACAGTTTAAAGATGAATCCCCTAAAATGCACCTTTGGTGTTACTTCTGGAAAATTCCTTGGCCTCATCATACGACATCTCGACATCAAAGTTGACCCCGAGAAGACAAAATCCATCCTTGTAATTCCCACACCTCGCAACCTCACCGAGTTGAGAGGTATCCAGGGGAATCTTGCCTACATTCGGTGCTTTATAGCCAACCTGGCAGGTAAATGTTTACCTTTCACCAGTCTCATGAAGAAAGGAATTACATGTGAGTGGGATAATGATTTCCAATAAGCATTCGATAATCTCAAAAGATATCTCCTAATACCACCAGTGATGATGCCGCCAGTTGAGGGGATACTGGTCATTTTATACGTAACCACCCTAGAATGATCATTGGGTGCCTTCCTCGCATAGAAGAATGATGCTGGTAGCGAGAACAACCTCTATTACCTCAGTTGAATAATGATTGATACTGAAAATCGGTATTCAAAAATCGAAAAGAACTTCCTAGCCTTAATCTTTACAGTTTAGAAACTCAGGCATTACCTATAGCACCATGAGGTCCACCTGGTTTCCCACTGTAAACCGCTCAAATATATCCTCAACCATCCCATACTAAATGGACATCTATCATGATGGGCGGTCATCCTACAATAGTTTAACATATGGTATGTGTCCCAGAAGTCCATAAAAGGTTAGGCATTAGTAGAATTCCTGGAAGAACACCCCTCATAAGAAATGACATTATTGGATGCCGAACTCCCGAATGAAGAAGTTTTATCCATCTTGGAGGGCCCCTAGACATAAGAAATGTACTTCGATGGTTCTTCCCGAAGCTTGATAGGGAAAAGGATGGAGGATCCTAGGATTAACAATGTGGGGCTGGGAATTATACTCATATCCCCTGAAAAGTCTATCTTGCCTTACTCTTTCATACTTTCAGAAGGGTGTACAAATAATGAAGCAGAATATCAGCCCCTCATTGCAGGCTTAGAACTAGAACTTCATGTGCAATCCAAACACCTAAAAATAATAGGTGATTCAGAGCTAGTCATTAAACAGGTCAGTGGTGACTATTCCATTAAGAAAGAAGTATTGGTTCCCTTGATGAACCGTGTTCTAGAACTGATAGAAGAATTACCACCAGAAAAAATTTTGACCTATGTCCCCCAGTCACAAAATGCTCAAGACAATGCTTTTTCAAATGCAGCCACAACCTTGGTTGATCCAGACTGGGATGAAACAATCATTAACATTGCCAAACACCAGATGATCTTGTAATTAATCCAGAGAAATATGGAGGAGATTGACAAAATTATCCCTATCTCTGAGCCTCATGGTCACACCACCATCTGGATGATACCCATTGCAAATTACCTTTAGAATGAGGAACTTCCACCAGATAGGGATAGAAGGGAGCATGTTCAAAGACGGGCAATCAACTTTGTCTTATACAATGGGGTAAACCAAGAAAAGGTTCTCTACAAATGAGGCCTTGATAGAGTCCTTCTCAGGTGAATTGATGGAGAATAGATTTCTTCTGTCATTAAATAAGCGCATGTCGGAGCTTGTAGAGCACACCAATCAACAACCAAGATCTCTCACCAAATCTAAAGGCTTGGGTATTACTGGCCCACTATGATACATAATTGTGCCATATTCATCAAGAAATGTCATTCCTACCATGTTCATGCCAATTTCATACACCAAACCCTGGAGTTACTTCATATAGCAATGTACTCCTGGCCATTCGTCACTTGGGGGATGGATGTTGTGGGACCATATCCTCCCACCACAACCAAACAATTCAAGTTCATACTCACAGTGACTGAATTATTTTCCAAATGGGCCTAAGCCATACCCATTAAAGAAGTCGGGGTAAAAAAACATCGTTAGATTTGTGAATGCCAACATCATTACCAGATTTGGTTCCCCTTATAAAATATTGATGGACAAAGACACCAACTTCTGTTCTGCTGAGTTGGATAAGCTATACCATAAGTATAGAATTAAAGCCAATCGGTCATCCTGCTATCATGCAGAGGCCAACGGGAAGATAGAGGCTTTCAACAAAACCTTATCCAAAATACTCTAGAAGATGGTTGATAAGGATAAGAAATTGTGTCCAAACAGTCTCCTTCATGATTTGTGGGCTTACTGGACCACAACCCGTACCACCACCCAGGCAACCCTGTACTCACTAGTATACAGGATAGAGGTAGTTTTGCCTATCGAAATCCAAGTGCCATCACTTAGTGTGGCCATTTGCGATCAACTATCCATGGATGAGAAATCCTAGAGATGGTTTGATGAGTTGGATTAGCTAGATGAAAAAAGGATGCACATATTACACCATTCGGAAATCTACCAAAACTAGATTACACAAGCCTTTAACAAAAAGGTTTTCCTTCAATATTTCCTCAAAAGATAAATGGTGTTAGTATTTAGAACCCTGATGATACTTGGGAAGAAACCCCCAAATCTTGAACCAAAGTGGGAAGTACCATATGTCACATAGAGGGTCTATTTCAATGGAGCATATTACCTGATATCGACGGACAGATTACTCATCACGACTCCCACAAACTCAAAGTTCTTGAAGAATTATTTCATGTAGTAATGCGACGAATCATGGTCCAATATCTATAACCCTAAACTATGAGTTATAATACCTTGAAGTTATGGTCCAAACTCTAAGACCTTAAACTATGAGTAGTCATAAAGTGAAATCATGGTCCAATATTTATGTCCCTAAAATATGAGTTATAATACCTTGAAGTTATGGTCCAAACTCTAAGACCTTAAACTATGAGTGGTCATAAAGTGAAATCATGGCCCAAACTCTAAGACCTTAAACTATGAGTATCAATACCATGATGTCAAGGTCCAAACTCTAAGACCCTAAACTATGAGTTTTTTTTTCTGACCACATGACGTTAAACTATGTGGTATTAGTCAATGTAACATGACATTGAACCATGACGCCAAGGTCCAAGCTCTATGAACCTAAACTACAAGTTATAATACCTAGATTCCATGGTCCCAACTCTAAGACCCCAAACCATGAGTCATTTTCCTTTACACATGACATTAAACTGTAAGGAACTCGCCCCTGAAACATGACATTAAACTGTGACTCTTGTCCTTATTGTAAGATGTTAAAATACATGGCACAAATCATCCTAATCACATGACAATAAAATGCATTATCCCTTACAAAACTAAGTATGGATTGATTCCCACTCATTAGTGGGATACATAGCGACGCCTCGACCTTCGATCTTGGCCCAACCCCCACAAAAAAATGCCTCCATCATGCCCTCTATCTCCCCACATTTGTAAGGGAAACCCTTATCACTCCTTGTTTCTCACATCAAATGTAACTCACATGAGCTTATGATCAGTGGTAGGGATTATCTTATGAAAGAAAACTATAGATTAACATGGTAGAACTGGTAGACATGATGGATAGAATGAAAATTAACCTACACATGGACTGAGCCAAATCGGTATAGGGAACTTTCAGAACTACGTATGGCTTGATCCCTTCCCTCGCGGGATATTTAGTGATGCCCATAGATGGTATCCCAGCCCAACCATCATAAAAAAATGCCCTCACATGTCCCTAAACACGGAGAAAACATTTTTAGGGAACATTAAGAACTACTTTTGGATTGATTCCTTACCTTGTAGGATACGTAGTGATGCCTGGATTTGGAATCCTGGTCCAGCCACCATTAAAAAAATGCCCCCTTTCCCCCATACATAGGTCAAACTTGTACGAGGAGTCCATGAAAGGTCCTAATCGCATGACAATAAACTAAAAAATTCTTCCAGAGTTATGTGTGGCCCAGTCCTCGATGTTACGAGATCCCGCACATTCCCCCCACTCATGAGAAGTCAAAAGATCCTACTTCCCTCTATACATATGAGTCATACCTATGTGGAAACTCCAATGGTTTAAAGTTAATCATGGTCTAGGTATTCTTTATGTTCCCATGAATATCTTTCTCGTTTATCAAAATCCATACCCCAGAAAACTTGGATCCCCATAATCATTCAAGGCCATATGATATGAAAGGCCAGTGTCCTACATACACATTTGATTGACTATGTACATCATGCCCCAGAGGCTCTGTATACATTTCCCACAAAAATGGCCATTAATCAAAGGAAAATTTTTCCCCATGAGAGTATTCTCCCATATTAGTATGCCTAATGGATTACAAGCCCCATGTCATTCCTCCTGATTCAAGTTTCCCCTGAGACTATGGTTTACACATTCTATCATCACTCACGTCTAGGAAATGCCAGAGAATCTTGATTATGATTAACTCAAAAATATTAAGGCTCTTTATGATATCATAATTTTCCTCACTGCATGACTCTAAACTGCACAACGTAATGTTCTCACCGCATGACATTAAACCGTAAGGCCACAATCATCCTTGTTGTACGGCGTTAAACTGTATAACAATGGTTTAATCCCAAAGTGCCCTCAGATTTTGATTTTTCTTTTCTATGGGAATGACCCGGAATCCTCGTAATCCCTTTTTTATCACACTGAGCATAACTCACGTGAGCTTAGGGATCTTAGCGGGAGATCCATTATAACATTATGGAAAAATAGTCCAGGAATTTGGTCCTAAAAACACGACCCTAAAAGTCATGTTACGGTTCCCTTCCCCAAGAGGAAACCCACATCCTGGCCATACAATGTTGAATGATCGGGTACCCCAAAGATGGAATGAATACCTCAGCCTACGTATGATTTAGATCTATGCAAGGGACACCTAATTACATGATTAAATTGCAGCCCAAATATCCCCAATATGTCTGGATACATTCCTTCCATACTACAAACTCTTTTCTTTAAGAAATCTTGAATCCCCATAATCATTCATGGCCATCTGAGATGAAAGGCCAGTGTCTTGCAGACACCTTTTCTTGACTATGCATATCATGCCCCGGAGGCCCTACATATGTTGCCCACAAAAATGGCCATCAATCAAAGGAAAATTCTTCCCCATGAGAGTACTCTCCTATATCAGTACACCCAATGGATTCCAAGCCTCATTCCATTCCTCATGATTCAAGGGCCCTCAAAGTCATGGTTTACATTTTCCTCCCTACACACATCCCAGATATATCAGAACATGTAGGCCCGATTCATCTCTAGTCTCTTTTGAGGTTTCTAAAGATACCCCATCTATATGCATGAAGTTGATCTGCATACAAAAGAAGAGTGCCCCCACTCATTTCTAGGTTTTACCTAAAGAAGTTCAATTAAAATGCCCCTTTTTGTGTTCAGGTGCACCCCTTGTTGAAGGTCACATACTATATTTAGAAAGTTCCCAATATCTATAATCTGCCATAGCCATCAGAGATGGAAGTCCAGTGTCCCACAGACACCTTTGTTTGACTATGTACATCATGCCCCGGTGGCTCTACATATATCACCTACAAAAAAGTTATCAATCAAAGGTAAATTCACCCCCATGAGAGTCCTTTCTAACTTTCATATGCTCAAATGACATTTATATCTTATCACACCCCTGAATTTGGAAAACTTTTGGATAATGACTTACATACCTTTTTTCTTTCCAAATGCCCCTAAAATAAAAAAGACTTTTAACTGAACTGACCATTCAACAGCTCTCCCTCATGCAAGTAAGAACCGAGCGGGAACAGTTGCCCACTCAAAGCTGATATGAATATACCTAATGTTTTCAGACACGATTACTCAGGCCAGCCACCCACCGTGGCTCCCAACATCAAAATAAACCCAAAATGTTGCATAACCCCACAAGGACATCGGAGATGGAAGGCTAGTATCCTGCGGACACGTTTGATTGACGATGCACATCATGCCCCAGTGGCTCTGCATATGTTACCTATAAAACAGATGTCAATTAAAGGTAAATTTGTCCCCAGGAGAGTCCTCTCCTACTTTCGTATGCCTAAAATGGCTCCCGAGCCTCATACATGTCCAAAATCACAAATATAGGGTAAAAAAATATCTAATCCATTTATGAAGGATATTATAGCATTCCCGGCTAAGGATACCTAATTGGGACCCTTTCCCCATTAAGTTTGGTCAAATATATTCGACCTAAAACATCAGTAATGAGTTTGATTGGTAGGACTGTGAACTACCAGCAAAAAATACGCCACACTTTCCAAAGGGAAAGTTTTCAAAAGGCACCTCTAGGTAAAAGTCAAGTATTGGTTCGTTAAAAAAATGTTGAGCCATCAAAAGAGATATAAAGCTTATTAGGCCGAAAACCCGCAAAGGGTGGCCTAAGAAAAATTCAAGTTATGCCCGATAAGTCTGTGTCAAGCAGGCTTAGTAAAAAATTAGGGTAATAATGAAAAGTACCTAAAAGTTCATGAGGCGATCCATAAAACCATAGCAATAGTCGAACTATGCTCACTGAGTCCCGTGGATCAGGCAAAAATTAAAGCCTGATTCGATTATTCTAGTTTACTAGTTTCAAATCATGGTTTTAAAATTAATACGTGATTGAAATGATGTTTATATGATTGATTATGATCAATTTACATGAAAGGAAAAGGAAAAGAAGAAGTGTTCAAAGGAAAATTGGTTCCATCATATTTCATAAATATATGGTGGGCATCCACAACCTAGATCCTCTCCTTGTAAGCAAGTTAGTACCATTATAAGAGATGTTTGATAGAGTCGCAAAGTTGTATCAATGATTGGTACGACTCCTCAATGGCTTGGAGAAGCTTTAATAAATTCACAGTTTCGGCCTATGTACTCGCTTGTAGTGATTCCATGTCCCTCATGGCTTGGAAGCTAATCCTTTATCCCACTTGCATTTTCTATCACCCTCCTCAATAGCGCCTATGGCCTGGGCCCGCTCCTATTTGAGCTGCTCTAATTTCTGGATTTATTGCTCCACTTCCTGGTCAAGTTGTTCTATAAAAAAATCTTGCTTCATGAGTTTGTTTTTCAACTTTGTAACCATTCCAACATGAGTGGTAGCTTCATCAATGAGAATTTTCCATGTAGCAGCAAAATATACCATCAAATCCACCGTGGAGTCGAGATTCAGGCACGCCAGTTGCTTCTCGAGCAGCAACCACCTACCTCAATATATCATAAATTCCATGATAGTTAAATCCATCAAAACCCAGGACCACAAAATGGTGGTGTAAATTTGGAAATTTCACTAGCATATCAGCCAATGGAGTTTGGGAGATTAATCTCCAAATGTTCCTCCATGCCTTTTATTGAGTGGGACAAAGATCGACTAGGCTTTCTCAATTGGTTTCAGAATCACTCCCTGATGATGAAATGTAGTCAGGAATGAATGTCACCAGATAGGGACTTGATTCGGTAGCTACAGCGTGACTCGACCCTACAACGACCTCATCTTTGGTAATTGTAATAGATAATAAAGTAGGGGAATCCACCTACATTTCCAAGGATTGGGGTTGTGATTATGAGGATAGGGGAGAGACAAATTCAATACCTACCACCCCTACAATAGTGCCACTATCTAGAACAGGTGGCGCTACATCTTCAATCATCTACCGTGCTCTGTGGATACGTAGAAATACTGAATACCCGGGGCCATGCTCGGATGAAACACTAGCCCTCAAGGTGGATCTCAAAAGGTTTCGGGTTAATATAATGCTTGTGGGGATAGTCATTAAAGATAAGGGTATAGGTCTTGGAACCCTAGGGGCAGAAAACATAACCCCTCTCAAAACTGGAAAAAAGGGCACAATAGCCCCCTCCAAATTTTTAGGGGTTGGAATATCGATCTCCATGATTGTGCCTTCCCCAGAGCCACCATGAGAAGGAAGAACATTAGTCTCTAAAGTTACTCATTCTATAGGGTAAAACGATGCTCGACCAATATTGATTATCTCCTTGATATTTGAAGCCCCTCCAAGATCTAGCAAGGCATGGGGTTCACCACTGGACTTGACCCTTGCTATAAATACAGCCCTGTCTCCCTCCACGAGAGTCAAATCAACATGGAAGGTGAGCCCTCAACTTCTAGGTGTCATTCCAGAGATTGTTCAAGTGGGAGCAGACACACCTGAGGGGCCAGCAACACCCCAGGTCTCTTCAAATGGCCCTACTTCCCTGTTTTGATTAGCCGCAACAGATAACGACCCTTACTCTACCCTAAAAGTGACAAGAGCTGTAGATTCCTGAGCGGTCATTGTCTGGTCACCAATAGGTCCTACATCAAAGTAAATATATGTACTAGTAAGTCGACAAGATAAGGGTACTTGGTTCAATCACCAAGTAAACAGACAATTACTTGCGATTCCCCTCCGAATACGATTTAACAACTGGGAGGCTTGCTTGCATTTCTTTGACTGTTAGGGGGGGGTAGCTCCTGAATAAGATCAAAAAGAGGATATGGGTGAGGAAATGCCTTGTAAGGGTCTACAATAACTACTTCCATATGTTCTTGGGATCCAGGGGATCCTTCCGCAATACCCCTTTTGCGGATGGGGTGCACTCCCCATCTATAGTACCTCCAGGAGAATAAATCGAGGAAAAAGCCATTTCCCAAGATCCTGTAGGCCCTAAAAAATAGAAAATGGAGGAAGGGGGAAACTTTTAGCATCTCCAAATTAAAATAATTTAAGTCTAGAGGTTGCAGATAAAAACTCTCCCATCGGTTGTGGGAATACCACCATCAATGTCATGCGATCCGACCAGTAATGCCTGTCTTTAGAAGCATGGATACACTTGCCCATCTCATTCAAATAATAATACACCTCCTTAGGCTCTTCATCGGCTGAAATATAGGTAGGAGCGATGGTTCCCCCAAAACCCAGAAGATCGAAGCGTTCCCTCTGAAGAAGACTCCATAAATCTTCATTTGAAGCGCTCGCCCTCAATTCATCCCAGAATCTCCAAGAGTCCAGAAATGTAGCCGTAATTAGGATGGCCATTGCTGGAGGGTTTGTGCAAGGAAGTGGAATGGGTTTTGACAACCGAAAATGTTTCCCGAGTGTCCCTTCAAACTCAGGACCTTGAGAAGAGGAACATTTATGAGGCGATAAGAGTAAGTAAGAAGTTTTTTTCCGTGGCAGCAGAAATAGGTAAGACAACGACGTCATCATCCTCATCAATGGTTTCTGGTTGCAACATGGTAAGTACCTGATGAGAGTACTTACGGCGACCACTTCGGGAGTGGATGAGGGTCTCAAGGTCCTTAAGATAGCAACTCACCCTATTTGGATCCTCATCAAAAGAAAGGTCATCCAATACTGACACATAACCAATGCCAGTAAGGGGAACTTCCATAGTCTAGAGAAGCTGCCATAAATCATGAGGGGATTGGTCACGAGTATATGGATGACCTTTCAAAAGGTCCCATTGCCTCCATGCCACTGGAAAATTGTCCTCAGAAGGAATGGATGATGGACTCTTGGTAGTAGCTCCAACAGCTTGTTCGACCACTCGTGAGGTCATAACCCCATCTTTCACAACTTTACTCAGGGGGAACCAAGATACCTTTGGAGGACTTTTCTCGGCCGAGAGTGTTCAAAAAATACCTTTTGTTTCTCCTTTCCCTTCACCTCATATTCCTTGGAAGTTGTCACAATAGGCACCAGGTTGGCTAATTGGCCATCGGGATATGACTAAACCCAGGCCTTAACATAGTTATTGGTAAGGAAGGGCATATAATCCCCAGGATCTGGAAGTTTGTCCTGGCTCTGGGTATCCTCCCGGGTGAACATTAGCCATAATTGGAAAGTTATCATCAGATACTTCTCCTGATGGGCACTGTTGAGAGCAGGGGGATACAACTTTTAAACGTATTTGAATTGTCGACTAAATATACAGGGTGCATATCCCTTGAAAATAAGTTTCCCTATGATATGAGAAACTAGGATGTCTTCTCGCAGAGAAAAGAAGTAACCTCGGTTGGTGAAGTCTTTAGATGCATTATTTGTAATAGTACCATTAGGGGAATCATAAGGATGGTAAGAGAAACGTTTATAAATGTTGAGACAAGCCATTAATTCTTGATCATTCTTCTTAGTTTGCTCCTCTTTCTTATCCTATGAAGCCCAAGCTACTGACATGAACCTATTGGTGGTTTGAAGATACGGTCAGAGGGTGGAATGCAGAATTGCTAAGGAATTAATGAAGGAATAACCCCCTATGTGGGCTCCCATCTAGCCCCAAAGAATTTGAAAAGGGCCAGTCATCCGGTATGGTGACCCCCCTCACTGATTTGACCCAGTAGGTGGTATCTATTAGACAACACTAGGATATAAAAATTAATACATCTACTAGTGGACAATTGAGTGGGCATGATGAAAGTAGAGGATATTACACCACCAGATTCCCACACCAGTATAAGCCTCCCACTCAGAAACGTGGCCAAGAAAGCCGCCAGTTGAAATAACCGATCGACGTCAGGGATGATTCCCCATACCCATTTATGAGAAATTCCCCTCTTCCAGGGTGGGCCAGTAAGTACCTGCTCACCTCTGGGTGGTTTTGGTAGGACAAGCCCTGGGTCTTTGCGGATCGAGCTCTAGACCCGTATGCTTGACAAAAGCGCCAAACCAGTCATCAAAAGAAATGTCCTGCTTTAGATTGGGATCACTTTCCTTAAGAAGCACCTTCACTTGGAAAATAATTTTCTTGGATAAAGTGGGGTTATTTCCTCATCATCCCAAACAGAGAAAAGAGGAAGAAATTAATCATACATGTCCCTGATGATAGGGACTCCCAAAATTAGCTGGATGTCCCAAAGACTGATGCCAACCTCCCAGTGGGTAAAATGGAAAGTATTGGTATCTAAACCTCACCTGCTTAAGAGTTGTAAAATAAGGATAGTAGGATGATGGGTGTATGTCTGAGAAACCCAAGCGGTATTATACAGTCCCACAGTCTATATCTCGATTTGAAACTCTTCGCAACTCTGGTGAATCCAAAAAAGACACCCCCATTCCAAGCCAAAAGAGCCCCCAGGGTGAAGATACCACTAGGACAACCAACCATGCTGATCATTCACTTTATCCTTTCTCACAATACTCTGATAATAGTGGGTCGTCTGGTCGGGATTCCGCTGCACTCCCTCTAAAGTTCGAGGTGTATAGTTCAGTAAAGACCCAGAGGTAGTATATCTTTGAAGGTACCTCCCCTTGGAAGAAATGAAAGCCTTCAGAATAGAGGTATTGATTATCCAGGCAGTAGGCTGATCGATTGGATTTGGCGTTGGGATCGCTATGTCAGACAATAGACCAAACCCGTAAGAAGGAATCCTGTCTGAAGCTGGGTACTTTTGTTGGTCCGCCGTAAGCAGATTCGCTATAGATTGGTGAAATGGAATGACCAAAAAAATTTTGTCAACCGAAGTCATCATTTTCTTTGATCTTTTTTCATCAGTAGAAAGAGGGGAAAAATAGTAGTCTTAGAAGAAGCATCGATGTCAGCAGTAGCCTGTGAAGCAGCCATTGTAGCCTGCATAGAAAGATCTGGAAGCTGACAAAAATCCAGTCCAATAAAAATTGTTGGATAAAGGCTATGGAAGAATGGGTAAAGGACTCAAAATATGTCCACATAAGGTTCCACATACTGTTTATAGAAACGGTACATGGAAGGCACATCCCACGTACTGCATAGTGTGCAGAGGAGTCATACTGCATATGGCCACGGTGCGCGCAAACAACCCCACCGACAGCTATGGTACGCAGATACATTTCACTGCGTATAGACGTGGTATGAAAACCATTTGTGAGGCGTTGGCCCACAGATCATTGGCCAGTGAATAGAAAGGTTCACAAAAGGTGGATACCATGAACCTAGGCCTTTATTAAGTTCATGTTCAGAAATTTCAGATTAAAGTTTAAGTTCGGATTATTAATTTTTAAAGTTAGTTCACCGATCCAAGTTCGGTATGCGGACACACAAGCCGTGTAGCATCCTCCTATGTTGAATCTGGATTTTAATTTTAAAGTTCCAGAATTTTGTTCACGAAATCCAAAATATGGTATGCGAACAGACCAATGGTGAGAAGATCGGTTCGCGGTACGTACGAAGTGGTTCGCGAACGGGGTTTTTGCAAAGATAATGGTATAGAGAGCAGAGGAAGCCAGGAAATTCAAGAGATATTTTTAACACAAGAAGTGGTAAAAGAAAAATGACATGGACCCCTATATATAGGTGTGGACCCCTCTTACTAGGCCCATCTATTATACTGCGAACCATTTCAGTTAAGGACCATTTCTACATCGAAATAGTCCCCTTTTCGTTCTGAACGGACCCCATTCTAATGGGAGGCATTTTCAGGGTCCTAAAAATTATTCCAAGGGAAGAAAATACACCCACAATTGATTTTTATAAGAAATAAAGTACTCCTAAAAATATATCAAGGTGAATGGACTCAAATAAAATTGAAAATATCAGAAAAAACTTTAAGGAATTCAAGTTTTCAAGTATTTCAAGTGGCCCACATACCATCACCAGGAAAGGTCCATAGACCACCTGGATCATGAACCAATAGGTATGTAGAACGATCTGTGAGCTTCTGGCCTACAGAGCGATGTCCAACGAACAAGGCGTACCGCAAATCGCGTCGCCAAAGGACCCATGCGCGTGAAGCCCATCCGTGTACCATCCTGCGAACTTATCAGTTTGCAGACAAAGTGAACCAGCAGGGTTCTACAAACCATTATCACAAAACAAAGCCTCCAAAAACCCCAATTTACTAAGTATTATTTGGGCCAAGATATCTTCTCATGGTCCTCTACAAATGGTGTCACATTCCCATATGTCACACCCGGTTTTTTTCTTTTCATGTCATGGTTTTGATCCGGTTCATTGAAAATCCTGATCATTTTACTGGGTGTTGGGTGAGATTAATTTTGAGTTTTGAACTACCATATATTTATAATATCACTAATTTGGGTTCCCCATTGATTTTTATGAGTTTTTGGAGAAAGGGTGGTTATTTCATGATTTGGGCCAACTGTGAGCTCATTTCCAGTTTTAAAAACCAAATTTGTTTCTTTTATAAATCATTTTTTTTCAACATTTTTCACCCATTACACTTCATAATTTTCCTCAAATGACATATTAAAACCACTATATCCTTTTTTACCCCTTAATAATTCATAATCATGGTGAAATTGGCTATTGGACCAGCCCATGGTCCCATTTCCAGTTTTTAAAAAATAATTTGTTTCTTTTATATATTTTTTATTTTTTAATATTTTTTAGTGATTCCACCTCCCAATAGAATAAAAAATATCTACACTCACTCCAATTATCTATTTTACCTCTTTTGAGCTCATTTTAATTACATATTAGTGTGAAAGTTCTCAGGTTTCCTCAAATCGTCCAGAATTGAGAAGGTAAATTGTTTCATACATAAATCATTCAATTTGTGCTCTTTTTCCCACAAATCTTCTTTCCCTGGTTCTTCCAGACCTTAGTAGCCTCTAAAATAAGTTACAACCCATTAACTTTTATCTAATGGTTCATATCTAATGGAAAATTAAGAGTTTTCTAGTTGAAAAGGTGAGATTCCTTCTCCTTTATCCTCCGTATTCTTCCTCCTTTCATTATTTCTTGGTTTTATAACATAAACTAGTCAAGATAGACCTATGGTTATATTATCCCATGATTTTTATGGGTTTTTTTTCATTTTGGTCTGTTCATCACAGGTTTAGGGTTTGTAAACCCTTAGATGATGATATTGGGTGTGCGTTTCCATTACACCAAGGATTTGAGGTAGGATATCCCTTGCACATGCCTTTATCATTTAAGTTTCATCATTTTATTATTTTTTAAATCTTAAATATATGTTTATTATTATTTTTTAGCCTTTTTATAATTTTCTTGGTGTGCAAAATGGTTGTTTAAGCCTTGTTTTGTGAAAGGTACGGTTGTTTTGTCATAAAAGTGCACACCAAGTGTTTGTTTAAATGTTCCACTATCTTTAGAAACTATTTTGTGAGTTTTAGAACATTATTTATGGTATTTTGAATATTTTACAGTATCTTGTATAAAATATGGCATGAAATTGGGGTTTTATTCCTTGTCAAGTGCTTAAAATAAATTGTTTTGTTTAAAAGGGCATGTCATGTGTTCGGTAAATTGCCCGGTTGGTTTTTATGTGTTAAGTTTGATTTAAAAATTATTATTTTTGGATTTATAAATGCATTTAAAGAATGAAAAATGGTATTTTGGGGTCCTTATATGGATTTATAATTTGTATTTTTTTACAAACAAATGGGTTTTGATTTACAACATGTTTTGGCCCGAGTTGCCGGAAAATGGCCCATTTCACATCCTTATGAAAATGTTTGTGTTTTGAATATGTAACCTGAGTGTTTTAAAGGATTTATGAAATTGTTTTTATGATTTAAATGGTTTTTATAAACCTCATTAATAAAATTTAAATTCATACCTTTTTCAAATGTTAGTTTTGAGAAAGGCTTAAAGGCCCGTTTGGCATTTGTTTTTCATATAAAAATGGGTTCCATGTGTATTTCATGTTCTATCTTTTGGAAAACTTTTATGGTTCTTGAAATTGATTTATTAATTGTTTTTAGGGATTTAAAATCTGTTTTTATATGGTATTTATGGGATTTTGGCCTAAAATATCATTTTGGAATGGATTTTATGTGCAAGGCCTCGTTATACTTCTTGAAATTGTTTTATGAAAATTTAGGTGGTTTATTGATCCGTGAAAGAAATGTGAGACATGTGTGTGGATTGTTTTATGTGTGTATGATTTTTAAATAGAAAATTCATGATAAAATGGTATTTTATTGATGTGTAAATTTTTTAAGCATAAAAAGGGAAAACCTAGGTATCTAGGTGGGCGGGCGTGTACTAGTATGCTAGTGATCCTGTGGGGTTTGACCCCTGTTTCACGTAGCAATTTTGACGATGTCAACACTAACTAAACTATGATGATGATGTTTTTGGGGGACTACTAGGTTATGGGTATTCTCCCTAATAGTGGATCATGTGCATGAGTATGGATATTTATTATGGTTACTTTCACCGAGATATGAGGTACCTAGGGCTCACAACTAACTAGTGCCTAGGGGTGTTCCCGTGACATATGATCATTGGATATTTTGTACTCACCATCAGCATATGGTGTGTTTGGTTGGTAAATTTATTAGTGTGTGTGATTTATTTAAAAGTGCACATTCTTTAAAGCAGCCCTCTTGAAAACTATTTTCATTTTGAAGTTGCACCTCTTTGAAAATTGTTACTAGCATTCTTGTTTATAAAACATGTAAGTTTTTGTCTGGTATTTTTTTTATAGCATGGGAACTCATTTGGAAAACATACCTTTATATCTTGTATTTAAAACTTGAAATTTATGTTTCTTTTATTTTAAAGGATGTTCATTGGGAATAGAATATCATGCTAACCTACTAAGTTTTAATACTCACGCCTATAATATTCTTCTGTTTTTAGCCCTTGTGTAGGTTTCATCTTGAGTTTGATCGACTTGGGAGACGTGTGATAATTGTGTTAGAGAGTGAAAAGAGGGTTCACATGGAGTTATTTGGTTATTGGGTTTGGTCAGTTTAGTTATTGGTTTAGTTATACTTTTATTTTCTTATACAAATAATGTTCAGTTCAATTTTTATGTAAATGTATTTTGGGTTGTCCATTTCTTTCCACTATTTTTTTGATTGTTTATATTTGGATGAAATCATTACCTTGTGTACTCTATTGATTCCCTCAATGCTTGTCGCCATCCCAAGAGGATCGGGAATGCCTCTCAGGACTTGTCGTGGGCTGGCCTAGGTGACCGGTTCAGGGTCGACTCGGGTTGGTTCATGACAAAATGGTATCAAAGGAGGTCGAATCTTAGTAGAAATTTTTTTAGAGCACCCTTGTTATTTGGTGGATGTCAAGGTATATGGAGTAGGATTTTTGGGACTTGAGGGGTAAGTGCGGGAAGAGCGTCGTGAACTCTTTCTTTTTCTGATCCTCAGGTTTCCACGGGAAGTTTGGTTTTATTAGTGTCTTTTGTTCTTGTTGATTGTTTGGTGTTGGGATATGATAAGGGGAGTCTGACTAATGGTCTCCATGAGCTCGCAGGGCCTGGAAAGCCATGTGGATCCGAGGCATGGTCCTAATAAGTCTCTCTGTGTTGTTTTTTTGTTTGACATATGGCCGCCAACCATATGGTCAAGTCACCCACCGACACTAGTTCCTTTTTTGGGTCTCTTGGACCTTTCTTGAATTCTGAATTTTTGTTTTGAAAATCCTTGTGTGAGAATTTTAAAAATGAGTTTTAAAGTAGTGGTTGGTTTTTGAAAAGTGGAAAATGGGTTTTCAATAATTAAATATAAGAATGGTTTTGGAAGGTTGTTCTTTTTGTGAAACAATGTTTTGGGAGGAAGTGGAAATGACTTAATAGGATTGGATTTTCCCTAATATAAACTTTTGGTTTTTTGAAATAAAATGATTTGAAAGTGTGAATAATTTTAAGGTGATTCTGAATATTTGTTTTAAATGGGGTGGTTTGGGATGTTGAAAAGTGTTTGAATCTGATAAATTAGTTTTGGAAATTAGTTTTTAGTGGTTGGTGTTTTCCTAGAAAGGGTATTGGTCTCAATGGCCATCGGATTATGAAAAGATACCTTGCTGAATTTCAGAAAATGGGAAGAAGTTGTTTGGAGTATCATGGTTGTTTTAAAAGTTGGTAAAAATTAAAAGGGGTATGTTTTTTAAGCAAATGTTTCTTGATGAAGTGTGGTTTGTTTGGTGAAATCTGAAAAGGGTTTTTGACTTGGTGGTTAGTGTTCCTTTGGAAGGTACATGATTTTTTTTGGAATGATATTTTTTTGTTTCAGCCTTTTGTGTTTTCATGGGTGCTCACATGCATGGTTTTACTGATAAATGGAAGTATTTCCTATATTTCATGGTAGTTGGGTGCGTGGGTGGCATGGAAATGTGCATGTGGGTGATACTTGATGAAACACCATTGGTGAATGTGGAAACCCACCAAATTAGTTTGTTTTTAAAAAGTGTTTTGAGCTGAAAAATTGTGGCCTTTGTTTATAAACCAATGGTTACACATATATTTTTTTTCTATGTCTTAGAAGAGTTTTTTATTTAGTAAGATTCGTTGTGATCTAGAAGCCATATTCTTGTTGTATATTGAGATGAGATATTGTTGGTGGATTGATTTTGGAGTAATGTTCATTGGGTTTCTAAAGATGCGTTGGATGTTGTGATGTGTAACACCCCAACCCCAGAATCCCAGAGTCGGTGAATTATTTTAATACATTGGCATGATTACAAGGAATCAAGTCTCTAAAGACCAATCAGTTTAGCAGTCTTGGAAAATAGATTACATATATGAACGTTACATTACACATTAGAAAATAAAACACAACATAAATGATCCTTTGAGAATGTCATTAATCCCCTATATTAACCCTACTTATCAATCATAAAACACTTCTTGGAATCCAAGGAAAATAAAACATAAGAAAGGGGTGAGCTCAGATGCTCAGTAAGAATAACAATATAGCAGGAACTTTCATAAACAAGCATAAACATTTAAGGCAATGTATAAAACTAAAACTCAAGCCTTTTAAACTTAAACTTCATCATAATATGGCAAAGATAAATCAAATAATGTCATTTACTTATTCACATGGATGTTCTACTAGTTGAATAATTACATTTAATATCAATATCCAAATTCATAATGATAGAATGCATAATGCCAGACTTCATAACCACATAGTCAAGGCCTTGTGCCAAGACTATAAATAAGATTTTTTCAAGTCATTGTGCCAAGACACTAGTTTGTCTCATGAGACCTACTGATGCATCATGGAGCTATAGAGGGCTCCACCCATCACTTACTAAGTCCAATGAATTCCTCATATGAAAATGTTGAAACATAACATAAAAATTCGTATTAAAACTAACATATGAAATGTCAATACTTTAACTATAAAACATGAATGGTGTAAAAATAGTACATCCACAATCAAACATAGCATAACTAATTCAATACAATATCAAAGATTTTATTATAATAAATCAACCTCAATCAAGAATAATATCCAGTAAAGGATGTTGACATAGTTGAAAATGATCAGTAAAACTCTTTGAGAGAAATATCCCTTTTTTATGAAATCATTTAAAAGTCACACAATTTAGAAAGGAATACATTTAAAAGACATTTTTTAATCAAAGTGTCCCATACCACTTTGAAACTTTTTAAAGGAATTAACATTTTAAAACATTCATGTCCATATAAATAAATCCTTAAAACCATTTTGAAAACATGGACATTAATGAGAATGATTTAGAAGAATAAATATTTAAACCATTTAAAATTATGTATTAGTTAAATATTCCCTTAAAAATAATCATTTTGAAAAATCTTTTATGAAACATGGACATGGATAATAATTATGTCATAGTAAAAACTTGCACACAAACAATCTCAGATAATAATGAGATTGAGGAATTAACCCTTACCTTGTACTTTTCCTTGGTCAAGGGTAAGTTAACCTACCATATAATAGTTAAATAATTGATATTAAATTATACAAGAATCATATACACAAATATTATATCATATATGATATTATAATATTGCTTTTGTTAATAATATTTTAGTAGTATCATCATTTCGGGTGTTAACTGATTCATTTTCCTTTATATGCTTGGTTAAGTAAGCCATGTTTGTTATGGGTAGGATGCATTTGATTTATATCCAGAATTATATTAAGTTCTTAAACATTATTTTTAATCATAAAATAAAAATTATTCTTGAATGATTATGATGGGGAATGAATCTCATCGTGTTCGTGGAGACGGTAATCCGTACGTACGCACGAGCAACAATATCATTATATTGATGGTGAAATCATATGTAATTGGATGATATATCATATATTAAGAATAATTAACATGTTATATTTATTATTTACATCATTTATACTCATTATTATATCCTTCCAAATAATTAAGTGTTTGAATAACAAACTACACCACGACGTGGAGATGGTAAGCCGTACACAGGCACGTATGGTGACTTTGTCATTTATAGGATGGATAGAATACCGAATATGGTTATACAATATTTATAATAACATCAAAATATTTATTAGGTACTGGATTTATTATTTTGGTATGGAAACAACAAATAAAGAGTAAGTGGAAGAAGAAAAGAACTTGAAAGAGGGTGGTGAAATTATTGCCTCTTCTTCGGGTGTTTCCTTTTGAGTTGATCAAAAGGGATCCTTAGGTCAGATCTATGATCAAATTAAGGCCTCTAGGTTGAATTTAGGGAATTTGGGAAGATATTTGGGCATGGTTTGGCCCAGATAAATGGCTTTGGAGGTGTGATTTTGAGAGAAGGGTAAGTGCCCTTTTATAAGAGGGGTGAGGGTCACTTTAGGAAAAGATTAAAATGTTAATTTATTATACAATCATATTCAGTTTATAATGGCTCCAAATGAATTTATTTCGATAATTAGGTGGTTATGGGTCTAAATAATCTCAACCAATAGGTTTTATACAAGTTTATGTTACCATTTTAACCTTATCTTTTAGATTTAACTCTTAGTTAAATAGTTTAACCTTTACCGTGTCTTCTTATATTCTTTCACTATATGGTTAATAAACTTAATATAAACTTCCAAGAGAACCTCAAGTGGTTAATTAATGTCATATATAATATTATTTAATCCCTTTGGATGAAACTTATATTTTTAGTAATATTATATCAACCAATAATATAGTATCTGTTTTAAAAATTAATTTATGTCAATTTTGACACTATTTGGTATTTTGTTTTTGTGAAAGTCATAAAAACCTTATCACTTAGAAAAAAATTTATCTAATAAACCATAATATGTCATATTAACCTAGAAATATATTTTAATTCATCAAAATTCTCAATTTACATTTATTTGGATATTTATAATATCAATTATTTTTAATATTTCATTAATAAGGTAATTACCGCATCATCATTATGTCATAAATAAGTTAAATTATTTAATATATAAAAATTATAAATAAAATACCATTATGTAGGAAATATTTTTATCTTTATAATGAATATTTATAGTTGAATTTATCTTATGTATAACTCTATATTAAAAATGGTTTAGTTAATAAACTTTGAATTTAACACTTTTGACTCTTATTTAAATAAAATAATAATAAATGTCCTAATCTAATAAAAGTGGACCTAAAGGATCATATTTAATTTATAAGGTTTTTTTTGTAGAATTAAACTTATCCAATAGAATTATGACATGTGTTAGGGTAATTATAATATCATTTTTACCTTTAATTACCCAATTTACTTTTAACCGTGGTAAATAAAAGTCAAAAGTTACTATTCACCAAAAATTATTTTCATCTTATTGATCCAAAGTTTACTTAATGATATCAATTATGTCTCTAGAATTTTTTAAATTCAACTCATAGAAGCAGTAAAATTAAGTTTTATGCAAATTTGCAAAAGCTCCTAGAAGGTGGGTTAGAAAAATGTTAAAAAGTTCAATAAAATTTTATACATCTAATTTTATTATAAAATGACTCCAATGAATTAAATTGAACTTATATAGGTATTATATATCTATTTTTACTTAAAATAAATTTAAATAAAATAAATAATTATTTAAATAAAAATTTGGTTTTAAATAATAACGTAGTGTTTTTCACTATTCATCAAAAATTGAAAGTTTTCAGAAAAATACCAAAAATTCACCCTAATATAATTTTGATATTATGAATTAAAAAATGAAGTCTATTTTACCAAATTAAAAACATAGAAGTTGAATTTATTAATTTAAAATTAATTCTCGTTGTCAAAACCAAAAAGCGGGTTTTTAAAAAGTAAAAACTATCAAAAGATTAACACGAGTTTATGTCAAATTTAAATGTGAAATTACTTATAGTGACCTAAATTTTATTAAATTATTAAAATATAATCTAATTATACTTCCAAAACATTCAAATTAATAATTTAACACTATAAATTATTTCGATTAAAAAGTTGTTTTCAATTAAAATTTAGTATTTTTCACTATTCATCAAAATATGAAAGTTATCAGAAAAGTACCAAAAAATTATCCAGACTAAATTTTTATGTACCGATTCTAAAGAAGAATTTAATTTAATTAAATTGAATATATAAAAGTGCCAAATATTTATTTTAAAAAGTGTTCACCATTAAAAGGCGGTAAAATTTTATTTTTTGAAAAATACTTCTTTTATCTAAAAAAATGAATTTGTTATTATATTATGTCTAAAAAACACATAATATGGATTATAAAATTATATGGAGTATATAAAATTCATAATTCAGTTAATACTATTCATAACTGATTTTTGAACGACTAGTTTGGTAAGTCGTTGTGCGCTCAAACTCGGTGTTGCATGTAGCGCAAGTTATCGAATTACTTTGAAGAGATAATGTACTATGGAATCTTAGGGTATTACATTCTCCTTTACTTAAATAAATTACATCCTTACAATTTAAAATTGTTCTTCAAAAAATAAAAGGTTAAAAATAGGAAAATACCTTTGTGGAAACCCCACATCAGAAATTGGGTTAATAAAATTTAGTCTTAATAAGAGGGAAAGGAAAATGAAAAAGTCACCACCAAAATTATGATCTCGATTATAAGAACATTGGTGGAAATTAGAGACACATAATTATAGAAAAATGTAAATATTTATAGTGATTCATTGAGGTCATCAATCACAAACAAGTGTAAAATTGAGGGCCTCAAAGCCATCAATCTACGATGATTTAAAATTTCGCCAATTCAACAAAACATAAGGTATTAGGATAACATATTTTTAGTTTTAAGATCCCTTCCCTAAAGTTTAAGAATTAATTTATTCATAGAATAAGAGGAAAAATATATAATTGACAAGTAGAGTTTCATCCTTAAACTAATTCCTACCACAAACTCATCTTTCACTCCAAAAGATAATAGAATTCAAAAATATTCTATTTATCCTAATCGTATAGGGTTCCAAAAATAATGAATTTATAATTCATTTGTAAAACTATTTAAAAAAACTACATTATACAAACTAGGACATCACGTATGATAGTGATAGGTGATCCAACCTTGTCGTCCTTCGGTTGTGGGTTCAAGTCTTGTGGCCTTGCCGGATGCGACGGGTTGTCACCTGGCCTTCGGGTTGTACTTTTTATGACAATCCAAAAATAATTTCAAGAAATGATTTAACCATAAAAATATTATCCAATGTCAAACTTAATCGATTCCAACCTTTAGAATTATCCAAAATACTTCTGTCCAAACTCACAGTCCAAAATTTATAAAGAAGGTAAACATAATGAAGATCCTTTTTGCCACGTAATAACATGTGAATACCTTCATCATGTATTCTTTTAAAACACCATAACACCCTGAATTATCATAAAACCTTATTGATTACATTCATGCTCCCTTATTTTTTATAGAATATTGGATATACTCCTTCTATCCAAAAATGTTGTAAACTCCAACAATGATGGAATATACAAATCATTAATCAGTTTCAAGGTAGTCAATAATATCCAATATAATTTATCAAAATCAATCATATATTATTCCAAAATCACTATAACAGTATTAGAACCATATTATGGTTTATCTTTCTCTCAACCATATATTTTCCAAAAAAATTATCCTACTATTGAGTCACTTTTCTTGGTTCCACACAATCTCAAGTCCTTAATGAAATAGTACTGCAGTATAATCCTTATACACTCTATAATTATTATAACATGTACATCATTAATACAATAATAAAATGACATAATAATTTAATAAAAACATAATAAATCTAATCATTCCTCTTCATATTCGGTAGTATCATAACTTTATTATTATCCAATAGAAACATTTGGGGTATACTCTAATGATTTGGACATTGATTCGCATAGTATCCCAACTCCTTGAAGATGAAGTATTGTACATTTGAAACCTTTTTCTTACCCTTGAAATCACGTACTTGGTTTCCTGTTTCTCCACACTTATAACAAACTCCCATTCCCTTAAAGCATTTACCAAGGTAATTCTTTCCACAGTTATCACATATAGAAAAATACTTCTTTCCCCTCTTCCTTTTATCCATCTTTATCTCTTCCATTCTTTTCTTCTCTTGCTTCCCTTCAAAGCCGTAGGACTCAGAGAATTATTTACTTATCTTATTAACACATGATACTATTTCTTCATCTGATGAGAATAAATGGGAGACTATTTTCCTTTTAAATGTTGGATTAAAACTACAAAATATATAATCCTTCTTAATCTTTTGATTATGCGTATTACTAGAATTCTCATTCCTTCTATTAGGTTCCATTTCTAAATAATTGCATACACTAGGTTAGTTTATGAATCACAATGCATAATTCCAAACTTGTAAAATAACTAATGTAAATTGAAAAGATTATATATATAATCTATAATCATAAAATATTTTCTTTGAGGAAGTATTTACTCCTAAATCCTTCATAACGAATTGTAATGAAAGTGTGAATTATCCTAAGCATATCCCCCGGGAGTGTCATAACCAAGAGTGCAACAATTCCCATTGTCATGTACCAAGATACCCTGGGTTAAGCCCGAAACTCCTTGTCAGAATTTTCACTCCTAGGTACATCTGTTCTAGAGCCACCTCTACCTACTCGTATCCAGACATGGATGTATTGCTTAGAAAATACACAAAATATCTATATTACCAAAATTCTAGGAAGTTCTTCTATACTAATCCTCAAAGTCTATCTTAGGGTAATGTTCTCTAATTAGATTTTATCTAAATATATTTACAAGGTTATTGCTAAAATTACTTTGATACCAACTGTAACACCCCAACCCCAGAAGCCTAGAGTCAGTGCATTATTTTAATACATTGACATGATTATAAGGAATCAAGTCCCGAAAGACCGATCAGTTTAGAAGTCTTAGAAAATAGATTACATACATGAACGTTACATTACACATTAGAAAATAAAACATAACATAAATGATCCTTTGAGAATGCCATTAATCCCCTAGCTTAACCCTACTTATCAATCATAAAACACTTCTTGGAATCCTAGGAAAATAAAACATAAGAAAGGGGTGAGCTCAGATGATCAGTAAGGATAATGATATAGCGGAAACTTTCATAAATAATCATAAACATTTAAGGCAATGTATAAGACTAAAAACAAGCCTTTTAAACTTAAACTTCATCATAATATGGAAAAGATAAATCAAATAATTTCATTTACTTATTCACATGGATATTATACTAGTCGAATAATCACATGTAATATCAATAGCCAAATTCATAATGATGGAATGCATAATTCCAGACTTAATAACCACATAGTCAAGGCCTTGTACCAAGACTACAAATAAGATTTTTTCAAGGCCTTGTGTCAAGACACTAGTTTGTCTCATGAGACCTACCGATGCATCGAGGAGCTATAGCGGGCTCCACCCATCACTTACTAAGTCCAATGCATTCCTCATATGAAAATGTTGAAACATAACATAAACATTCATATTAAAACTAGCATACAAAATGTAAATAATTTAACCATAAACCATGAATGGTATAAAAATAGAACATCCACAGTCAAACATAGCATAACTCATTCAATACAATATCAAAGATTGTATTATAATAAATCAACCTCAATCAAGAATAATATCCAGTAAAGGATGTTGACATAGTTGAAAATGATCTGTAAAACTCTTTGAGAGAAATATCCCTTTTTCATGAAATCATTTAAAATTAACACAATTTATAAAGGAAGACATTTAAAATATATTTTTGAATCAAAGTGTCTCATACCACTTTGAAACTTTTGAAAGGAATTAACATTTTAAAACATTAATGTCCATATAAATAAATCCTTAAAACCATTTTAAAAACATGGAAATTAATGAGAATAAATTAGAAGAATAAATATTTAAACCATTTAAAATTATGTTTTAGTTAAATAGTTCCTGAAAAATAATCCTTTTAAAAACTCTTTTATGAAACATGGACATGGATAATAATTATGTCCCAGTAAGAACTTACACACAAACAATCTCGAATAATAATGAGATTGAGGAATTAACCCTTACCTTGTACTTTTCCTTGGTTGAGGGTACATTAACCTCTTGTATAATAGTTAAATAATTGTTATTAAATTATATAATAATAATATACATAAATATGATATCATATATGATCTTCTAATATTTATTTTGTTAAAAATATTTTAGTAGTATCATCATTTCGGGTGTTAACTGATTCATTTTCCTTTATATTCTTGGTTACATAATACATGTTTATTATGTATAGGATGTATTTTATTTATATCTATAATGATATTAAGTTCTTAAAAATTATTTTTAATCATAAAATTAAAATTATTCTTGAATGATTATGATGGGGAATGAATCTCATCACGTTCGTAAAGATGGTAATCCGTACGTACGCACGAGCAACAATATCATTATATTGATGGTGAAATCATATGTAATTGGATGGTATATCATATATAAATAATCATTAAAATGTTATATTTATTATTTAAATCAGTTATACTCATTATTATACCCATCCAAATAATGAAGTGTTTGAATAACAAACTACACCACGACGTGGAGACAGTAAGCTGTACGTACGCACATATAGTGACTTTGTCATTTATAGGATGGATAGAATAATGAATATGGTTGTACCATATTTATAATAACATCATAGTATATAATAGGTACTTTATTTATTATTTTTGTAAGGAAACAACAAAGAAAGATGAAGTGGAAGAAGAAAAGAACTTGAAAGAGGGTGGTGAAATTATTATCTCTTCTTTGGGTGTTTTCTTTTGAGTTGATCAAAAGGGCTCATTAGGTTGGATTTATGATCAAATTAATGCCTCTATGTTGAATTGAGAGAATTTTGTAAGATATTTGGGTAGGTTTTGTCCAAGACAAATGGATTTGGAGGTGTGATTTTGAGATAAGAGGAAGTGCCCTTTTATAAGAGGGGTGAGGGTCACTTTAGGAAAAGATTAAAATATTAATTTATTATACAATCATATTCGGTTTATAATGGCCCCAAATGAATTTATTTCGAGATATAAGTGGTTATGAGTCTAAATACTCTCAACCAATATGTTTTAGACAAGTTTATGTTACCATTTTAACATTATCTTTTAGATTTAACTCTCAGTTAAATAGTTTAACCTTTACCATGTCTTCTTGTATTATTTCACTATATGGTTAATAAACTTACTATAAAATTACAAGAGAACCTCAAGTGGTTCATTAGTGACATATATAATATTATTTAATCCCTTTTGAGGAACCTTATATTTTTAGGAATATTATATCAACCAATAATATAGTATTTGTTTTAAAAATTAATTTATGTCAATTTTGACACTATTTGGTATTTTGTTTTTGTAAAAGTCATAAAAACCTTTTCACTTCGAAAAAATTTATCTAATCAACCCTAAAATGTCATATTAACCTATAAAATTATTTTAATTCATCAGAAGTCTCAAATTACATTTATTTGGATATTTATAATATCAATTATTTTAATATTTCATTAATAAGGTAATTACTACGTCATCATTGTGTCATAAATAAATTAAATTATTTAATGTATAAAAATTATAAATAAAATAAAATTATGTATGAAATCTTTTTATATTTCTAATGAATATTTATATTTGAATTTATCTTATGTATAACCCTATATTAAAAATGGTTTAGTTAATAAACTTTGAATTTAACACTTTTAACTCTTCTTTAAATAAAATAATAATAAATGTCCTAATCTAATCCAAGTGGACTTGAAGGACCATATTTTATTACTAAGGTTTTTTTGGTCAAATTAAACTTATCCAATAGAATTATGACATGTGTTAGGGTAATTATAATATCATTTTTACCTGTAATTATCCTATTTACTTTTAACCGTGGTAAATAAAAGTCAAAAGTTACTATTCACCAAAAAATATTTTCATCTTATTGATCCAAATTTTACTTAATGATATCAACCGTGTCTCTAAATGTTTTGAAATTCAACTCATATAAGCGGTAAAATTACGTTTTATGCAAATTTGCAAATGCTCCTAGAAGGTGGGCAAAAAAATGTTAAAAAGTTCAATAAAATTTTATACATCTAATTTTATTATAAAATGAATCCAATGAATTAAATTAAACTTATATAGGTATTATATATATTTTTTTACTTAAAATAAATTAAAATAAAATAAATAATTATTTAAATAAAAAGTCGGTTTTAAATAATAACGCAGTGTTTTTCACTATTAATCAAAAATTGAAAGTTTTCAGAAAAATACCAAAAATTCACCCTAAGATAATTTTGATATTATGAATTCAAAAATTAAGTCTATTTTACTAAATTCAAAACATATAAGTTTCATTTATTAATTTGAAATTAATTTTCGTTGTCAAAACAAAAAAGCGGGTTTTTAAAAAGTAAAAACTATCAAAGGATTGACATGTGTTTACGTTAAATTTAAAAGTGAAATTACTTATAATGAACCACATTGTATTAAATGATAAAAATATAATATAATTATACTTCCAAACCATTCAAATGCATAATTTAACACTATAAATTATTTCGATTGAAAAAGTTGTTTTCAATTAAAATTTAGTATTTTTCACTATTCATCAAAATATGAATGTTATGAGAAAAGTACCAAAAATTTATCCAAACTAAATTTTTATGTACCGATTTTAAAGAATTTAATTTCATTAAATTGAATATATAAAAGTGTCAAATATTGGTTTTAAAAAGGGTTCGCCATTAAAAGGCGGTAAAATTGTATTTTTTAAAAAATACTTCTTTTATCTGAAAAAACGAATTTGTTCTTATATTATGTATAATAAACACATAATATGAATTTTAAAATTATATGGAGTATATAAAATTCAAAATTCAGTTAATACTATTCATAACTACTTTTTGAACGGCTAGTTTGGTAAGTCATGGTGCGCTCGAACTCAGTGTTGCATGTAGCACAAGTTATCGAATTACTTTGAAGAGATAATGTACTATGAAATCTTGGGGTGTTACATGATGTGACCATGGATAGTTCTCCATTGGAAATCTTTCCTGTTGATCAACCTAAGGATTTATTTAAAATGTTAAATCCACTTCTTAGGATGATGCCTCATCCTGTTTTTTGGAATATAGAGTTGTTTGGGATCGATTTAAAGTGCTTCCAAGTAGTGATAATTCTTTTGGACATAGCAGTTGTGTTCGGTGATGTTGATATGTTTCGCCGTATTCCTTTTCCATTCTTCTCCTTGTTTAGAGTGAGACAAAATTTTGATATATATCTATGAATTACTATTTAGATGAAGGTTTTTTTTGATCAAGTGAGTTTTTTTTGAGTGGTGTGATCCTTAGCACCTGACTGAGGTGCAGCCGATGCTTCAAGAATCAGGGCTCCAACCATAGGCCTCAGAGTGAAGCTTTTCACGTGGTCAGGAAATCTCCAGAGGTGTGGGGAGCTTGACCAGGCTCCTGCCTCCACCATTGTGGTATGGTAGTTTCTATGTATCTATTATGGTTACTCATTACTATGAATTTACCTTTGTCACAACAATCATGGTGGACTTACCCCTCACACAGTGTCTATAGTTATGCCTTCATGGATGTTGGTTTTTGATCAATGTCCCTGTGTGGACCGCCTGTGAAAATCGGGTGTGGTCTTGGTGTTACCTGTTCATAGGTGGAGAGTGTTTGGGTAGTTACTTTGTTTATTTTGTGGTTTCATTGGCCTAATTATTGGGTCCCCTTCCATCCCCTCCCTGAGTGGTGGGGGTCCGGATCTGTGCTGAAAGTGTTGGCCCAGTTCTTGTCCCCTCCGTTCGGGAGTGGGTACTTTAGATGTTCATATTGTAACCCTATTAAATTGGGTTTGTAGGTTGTTGTGGGAGATTTTTGTTGGTCTTGTGCAGGTGAGGCCCAATTCTAGTTCATTTTTAATTCTTTTTTTGTTCATTTTTAGTTGTTCTCTAATGGTGGGGAGACCCACTACGGGCCTCGAAGATATTTCCTTTAGGATTTTCCAGATGGTAGTTGCGATTTAATGGTGGGGAGACCATTTCGGCCTCCACCCCAAGTAATTGGATTTTTTGAGTGAACTATGGTTTGGGTGATCATTGGGTTCATTGAGAGATGTCCCAACAATATATTTCTTGGCTTGTTTGTGGAGGTGGTGGCTTGATCTTTCTGTTGATTCTCCAGAAGTGGTTGTGAGTTGGTGTTTTGTTTAGGAAAGTTTATTAAGTTACATTGTTGGTGAATGATATTTACTTAGCTTTAGAGGCGGGATTATGTTTATAAGGAATACTTCAATGTTGTTCTGTCAGTTGAAAAGCATTATGGCTTTTCAGGGGCAGAAAGTTTTAATGGTGGGGAGAATTATCACACCTGATTTTTTTTTCTTTTCATGTCATGGTTTTGATCCAGTTCATTGAAAATACCAATCATTTTATTGGGTGTTGGGTGAGATTAATTTTGAGTTTTAAACTACCATATATTTATAATCACCCTAATTTGGGTTCACCACTACTTGTTTATGGGTTTTTGGAGAAAGGGTGGTTACTTCATGATTTGGGCCAACCGTTTCATTTCCTGTTTTAAAAAAATAATTTGTTTCTTTTATATATTTTTCATTTTTTAATATTTTTTGGTGATTCCACCTCCCAATAGAATAAAAAATTCCTACCCTCACCCTCATTATTTATTCTACCTTTTTTTAGCTCATTTTAATAGAATATTAGGGTGAAAGTTCTCAGGTTTCCTCAAATTTCCCAGAATTGAGAAGGTAAATTGTTTCATACATAAATCATTCAATTCATGCTATTTTTCCCACAAATATTATTTTCCTAGTTCTTCCAGAACTTATGAGCCTCTCTAAGAAGTTCCAACCCATTAAATCTTCTATAAGGGTGTAGATCTAATGGAAGACGAAGAGTTTTCTAGTTGAAAAGGTGAGATTCCTTCTCCTTCATCCTCCCTCTTCTTCCTCCTTTCATTATTTATTGGTTTTATAATCTCCCCTAGTCATGATAGACATAGGGTTATGTTATCCCATTATTTTGGATGTTTTTTTTCTTTTGTTTCTGGTCATCATAGGTTTAGGGTTTATAAACCCTCGGATGATGATATTGGGTGTGCGTTTCCATTACACCAAGTATTTGAGGTAGGATATCCCTTGAAAATGCCTTTATCATTTAATTTTCATCATTTTATTATTGTTTTAATCTGAAATATATGTTTATTATTATTTTTCAGCCTTTTTATAATTTTCTTGGTTTTCTAAATGGTTGTTTAAGCCTTGTTTTGTGAAAGGTAGTGTTGTTTTGTCATAAAAGTGCACACCAAGTGTTTGTTTAAATGTTCCACTATCTTTTGTAACTATTTTGTGAGGTTTAGAACCTAGTTTATGGTATTTTGAATATTTTACAGTATCTTGTATAAAATATGGCATGAAATTAGGGTTTTATTTCTTTTCAAGTGTTTAAAATAAATTTTTTTGTTTAAAAGGGCATGTCATGTGTTCGGTAAATTGCCTGGTTGGTTTTTATGTGTTAAGTTTGATTTAAAAATTGTTTTTTTGGATTTATAAATTCATTGTAAGAATTAAAAATGGTATTTTTGGGTCATTATATGACTTTAAAATTTGTATTTGGGTTTACAAACAAATGGGTTTTGGTTTACAACATGTTTTGGCCCGAGTTGCCGGAAAATGGCCTGTTTCACATCCTTATGAAAATGGTTGTATTTTGAATATGTAACCTGAGTGTTTTAAGAGATTTATGAAAGTTTTTTGGTGATTTAAATGGTGTGTATACACCTCCTTAATAAAAGTGAAATTCATACCTTTTTCAAATGTTAGTTTTGAGAAAGGCTTAATGGCCCGTTTGACATTTGTTTTTCTTATAAAAATGGGTTCCATGTGTATTTCATGCTCTATCTTTTGGGGAAATTTTATAGTTCATGAAATTGATTTATTAATTGGTTTTAGGGCTTCCAAATATGGGTTAATATGGAATTGATGGGTTTTTGTCCTTAAAAGATCATTTTGTAATGGATTTTATGTGTAAGGCCTCGTTATACTTCTTGAAATTGTTTTATGAAAATTTAGGTGGTTTATTGATCCGTGAGAATAATGCGAGACATGTGTGTGGAATGTTTTATTTTTGTATGATTTTTAAATGGAATATTCATTATAAAATTGTATTTTATATATGTGTAACTTGTTTTAGCACAAAAAGGGAAAACCTGGGTATCTAGGTGGACGGACGTGTACTAGTATGCTAGTGACCCCGTGGGGTTTGGCCCCTGTTTCACGTAGCAAGTTTAACGATGACAACACTAAATAAACTATGATGATGATGTTCTTGGGGGACCACTAGGTTATGGGTATTCTCCCTACTATTGGCCCATGTGCATGAGAACAAATATTTATTATGGTTACTTTCACCAAGATACGAGGTACCTCAGGCTCACAACTAACTAGTGTCTAGGGGTGTTCCCGTGACTTGTGCTCATTGGATATTTTATAGTCACCTTCAGAATACGGTGTGTTTGGTTGGTAAATTAAGTAGTGTGTGTTATTTATTTAAAACCATACATTCTTTAAAGTATCCCTCTTGAAAACTATTTTCATTTTGAAGTTGTACCTCTTTGAAAACTGTTACTAGCATTCTTGTTTATAAAACATGAAAGTTTTTGTATGGTAATTTTTTATAGCATGGAACCTCATTTGGAAAACATACATTTATATATTGTATTTAAAACTTGAAATTGATTTTTCTTTTATTTTTAAGTATGTGCATTGGGAATAGAATATCGGGCTAACCTACTGAGTTTTAATACTCACGCCTATAGTCTTCTTCTGTTTTTAGCCCTTGTGTAGGTTTCAGCTTGAGTTAGATCGCCTTGGGTGACGTATGATCATTGTGTTGGAGAGTGACTAGAGGTGTCACATGGAGTTAGTTGGTTATTAGGTTTTTTCAGTTGAGTTGTTGGTTTAGTTATACTTTCAGTTTCTTGTACAAATAATGTTCAATTCAATTTTTATGTAAATGTATTTTGGGCTGTCCATTTCTTTTCTCTATTTTTTTGATTGTTTATATTTGGGAGAAATCGTTCCCTTGTGTACTCTATTGATGCCCTCAGTTTTTTTCACCATCCCAGGAGGATCAGGAATGCCTCTCGGGACTTGTCGTGGGCTGGCCTAGGTGACCGGTTTAGGGTCGACTCGGGCTGGTTTGTGACACCATAGATACAATTTCCCTAATTCTCTATAAAATAAGCATAGTAGGAACGATGAGGGAGGGATTAAAAAATCCTGAAGGGTACTCAGTGGTTGAAAGAAATAGTTTATAGGAGATTCCAACTTCAGTATTGATTCATCAGCGAAGCACGAATTGGGAGCCACACTCCGCAGGTACAACGAGCTGCGAACCATAAAACAGGGGAATTAAATAATAATAATAGAACCACAAATCAAATTGGTGAACCATGAACCATATAATTCTCACAAATTAACTCCTCGTGAATGATAATCCCCCAGACTCTCCTTCAATATGGTGCTCTGTGTAGTGCACCGCTATGCAGACTGAAACCGGCACCGCGTACTACATCAGTATGCGGATGGAACCCAAAGCGGCATGATGGGCGGTGTAACACTATGGTACGTGGTGATCTATACCCATTCCCCCCATACTGCATCAATATGTGGACATCCCCTCTGATCACATACTAATATGGTATGCAAAGCCTCCCCCATCCCGCATAAGAAACCAGTACGCAGAATGTGGTATTTTTGGGTATTATTTCCTCCAGTTCCAACCTCGCCCCTCCATTACCGTCCAGTCCTCCATAATCCCTCTGCTAACCAGTCCTCCAAAATCAAGAAAAATCCTCCTCAAAAGACATTGGACTCGTATGATTAGACCATCAGGTGCATCAGTATGCCCCTTTGAGTCTATATACCCATGGTAAGTGGAGTCACGAAGGCTCTCCCCACAATGGTCCGGGCTTTGGGAATGCCTATGGGTCTACATTCCCATGGTAATCCAGAGTCCAACCTTAGGATTCCAATGTGAACCTACCCATTCTAGGGATTAAGGGTGATCACTTTCTTTTCCATTCAATGAGGAATAATGATCAGTCGAAGGAGTTATGTTCGCTCCCCCCTTTAGTGAAGACAATACTCCTCCCCTTCTCAGAACGTATTATGGGGCCCTCTCACTGAGGTAAGTACCCAATATTATAAGGTCAGGCCACATGAATTTCAATGTCATTTCACATTTAAAGGTTCATCGCTACATAACCTCACCCATGGTTTCCCCGATCTCATCCACCGTGGGCTCTCCCTCTCCCACCAATAGGAGAGGGAGCATGTGTTTTGTTGAATCTTTCAAGTCCTCTTATTTCTCACACCGAGTATGAATCACATGGGCTTAAATGTTTATAATGATTACAACATATAAATGATTCTGAACTATGAGAACTCTGATTCCTGGTGAAACCAGGATACGTAGGATTCCTACCAAAAGGCTCGAGCTCAACAGGGTTCCCATTTAAAAGGGCCCACCCAATCATGTCTCCTTAAATGGGTAGCTTCTATGCATAAGCACCATCCATTATGAACTATGAGAACTCTAATTCCTGATCAAACCAGGATACATAGGATGCTTACCAGAAAGCCCGATCTCAACAGGGTGCCCATTCAAAAGGGCCCACCCAATCATATCTCCTTAAATGGGAAACTTCTATGCGTAAGATTCAGCCATTATGAACTATGAGAAATCTAATTCCTGATCAAACCAAGATACATAGGATTCCTACCTAAAGGCCTGATCTCAAAAGGGTTCCCTCTCATAAAGGGTCCACCCAACCATGCCCCCAAATGGGCAACTTCCATGCATAAGCCCCACATAATTCTGAACTACATGGGTTTTGATTCCTCTCTCAAGGATACATAGGAAACCCATCTTATGGGTCCAATCCCAACATCAAGTCACCTTTAGTCCCCCCTGAATGATGATAAACTCTATAGTGCATTATTATATGGCTCAAGTTAGTAGTACCTCTGTAGCATCAAATATATGCATGCCTATGACGATCTTGCAAACCAAGGGTAGCCCGTGGACACACTCTTTGGGAATAAACCAAGGATTAACAAACATATGAACATGACTTAAATCTATAAGAGAGTCCTGGAATAGGAAATAATTCTCCCCAGGAAGGGTTCGGTGATCCTGACTTCCCATATTCTCGACCAATGGAGTCCTCAAGTGTCATTGGCTGAATCATCAATCAATGAGCGTTTGCCTTTGGAAAGAAGGTCCATGAATCATGCATACCAAGGCCGTTAGGAATTCCTGGATCTATGAATAAACCCGTTAGAGACCATTCGAGGAAATTATATCCAAGGAGGACTAATTTCAAAAGTACTTGACCTTACGTAATTGCCCATTGGGATCAATATGATTGTGAAACCTCCTTCGCAATGCGAAAGGGGTGAATTGCCCAGTCCCTACAGGGTTAATACAACCTTATTTTAAAGAATAATGACACAGAATGGGTCGAAATAAAAGAAATGGTGAATTTGACAGAAAACCATCTCTGGAAAATAGATGGGTGATAATACTCATTGGACTATTTCACCATCACCCAAAATGCACCACCTTAGAGGCGGAACAATCCATCATGGGGAATGGAATATTTTGGCAGGCCACGCAAGGCCAGTTCTTCCATAACTAGGTGAAATCACAGCCCATGTTGCGAGTCTTTTTATGCATGATAAGGGAGTGGAGCATAATTTCTTTCCTCCTATGGTGGATCAGTTTCAGTACATGTTTTTTAAGGACTTATCAGGGCTTCCACTTGATAGGGAGGTCGAGTTCACGATTGAGCTAATGCTTGGAGCTGAGCCAGTTTCTATTCTTCCATATAGAATGAAACTAGTAGAGATTTAATAACTTAAAAATCAATTGGAGGAATTAGATAATAAATGATTTATTTGTTCAAGTATGTCACCTTGGGGTTAACCAGTTTTGTTTTCTAAAAAGGTGGAAGTAACGTTGCAGTTGTGTGTTGATTACAGGAAGTTGAATTAGATGACAATTAAGAACCGATATCCTCTTATATGTATCAATGATATTTTTTACTAGTTTAAGGATGATTTTGTGTTTTCAAAAACTGATCTGAGGTCAAGGTATCATTAACTGAGGGTGAGACCTTATGATATACTGCAGATTGCTTTTAGGATAATGTATGTTTTGTATGAGTTCATCGTAATGTTTTTTGGGTTAACAAATGATTCTAAAATATTTATATATTTTATGAATTGAATCTTTCACCCTTACCTAGATCATTTTGTGGTTGTTTTTATAGATGAAATCTTGGTGTACTCCCAGACTCATAATGATTATTCCCAACATCTTGACATCATCCTAAGTACACTGAGAAAGCATTGAATATACACCAAGCTATCTAAGTGTCATTTTTGGATCGACAAGGTACATTTCTTGTGTCACGTTATCTTATAGGAATGTGTTTTAGTGGACCCAAAGAAGGTTCAAGTAGTTGTATCTTAGGAGCAACCCAAGAATGTGTTTGATATTTGAAGCTTCTGGGTATGGTGAGTTATTATCAAAGGTTCATCAAATAATTTTCTTGCTTGGAATCACCAATTTTGGGCTTGACCAATAAGGGTATAAGATTTTAGTGATATGAAGAATGTTAGAAGGCTTTTCAGGAGCAGAATAAACATTTGACCACTACACCAATTTTGATCTTACATAATCTAGGTAAGGATTATACCTTGTTTTGTGATTCATATGGGATTGGACTTGGGGTAGTGTTTATGTGGGGAGATTTATTCATGGTGTATGGATCACAAAAATTAAGTCCACATGAATGGAACTATCCTACACACAATCTCAAGTTGGTTGCAGTGGTTTATTCCTTGAAATGTTGGTGACATTATCTTTTGGGTGAAAAGTTTATTATTTATACCAACCATAAGAGCCTTAAGTATATATTTTCCCAATGAGATTTGAATCTTCAGAAGTAGATATCGGTTGAGTATATGCAGTATTTTGACTTTGAACTAGCTTATACATCTGGAAAGGGGAACAGTGTTTCAAATGCATTGATTCAGAAGACACAAAATCAAGTGGTTCGAGAGTCAAGTTCTAAGTGAAGGATGATGGATTTGTTCACTGAGATTTATATATGTGTTCAGGAGGACCATGAGAAGATGAAACTCATGTCCTTATCAGTTGATCCCTCTCTTATTAATTAGGTAAATAAGATATAATATGAGGATCCATAATGTCTGGATTTGAGAGATATTTTTGAAAGTGGGGAACCACCATCTTATTAGACTAATAATGATAATGAGATCATTCACATTCATAGTCGTTACATTATGCCAACTTGTATGTGGAAAGAGATGATGCATGAGTTTCATGCCTCGAAGTGGGTAGTGCACCCTAGTTTGACTAAAATGTATTGTGATATTTGTAGATAATATTAGTGGCCAGGAATGAAAATGGAAATTGAAGGTTTCATGGACATGATACTACACCTATCAGCATGTGAAGGATGAGAATCAACAACCTGGTGGTTTTATATATCCATTTTTCATCCTAGAATGGAAGTGGGCAACATTACCATGGATTTTATGGTAGGTCTCCCAAGGAATCCTTATAAGAACAATGCAATTTGGGTTATTGTGGATAATTTGACCAAGGTATCTCATTTATTAACGATTCAAGAGACTTTCACCATTAACCAGTTTGGTGACTTGTATGTTTGGGAGATAGTACGTTTACATGGGGTACCTCAAAGTATTATTTTAGATCATGATCATCATTTTAATTTACACTTACGGGAAGGGTTACATAAGGTTCTTGGTATCTAGGTGTTTTTGAGTAAAACTTTTCACTCACAAATATATGGGTAATTAGAACATACTATTCAAGTGTTAGAGGACATGTTGAGAACATGTGTCCTAGACTTTGGTGGATCTTGGGAGAAACACTTAGTGCTCATTGAGTTCTACTATAACAAAAAATATCAGGTGACTATTCAGATGGAACCATATGAGGCGCTCTATGGTAGGCCATGTAGATCACCCTTATGTTATATGGAGGTAAGGGAATCAGAGTTGTTGGGACCGAGTCTCATAAAGGAGAAACTATATTAGGTTTAGTTGATTTAGAAGTGTATGACTACGATATAGATTAGGAAGAAATATTATGTTGATCAACATCACCAACCTCTTGAGTTTATGGTGGGTGAACATGTGTTTCTTTAGGTGTCACCTAGATTTGTTCAATATTGGATTCAGAAATAGGGCAAGTTTGTGCCCAGGTATGTGGATCCATTTGATATCATGTAGAGGATCAGATTGGTGGTGTATTGATTGGATATTCCATAGTGCTATATTAGCATGCATGATGTTTTCTATGTGTAAAATCTTCAACAAAATTACCTCGACCCTTCTCATGTGATAGATATTGATGATGTCGAGATTAAGGCTGATGCATCCTTTGAGGAGAATCTGGTTTACGTTGTGGATCATAGCGAGAAAGTTTTTAAGGGTAGGTCTATGCCATTGGTCTGAGTGTTGTGGAAGCATGGTAACGTTCAAGAGGAAACTTGGGAGAGGAAAGAAGATATGTGATCCCAGTGGCTCGACCTTTTTACCTTGGAAGCTTATCGATGCTTGGGAGTGTAGCTTGGGGATGAACTGTTATAAGGTGGGGAGGTTGTAAGATCCCAACCTTTTGAGGAGGTACATCTTTGTTTAAATTTTGAGTTAACCCCCTTTATAATGGTTAATGAAATGTTTTCTAAGAATATTAGGGGACTCTAGGGTGTCCGAGGGGTTTGGGACATGAAAAAGGAAGAAAAGAGGATATACTATATAGGGTATACGGTTGTCACATAGTTAGTAATAACAATGCACCTTAACCATGAAACATGTAGGGAGAGGGTGCAAGATTTACAAAACCATGCAAGGGGATCCTAGAAACTATGTGGTTTTGGATAAAACCAAATTCACAACCTCTACATAGTTTGGAAAACTATGTGGTCTCCCTAGGAGACTGTGTGACCCATGAACCCTCTTATAAAAAGGGTGGAACTTGGCACATGGTTTGGCCATGCATGTGGCCAAACTGTGCACCTCATTAAAAGAGGAAATTTCCCATTTTTTCCTCTTGGGATTTATGAGCACTTACCTAATTTTTCTCCTCCTCCTACCTTTAACAACCAGGGCGATGAACCAAGGGATCATTCCTCCTTCAAGGGTGATTCTCACTTGATTTTGGGTTATTTGAATCATTGTTGGGTGTGAATTGAATCTCTAGGTTTGTAACATCCCGGACCCAGATGCCACTCAAAGGGGTGCCCCGAGCCCGGTTGGTCAAATGGCCTCAAGCGCATCTCCCCAAACTCCAAAGGCTACTGACTAGTAGCAAGGGCCTAGGTGAGTCAGTGGGGGGACTATGCCCTCATTATTAGAGTATCACAATGGAATTCAAATACATAAAATAGCAGAAGTGAATAAATAAGCAGTCACCTAAAAGTAAAGAAATCAAGAACATGAATACATAATAATAACAAAAAATTTCTCATATAAAAAATGATGTAGATGGTACAAATATCTAGAAAGCATCTAGAATAGTACATGACAATACAATACAATACAAGTATCCCAAAAAGAACAAAAGACCAAAAATGTATCCCAACATCGCAAACCTCATCTTGGTCCTATTCTCTCCTAATCCAAAGCCACAACTAACAACCTATATCAGGGAACTTGCCCCTATCATCACCTACAACCATATAATTTGTTTGGGTCCCCAAGGAGGACCAAACATGGTGTGAGATAAACATCCCAGTAGGAAACCACCCAGGTCTATACAGTTATAACAACAATTCTACAAAAGTGCTAGCAAGTGTAAATAACCAGTAAATAAGTAAGTGTGTATTCCCATGGAATAATCCTACTACATTAAGTAAAAACAAGAAACTCTCAAGGATACATGCAAAAGAGAGTTATCTCCTACCAAGACAACTATAACAAAGTAAACAATAAAGTCACATAGCCACACCATACATCCATATGTATCATTCAACCATAGCCACACTATATAGAGAATTCAAATATCCCACGACTATACTGTATAGTGAAGTGTAGAACGCAAGGGATGAATCCAAGCTGTCAGTAAACCAAGGAATCCATGTAAAATATCTAGACCACGGAGGGCCAGATATAGGGATCTTGCCTAAGGAATCCCATCGAGTACCATGGTCATCCCTAGTGAAAACTTGGTTAGACACTAGTTGGGGTCCTAAGAGCATGGTAATAGCAAGTCCAACATGAGCTCAAGAAAGCCAAATCCAAGGGGTAGCAAGGCTTGAGGCATCCCACGGAATCAATACCCAAGGGTCATGGTCAACCCAAGGCATCCACTACCACGTTCTAGATCCTTGGAGAGTAGTCCATGGCATCGATCAACCATTCATTCAAGCATTCAAATTAAACATTCATTTTAAACAACATTCCATGTGAGTATACCCACTCACATCAACCTGCACAAGCCATGAGTAAACCCACTCATGCAATCCATTTATCAAAACAAGAATATGGGATCACCCTCTCATATAAAACATTTAACATGCCATTATTCATTTTAATATAGGTATACCAACCCATATAAACCATTTAACATGCCAAACTATCAAAATAGACAAGTCATAACATGATATTCATTGAGCAAGGAGGCAGTAATCTCCTAAATAAGCTATTGAAGCTATCAAAGCATTAACAGGCTTCCTCTAACTAGGAAAGCACAAGAACACACCCCTCAGGTGGTTTAAATAGTCATAAAAAAGTTATTTTCCTTAAGACTCACCCCTTGGGTGACCTTGAAACATGTAATGGGTGACAACACACCTAAACAGAACCTATAGGCATCCTCACTAGGTCTGACTACAACTATGGCAAGCAACTCTCTCAAAAACAAGGCATCACCGGAAATTCCGATGGGAAACAAAAAGTCCGAATGCCCAAAAATCACTTGAAAAGACAAAAGAAAGTATAGGCCACCTACCTCGCCTTGGTATTATACAACTCATCCAGTATCAAGTCCTTATTTGTCCTAGTTTGGAAGAAATATGAAGAACAGGCGAAGAATGAAATATTAGGGCATAAGAGCATAAATCCAAATAGCGCATTCATTGTTCCGAAGAATCAAGAATTACTAAAAATGAATTGAGTACTTACCGATGTGGTTACAACATGACAAATGATGCTCAAATCAGTGTCCATACAACTTCAAGATATGAAAAATTAGTTTAGGGTTGTTTTGGCTCTAAAAAATGGATGAAACTGTTTTGTCCGTAAAAAATGAGGCTACTACCTCTTTTATAAAAAAACCTCACTGGGAAAGTACACGATGTGTATTCCAAGTACACGGTGTGTACTGCCTTTTTTTCTAAATCAAAAAGGCTACACATCGTGACGGGAAAGTACACAACGTGTATGCCAAGTACACGACATGTACCTAGCCTACAACCAGATTTTAGCCTATTTTCTCCCTTATTTCCCAAAAACAACCCGACCAAACCATGACCCAACTTAGGATCTAAGCCAAAAAGAAAAGTAAACACCTTTAACCCAAAAAGAAGGATCTGTATCTTAAAAAAAACATAGGATCTTACAATTTCGGGGATGTCTCTCTAAAGGGTGGTCAATATTCATCTAAAAATAACTATGGCCATTGAGCATGTACATCATCCTCCCTCTCCCAAGTATTATCCTATAAACGTTCATGCTTCCATAGAACCCATACTAGAGGAACTGACCAGCCTTAGATAACCTTCATGATCCTGTCAACGATACGTATGGGATACTCCTCAAAAGATGCATCAACCTAAAGCTCAAACTCCTTGGGATAAAAAACATGAGATTAGTATGAGTGTTAGTGGAGAAGCTGAGATACATGGAAGATGTCATGCATGGATCAGTACTTCTGAGGTAACTACAACCCGTAGGCAATTGACTTGACTCTCTCTAGGATCTCAAACAGCCCGACATATCTTAGTGAAAGTTTACCCTGCCTACTAATCTGCCTGTGTCCCAACCTCGGTGAAGCACACAAGAAAACTTGATCCCCAATCTCAAACTCTAGAGGTCATCTACAGTGATCGACATATGATTTATGGTGATACTGTGCAGTATCCATCCACTTCTAAATCATCTAGACCTGCTCAGAAGTCTCCTGCATGAGACGTGGTACTAGTAAAGCTACCTCTCTTACCAATAACCAACACATGAGAGAATGGCATGACCTACCATATAAATCCTTGTAAGGTGTCATCTGTATCATTGCCTAATAACTGTTATTATAGGAAAACTCAACCAGGGTAATGTGCCTCTACCAAGAGCCCCCAAAATCTAGGACACATGCTCACAGCATGTCCTCTATCACATGTATCGTATGCTCTGACTGACCATCAGTCTGAGGGTGGTATGTTGTGCATAGAAGCACCTGTGTACCCAAATCCCTCTGAAAACTCTTCCAAAAATGAGATGTAAAGTGGGCATCCCTATCTGAAATGATAGTGGACAAGACCCCATGAAGTCGTACAACCTCTCAGATGTACAACTTTCCAAGATCATCAACACTAAAGGTCTTCTTGATTGGAAAGAAATGAGCGACCTTTGTAATCTTGTCAATGACAACCCACACGATGTTGTTACCTTAAGGTGATATTGGTAAACCAGTCACAAAATCCATCATGAAATCATCCCATTTCCACTATGTGATAGGTAAATACTATATAAGCCTAGTTATTCGCTGGTGTTTTTCCTTCACCTACTGACAGGTGGAATTCCTCGTAACAAAACCAGCTACTTCACACTTCATTCCTAGCCACTAGTACTGACGTCGCAAGTCACAATACATCTTAGTGACTCCAAGATGCACTACCCAAGATGAAGCATGAAACTCCCAAATCAAATCCTCACGTATTTCCATTGGAACCCAGAAATTTCCATGGATATGTAAGATCTCATCATCGCCTACCGTCCAACCAGGAGGAGGGTCCTCACCTGCCACACCTTCCTGTAGAACTAGGCATTCAGAATCTGATAGATTCCTCATCCTAACTCTATCTAGCAGGGTAGAGGTCATAACTAAGGATAATAGAAAATTCTACCCCTTCCTATCGTGCACCTCCATATGTATCTTAGAAAACAATATCATAAGCTTCCACTTGCTACTGGCCTACTGCACTTCCAGTATCTGAGTCCTCCTACTCAGTGCATTAGCTATTGCATTTCCCTTACCAAGCATGTAGGAAAGATTGAAGTCAAAGGACTGTAGGTACTCCACCCCACCCACCTTCGCTACCTCAAATTCAGATCATACTGTGTAAAGATATACTTGAGGATTTTGTGGTCCGTGTACACCACAAAATTCTCTCCCAATAAATAGTGCCTCCAATAGTGAAATGCATGAACAACTACAGCTAACTCAAAATTGTGCATATGGTAATTACTCTCGTGAGGCCTCAGCTTCTGAGACTCATATGCCATGACTTGATCTATCTGAATTAGTACTGCCCCCAGCCCAATACCTGAAGCATCACAGTACACCATGTGGATCTTTCCCTGCTCTAGAAGTATCATGACTGGTGCTGATGTCAACTTCCCTTTTAGCTCCTGAAAGGTTGTCTCACAAGATTCTGACCACATAAACTTCACACCCTTCTTATCCAATCCTGTCAATGACACTGCTAAGAATGATAAGTCCTTTATAAAATTTCTATAGTATCCATCTAGCCCCAAGAAACTTTTTATATTAAAAAAGTTCTTTGGTTGTTCCCAGAAAACTACAGATCTCACCTTCTCTGGGTCCACTAACACTCCTATCCGTGAGATGATGTGACCCAGGAAGTGAATCTAATCCATCCAAAAGTGGAATTTTGTGATCTTAGCATATAACTGATGTTATCTTAGTATATTAAAAATGATCTCAAGATGGTTGACATGGTCATGTAGATTGTGAGAAAACACCAATATATTGTCCACAAAACCACCACAAAAATAATCCAAGTAAGGATGAAACACTTGGTTCATCAGAGCCATGAAAACCACAGGTGTGTTCGTGAGACCGAATGGCATAAACAGATACTTGTATAATCCATATCTGCTATGAAAGGCTGTATGAGGTATGTTTGTAGGTTGAACACGCACTTGGTGATATCCTGAACTCAAGTTGATCTTCAAGAACACTCGATCTCCTCAAAGATGATAAAAAGTTCATCTATCTATGGAAAAGGATGTCGGTTTTTAACCGTCATATGGTTCAGTTTTTTATAATCCATGCATAGCCTAAGAGTTATGTCTGCCTTTTTCACAGAAAGGACCAGCGAACCCCATGGAGAAGCACTGGGTTTGATAAAACCCTTCGCCTCCAAATCCTCTAATTTCCTCTTGAGCTCCTGCAATCCTGTCGTATCCATCCTGTAAGGAGGAATGGATACTGGTGCAACTCTTGGCATTAGCTCGATGGAGAAATCTGCTTCTCTCTTAGGAGGTAAATCAGAAAATTCATCAGAAAAGATGTCCCTGAAGCGCTCAACCACTGGAGGAAAGTCCGCCTGAATCAATTTTTGATTATCCAAAAACAAGCTATAAATATGGGCTATCTCCCGCCAAGATCACGATGCTTGGGTCTAGCTCTGCTCACCTAGACATCCCATTCAACCTTGTGAATAAATATTGCACCCTCTTTTGATGTGAAATTCAACCTCTGGTGATGGCAGTCAACGTACACTCAATAATCCACGAGCCAGTCCATTCTGAGAATGACATCAAACCCTGTCATATCGAGGACATATAAACTCCAAAGGAAGTGGAACCAACCAAACTCAAGGGGACACTCCATAAACTGGTGCACATCACCTGTTCTAACTCCCAACGGTGTGTCTAGCATAAAAATTCTCTCAGAAAGCAAAACCACAAGCCCAAGGCTTTTTACCACTCATGCAGAGATACAACTATGATAGGCACCTGTATCTAAAAGAGAATATGCAATAGTAGAAGCTACTAAGATCGTACCTCTCATCGTAGATGATTCGGAATCCTGCTTCTGTTAGGTTTGTTTCACTACATAAGTCTGGCCTGCACTGCGGCCCTGTGACCCTTCCTGGCTACCCTTATTTGATCCACCATGTTGTCTCTGAGAACCCAGTGTCTGGCTACCACATCCAAACCCACCACTACCCTGGATTGACCGGACTACACTAATCCAGATCCTAGCCTAAAACAGAGCTGAAGAACCTACTCCTCAACCTAACGTCGGAGCTGAACCCCTACCACTCACAACTGGAGGGAAGGTCCTGCAAAACCTTTACATGTGCCCCATCCCACCACAAGCTCGGAACTCGAATGGGTCGCAATTGAAATGATTTTTCATATGGCCTCACCTACCAAACTGATGTTAATATACCAAGATGCCTGCACCCACATCCTAACTAGAACTCATGTCATGGGAAGCCTCAAAACGACACTTCCTACCTGAAGACATAGATCCATTGGGGTGAGAAACAACACTCCCCTATTCTGTACCCCTAGATTCCCTCAGGTGTTACTTAATAATCAGCACATGATTCACAATCTCAGTGATAGAAGGAAACCTGAACATGTTGACCTAATATATGATATCATGTTTGAGACCTTAATCAAAGCACCTCACCCTCGACAACTCATCATTAAGATACATTGGTGAAAAATGCTGCAGATCTGTAAAGGGTGCTGAGTATTCCATAACCGCTATCGTGCCCAGATCTAGACTCATAAAATCAATATCCTACTCTGCTTGCAGAGTTACAGAGTAAAAGTAGTCATATAAGTGGATTTGGAATTCATCCCAACCCATATCACATAGCCCATCAACCTGGTTCAAAACATCACACCAGCACTTTGCCACTCCACTTAGCATATAATTCATGAGCTTGACCCTCCACTCCGGAGGCATCTCCAGATGCTAAAAAATAACTAATGTGGTCTCTAACCATAGCTCTACAACCTGTGGTCTTCCATACCCTGAAAATGTTGGAGGATGCTGCTGCTGGAACACCCTTGTCAGCTCAGCCATATTTAAGGCTAGCTGTGGTGCTCCCTAGAAGGTCTGAATATAACGAAAGAAGCCCTCACGAAACTGTGCCACAAAACCTGTTTCAAGAACAACATCAGGTGTTGCAGCTGACACTATAGGAGGATCAACCTGTAGCCTATGGCCCACCGTCTCCGAATTATGGTCATCACCTCCCTCACGGAGTACCACTGGAGGTCATCGTGGTGGCATGCATCTACAATTCCAAACACATGTCTCAGGAAAGAACAACATCAAAGCACAAATCTCAAAAGTGTAGGATAGGTCAAAACCCTCCTAGAAACCAAGTTAAACCCACAACCTTCTCCTAAATCTAGGATAGTATAAAGAACAACCATCGAACCACTAGAAACCATGCCTCTTTCCCACTCAAAAGCCGAGTCTAGGTCAAGTCTCTATTTACCACTTCAAGTTCCATTTCCATTTCACATTCAGTTATTTAAGAAATTCCACCATGGGTTTACTAATTCTCAAGCCCATGAGGGCCCATAACACCTCATGAACCCAAAACTTGGCTCCCATTCAAACCATACATATCAAGTTCATTTAACATTTACATTTCATGGGTGCATCATTTACTAATTTACAAGGGGAAATAACACCTCATGGATTGAAAGATGATGTCACACCATTATCTACTACACCCAACTAACGCAACAGTAGGCAGAACTATCACATCAACTATCACAACAACATACAATATTTAATGCATACTAGATGGCATGTCATAATGCATGGCATGTGATTCTAACAAGTGTCTATATGATGCATGAGATAGTAAACCCTCATCTCATTAGGTTGAAACTTAAATAGAACCCACAATTGCATCAATAGTAATATCAGAAATCAAGTGTGTCACCCAATGATGAAATCAAATCAACTGTAATATAAAAATCTAGAAAATCATAACTCAATTCAAGGAAATTTGGCTTTTACCTATACATGGGGTAGCTACTCTCGGGCACATTTTATTACCAAATTCCATTTCCTTCCTATCTCTGTCTATTGTATCCAAATAATAAGTCAAAATAGAAATGAAAAACTTCTCTGATACAACTTTGTAACGTCCCAGACCCAAATGCCACCTGAAGAGGTGCCCTGAGCCCGGTTGGTCACATGACCTCAAGCATATCTCCCTAAATTCCAGAGGCTACCAAATAACAATGAGGGACTAAGAGAGTCAGTGGGGGGGGACTATGACCTCATTACCAGAGTATCATAGCAGAATTCAAATACATACAATAGCATAAGCGAATAGATAAGCAGTCAATTGAAAGTAAGGAAAGAAAAAATGGGAATACATAACAATAACCAGAAATGTTTCATATACAAAATGATGCTGATGGTACAAGTATCTAGAAATCATATAGAATAGTAAATGGAAATAAAATACAATACAATTATCCCAAAAAGAACAAAAGACCAAAAAAGTATCTCAACATCACAAGCCTCAACTTGGTCTTATGATCTCCTGTTTCAAAACCACAGCTAACAATCTGTACCAGGGCGCCTGCCCCTATCATCACCTGCAACTATATAATCTATTTGGGACCCTAAGGAGGCCCAAACAAGGTGTGAGATAAGCATCCCAATAGGCAACCACCCAGGTCTATACAGTTCTAACAACAATTCTACAAAAGTGCTAGCAAGAATAAACAACCAGTAAGTAAGTGTGTGTATGCCCATGGCATAATCCTACTGTAGTAATTAAAACCAAACAACCCTCAAGGCTACCTGCAAAATAGAGTTAGCTCCTACCAAGGCAGCTATAACAAAGTAAACAAGCAACTCATAGGGCCATGCCGTACATCCATATGTATCATGCAACCACAACCACACTGTATAAATAAGTCAAATATCCCACGACCATGCCATATAGTGAAATGTAGACCGTAAGGGCCGAATCCAAGGTGTCACCAGACCATGGAATCCATGTAAAATATCTAGACCACGGAGGGTTGAATCCAAGGAGCTTGCCCAAGGCTCCCATTAGGTCCCATGTGCATCCCTAGTGGAAACTCAGTTAGGAACTAGTTGGGTTCCTAGGAGCATGGAAATAGAAAGTCCTACACGAGCCTAAGAAAGATAGATCCAAGGGGTAGAAAGACTCGAGGCATCCCATAGAATCAAGACCCAAGGGGTAGAGTCAACCCAAGGCGTCCACTACCACATTCCAGATCCATAGAGAGCAGTCCATGGAATCGATCAACCATTCATTCAAGCATTAAAATTAAACAGTCAAATTAAACATTCATTTTAAACAACATTACATATGATTATACCCACTCACAACAACCTACACAATCCATGAGTATACCCACTCATGAAAACCATTTATCAAAACAAGAATATGGGCCTAACCTCCCATACAAACCATTTAACATGAAATTAGTCATTTTCATAAAGGTATAACCACCCATATAAACCATTTAACATGCCAAAATATCAAAATAGACAAGTTATAACATGATATTCCTTGAGAAATGAGGTAGTACATCTCTTAAACAGGCTATTCAAGATATCAAAGCATTAATGGGCTTCCGATAACAAGTCAAGAACAAACTCACACCCCTAGGGTGGTTTAAATAGGCATAAACAAGTTATTTTCCTTAAGGTTCACCCATTGGGTGACCTTGAAACATGTAATGTGTGCCAACGCACCTAAACGGAACCTATGAGAATCCTCACTAGGTCCCACTACAGCTATGGAAATAAAATCGCTAAAAAACGAGGCCTCATTAGAAAGTTTGATGGGCGGAAAAAGGCTGAACACCCAAAAAGCACCCAAAAAGACGAAAGAAAATATAGACCACCTACCTCGCCTTAGTAGTAAGCCACTCATCCAGCATAAATTCCCGATTCGTCCTAGTTTGGAAGAAATATAAAGAACAGACAAAGAATATAATATTAGGGCATAAGAGCCTAAATACAAATAGCGCAATCATTGTTCCAAAGAATCAAGAATGACTAAAAATGAATCAAGTACTTACCAATGAGGTTCCAATGTGACAGACAATGTTTGAATCAGAGTTTGAATGACTTCAAGATATGAAAAACTAGTTTAGGGGTGTTTTGGATGTCAAAAACAGATGAAACTATTTTTCCCATAAAAAAATGATGCTACTACCTCTTATAAAAAAACCCCACTGGGCAAGTACACGATGTGTAGTCTAAGTAAACTGCATGTACTTCCCTTTTGTTTTTTTTTCTGAATCATAAAGGCTACACGTCATGATGATCCAATACACGGTGTGTAGGCCAATTACACGACATGTACCTAGCTTGCAGCCAACTTTTATCCTATTTTCCCCTTTTTTCCCAAAAACAACCCAATCGGCCCATGACCCAGCTTAAGGTCTTAGAAAAAAAGGAAAGTAAACACCTTTAACCTGAAAATAAGGATATGTACCTCAAGAAAAACCCAGGATCTTACAGTGTGAGTCTATAATTGCTCTTTACTCTATTTACTAGAAGAGGACTTATATAATTGTTCTTCTCCTTCTGAAGCCTCAAAAACCTTGTTTTCCCGGACATTCTAAGTTTGGTATTTTAAGGTTGTTTGAGTTCGAATCAAGGGTCATTTTAAGCTAATGTTAATCTAATGACTTGAGGTAAGTGGTATACATGTTATATCCCACACTCTTGATTTTTATTCATGTGTATGTAGTTGTGATTTTGTGTTGTTGGGATGAACATATGAACCCTTGGTAAAAAATGATTAAATGGGTGTGTAAATAGAGCGTTGAACCCCTTATAATTCCCATTGGATCTGTTTAGGATGATTAGATCAAGCCTAAAGGTCCACCCAATGGGTGTGTCACTCCCTTTTACATGGAAATTGAGTCTCTAATTGACAAATTGATGGGTTTATGTGATTAAACCAATTGTAATTGTGTTTATCATGCTAATGTGGAATAAGGGGTTGTTTGGTTTAAATTATATAAGTTAAATGAGTTGTGAAATGTTAATGGTTAAATGTGATAAATGGTTAAAGAGGCATTTCCATGCAAGTAAATGGTTTGAAAGGGTCGATCGATGGTTGCAAATGTGCTTAAATGATGAAATGGGCTAGTTATGGAATTTATTAAAGAGTTGAATCCGATTAACCTTGGTAATGTGATAAATGAAGAGGTCACCCTTGTTGAAATTTTTGGTTAAAAAGGTCACAGATGATGAACCTTGGAATGAATGATAAATGGCATAGTTTGGATGTCATACTGAGGATCATCTCCCTTGGGTCAGACTGGATTGATGCTCTAGGCTCCACTGAAGTATTTTATAGTTTAGAAAGTTATACTAATGCTCCAAGCTCCTAAAGTATGGACATGAGATGGATTATTGGATTAATCCTCCAAGTTACATTGTTAAATTGAATTTATAAATGAATGTCCATGTGATGTAAAGTGTTGTCCCCCATTTGTGTATGGTTTAGACCTCCAGCATTGGCCAAGATGGGTTTAGTAGTTGGTTATCTTGGTGGAACCTGAGGGCCAAGAGTCTAATGAATAATTGTTAACAAGAAACTTGATTATTTTCACAGTCATGTTTATTATTCTTGTCACTTATGCATATAATTTTATTAGAATGGATATTATTATAGACATTGTTAGTAGTGGACTACTGAGTTGTAATCACACCATGCTTGGGCTATTGTCGGGTACCTGGGAAGGATTCATGATTTCAGGATAAGACAAGGGAAAAGGCCCTCTGGTAGATGGTTGATATGGGTTGGAGCATGGATTAGGGGACCAGACTTGGTTTTGGGACCCAACTTGAGAGGTTATTTGTGTGTCTTTATTTTCAGTTTACCTTCTATATAGTATAATTTCATGGCATGACATATTTTACTGTATTGATTTGTTAGTACTTACCCTATTTGGGAATGTGGTGTGTATTTATTTTCTATTTATTATTAATACATGTTAATATTTACTTTGATTTCCATTATTGGCTTAGTCTATTAAAGAGGGTATAGTCTCCCCACACATTCCATTATACCCTCATTGCTATTTAGAAGCCTCTAGCGTATGAGGAGGTGTGTTTGAGGTTATGTGGCGAACTGGCTTGAGGCATCAGATATAGTGGCACCTGGGCCAGGATGTTACAAACAAAGTAGTTTCTAGGAGCCACCATATCCTGTATTTAATGTATTATATCATAATCCATCACATCTCATACATGCTATAACTATAATAATCCATAGGATACTATATCTGGAGATAAATTTGTGTGAAATAACCACAAGTCATTACATCCCTCTACACGCATATACGGAGAAAGATAACCACCATGTATACTGACACATAATACTACCAATAGAAGGGTTGTTGGCATTTATGAATGAAAATACCATTAAAATATCATTAAAAACATTCTTGAGGAAAGTAACCTTTTCACTTTGAAAATAACTTTTAAAAACTAAAAATTCACAAAATATTGTGAAAATCCATTTTTTGAAAATAATCTTGAAAACTTATAAAGTAATCTTCAATGAAAATAATGTTTATGATGGTGGGAAAATCCATTCATTTTGTAAATGTTAAAAATAAACATTCTTTCAAACATTTTGAAAAAGGGAATCAAAAGTGACCCATTTTGAAAACGTTAATAAATTTTATTTTAAATACTTTTAGAAGAAGGTCAAAGACCATGTGTAATTGATTTAGGAAATTATTTATGTTTATAAAATATATTTTTTAGAATTTTTTTTAGAAAATATGGATATGTAAGAGAAATATTCCCGATCTAAAAGAAGATACAAGTCATCATCACTTACAAATGACTTTCTTGACGATTCTTTAATCAATAAGGGGGAAATAGAAACCAAACATATAAAACAAATTTATATCTATATGAGTATTAAATATATTTTTTTAGGAAAATAAGAGCATATGTTTACCCCAAAGTAACCTTGCATATAAAGAGTCCTAAAAATAAAGTAGATTGTAACATAAAGCCTTTGCCACTTTGGTAACTTTTCAATTGTATGCTATGTGAAAGAATAAAATCAAATGAAAATTTAAATATCATGAACATAATGAGATTCATGATATAACATATTAAAGTGATAGTATATACACCTCATAAAATAAGATATGTGCATATCATAAACATATGTCCTAAGGAAAGAAAATTTGAGATGAATTACCCTTACAAAGATCATATCATCAAATTAAAAATTAATCAATTGAATGATTATGTGTAACAATTTTAAATAAAAAAACAAGTGTAAATATATAATAAAAAAAATAAAGATCAATTTACACATGATCATGACATAACAAAGTCAATGAAAAAGAATTATAACCCAACATAAGAAAATTGACTTAAGAAACCCTTTACCTCTTGGTAACTTTCAAGTCAAATCCCCATGGATAAAATAATTAAAATTGAAACTTTAAATACTAATAATTATAAATGAATCATGATATATAATATGTAAAATTGGTACTATATACACCATATAAAATAAATTGGTGAATAGCATTAAAATATGCCTCAATGAAAGGAAATTGAGATGAAATCTCTTACCTCGAGTCTAGAATTTCCATGTATGTCATTTAACTCCTGTATAATAAGATCATATCAATTATTTTATTTCTTAAGAAAATTTTATAGTTTTAATACCTTATCCTTGAACCATTTATTTCATTAATGACATAGTTAATTACTTAATCAGTTAAGTCCACATCAGGCGTTTTGAGGACGTTTGGTTCATAAGTTTAAAATGACTTTTGTAGGTTGATTATGGAAAAAGAGGTCATTATTACATCATATAAAGTATAATAATCATGAAATAATTATTATTTTTATTCATAAATTATACTTTTAAAACCAACCATGAATGATGGTTATGAAAAATGAACTATGTTACAATCATGGAGATGTTAGGTTGTACGTACACATGAGTAACATTTCCATTTTTCAACGATCATTGTGAAAAGAAGGTAAGTATTATTTTATCTTTAAATAATTATAATTATATAATAAGTATCATATTAATTATTTAAATTTACTTATATATATATTATCCATGCGATGTGGTGATGAAAAACTAATCACATCGCTTCATGGAAGTGGCAGTCACATACACACGAACAATGTTATCATTTTTCAGTGAATAGAAAGGTTAGAAAGTAAATAATATATTATATTTTAATAATTATAAACATTTAATTAATATAATATATTAACATTAATTCTATCATTACAACTATCCATGATAGGCGGTGATGGAAAACAATTTACATTGGTCCGTGAGTCGGTAGTCCGTCGTACACACAAATGATGAATTCCTTTACCATTTGATGGAGGTTGGAGATAGATATGGGTTATTACATTAAAATAATAACATAAGTATATGTAATATATTTACATTATTATATAATCATGTTTAATTAATATTTTAAGGATTTGGAAGAAGAAATAAAAAAAAACGCTCAGTTAAGAATGATATCTCTTCTTCAGACAAACTCCTTTGATAAACACCTTAAGACCAATAAGGTTGGTATTATGCCATAAATAAGGAATATATAATGTGGGGAGGGATTTTATTAAGTTATATGGGTATAAAATTTCGAAACCAAATTAGTTTTGAAGTGTGAATTAAAGAGAAGAAGAGATGCCCTTTTATAAGAGTGGGGAGGGGCACTCTTGAAATTTCTTAAAAAATTAAATTAATATAAATTAATTGTGAAGTAAAAATACCTAAAAATTGATATTATTAGAAGATAATAATATTATTAGTCTATATAATCTCATAAAATTAAATTTGGACAAGTTTTGACTATGTTTTTATCCTTATATTTTGGTTTTAACCCCATGTTGACCCTTTTCACACTTACTGTGACAACAAAGTTTTACTCTCTCTTTGAGGGTCATTATAGTTAATATAAATGTAAAAAGGCTCATAAATGGATCATGGTTGATATTATAAACCATATAATAATAATTTTTATGAATAAAATATGTTTAATAATTTTATATCATTTAATAAAATATTATATATTATAAAATATCATTAATGTTAATTTTTAGAACTATTCATTACTCTGAATTTAATAACATCAAGAAAACAAATGAAATTAAAAAAATATATTTTATTACATCACCAACCAATTATATTATTCTATAAAATTCATCCATCACATTAATTAACTCAAATTATATTTATTTTAATATTTTTAATATCATTTCTTTGATTTTTCCATTAATTGAATAATTAATGTGTTAGCTTTGCGTATGCATTTACGGTAATTATTTCTTCATTAAAAATTAAAAATAAATTACCATTAGGAATATAAATCATACAAATTTAAAATTAATATTTATAACTGGACATATATTATCACGACCCGATCCAAGCCAGGACTCGAGTCACAACTACCCCAAGGTCGCCACCATAACCAAGGGGTGGCGGCAAGCGCCGAAGGCATAACTAACATGGGGAGGAATTTTCATAAGTACCTATGCACACACACATATTCATATTGATTTAGAAGTTCATAGGAATAATATTAAAAGAAACAAAACACTGGGGAAACAACCATGCATGAAAAAACTCTAGATATTACAAGAGTACAGTAGTGTAAACTAAAAAGTGAAGGGGAAAATACACGCCCAACCAGAAAGATGTCCCAACCAGAAAAAAATGGAAAAGTAAACTACTGAGAGATTCCAACTCTTGGTCACCAATCTACAACTACCATACGTTGTCCAAAGTACCAGGTATCCCTAAGCTCCTCTGAAGTCACCGCTAACCTATCTGTCATTTGTATAAGACACGATGCATGTGGGAAAAGCCCATGTAGGGGTGAGTATATACATACCCATTAGGACACCCCGAAAGTTGAAGGAGTAGTAGTAAGAGATACAATATGAATAAAATTATTGTAGATAGTAAACTTGAAAGAGAACAGTTCAACCCAAACCAGGAGTGATACTAACCTCATCTAAACAAAATGGGATCAACATGGTGAATAGATGAACTAAAAATCAAGTCTTCACCACCTATAGTAGGATAGTAGACTCATCCAACCATGAGAATCTAGACATGAAAAGCACGTGACATACCCCACGCGTCTTCTTCTCTCATGGAAAGAGAATAACCAAATTCAAGGGTATGGATACAAAAGAATATATATATATATATATATATATATATATATTATCAGTCAAAAGAATCCCAAAAAGAGAGAGTAATAGGATTTCTATCTCACAGCTCAATCCAAGAATAAGAGTATCCAACAATTCCAAAATTCTATCAATGATTCCAAACATCTCACGCGTCTTCCCTGAAGTAACTATCCAAGTCCAAACACGTCTCAACATAGTGTCACAAAGTCGAGGGGTCAAATCTCTAAGTAGAGGACCCATGCCCTGGTACAACTGTAGGGTTCCACTCTGGAAGCTATTGAGGACCCACTGCCTAGATCTACTAGAGGGTACCAATTAGTAATCGTCGAGGATCCAATTCCCAGCTCAACTGGAGGGTACCACTTGGTATTCCTCAATGACTCCACTGCCCAGCTCAATTGGAGGGTACTGCTCAATAATCATCGAGGACCCACTGCCTAGCTCAACTGGAGGGTACCACTCGATAGTCATTGAGGACTCCACCACCCAACTCTACTGGAAGGTACCACTCAGTAAATCTCTAGTGATCATACATGATCACTACCATCATCGAGTATTTCCTAGCCAATAATCATTCTTGGAACATTCCACATTATATCTCAAAATCTATAACAAAGGGCACCATCACATTCTATGTGAAAAAACACTCAAGATAATATAATTATGAGACAAAATTTGAGTTCAAACAAAGGATATACAGAAGCTTGAAGTTTCCTAAAAAGGAACCAAGGGGTACACAATGTGTGAGGGGACCCACATGATGTGTGGTCCCATTTTGCTGTCTGGTCGTGTCCTTACTAGAACACAACTTGTTGTCCATGTAGTACTATATGGTGTGTAAGGTTACTACATGGCGTGTCTCGACCAAAATTTTGACAAAAGGACAAGGCTCATTGCCTATCCGAGGGTAAACATATAATTCCACTAATATGCCTCTATAAATGGACATGGATGGCTAAAAGGATCACACCATTGTGATACTCACTGAAAAATTCTTGGGATAATCTATCCACTTTCCCAAATTGGACACCCAGTGAAAAAGTCACATTTCGCCACATAATGCATGAATGAAGCTTCATGGGCCCAATCCATGAGTCTGAATTAAATACCTAATATTTATCTTGAAATGTATACCTTAATATCAGGGTCACATTGCCGCAGACGGTTCATCCTTATGAAATCGGATGAAGAAGATATCTTAGATACTAGATTCCATAATAATAATAATAATAATAATAATAATAATATTATTATTATTATTATTATTATTATTGGGCGCTTTGTGGACCTATTCCATGAGCCCGAATTAAATATCCAACATTGATCTTAAAATTCCTGTCTCAATGTTAGGTTCATATTGTCACTGATGGTTCATCAATCTGAGGTCATATGAATAAGTTACGAAAAGATTTTGGTTTGACACCTAAAATAATAATAATAATATTTTATAATAATATTATTAATATATTTTATAGAATTTGGGACTTAAAACTAGGCATCACCCTTGGCTATACGCACACCCATCCCTTTGGGATCCTTTATTTTAGTTGAAATAAATCAATAATAATAATATTAATTATAATTATAATATTATTATATTATCAATTTTCATGAGCACTCCTCACGCACTCCTTCACCGTGTTCCCCTCTTGGCTCTCCATATCTTGATCTTTTTTTAATTCAAAATTAAATATTATTTAATTTTGTTAAATCATAATTTTTTAAAACGTTTTTCTTTTATTTTACATTTATTAATATCAAAACTACCATGTGATAATAAAAAAACTCCTTTATTATTCTAATTTAATTCCATTATACTAGTTTCTCATGGTTCTGCTCATATTAAATTAAAACCATTTAATTTAATTAACCACACACACACTTTTTTTAATGTTATTATTATTATTATTAAAAATAATAATAACACCCACCGTGTTGACCACCTCATTGGATGCACAAGTTTGACCACTGCCACGTTCACACTGAGCAACCTCCTCCATGAGACCCCACACACAACCTTCACTTGGAACTGATCTCATCACATTGCATGTCATCACCACATGTCAATTGGGAAAATAGGGATCACTGACCTGATCACGAACCACCTTCGATCATAAAATTTCACCCATAGTACCGATATGATCCATTCACAAAACACCATCCCAGTCATTTATCATTCCGTCCACAAACCCTCGATCCGCGTGTCGTTCACGCCACCATAATGAATGGTGGGGGAAAATCACTAATAAAAAATTTGATAAGAATTGTTGAATAAACGTTCTTGATCAATGATTCCATAGTTGGGAAACTGGGGTGAGAAATATGGCATGAAAAAGAAATAAATTTAGAGAATAATTTATTTCGAAACATGAGCACATGCGAAGTTTCATTTAAACGTAGATCAAGAAATTTTTTTTGATCATGATCAATCCTTTAATCAAAAGGAGAGGAAACCAAAATTGATGATTCCTACCTCAATTATGGATAATTCATTGGTGAAGAATGCATCCATCAACAATGAAGGTGATCCGTTGTGTCCTCCGCCTATCGATTCACCTCAATTCAATCACCAGTCATTGTCCGGTCTCAATCCGCCAACGAAGAAGGGGTGGGAGCTCCTCTCAAATATCAGAGTTATGCAGATAACACTGTGATTTTTCCATAACCATATGTTTATAGAAAAATATTTAGGTTATGCTCTTTAATAAACAATTAAATAAACAATTTAATTTATTTAATTATTTCACCCACGATGACGCTCAAGACAAACACCTGACTCCGATCAAGGATATTTCATACCTAGGGTAAACACCATATTCCAAACTCAATTTTGGTCTCATATTTCCCATATGAGTCTTCTTATGTGAGTTATTTGAGTTAGGGTTATTAAATTAATTAATTAATTTATCCAATCCACCCACAAACAAATGCCCCATTTGAATGTCCTATGCCGACCAACTTTAGGTAATGCTTAGGGTAAAATCCACATTCCAGATTCAATTGTGGTCTTAGATTTCCAATTAGAGACCCTGTTCAAGAGATATTTCACTTTTTCAAGAAAAATGTGCATGCGTAATAAAAATATATTTAATAAAATTAATTCTGGGCTCACTGGTCCTCGGAATCGTACATCGTCTCAATGCCTGACTCCAAAAATATTTCTAGGAATATTCTAAAGTCTTACACGATAAAACCAGAGTCTCTAAATTATTCCCTTATTCAAAAAATTTCATCCTCGAAAAGCATAAACTAAGGAAAAAGGTGGGGATACTGAGCCAACATATGGATCTTCCATACATCTTCCCTAGACCAGGATGTACAACCAAAAGATAAGTATGAAACTCCCACATCACCTCCTCTCGTAATGTGACCAAAATAGTCATTCATCCCTAAAAAAGGATGACATGATTCTATTCTTTATAAAAACCATAAGGTGAAACTCTTAAGAAGATATAGTCACACGAGATATCTTAGTCTATATCCTCAAGTTGTTCCTTCTTAACTCACTGAGGAAGAGGAGGGGTAACAACTATCAAATGGGGGTATTTTTCACCATCCTCACCCACAAGGTTCAACTGATCTGTCACCTTGATTGACAAAAGCAGACGAAAAACCTCATTGTGAGCATCTACTGCCACGACCATGCCTAGGGTGGCCCTCAATCTCACATCATTTCAACCTTTGCACGGTCCATTGTCACTCCTATGTCTGAGAATACATATCCCATGAACTGGACCTTTGAATCTAGAATTGACTCCATGAGATCTACTATACGACTAAAACTCCTAGAGAATGTCTAGAAGCATCCTCCTGTGTCTTGCGTGTTCCAACTCTGACGCTGAGGACATGCAGGTACCATCATAAAAGAATACCATGAACCGACTCAAGAAAGTTTAATGATCTAGCTCATAAGTTTTTTGAACTCTGATGTGGTGTTCAACACACCAAAGGGTATCAATAAGAACTAAAAGCAACCGTAGGGGCTCTAAGAAGCCACACTCTATACATACACCTCTCAAACTAGAATCTAGTGATAACCCATCCTGAGGTCAACCTCCAAGAACTACTTTTACCCAATCCTATGTTCAAAGAAATCATCTATTATTGGGGGTGGATACTACTCTATGAAAGTCACCTCATTCGGGAGACGTCTATCTACACCATACCTCAAGCTCTCATATGTATCTTAGGAAAACATCACAGGGGTGCCTAGTTTAACACACTGGATCTTACGAAGCCCTACCTCTGTAGACCCTACAACCACACCAATAGCTCTCACAGCCCCACGAGGTCATCCTATGTGCTAGCACAAACATCAGGTCATCCTTGATATAAGTATAAATAGAGTCCCATCTCATAGTGGGGAGGTAAACCTAACACATAATCATACCCCACCATCGTTGGAGGTAGAAGAGAGCTCCCAAAATCTATTAGTACAAGGGTAATACTAGCCAACTGTTGAATTGACTGTAACCTCTTGTGAATGAGCTCATCCCGCTCCATTCAAGGATCACTTCTCATCAAGAAGGAAAACTCCATCCCACAACCCGGAAGCACTACCAGGATCACTGGTAGAAATCATATTATCATGGATGATAGATTACCAGTCCATACTAAGTAAAATATTGTAGGGTCTCACTGTCACTATAAAAAGATTTGGTGTGAGACTCTCTCTCCTCACTGAGTAAGGTCACTCCATCAGTAGGAATGTGCGACCATCGATTCTCTTTGCAGGAGCATCCAACACAAGGGTTTAGTAAATGGGCCTCATATGGTATCGCTAAGTCTCAAACAAGGGTTACACATAGGGAAATGTGGCTTTCAAATTTTTTCTAACAACTGAAACTGAAGCATTAGTGACATAGGTCATACCCAAAACACACTCGAGCCTCCCAGCCAGAATCCCCATCTGCCGAGAGCTCATCCTTTCCCTTACCTACCTACTCTCCTAAACCAGGGACATCTACAACACCCCATCACATCTGCACACCCCAAACACGTAAGTCAAAGGGACTCATCCACCAAACTTTGTCACTATCCTCTTTTGGCGGCATTGACTCGCCCTCACAATTTTAGATCGCATCACAAGAATACATATCGGTGTGGAAAGTGTCCCTCTTCCTTGAACATCTAAATACACACCAAACATATCCATAATAGGACTCTACTAACATACAACATTATCCTAGGGAGGTATCACCATGAGGAACATCATTGAAAGGGATCCTAATCGAGTGGGATATTCAAACCACATGATCAAGACAAACCTCAACAACCTGAGGAGGGAGTCTTTCTCAACATGAAACCTGGGTGATCCCTATCTCTGAAACCTACAATGAACACTCATCACAGGTGCGTCATCTGCTGGTACCACCAAAACTAATTTCTGCTCTATGAAGAGTACTAGTTGTGAGTGAATCCATCTGATTGGTCAGGATCTGCATAAGTCTAAAAACTCAGATCACCAACTGAAGCCAAACATCTACTTCCTGGGGAACTAGCTCATCACAGAACCTTAGTGGCCTCTAGCACTAGAACTCATGGGGTGCGCTAAGCCTGTACACATCCTCATACTACTATTCTAGTATCAACTATTGCTTGACAGGTGGGGGTGCTACTACCTACCCAACTGGAAGAAAAGATCTCACAGGATAAACCCTAAATCGAGGCCTCATCGCTCTTTGGATCTTCATCGCGATCCAGAAATTTATAAACTGGATGGATGTCTTTGTGGAGGCATCTTGAAAGTGATTGATATGTACCAAAATCAAATGAGAATATATATATATATATATAAATATATATATATATATAACAATGGGGAGTTGACTCAAAAATAATAATCAAAGACTCAATCCTATATGATGCATGCACCATTGATCCCTGCAAAAAATTTCTCATCATGTCGAGTCGATAAGAAGGTAGTCAAGGTCCTGGTGAATGGATATGTCAGTTGCCCGTATCATCACTGGGTTCCTTGGCCTAAGAGACGCACTCAAGACACTTTGAAATTGTTTCCATAATCCAAACTAAATCCTCATAAGGGGAATATTTTAGACAACATCCTAAAGAATGAACTTGCTCTAGTACCAATTTGTCATGACTCAACCCAAGATGAGGCTCGAGCCACAACTACCCCAAGCCCGCCTCCATAATCTAGGGGGTGGAAACAAGTGCCGAAGGCATAAATAACATGGGGAGTCATTTTTCTAAATACCTGTATGCACACACACAACCATCTCAATGCATAATTGTAGAGGAATAATACTAAAAGAAAAAAAATAATGGGGAAACAACTATGCATGCAAAACCTTTAGACAATACAAAAGCACAGTAGTGTAAAATGAAAATTAAAGGGTCAAAATACACGCCAAACCGGAAATATTACCCAACCTGAAAAAAATCAAAAAATAAACTTCTGAGAGATCCTAGCTCCTAGTCTCCAAGCTGCAACTGTAATGACCCAATATTTTTCAATGGAAATTCCTTTCCTATAAACATTTCATAATCACATGAAATCACAACATAATGAACTACTAAGTGCTATGTGACCCTTAAACATAAGTTTATCACTTTTTTGATGTGAATTTCAAAAATCTGACATACACAGTTGCGATCAGTAAGTTATTTGGAGTCCGATAAGAAAAACTTAATTTTTGGTGAATAGTAACCTAACCCTATGAATAGTAACATACCCTTATGAATAGTGATATACCCTAATGAATAGTAACATTACCTATGATAGTATATAAATAATATTCAAGTGAAATTCTGATATACCTATGCTTTAGAATAAGTAAATAAATGTTTTAAAACTCTTGTTTTTAGAATAAATTATGATTTTAATTAAATATTAAATTAATCGTATTTAGGATTTTTTTGAAAAATGGACATCATTTTTGGATTCTAAATATCGAAAAATGGTTAGGGTGAATTTTTGATATTTTTCTAAAATACTTGAATTTTTTATGAATAGTGAAATACCATAATTTACAAAATAAGCTAAATACACTAATTATAGATTCATGTATGATGTTCTACTAATGTAAGACCAATTGATTCTGATTCACATGATAAAATTACTATTCTTAGTCATGGAAGGATCACTATTCCTTGTCTTGTGGATAAATAATAAATTAATGAATATAAAAATGAGAAATCCCCTCTCCCCTCCACTATAAAACCCCCCATCACTCCCTCTTCTCTTCACTCTTCTCAAGCCTTGTGCCTTCTAAATATTCTATCCAAATATCCTCCCAAATTCCTCTCCCACTTCCATCAAGCTTTGGTCTCATAAAAAGAACAAAACCACTCCCTTAAGGAGGCTTTCAAGGAAGTTTGGTTCAAGAGGTAAATTCCTCTTTTCAATTCTTTGTCTTTCCTTTCTAGTTCATTTGTTTTCTTTTTCTATTATTACCACTATTTATACAAATTTTGTGATAAATCCAGTACCTTAAATGTACTAGAATGTTTTCATGATATTGGAATAAGTTATCATCATCTCTTCCTTTTACTTTCTTTTATACTAGTAGCAAGAACACCATCCGAGATGTGTCAATTTACCACATTCAAGGACGATGGGATTTCGATTTCTATTATCATTATTAATTATAGTCATGAAACCATTATTTTTATGGTTGAACCAGATTATTATATATTTAATATACCCTATGTAAGGTTATGTAATCCGTTTGTACAAATGGTATTAAGTTATAAAGAAAAATGAGTTCATTGTAATCAAAACCCACAAATTAACCGAAACAGTTATCATTAAAGTTTTATAAAATAATTCATCCTCATGCCATGTAAAAAAATGATAGAAATGAAAATTATCAATTATTTATGTTAATAAATAATATGTAATTTCAATTCTGGATATTTACATCCATTCCACATGAACTCTATTACTTAAGAACAAGTGAACCAATTATGAAAATAAAGAAAACAAACACTACAGAACGACGAAATTCAATATAATAACTTATCAATAAGGGAATAAATGAACTAAAAATAATTATGATAAACTAAATAAATGTATAATATGTTATTAAATAGGTTATTAATAATTATAATTTCATATTATATGAGATTAAGTTCTAGAGCGGAACACGGTCAAATTTAAGGTAAGGGTTTTCCACCCGAACGTCCATTTTCATCCGGGTTACTTTCATTGTCTAATTACCTCAATGAAATTATTATGTATTATTATGTAATCCTCATAAATTATGTGTGAGTATTATATATATTTACACCAACCAGAACCCTTCCCTATTTTATGGATAATTACATGTTTAAAAGAAACTTTCAAAATTGTTTCCAAAATACAAGCCCGATTCAGGGGAATTTCTCAAATTCTTATCTATTTTAATGGGAACTATATAATCTGTTTTTGGAAACCATTATCTTTATAAAATTACTCATTTTATTATTAAAATACTATCTTACTTCACTTATGGTTTTATACAATTTTTTTTCCAAAATAACCCTTATTTTCAAAATAAAGAGTATTTATCTCAAGAATTGTTTAATGATTTTATAAGAGTATTTTTGTATGCTTCAACAATATTGTTGATTATTATGTATTATTGGGTTTAATAATTTATGATGTCATCGACTATATTTGAATTAATGGTTTATGACTATTTTTATTTTGGATAAACTATCATAAAACCATTCACCATATTACTCGGAATGGTTAGTGTTTTATGTTTAATGATTGGGGAAAGTTAATTACATTTCATATGATAGTTTAAATATGAATGTATATGTTGTTTATGTTTATCCCCACTCATATGAGTAATTTATTTTACTTATTATGTGATGGGTGGGGCTCGCTATAGCCCCTCAATTCATCGGTAGGTCTCATGAGACAAATCGATGTGGAATTGGCCGAGGCCTTTCCCAATGTGATATATGGGTTTTGGTCGAGGCCTAAATCATCTTTATACGTCTTGGTCGAGGCCTTGAAAAAATGTTTCAGAACTCCTGGCATATGCACTTCTCTCATTATGAAGCTAGTAATTGAAATTTCATGTGGTTATTTGACTAGTAGAATACTCGTGATTATGTTTTATTATGACATTATTTACTCATCTCATATTCCTACTATAATGTGTTCAAATTTATTATTAAAAGCATGTGTTTGAAATTATTCACCATGTATTATGTTTATGCTATCTTCTTCTGTATTTATTACCCTTACTGAGCATTTGATCTCATCCCTTTCTTATGTTTCATTTTCCCAGGTTATGAAGAAGTAAATTATGGATGACTTGCAGGGATTAACTAGGAGGCTTAGATGTTTCTAATTGAATAAATCAGTTTTATTTTTCCCTTCATGATGTAATGTTGAACTTATATATGTATCTTGTTTCCAAAATCTACTAAACTACTTGGTCCTTTGGGATACGTATTCCTTATTCATATTCCAATGTAATTAAATAAGGCACCGACTCCAGGAAACTGGGGTCAGGTCCTTACCGTTGGTATCAAAGTAAGTTTAGTAGAAAACATGGAAACTAGATCCAAAAAATGTATATTAGGGAAGAGTCCCTAAGATATTATTTGAGGATAAACATTCAAGAGCGTCCTAGTATTTTGGTAAGGAATAGGTTATATGTATCTTTCAAGCAATACATCCCTATCTGGATATGGGCAGGTAGAGGCAGCTCTAACACAGATGTACATAAGAGTGAAAGCTCTAACAAGAAGTTTTGGGCTTGACTCAGAGTATCCTGGTACATGACAATAGTCTTTGCTTCACTATTGGTTATGAAACTCTCTGGGGATATTCTTAGGATAATTCACATTTTCTTTACAAGACATCATGAAGGATTTAAATGTAAATTTCTCCTCAAAGATACCGTGTTTATGATTAAGAGGTTTGCTATGCGTAGTATTTCGATTTATGCTAAGTATTTTTTCTACATTGTGATTATAAATTATGATTCATACCCTAATATAGTGTATTCCATTATTTAGAATGGTGCCTAGTGGAAGGAATGGAAACCACACGAATGTTCATGTCCCCTGTAGGGATTCCCCTCCGATGCAAGATAATGATGTTGGATCTGGTGCTGTGACGGGTTCTGACCAGATTATAACTATAATGGGACAACTTAATCAGGTTATGAATAATAACCTTACCTGTATGGAGCATCTGGATCCACCATGTAGTGGAGCTATGTTAGATCACTTTATGCGAAAGCAACCACCATCATCCAATGGGACTACAAACCCATTTGTAGCTAAGCAGTGGATAAGTTCCCTAGAGAAAATATTTCTCACTTTGGGATGTAATGAAAGAGAAAAGGTCATCATGACAGTTTATTGTCTATTGGGAGATGAGGATAAGTGGTGGTTGTTAATCCAAAACACAAAGGAGGAAGAAATAGAGGAGATGGAATGGAGGGACTTTAAGGAAATATTCTTAGAGAAATACTTTCCTTGTGAATAGAGAGTGGATATGGAGAGTCAATTCTTGAATCTGAGGCAGAAGGAAGATGAGAATGTTGCAAAGTATGAAGCTAACTTCACAAGGTTAGCAAGACATTCTGTGTACTACATACGAAATCCAAGGAGAAAAATTGATTGATTATTTGATGGCCTAAATCCATTCCTCCAGCGGGCACTGGTCTCCAAAAGTTTTTCATCATACGAGGATATAGTTTCATGTGCTATCAAGACAGAAAAGTAATTCTCTAAGTCTTATGACTTTAAGGGAAAGTAAGAAAAGAGGAGGGCTGTTGAAAACTTTGGGAAAGGAAATAAGGAAACATGGAAGAAGGAAAGAGTTTAATTTCCACCCTGTGATAATTATGGAAGGAAACACCCTGGTGCATGCTTAAAGGGAAAAGAAGTATTCTACAAATGTGGCCATAAAGTCCATTTTGCTGGTGATTTCAAGGGGAATAAAGAATACATTAATGTTCAATGTTATAATTTTCGGGATATGGGACACTATGCTAATGATTTTCCAAATCAAGGAAACATGCAACAGAAAAGGCCAAGGGAGCAGGGACAAGCTTATGCGATCATAACTGTAGAGGTTGAAGTTCCAAATGATGTGGTGGCAGGAACTTTGATCATTTCATCAAACTTATCCAATGCTTTATTTGATTCCAGATCATCACATTCATTTATATCTTCCCAGTTTTCCAAGAAAATTAGATATGTCCAATTTGATTTAATAAAGGAGTTATCAGTCAAAACTCATAGTGGATGTATCATTGCAATAATGGCCTGTCAATTAGTCCCCCTCATTACACATAAAAATGATTTAGTTTCTAACCTTATCATCATACCAATGGTTGAATATTATATAATTATCAGTATGAATTGGATATCAAATTATGATGTGAAGATCCATTGCAAGAAGAAGGAAGTTACAATTTTTGAGAATGGTGTAGAATCTCTTATTTTTAGAGAAGAAACCTCACCATTTGATTCTCATCTAGATCCACCCCTAATAGCTCTACTAAATTCAATTATTAGGGAGGAAGGGAATGGAATAAATAGGGGTGATGAGAAGAATGTACAAATAGAGTATGTACCTATTGTGCAAGAATATGTTGACGTCTTTCCAGCAGATTTTCCTGGACATCCTCCAGAGTGAGAAATTGAGTTTTCCATTAACTTAATTCCTGTTTCAAGGACCATATCAAAGACCTCTTATAGAATGACCACTGTGGATTTAGTGGAACTAAAGAAACAACTATAGGAATTGAGTGATAAAGGATTTATTCGCCCTAGTGATTCTCCACAGGGAGCCCCTGTTCTTTTCGTTAAGAAGAAAGATGGGTATATGAGGTTGTGAATTGACTACAGGGAGATAAATGCTATTACAATAAAGAATAAGTATAATCTTCCATGAATTGATGATTTATTTGATCAACTTAATGAATCTCAATATTTTTCTAAGATTAATCTTCGATCTGGATATCATCAGTTGCTTGTGAGGAAGGAAGACATTCCAAAAACAACATTTCAAACCAGGTATGAGCATTATGAGTTTACAGTAATGCCTTTTGGACTAACTAATGCACCATCTATTTTCATGGATCTAATGAATAGAGTTTTCAAGGAATATCTTGATGACTTTGTAGTGGTGTTTATTGATGATATCTTGGTATGCTCTAAAATCCATGAACATAATGAAAATCACTTGCACACTATTCTGAAGACACTTAGAAGAAATAAATTATATGGAAAGTTTAGCAAGTGTGATTTTTGGATCCAATCAATTTCCTTTCTAGGACACATAGTCTCGAAGTATGGAATATTTTTTGATCCTGTGAAGATAAAGGTTATGCAAGAATGGCCTACTCCAATGAACATAACTGAGGTACGTAGTTTTATTGGTTTAGTAGGTTATTATCGACATTTCGTTCAGAACTTCACCCATTTAGCCAACCCAAAGACCAAGCTCACACGAAAAGGGGTTAAGTTCATATGAAAAAATGAATGTGAAGAATGTGTTGAAGAATTGAATAGGAGGTCAGTGAATTCTATGATCCTAACCCTACCATCGGGGAATAATGGGTTTGTTATCTATAGCGATGCATCAAAGAAAGGACTTGGTTGTGTCCTTATACAGAACGATAGAGTGATTTCCTATGCATCTAGGCAGATAAAAATTCATGAACAAAACTATCCAAATCATTATCTTGAGTTAGCAGTGGTAATATTTGCTCTAAATATTTGGAGACATTACCTTTATGGCGAAAAATATGAGATATATACAGATCATAAGAGTTTGAAATATATATTCTCATAGAAAGAACTCAACTTGAGACAAAGGAGATAGATTGAGCTACTCAAAGACTATGATTTCACAATACACTATCACCCGGGGAAGGCAAATAAGGTGGTGGACGCTTTGAGTAGAAAGGACCATAGAATTCTGAACAAGATGAGAGTTGAAAGGGATCCTCTGTTCATGGATCTAGTAAAGATGAATATGGGAATTATCAATGAAGGTAACACATCACTAATTTTTGAAATAGTTTCCAAAACTTATTTAATAGAAAGGATAAAAATTTCTCAGGCTGATGATGAGGAGTTTCAAAAGAAAATTAAAGCTGTAAATGATGGGAATTTGATTGACTTCATATATGAAGGTGGTGTTTTGAAATTCAGAAAGAGGATTTGTGTTCCCACTATTCCTAATCTAAATATAGAACTATTGGATGATGCTCATAGCTCTAATTTCTCTATACACCCTGGTAGCACAAAAATGTATAGAGATATAAAGAAACATTTTTGGTGGGAAAACATGAAGAGGGAGATTGTTGATTATGTGTTGAGATGTTTGGTGTGTCAACGAGTGAATGCTGGAAGACAACGTCCTCGAGGATTCATGGAACCCCTTCCTATTCCTATGTGGAAATGGGATGATATTATGATGGAATTTTTCATGGTGCTACCAAAGACTCTAAGAAAGAATGATGTGATATGAGTCATTGTTGATCATCTTACAAAATCAGCACATTTTTTTTCTATAAGAGAAGATTTACCACTTGAAAGTTTAGAACGACTATATATTAATGAATTTGTAAGACTTCATGGTGTACCCTTATCAATTGTTTCTTATCTTGATCCCCGTTTTACATCACAATTTTGGAAGAGTCTTCAGAAGTCCCTAGATACCGATCTTCATTTGAGCATTGCCTACCACCCAAAAACTGATAGACAATCATAAAGGACTATTCAAACTTTGGAAGACATGTTGAGGTCTTGTTCACTTGACTTTCAAGGCATGTGAGATCAGTATTTACCTCTCGTAGAATTTTCCTATAATAATAGATTCCATTAAAGTATTCAGATGGCACCATATGAAGCATTGTATGGAAAGAGATGTCGTACACCAACTTTCTAGGATGATGTCGGTGAAAGAAAGCTTGTAGGCCCAGAACTTGTTGAAGAAACAACGGAAATGATGAAGATTATCCAAACCCATATCAAAATAGCCCACAGTAGGAAAAAGATATATTCTGATAACTGAAGTATGGATTTGTAATTTCAAGAAGGAGATCATGTTTTCTTAAAGTTATCTCCATGGAAGGGTATTATACGATTCGGTAAGAAGGGAAAATTAAGTCTTAGGTACATCGGACCTTTTGAAATTCTGAATCGAATTGGAGTCGTAGATTATTATTTGGAAATTCCTCCAAGTCTTTACAAAGTTCACAACGTGTTCCAGGTATCAATGTTAAGGAAATACATGTCAGACCCAACACATGTACTCACCTATAAAGAAATAGAACTTGAGCCCGATCTGTCGTATCGTGAAGAGCCTACCAAGATTCTTAATACCAGAGAACAAGTATTGATAAATCAAACAAATCATCTAGTAAAGGTTCTTTGGAGGAACCATAAGATGGAAAAGGCAACATGGGAGCCTGGGGAGCTTATGTTGAAGACATACCCGAATCTTTTTAGGTAACATTTTGTGAATTTAGAGGATGAAATTTTTGTGAGGGGAGAATAGAACGACCCAATATTTTTCAATGGAAATTCTTTTCTTATAAACATGTCATAATCACATGAAATCACAATATAATGAACTACTAATTTCTATGTGACCCTTAAACATAAGTTTATCACTTTTGTGATGTGAATTTCGAAAATCTAACATACACAATTGCAATCAATAAGTTATTTGGAGTCCAATAAGAAAAACTTAATTTTTGGTGAATAGCAACCTACCCTTATGAATAGTAACATAACCTTATGAATAGTGATATACCCTAATGAATAATAACCATACCTATGATATTATAAAAATAATATTTAAGTGAAAGTACGATATACCTATGCTTTGGAATAAGTAAATAAATGTTTTAAAACTGCTGTTTTTAGAATAAATTATGATTTTAATTAAATATTAAATTAATCATATTTTGGATTTTTTTAAAAAAATTGGCTTCATTTTTGGATTATACTCATCAAAAAATGGTTAGGGTGAATTTTTGGTATTTTTCTAAAATACTTGAATTTTTGATGAATAGTGAAATACCGTAATTTACAAAATAAGCTAAATACACTAATTATAGAGTCATGTATGATGTTCTGCTGATGTAAGCCCAATTGATTCGGATTCACATGATAAAATTACTATTATTGGTCATGGAATACTCACTATTCATTGTCTTGTGGAGAAATATTAAATTAATGAATATAAAATTGAGAAATCCCCTCTCCCCTCCACTATAAAACCCCCCATCACCCCCTCTTCTATTCACTTATCTCAAGACTTGTGCATTCTCTAAATTCTATCCAAATATCCTCCAAAACTCCTCTCCCACGTCTATCAAGCCTTGGTCTCATAAAAAGACCAAAACCTCTCCCTTAAGGAGGCTCTCAAGGATGTTTGGTTCAAGAGGTTAATTCATCTTTTCAATTATTTGTCTTTCCTTTCTAGTTCATTTGTTTTATTTTTCTATTATTACCTATCCTGTAAAGACCTAGAAATTTCAAGGAATTTTTTTTCTTAAATTCTTTGGAATATTACGAGTATGCAGTTTCCGATGGCACCTGATTCCGAGGCCCGGTGTGCCCGAAATAATTTTCTGAAGTTTTATTAAAGCTTAAATTAATGCTCGTAAGTAGTTTTACTGAAAAGGTGGAATAAATCTTAAACGGTTACTCAGATTAGAAATCCAAGGGCGCCGTTGTGCTCAGGATGACAGGTTTACCCTAGGTGCGACTTAATTTTAGTTGGCATGGGCCTCCTGTGAGAAATTCCAAAAATGGCATAACCATAAATAAAATAATTAAATAAATTATTTTATTTTTCAAATGATTATAACTCACAATGGGTAGCTCGGATTAAAAATCCGAGACCACCGCTGATCTCGTGAGGGCATACTTTATTTTAGAAAATACTAACTTTGTCCGGCGCGGGCCACTAAAAAAATTTAGTTTTTGGCTGCAAATAAAATAATTAAGTGACAATTATTTTATTGTAAAATTCATAACTTCTAAACGGTAACTCGGATTAGAAATCTGAGAGTACCGTTGGGTTAGTTGGGGTGTTTTCCACCTAGGTAGAGCATAACCTTGACTGATGCAAGTCTAGGGTGACTGATAATAATTTTCCGATTTTTTTTCGGGTACGTTCAGTAAACGTACGTTCAGGATTTTCTATCTTTTGAACTGGTGCTCAGAATTGAAATCTGAAGGCACCAATGAAATCGCAGCGCCAGTATTCTCTTAAGGGGACCTTTACCGCAGTTGCGTTTTATGTGGGTTGAAAGTTAATTTTTGTGGATTTAGAATAAAATAAATAAAATTGTGGAACACAATTTTATTTATATCTATTAGTTATATCCTACAAGGGAAAGTTATAGGTGGGGCCCATAACCACATAACCTCCCATGAGAGGATAATGTGAGGTGGGACCCACACGAACCCCTAACCTTTCAACTCCCTTAAACCCCCATTTAACTCCCCTTCATTAATTCTTGTCACCTCTTCACTTTTATTAAGGTGGAACCTCTCCACCTCCCACCTATTAATGATGCCGACCATTTAATTAATAACCTTATTAATTAATGGGCAACTCACTTTTGGATTAATTGGATTTTCATGTCACTTCTTTAAAATGGGATAGATCTATCTTAATATTTTCCTTAGAAAATATTTTGGTGGGGAACCTCTGGAGAAATAGAAGAACATCATTCTTCTCACGACGAAGAATATCTCCGGCAAAGAACACGAAGTCACCAACGACGCACACTCCGACGTTGACAGAATCGACGTCCTTCTACCGCGACGCCCAACCTCAACGACGTTTGTCTTCCACGACTAGTTGACGTGATCCACTCTTGAATTCAAGGTAGGGTGGTTTGCTTTAATTTTATTTGAATAAAATTGTTCTTCGTCTCTCGTTGAAACCATGTTTAGACTTCGACTAATTGTTACCACCTAACGCAGAGGGCGAGGGCCGAACGAACACGGCCCAATGACCCTCCATTGATCCTTGTTTTTGTACGCGATGGAAGAGGCGATAGAGGGGGTGCCGACGAACGGAGGCGGCGGCCGTGCGCCGGTCGCATGAAGAGGAACCGCGGCCCGCAACCACGGGCCGCTCGGTCGAAGGAGAACCGGCCGGTCGTAGCCGGACAGGCCGGATGAGAACGCGGCGCCACAAGGGGTGTCGTGCTGCGGAGAACCGTGACCTGCACTCCATGGGCCGCTCAGCGGAGAACCGGCCGGCTCGTCAGCTGACCGGGATGAAGGAGTTGCGGCGCCAGGATGGCGCCGCACTGAAGGGACCGTGGCCCGCCCGTGCGGGCCGCTCACGTCGGGAAGACCGGCCGACTTTGGCCGGTCGGACAGGAGGGCGGCGCCACTCAGCACCACCGATTCAGGAAGTTGGGGGCCGTGCCCCCCCGCATCGCTCAACCACCCGGGCCGAGCTGCTCGGCCAGTCGGGCCTAGCTACGGCTGACCAGGCCGAGCCGCACCGTGCCAGGCCATGCCCCGCCGGGCCAGGCCGCGCACCTTAGGTCAGGCCGTGCCCCATCGGGCCGGGCTGTGCACTTCACCGGGCCGGTTCGACACCATCCGGGTCAGACCCACCAAAACCGGGTCGACCAGACCCGCCAGCCCATTGAGCTTAACGGGTCGGGCCCGTTACGCTCAAATGCGAATAACTTCACGACCGTGAGTCCAATCGACGTGCCTTCTGTGGCACTGGGATCCTCATGACGAAGCTCTCCTTTTGGGATACTCTTAGTGAGTTTTGGATGACTTTAGAAAAACAACCGAGTTGGTTCGAATTTGAAACCAACCGGGCCCTCGGGGCAGAAACACTTATAACTTAAGGACCAGACGTCCGATTGACGTGCCGTAAACTACGTTGGTTTACTTTTGTCGAGATGGTTCTTTTGACATACTCCACATGGGATTCAGATGAGACTGGATTATGTCCTGGTTGGATTGTACCCGAAATCCAACCGGGTCCCTGGAACAAAAAAACCAATAACTCACAGACTGGGCGTCCTATTGACGCGCCGTATGTTGCGTTGAGACCCCTATGATGAGGCGGTATTTTGAGATACTTCCACATGAGTTTTCGTGACACTTGGAGTATCGTATTGAGGTTCGTGGAGTGGACCCTCCCGGTGACGAGCGAGCAGATTGCAGAGACCTAGTAGCTGATTGAGATCTGACGACTATTGATCGATCGACTCAAAGTGATTCAGATGGCCCAGTGGGGAGCGCTTGGTTGTAGCAGCAGACCCACAGCGGAGGAGCGCTTGGTTGTAGTGGTAGACCCACAATACTCAATAGAAGGAGTACCTCTGTAGGCTATGAGGGGGAGCGCTTGGTTGTAGCAGCAGACCCATGGTGGGAAGTGCTTGGTTGTAGTAGCAGGCCCGCAGTACTCGACAGGTGGAGTACTTTAGCAGTCCAAGGTTTGTGGGAAGCACTTGGTTGTAGCGGTAGGCCCACTGCACTCGATAGAGGAGGAGTTCTCCAGCAACTATGGTTTCAACATCGTGAATAAAAATCATGGTTTGAGGTGAGTCAATGAACTTTGTGTTTTCCTCATGATTGAGATGGGTTACTTGATAACTTAGGTATATGTATGGGAATATACCTATGTAGTGGTTATCCGTTGATTTCATACTTTGTGGTTTATCCTTGATGGATTTTGTGAGACCTCGAGGATCTCGGGGTCCCTACTGAGTATCGTTATACTCACCTCTGCACGGGCTATGCCCGCACTTCGTTGTGTTGGATGCAGACGACAGACAACATTGACAGAGGTCGAGAGTGAGCCAGGACCAGACGGTACCCAGAGGTGGACCACACGACGCGATGGTACACGGAGCAGACTATTAGATGTGGAGTGCTGAGGTGGACATATGTACCTACCCTTCAGGTAGGATTCACGGCGGACATTCCAGGAGCTTCCCTTTTTAGTTGTTGTCCCTTTTTCAGTTGTACTTGCTTTCCATTGTACCTGTACTTTACTGTTGGGCTTGTATTTTTGGCCCCTTTCCTTTCAACACTTTCTTTTTTATATAGTGTTTACTTAGTGTTTACTTTCTGTTGCGTACTCTATTGTGGTTGTTTATTTGTTAAAGACAATTCCTTCCCTTCTTATCTGGATTTACACCTTTGGTGCTAGTCGCCAGCCCCTAGCCTATGGAAGGCGGGCTTGGGGTAGTCACGGAATGGGCTATGAGGATGGGTCATGAAAAATTGGTATCAGAGGAGTCTGTTCTACCACAGAAATCAGGACTCTGATCATTATTTTCCGAGAATCAATAGTGTTAAGGGTATCGAGTGTGGTTTTCAGTTCAGGGAGTCCAGTGTTGGTGTGACAACCGACATATCCATACACCAGGACCCTGACTTCTGATTTCTGAATTAGTGCACGAAAAAACTGATTACGTGTGTGTTTCAAAAGTTTTCTTTAAGTCAGCTCAACTAGTTCAGCTCACCAGGTATAATCTTTTGATCATGGATCACCTGTTTCTTTTTCAGGATGTCTTCACCTAGTCAGTCAGCACAGGTTTCGAGGTGGAGAGCGCGATGGTAGCCCACCGAGCAACTAGGCCATAGTGCATGGCCCCATCACAGCAGAGGCACCAGCGGTACCACTAACCGTTGGGCTACCGTTTCCACCAGCCCCAACAGCAGAGGGTGCGCGCCGCTTGAGCGCATTTCATGGGTTCCTATGGCAGAGGCCTCCGAGGTTTCGAGGCGAGACAGATTTTCAGATGCCCGGGTGCTGGCTGGAGGTTGTAGCATGAGTTTTCCACACAGTTGGGACACTCACTGACTTGATGGTGTACCTATCTGTTAGTCTCTTTCAGGGAGCAGATGAGAGGTGGTGGAGCCTGATGCTCCAGTTTTACGATGAGGTGACCCTCACCTGGGGAGACTTCGAGGGTCTTTTTAGGGTGGATTTTGTACCAGCAACTCTACGCTCTGTGCGGGCTCAGGAGATACTGATCTTTCCACAGGGATTTCCGACCGCAGCAGAGTCTTATGCAGCCAACAGTAGATAGATGAAACAGAAGTCCAAGGAGACTAGACTAACAGGTGGGTGACCTCAGGGTATGGGTTCAGTTGTGCGAGGCACAAGAAACATAGCCAACTATATGAGGAGCAGGCAGTGCTGTGCATGTGGTGGGCAGGGTCACATGACTCGAGAATTCCTGACCTGTCCTGCAGATGAGCAGAATGCAGATGAAGGACATCCTAGGCAGAGGCAGAGGTTCGATTGAGGCGGACCGCAAGGAGCAGGAGACCGAGGCAGAGGAGCTGTCCGTGCAGCTGGTGGTGGATGATGCTTCAAGGTGTTACCACCACCACCACCAGGAGGTCCACCCCGACCGTAGGGAATGGGTGGACATGGGAGAGAACAGCTTCAGGCAACTAAAGCATACATATATGGAGCTCTAGAAGTAGGTGGATAGGAGAAGGACTAGCTCCAGTCATAGAGGCCTTTGTTCTTGGTGCTTCTAGCTTCCTTGTTGTTGTTGTTTGAGGTTGTTATGTGTATTTGTACCTTGAGCTTCAATAATAAAAGATACTTTTCTTTGTTACGTTTTCTTTCCTACCTTTTGTGTGGTTAATACTAAGAGGTTCCGGTTAAAACTATTGACTTGACCCTCACTTTTAAGATTTCTACTGGAGGAGACCCAGTGACCACACACTGATGCTGACAGTGTGACTCAAAACTTGGAGGTGAGAGTAATGGTTGGATCTCTTGGTAGTAGCATCGAGGCCTTACAGCATTGTCCATGGCATGAAATAGTACCGTTCATGTTAGGATTGACCGTATTAGGTGAAAAACGTGGTTCATCCAGGGGATGAGACCGAATTTCTCTTCTCGACAAAGGAGAAATATTAGCAGCTCTTGTAGGACAAGAGATGGTTTAGGATACAATGGAGAAAGTACAGATCATCCAGGAGCGGATGAAGACTACACATAGTAGACAGAAGTCCTATGCTGATAAGAGATGGAGACCATTGGAGTTCGAGGATGGTTACCATGTCTTCTTACGGGTCTCACCTCGATGAGGTCTATGGAGATTTGGCCAAGGTGAAAAGTTATCTCCATGATTCATCAGACCATTCCAGGTCCTCAGTAGGGTAGGCGAGGTGGCTTACCGTCTGGCCCTTCCACCTTAGTTGCACCGGGAGCACGACGTCTTTCATGTATCTCAGCTGAGGAGATACATCCACGACCTGTCACACATCATCAACCATGGGGAGATGGACATCGATGATGGGGCGACATTCATGGAGGTCCCATTAGAGATCGAGGATCGACAGGAGCGGGTCCTACGTGGACGATCAATTACTCTGGTGCGCGTTCGCTGGCAGCACGAGAACCTCCAGGAGAGCTCATGGGAGCGGAAGGATCAGATGCGAGCTCAGTACCCTCATTTGTTTCCCCAGTATGTGTTGTAGCTTTACGAGGACATAAATCCATGAGGTGGGGGTAATGTAAAGACCCGAAAATTTCAAGGAAATTTTTTTTCTTAAATTCTTTGTAATTTTACAAGTACTCAGTTTCTAACGGCACCTGATTCCGAGGCCCGGTGTGCCTGGAATAATTTTCTAAATTTTTGTTAAAGATTAAATTAACGCGTGTAAGTAGTTTTACTGAAAAGGTGTAATAACTCTTAAATGGTTACTCGTATCATAAATTTGAGGGCACCGTTGCGCTCAGGATGGCGGGTTTACCCTAAGCGTGACTTAAGTTTAATTGGCGTGAGACTCCTATGAGAAATTCCAAAAATGGCATAACCGTAAATAAAATAATTAAATAAATTATTTTATTTTTCAAATGCTTATAACTCACAAATGGTAGCTCGGATTAAAAATCCGAGACCACTACTGAACTCTTGAGGGCATTCTTTATTTATGAAAATACTAACTTTGGCCGGCACGGGCCACCAAAAAAAGTTAGTTTTTGGCCGCAAATAAAATAATTAAGTGAGAATTATTTTATTGTAAAATTCATAACTTCTAAATGGTAACTCGGATTAGAAATCCGAGAGTACCATTGGGTTCGTTGGGGTGTGTTCCACCTAGGCAGAGCATAACCTCGACCAGTGCAAGTCTAGGGTGACTGATAATAACTTTCCGAATTTTTCTCAGGTACATTCAGTAAACGTACGTTCGGGATTTTTTATCTTTTGAACCGGTGCTCGGAATTGAAATCTGAGGGCACCAATGAAATCGCAGCGCCGGTATTCTCTTAAGTGGACCTTTACCGTAGTTGCATTTTATGCGGGTTGCAAGTTAATTTTTGGGGATTTAGAATAAAATAAATAAAATTGTGGAACACAATTTTATTTATATCTGTTAGTTATATCCTACAAGGGGAAGTTATAGGTGGGGCCCACACCCACATAACCTCCCATGAGAGGATAATGTGAGGTGGGTCCCACACAAACCCCTAACCTTTCAACTCCCTTAAACCCCCCATTTAACTCCCCTTCATTAATTCTTGTCACCTCTTCACTTTTATTAAGGTGGAACCTATACACCTCCCACCTATTGATGATGCCAACCATTTAATTAATAACCTTATTAATTAATGGGAAACTCACTTTTGAATTAATTGGATTTGCATTGCACTTCTTTAAAATGGGAGAGATCTATCTTAATATTTTCCTTAGCAAATATTTTGGTGGGGAACCTCTGGAGAAATAGAAGAACACCATTCTTCTCACGACGAAGAATATCTTCGGAAAAGAACGTGAAGTCACCAACGACACTTCTTCTTCGGGTGCACTCTGATGTTGAAAAAATCGAAGTCCTTTTACCGCAACGCCCAAACTCCATGACGCTTGTCTTCCACGACTTGTTGACGTGCTCCACTCTTGAATTCAAGGTAGGGTGGTTTGCTTCAATTTTATTTGAATAAAATTGTTCTTCGTCTCTTGTTGAAACCATGTTTATAATTCTGCTAATTGTTACCGCCTAACACATATTTAATATACCCTATGTAAGGTTCTGTAATCCCTCTGTACAAATGGTATTAAGTTATAAATAAAAATGAGTTCGTTGTAATCAAAATCCACAAATTAACCAAAACAGTTATCATTAAAGTTCTATATAATAATTCATCCTCATTCCATGTAACAAAATGATAGAAATTACCATTATCAATTCTATATATTCATAAATAATATGTAATTTCAATTCTGTATATTTACATTCATTCCACATGAACTCCATTACTTAAGAACAAGTGAATCGATTATGAAAATAAAGAAAACAAACATTGCAGAACGACAAAATTCAATATAATAACTTATCAATAAGGGAATAAATGTAATAAAAATAATTATGATAAACTAAATACATGTCTAATATGTTCTGAAATATGTTATTAATAATTATAATTTCATATTCCGGGATCTTAATTTCAAGAGCGGAACACTTTCGGATTTAAAGTAAGGGTTTTCCACCCGAACTTCCATTTTCATTCGGGTTACTTTCATTACCTAATTACCTCAATGAAATTATTATGTATTATTATGTAATCCTCATAAATTCTCTATGAGTATTCTATATATGTACACCAACCATAATCCTTCCCTATCTTGTGGATAGTTACATGTTTTAAAATAAACTTTCAAAACTGTTTCCAAAATACAAGCTCGATTCATGGGAATTTCTCAAATTCTTATCTATTTTCATGGGCACTCTATAATATATTTTTGGAAACCATTATCTTTATAAAATCACTCATTTTATTATTAAAATAATATCCTACTTCACTTCTGGTTTTATACAAATATTTTTCCAAAAGAACTCTTGTTTTCAAAATAAAGAGTATTTATCTCAAAAATTGTTTAATGATTTTATAAGAGTATTTTTTTCTGCTTCAACACTCTTGTTGATTCTTATGTATTATTGGATTTAATAATTTATTATTTCATATAACATATTTGAATGAATGGTTTATGACTATTTTTATTGTGGATGAAATATCATAAAACCATTCACCATATTACTCAGAATGGTTAGTGTTTTATGTTTAATGATTGAGGAAAGTTAGTTACATTTCATATGGTAGTTTCAATGTGAATGTATATGTTGTTTATGTTTATCCCTACCCATACGAGGAATGCATTGGACTTATTATATGGTGGGTGGGGCTTTTTATATCCCCTCGATGCATCAGTAGGTCTCATGAGACAAATAGACGTGGAATTGGTTGAGGCCTTTCCCATTGTGATATATGGATTTTGGCCGAGGCCTAAATCATTTTTAGACGTCTTGTCCGAGGCCTTGAAAAAATGTTTCAGAATATTCAACATATGAACTTACCTCATTATGAATCTAGTAATTAAAAGTTCATATGGTTATTTGACTAGTAGAATACCCATGATTATGTTTTATTATGACATTATTTACTCAGCTCATATTCCTGCCATAATGTGTTCAAATTTATTATTAAATGCATGTGTTTGAAATTATTCACCACGTATTATGTTTATGCTATATTCCAATGTATTTATTACCCTTACCGAGTGTTTGAGCTCATCCCTTTCTTATGTTTCATTTTCCCAGGTTATGAAGAAGTAAATTATGAATGACTTGCAGGGATTAACTAGGAGGCTTGGATGTTTCTAATTGAATAAATCAGTGTTGTTTTTCCCTTCATGATGTAATGTTGAACTTATATATGTATCTTGTTTCCAAAATCTACTAAACTACTTGGTCCTTCTGGATACATATTCCTTGTTTATATTCCAATGTAATAAAATAAGGCACCGGCTTTGGGCAACTGGTGTCGAGTCCTTACAGCAACCACCATACGCGAACCAAAGTACCAAGTATCCCTAATCTCCTATGAAGTCACCACTGAAATGTTTTTAGTATTCATAAGACACAACACATATAGGAAAAACTCATGTAGGAGTGATTATATACATACCTAGTAGGATTCCTAGAAATCTGAGGGGGGGGGGTAGTAAAAGATACAATTAGAATTAAAAGACTGTAGATAGTAAACAAGAAAGAGAACAGCTCAACCCAAACCAAGAGTGATAGTAACCTCGTCCAAACACAAGGGACTCAACAAAGTGAGTAGATGAACTAAATGTTGTGTAATCACCACCTATAGTCAGAGAGTTGACTCTTCCAACCATGAGAATCTAGACACATAAAACACGTGACATACCCCGTGCATCTTTGCCTCTCATGGAAAGAGAGTAACTAAATCAAAGGGTATGGATATAGAAGAATATATATAAATTATAAGTCAAAATAATCCCAAATGAGAGAGTAAGGAGATCTATATCTCACAACTCATCCTAAGAAGAAGAGTATCCAATAGTTCCAAAAGTCTATCAATGATGAACAACATCTCACGCATCAGCCCCAAATTAACCATCCAAAAATGTAATTACACTAACATACCTCTAAAAACACCTTCATATGGCTAAATGGATCACACTATTTCAATACTCACAGAAAAAATATCAGGATAGGCTATTCACTTGCACAAATTAGAAAAATGGTGAAAAAGTCACATTTCACCACATAATACACAAACAATGCTTCTTAGGCCTAAGCCATGAGTCTGAATTAAATACCTGATATTGGTCTTGAAATGTCTGCCTCAATATTAGGGTTTTAATACCATAGATGGTTCATCATTCTGATACCGCATAAAGAAGATATGTTAGATACTAGATTCCATAATAATAATAATAATAATAATAATAATAATAATAATGATAATAATATTTAGTTCTTTATGGAACTGTTCCATGATCCTAAATTAAATATCCAATTTTTTTTAAAGGGACTGTCTCGATGTCAGTGTCACGTTGCCACTGACGGTTCATCAATCTGAGGTCGTACGAAGAAGTTACAACCATATTTTGCTCTAACACCCAAAATAATAATAATAATATTTTATAATATTATTATTAATATATTTTATTGAATTTTGGACTAAAAACCATGCACCAACCTTGGCTGTGTGTGCGCCCAGACCTTTGGGATCCTTTGTTTTAGTTGAAATAAATAAATAATAATAATATTAATCATTATAATAATATTATTATATTATCAATTTTCATGAGTACTCCTCATGCACTCCTTCACTATGAACCCTCTTGGCTCTCCATATCTTCATCGTTTTTTATTTAATTCAAAATTAAATATAATTTAATTTTGTTAACTCATCATTTTTTTAAAACATTTTTATTTTATTTCACATTTATTAATATCAAAATTTTCATGTGATAATAAACACCCTTATTTTTTATTCTAATTTACTTCCATTAAATTAGTTTCTCATGGTTCTCCTCATATTAAATTAAAACCATTTAATTTAATTAGCCACACACACACTTTTTTAAATGTTATTATTATTATTAAAAATAATAATAACACCCGCCATGTTGACCGCGTTTGACCACCTCATAAAATTCCCAAGTCTAGCCACCGCCACGTTCATGCCGAGCAGCCTCTGCCATGAGACCCCACACACGACCTCCTTTAGGAACTGATCTTGCCACACCACACTTCATCACCATGTGACAATCGGGAAAATGGGGATCATCGACCTGATCACAAACCACCTCTGATCACAAACCTACACCCACAGTACTGATTTGATCTGTTCATTGAACACCACCCCGCTCATTTATCATTCTTTCCAAAAACAGTTGATTTGTGTGTTGTTCGCGCCACCTCAATGAATCTGAGGGTTTGATTTCACTCGAACCTACCTCAACAATGTCGAATCATGTCCCTATGGTTCAACGATGAATAATGTAATGAACGATGGGAGAAAATCACTAATAACAAAGGTGATAAACATTGTTGGCCAAATGTTCTTGGTCAATGATTTCATAGTGGGGAAACTAGGATGAGAAATATGGCATGAACAAGAAATAAATTGAAAGAACAATTTATTTCGACACATGAGCTCATGTGAAGGATCATTTAAATATTGATTAAGAATTTTTTTTGATCATGCTCAATATTTTAATCAAAAGGGTAGAAAACAAAAATTGATGATTCCTACCACGAGTATGGGTCGATCGTTGGTAAAAAATGCATCCACCAATGATAAAGGTGATCTGCTGCATGTGCCACCTAAATCTGATCATCGGTCATTGTCCAGTCTCAATTCACCAATGAAGAAGGGGAAAAAGCTCCTCTCAAATATTAGAGTTATGCAGCTAACCCTATGATTTGGCCATAATCATATATTTATAGAAAAATATTTAGGTTAGTATCTTTAATAAACAATTAAATAAATAATTCAATTTATTTAATTATTTCACTCATGATGGAGATCAAGCCAAATACTCGATGCCGATCAAGGTTATGTTTCACCTAAGGTAAAAACTGCATTCCGAACTCAATGGTGGTCTATGATTTCACATCTGAGTCTCCTTATATGAGTTATTTGGGTTAGAGTTATTAAATAAATAAATTAAATTAATTAATTTATCCAATTCACCCGCCATCATCTGCCCCATCTGAACATCCCGTGACGACCAACTTTAGGTCGCAACTAGGGTAAAATCCACCTTCCAAATTCAACCATGGTCTTAGATTTTCGATCATAGACTTTTTTCAGGAGACATTTTACTTTTTTAGGAAAACTATGCGAGTGTAATAAAAATATATTTAATATTTTTATAAAATTAATTCTAGGCTCATCGAACCTCAGAATCACATGACGTATCAATGTCTGGATTTGAAAATATTCATTGAAATATTACAAAGTCTTACATGGAAAAACTATAATCTCTTTATATTTTCTATTTATCACAATGTTAAAAATATTATAGTTATTAAAAACAAGAGTGTGATATTTTGACTTTTCTTTACATAAAATATTATAAAGGTCATAATCACATCCAAATGACAAAAAAAGTCTTATAAAATAATATTGTATGATTATGGATGAAATGGACTCATAAAATAAAATTAAGTGAAGTTTAGGGTGATTTTCTAGTCCTTATGATATTATTTTTAACCCTTAATTACTCGATTTATCCTTTACTGTGGTATCAAAAAATACTGAGGTTACTATTCATATTAATCAAAAATAAAAGGGAACTATTTAAAAAATTTGGAACCAATGATTCCATATATGGAATTAATTTTTTAAAATTAAAAATACATAAGTGGTATAAATTAATTTAAAGTTAAACTGATAAAACATGATGAAACAGTTTTTTAGATAAATGCTTATTTTAAATATAAAATGTGTTTATACTAAATTAAAGTATAAAATTAATTTAAAAACAATAATTAGATTATTTTAAATCAAAATTAACTAATTAAATTTTAAAACTAATCTAAAATATAATTTTACTTTTTAAATACTTTAAAAGAAAATACAATTTTCAATAAAAATCAGTATTTTTCACTATTCATTGAAAAATCTATCTCTTCAGAAAAATACCAAAATTTCATCCAAATTTAATTTTGATATGATTATTTCAAAAACATTATTTATTTCATAAAATAAAATTTATAAAAGTTTCAAAATTTAATTATAATATTCACTCATAAAAAGTAATAAAAATCATTTTTGAAGAAAACATATTTTTGAAGAATAAAATAACTTTACTAAAAATCAAGTGCTCATTTCCTAAGAATTAATAAATAAATTTGTAGTGATTAGAAACTTTATATATATATATTTCAAAATGTATTTAATCCTATTCATACCCACCAATTTAATATCCAGGTTATAATGATCATATTTAAATAGTAATATTTCATGATTCGATTATGCTCAGTGTTGTCTATTTTGTACGATATCAAACATATTCATTATTTTTTAAATATTTGGATATTAAATTCTCCCCCCTTTAAGAAATTTTATCCTCGCAATTTTAAACTCGATCTCAGTAATCAAAGTTTGAAAATTTAAAATACCTTTATTCAAATCCCACATCATAAAAAGGGTTAATAAAACTTACTCTTGAAAAGAGTGAGAGAAGTACACAGGTCATTTGGGATAAACATACTAGGTTTGAAAATAAGAAAACATTAGTGGGAAGTGAAAATATGTACATGGAAGAAAATAATAATGTCTAAATAATTATGGAGAGTGACAAAGATCATTGATCATAATAAAGTGAATGATCATGAGAAAGTTAACGACCATAAAACCATAAACCAAAGAAGTGTGAAAAATACCATCGATTCATAGGATAACATTTTTGTTTCAAGATACTTTTACTATAGTTTAGGAATTATTTTACTATCTAAATTAAGAACATATGAAAAAAAATACTTACTTGACATGTAAAATTTCATCCTGTAATCAATTTTCACCATAATATCATCTTTTGATCCGAATGATGAGTATTCAAGATGATTTTTTATGCCCAAAGAACTAAAATAAACTTCTAAGAAATCACATAATCCATAAGAGAATAAAAAACTATTCTTCCTGTATTTAGACATTAACCAGAACCAAAATAGTTATCACAATGTAAGATAATTCCCAAAATTTATAAACCTTATATAAAGAAATAATACACTAATCTATAAAATTAAATAGTAATACCCAAAGTTTAAACTAAATCATTCCTTAAATAACTATACTTAAAATTATTCAACATATTCCTAACCAAGATTTAAATCCAAAATCAGAAGGATTTTATCATACATTCTTCCAAGATAAATTTAACATTTATCTCCAAATAACATTATTGACTCATAAAGTCATATACCCAAAAAGGTATTTTACCTAAACATATAATCTTTAAAATATGCTATTCATTTCCATAAGTAACCTGAATCACCATAAATCCACATTAAGATCATATATGATTCTAAAAGATAATTCATCCTTTACTCCTCAAATAATATGTCATATTAAACCTAAGTATTACATATACCTCAACCTAATAAAAAGTTTCCCAAAATATCATCAATCAACTTAAAATTCCATCATTCAAAACCTAAAAAAGGGTTTTTAAGATTTTAAACTTATGATAAAAATTAAACTTATAAACCCATGATGGTATCCATAACTCTTAATATAACCTCACATGAAAATATCATAATGTCCAAAATTATCTAAACACTGTTTTGATACCAACTATAACAGCCATGAAATCGTACTCCAAGATCTGATGCTAAAAATATAAACTTTACATTTCAATCCTTGATACCAATAAATGTGACCCAATTTTTTCCATCCAAAACTTACAACATTAAAAGGAAATATTGGATCACTTACATACCCAAGGACCTTTTAGGTTTAGAGTTTTAGAGAACTAGGAAAAACTATTAACAACTTGGGTTCATAAACAATTAGTTTATAAAGATCAACATCATATCCCACTATACCTATTTTTTCACATTCCATGATTAAATCTTTAACATCTCCCATAAAATTATTCACACATGAATCCTTTTTAAATAAAAAACATTCAAAATCATTCTTTATAACCAGGGAAAAATAAAACATAATAAGGGTGAGATCAAATGCTCACTAAGGGTAAACATAAGCATTAAAAATTGAATTTAATTAATTATAGTAAGGTAAGCATAAAGGTATGATGACATAATCATAGTGCATGGACATAACATAATGGAATTCATACTCATCAATAGTCGGATGATCAATTATAGCACCCTGACCTATTTTTCCACCAAAATAATGCTCAGGATTAGTGATCCACTAGGCCTTAGGTGCGCCTCCATATATATCAAAGGATTTTGACTAGAAGAGAGAGTGTAAAAAGGTGATAGTGGGGACACTATACCCTCTGGCGGTGTTAATATTAATGGTCTACATAGATATAATTAGTGGAAAAGAAAGACAATGATGATAGGACCGATAATCTGCTATAGCGGAAGCAATATCATACAATAGAGAAAACATAATTAAACAACAAAAATATTAAATAAATAAGAATACAATAATACCATTTTTATAAATAAACCCAAATTTAAAGGCCTTCATATACATCATTCCATACAAGATAATAAGTAAAAAAAGGTCACCTGTGGCCGACCATAATAGTATATACATATAAGCATGTTGGTAAAAAAGAAACTCAAAAGAAACTCCAGCTAATACAGGAACCAATAGTCCTCACCATCCATACCATGCAAAAAGGTTTGACATAATCCCTAAGCCCCAACTCCCGAGCTTAGTCCCTTACCTAATCGTAAGAGCAAGAAGTCTACACACGTCCCGAAGGGCCCGTGTAGGGTGTGAGAATAATCCTAATAGGCCACCACCAACACATGCCTATCTTATATATATATATATATGATTTATTAGATTTATACTAAAATAAATAAAATAGCATTGTACACATGTATAAAATTACCCACTTCCCTTGTGTTCAACAACCATAAGGAAGTGATCACCTACTTCATCCAATACCGGTATAACTATAGTGGAGAGGATCCTTAGTATAAAGCCCAAGGCATCCTCTGATGGAATTAGTCCCAGGTGATCCCTCAGGTTCCACCTCCAAGTCATAACCCAACACCACATGCCAACAAGCAATAACTGACGTCCCGAAGTCATTCCCAAACAAGAACATGGTCCTATAGACCTTGGCTCAGAATAATCCTTGTTGGATTGAATCCCAATGTTTGAGGTACAATGATATTATTCCTCCCAATAATATCAACTTCGACTCAACAACTGACATCTTGAGGAATGGTGTGATCCATCCTCCCAAATAATCCTGGCCAATAGAATCAATATATGGTGATCCTCATCCCCAACCGATGGTATCAACACTATAAATTGATGAATCCTCACCATCACTGTGGATTTCTATGGTAAACACCTCTAACCTCACTGATGGTCTATACTATCCTAAGATGAATCTAACAAAGGCCTCTACCTATATGAGTGGTTAACAACACCTCATCATCTGAGTCCCACTGTGTACACATGACTCTAAATGATGCATTGGCCAACACGAGTGAGCACCAATCACCAAAAGAGTACCTAAGACACAATATCGGGCACCTTGCTCCCCTACGAGCATATCGCTCAACCTAATGGTCATCACCATCTCATATCACTCAAGACATACCTGCAACCACTAGTATAAATACTGGATTTAAAGTCAAATTAATGAAATTGATTTTTTCTAAACCGACACCAATAGTATGTGTGAGAAATTTTTGGCATCGGTTTTTAGTAAAACGGACACCAAATTTTTTTAAAAGTGGTTTTTAGCATTGGTTTTACTAAAAAATGATGCCAAAAACCAAAAAAGGAATGATTTATGGCATCATTTTTTCTAAAACTAACGCCATAAATAAATAAAAAAGTTTTGGCATCAGTTTTTATGAAATCCGATGCCATATATTTTTTTTTAAAAAAAATTGGCCTCGGTTTTCAAAAAAACCGACGCCGGTTTTTTTTTCAAACTCTTTAGTATCGGTTTTTGTAAAAATAAACATTGAAAGTCTTTTAAAAATAGTCAAGATTGGGAAACCGTCATGTTTTTGGATCTTTTAAAGCTAAACCCATGGTGAATCCTCTCGACTTGTGATGACTTAGAATGTGTATTTGTGATCTCTAACAACCATTGTTGTTGATTTTCTTCCACTTTCACAATCTGCAGTCTGTGTTCTTCATTATCTCCCCTTATTTCATTATCTATGGATTATTTTTTCTTTTGAAACCTATTTTCAGTTACATTAAACTGTGGTTTGATTTTCATTTTTTTCATATTTATTTTTCATTTGTACAATCATTTTTTGAATAGATCTTGCAGTGTTTAATTTTCTAAAGCATTACACAGAGAAAAGTTTGGATTGGGATCTATTTTCATGTTAAACTCTGAATTTTGTAAGTTTTTTTAATTTTTAATATAAATTATTTATCATTTAATTATGTTTTTGATTTTCTTTAATTATTAGTTTATAGTTTATTATAAATGTGTTGGAACATGGTTAATAGTCATCCCTTAGAGTGATCATCCCATATACGGTGAAAAGTCCAAGTGGACAAGGATGTGATTGTTGTTCATATAGATTTTTGTTATAGTTTATTATGGTTTCAACTTGTCTGGTGTGAGTATATTCTTCTTCTTACTGATTTATGATATTTATGGTATTTACACTTAACTTGGTATAGGAAGGATGTAGAATTACATGCATCCTTATAGGAACATACAGATTAACATGTATTGCATATAACATTCCATGTAGGTTGAATTACTATGCTATTTAAAATTTACTAATATACCCTGTATGTCTCATTAGAATGCCTTTTAAATACCATGATAGTATTTTTTATAATAAAACATAATATTATCCTTTTTAGGTATTTGATAATCATGCTTGCTTTCAAAACATGATTGTATTATATAATTATCATGCTTTGAATATATTCTATGCTAGAGTGTTTTATACTTATATAGTCACTTTCCATGCATATTTTTTATGCTGGTGATTCTCTAGCATGACTACCTATACTTATTGCAGTGTGTATGATTCCTATAGATTTATTAATGTTTACCATGTGCTTTACATATTTAGGTGATTAATTAGTAATCCATGGTTGTATTCCATGCATATATACTAAGACATCATGTTTTATTTTATTTATTACTTGTGATATCATGCCCTGATATAATTTCCATGCATTGTTGGGTCAAATAAAATATTGGAATCAATCTAATTGAAGTAAATTTATAATTTAGCATCCAATGATAGAAAAACTATAGATTAAATGGTGTATTTTACTGGGATATGTATTTCATATTAATATAAAATGATTTAAAAATTAATGTATGTTTTTATTGGGTTTCCTCAGTTGGTATAAATGTTCTCTTTCTTCTTCTTCTTATTATTATAATAATAATTTTATGATATAATAAAAAACAAATAATAATGAATCAAATGTGTTATAAGATATACCAATTTAGTTATGTATTTAATTTCATCTGTCATAATTTTGGGAGTATTAGGATTTATTTCACTTATAATATGAACATTTACTCTAATTATTATTTCATATTACTAATAATAACTAATTTTTCACCTATTTAATTAATGCAATCTTCAATAATTTTGACACATGAAACATCGAAATAATGAAGGAACTATGTAAAATGAAATAATAAATTTTAGAAGATTGATATTATAATTAAATTATAATATCAATATAAAACATGCATATGATAAGAAAATAAAATTTTTACTATTTGTAAATGTGTTTCATATCTGATGTTTTATATCTAATTATCAATAGTTTTTATTAAATGTGTTTCTATTTATAATTTATCTGTATATATATATATATTTAAATGTTTATATTTTTTAATATATTCACCAATTATATTGTGATATCAGGTATTGAATGGATCGTAATTGGATACATTTACGAGAACCACTAGTGAATATGAAAAAGGAGTTGATGAATTCTTGGAATTTTATAAACGAAATCTTCAAAAAAGTTATTTGATTTTCTATATATGTGTAAAGTGTTTGAATATAAGAAAGTTAAACTCCTAAGAAATCAAGGATCATCTCATTTGTTATGGTTTTAGCCTTAGTTATACACATTGGATCTGGCATATATGGTGAAAGAACTGAAAATTCAAAATCCAATGTTTATGACAATATTCATAATGAGGCAGATGATGGTATTGAAGAATTAATTCATGATTTAGGAATTGAAACCATAAAAAAAAACATCAATTGTTGAATGATTTTATAGAGATTCTGAGAAACCATTATTCCCCAGTTGTAGTAAATAAACAGTGTTATTAGCAGTTTTGAGATTAGTTAACTTAAAAATAAAAAATGGGTGGAGTGATAAAAGTTTCTCCAAATTACTTGAGCTTTTAAAATAGTTACTTCTAGAAGGAAACAAGCTTCCAGATTCCAATTATGAGGTGAAGAAAATATTATGTCCAATGGAATTGGGTTATAAAAAGATACATGCTTTCCCCAATGATTGTGTACTGTATAGGAAAGAATATGAATATTTATCAAGTTGTCCTATATGTGGGACATCATACTATAAGATAGATGGGAAATTCAACTCATATTATTTCTTATGTACTATCATCTAGTGTCATGAAAAATCAATTTTTTACTTTCTAATGATATCATACAATATTTTTTGCATAAAATTATAATAATTCAACTATGATTCATTCTTAGGTACCAGAATCAAAACTCTTACTAAATTAATTTGGTACCTTCTAATAATTCCTCATTTGAAGCATCTATTTTCAAATTCAATTGACGCAAAATGGTTAAGATGGAATTAAAATGAGCGTATCTCTGATGGTAACTTATGTCACCCTACCGATTCACCACAATGGAAGAGTTTTGATAAAAAATTTCATGATTTTGGAAGTGAAGTTAGAAATATTAGAATGGGATTAGGTACTGATGGAATGGATCCATATCAGAGCCTCAATATCCAACATAGTTCATGGACTATTTTTCTAGTAGTTTACAACTTTTCCCCACATCTATGTATGGAGAAAAAATATGTTATGATGAGATTGATGATTTATGGACCAAAACAACAAGGAAATGATATTGATGTGTATCTTTCACCATTGATTGATGATTTGAAATTTCTATGGGAGGTAGGTGTTAAAGTTTTTGATGCATACAAGAAAGAATATTTTCTTTTGAGTCCTATGATAATGTTCACTATAAATGAATTTACTGCATATAGAAACTTATCTGGATTTAGTGTTAAGGGATATAAAGCATGTACAATTTGTGAAGAACATATTTCATATTATCAATTAAAAAATGGAAGAAATATATTGTACATGGGAAATTGAATATTTTTGTGAATTGATCATCCTTATCGTATATTAAAAAAATAATTTAATGGTTTACAAGAATACAAACTCCCCCCTCATCCATTTTCAGTTGAATAATATTATGATAGGGTGAAAAATATTGATTTGATATTTCAAAAGAAAATAAGTTCTGGTCTTCAAAGAAATATCTGGAAGAATCAGTCTATTTTTTTGAACTACCTTATTGGAGATTTTTAGAGATAAAACATAACATCGATGTTATGCATGTTGAGAAAAACATATGTGACAGTTTGATTGGAACTTTTTTAGACATAAAAAGAAATACAAAATATGGATTTCATGCTAGATTGGACTTGATATTAATGAGAATATGTTTGGAGTTAGCTCCCATTGTGAAAGGAAACAAAACATATTTACCTCCAGATTGTCACACATTATGCAAGATTGAAAAGATGAATTTTTGTCATTGTATTCATGGTATTAAAGTACCCAGTGGTTTTTATTCAAATGTAAATAATTTCTTGTAATTGATGGATTGTAAATTAATAGGTATGAAATCTCAAGATTTCCATGTATTGATGTAATAACTTATACCAGTAGCAGTGCATGGTATATTGCGGAAAACTGTTAGAAAGACTATCATCTGGTTATGTAATTTTTTTTCAAATCCATTTGTAGCAAAGTCATTGATCCAAATTTGTTAGATGTGTTGGATAATGAATCAACTCTTATTATTTTTTAACTATAAATGTATTTTACACCTATGTTTTTTGATATAATGGTTCATCTACTGATTAATTTGGTGCGTGAGATAAGAATATATGGGCCTATTTATTTATGATGGATGTATCCTTTTGAAAGGTATATGAAAATTTTTAAGGGATATGTTAAAAATCCTTATCGACCTGAGGCCACTATTGTTCAAAAATATGTATTGGAAGAGGTGATTGAGTTTTGTACTGATTATTTGTATGAGGTGGAGTATATTGGTCTCCCTATATCTCAACATATGACAGTTGATAGTGAAGGTAGAGGGGTTCAAGGCTTAAAGGTAAAGTTCATTCCATGTGATGAAGTGATGCATGCACATTTATACATTTTGAACAACACAGATGAGGTTCAATCATATATATCCTCACATATTGCTAAATTAAAGTTACAATATCAGAAAAGAAATGAAAAGTAGTTGACGATTGAGCATAAGAAGATATTTTTTTCATGGTTTAAAGAGAAAGTAACCACAAATATATCTGTATCAGAAACATTGAAGTGGTTAGTAGGGGGCCATCTCTTAATGTGATCACATGGTCTGGTTTTGATATTAATGGCTACACATTTTACACAAAAAATTTGGATGACAAGAGTACCATTCAGAATAGTGGTGTGACGGTTTTTACTGAAATAGTGCATTTTTCAAGTGCTAAAGATAAAAAATCAATTTATACATCAACACCATATTTTGGAGTTCTTGAAGACATATGGTAAATTGATTATATTAAATTTAGATTCACCATTTTTAAGTGTAATTTGGTTGATAGTAAGAGTGGTGTGAAACATGATGAATATGGGTTTAAACTGGTTGATTTGAAAAGATTTAATTATAATGAGGAACCATTTATCATGGAGACACATTTAAAACAAGTATTTTATGTAATTGATCCATTGAATGATCAGTGGTCCATCGTTTTTCAAGGAAAAAGATACCATTTGGGTGATGAGGATGATACTGATGATGTTATTGATTTACATGAGCCATATTCATCTATTATGAAATTTCCAGATGATTGCAATGTGTATAAGACAGACATAGTGCATGTAGTACATAATGATCATGATAAAGGCATGTGTGAAAACACTAAATTAGTATCCTAAATTTTCTGGTAAATATTTATATTTTGTTTTTTTTGAAACTTACAAATGCATGCCGTTTTTTTTACTTACTTATTTTTTTTATTTCTTGTTCCTAAATATTTAGTTTTCTAATGATATGAAGGTACACAAAATTTCATTACACTTTGTAGTAACAATGTCAGATATAGATAAAGAGGAGTAGTTACCAAGGTATATCTATTTTTTCATATTATTAAATATTCAGTAATATACTTAATTAATGAAAGAAAACTTTTAATTTTTTTAAAAAAATTGCAGGACTACTGATGCGTCTTCGGTGGAGGAGACTTCTCCTGTTACTAATAAAAAATCAAGTTCTTAAGTTGGTAAACATGGTATTACACGTTTACCAAAACTATCACTTTCTCGTGATGTTGACATATTACACATCCATTTTGATGATAATAATAATGCAACTGGCCTAAATGCAGTTCAGTTTATTAGTTATATATTGATGTAGAGCTGTTGCAGGATTAGTATTTTATATCCTGATTGGAAGTCAATGGACAGGATGGAGAAACAATAGCTTTGGGAGGCCATGATTGTAAAATATCTCAATTGATTTATTTTATCCCATTTTTTAATATTAAATATTTTAAATGACATATTTAATTTATTCAATAATAGATGAAATTTTATTTTGAGAAAACCAAAGAAATTAAGAAAATACATCTCCCTTTAGTGGCGTTTCAATGGAGAGATTTTAAAACAAAACTAACAAAAAATTATGTTTTGGAAAGAGAAGGTTTGAAAACCCATGCCTTAAGTATGAGTTTATATATGAATATACATGGAAGCGATTTGTTGATAGTTGTAATAAAGAAAAAATTCAGGTATGATAATTATTTTATATTGTACAATTTATTATATATTTTTCTAATTACTTAGTAGTTTATTTTTATATAACATACCTCCAAGATACCTCATCAAGATATATAATTAAAAAATGTATACCTTCATACTTTATCACATAGAGATTATCTGTATTTGGAGTATAAAATGATTGAATAAAAATTTGAAGCGTTAAGAGCTCGATCTAGTAGTAGTTCAGATGAGGTTTAGTTTGGTCCTCTATATCCTCCCACTCGCCATAAAAAATGGAAATGATCAAGAAGAATAAAAAATTAACAGTATTTTATAAATGAAGGTAAGAAAATAGATGATAAAATTGTAAGTAAATATTATTTATTTGTCATCAATTTTTCTATTTTATAAATTTTAAACACTAATATAACTTTTTCATTTTTCATTTTAGGATGAACTTCAGGAGGAAGAGACACAAGTCTCTTTTATCCCTGAGGGTAGGATGGAAATCCTAGCCAATGCTTTGGGAAAGGAAGAACACCCTAGCCATGTTAGAGGATATCAGGCAAGTGTTGGTATTCAGAAGGTTTTTGGTCAGAGTAAGCAATCAAGAGACCTGTAAATGAAATCCTTAAAATTTGAGATGAAAGATATGAAATAGTCTATGGGTGATCAAATTCAAGAAGCAGTGCAGAAGGATTTGTTAGAATATTTGGTAAGACAATCACAGTCTACGTAGACTTCCTGGGTATATTATTTATTTTTCATCAATTTTTTATTTTATAAATTATAAACACTAATATAACTTTTTTATTTTTTAGCCTTCCTAGCCTGCTCACCCGGACTACCCTTCCCCATCTACCTACCATGTCCCATCTGTGCAGCCTTCTCGGGTATATTATTTATTTGTCATCAATTTTTCTATTTTATAAATTATAAATACTAATATAACTTTTTCATTTTTCATCCTTCCCAGTCCGCTCAGCCAGACTACCCGACCCCATCTGCCTACTTCGATCCTCCACCTCCTCGCTCAGACCAATCCATATATTATTTATTTATCATCAATTTTTCTATTTTATAAATTATAAACACTAATATAATTTTTTCATTTTTAGCCATCCCAGCCTTCTTACCTGGACTACCCTGCCCCATCTGCCTACTTTGATCCTCCACCTCCTCGCTCGGATCAAACTGTATACTGTGAGTTGTTTGCTGGAGATCCTCATATACATATTGTTGAACTAGGACTCATGTATTTTTTGGGGGATTATATACATCACCATCCTATGACAATGGGTGAGGTTAGAGTATTAGTACTTGATATTATAGATCCTAATGCTCTACTACCATTTCCTACTAAGGAGATCACTAGAGTTGGGGATTGTCTGTGTCATTTTTTACTTTGGACAACTAGCTTTCTTTGTTATATTTCATATGAGGTATGTGTTTTTTAAAATATTAATTAAAAATTATTAAATATTAATTATAATGTTTTATAAAATTTAACTTATATAGGATTATCTGAAAGAAAAATAAACTACACAAATGAGACAAAATGTTTAGAAACAATTGACTGTTGATACTTATGATATTTCTTATGGGATATAAAGATTATATCAGGATTCTCCTTAATTGAATTATATATATTAGTTTCAGATGAAAACCAATATATGTAGAAGAGAATATACATTTAGATTACTCAAAGAATATATCATGCATCTAGTTGATTTTGAAGAGCTCAACCTGAATGTGGTGCATTTGTTTTCCATGTAAGTAAATTAACATTTGAAATTTTATTTGTTTAATAAAATATGGTTTTAAATTTACTAACTATATTTTCTTTTTAAATTAGGTATCTACACATGATTCTTCTACAAAATTAAATTACAAGCATTTATGGTTTTATAGATCCAGAATTTATTTCCATAGAAATGCAATATGTGAAGAATCCTGATAGAGTTGCATATATATGTGAGATATTATCACATATGTATATTGAGTGTTGGTTTTTTCATTTCTTGATAAATAAAAATAGAAACATAATTATTAACTAATGATCATTATAATGCCATTAATTGTGAACTTTTTGTATTGTAGGGGGCACTGGATGTTAGGTGTATTGTGCCCAAATGAATGCACCTTATATTGGTTTTACTCTTTATTAGGGAATGTTTGTAAAAGATTTTCTACCTTATTAGCCAGGTAAGTTTTTTTTATAAGATCATTATGTTTAATTCTCATTTTTTAGACATGTATTATTAGTTCATATATATGAAAAATGTAGTTCATGGAAAAAAATTAACAAGGAAAACATGTTGATAAAGAAACCAAATAAAATCAAATATGTGGAAGTACAAGTAATTAGTTTTTATATTAAATTTTATTCCATTTTTTTATATATTGATTTTTATTATCAGTTTAATGTTTTATAACTGTAGTGTCATCATTAAAAAGAAAATTTTGAATGTGGTTATTATATTCTATGATTCGTGTATGAGATAATCACAACTGGGGAAACTACTGAATTTTATAAGGTTAGTTGTATTAATTTTTTTATATTTTTTTCCATATTATTCCATTTTTTAATCTCAAATCATTCAATGTTATTGTAGGCATTAAATGATTCCCAGTATTATTCCCAATCTGATCTTACCCACATTCAATATATTTTTTCGAACTATTTGTTATGTCTGATTAGGATTTGAGGTATGTATATTCTAATATTTATGAATAATATTACATATGGGTTCAAAAAACTAGATCTTTTGATTTAATAGGTGTTTGATCATACTTATAATCAAATGAATGCTTCAAAAATAACCAACAATAATCATGTTGTAAATTTTAGGTATGTGTATTTTAATTAAAATTTATAATACAAATGTGTAGATATTTTTTATTAACTAGATAAAAGCATGTAAGTTATAGATTTTTAGTCAATGATAAATACTGTTTGATTGTTGTATATTTTTTTTATTACAGGGTTTTGATTATTTTGGAAGTGTAATATTTTGAATTTTCTATTTTTTTTAACTTTTGACGTCAGTTTTTTTAAAAACCGACATTGATTTTTTTTAAAAAAATTAATTATTTTTTGGTGTCGGTTTTTAAATAAAACGATGTAGAAACATACTCGAAGAGGGTTTTAGGCATCGGGTTTTATAAAAACTAACACCAAAAACCAGCTTTTGGCGTTAATTAATTAAGAAACCGACATTGAAAATAATATTTTTTTACACCACCTTTATAAATGTTGGTTAAAAACTGATGTTAAATCCTATTTTTCACTAGTGAACCTGAAAACCTTGTCTCCTCAATCTGATGACCATGTCTCTCAACCTATGATCAATATCACTCATATACCTCGAGACAAGCCCATCCTGAAGATCACATCACCTCAAACCAAGTCATCATCACCACCTTAATCTTTAGGCCAAGCCCATCTAGTTCCCATGTAACTCACTAGAAATATAAATAATTAAAACAAATAAATTTAATAAGTAAATACACCCAGCCTAACCACCCAATTAGTCTCAATCACCATAACTGACTCAGTCATGGAATCAAAGGATAGTGAATGCTTAGAGGCATCCCACATGGTCTCACATTTAATTTAAAGGTAATGTGTTAATTAATTTAGGTCTCACTCAAACTACCCAATGAAGTACTCATGGTCACACCCACAAAACAACCAAAAAATCATAGATAAAGATAAGCACCACCTACCTCATGTTGGTAGATGCTCTCACATCCAATCTTAGCCTCTAACTCAGCTAATTTGGAATAAATAATCATTTTATATGAACACCCTAAAAATGGGGCAAATCAGATTGCACGAATTTAGCATTCTGTATAGAGAGAGAAAAAGAAAAGAGAAGAAAGAGTATTAGAGCACTCACTTACGTGGTTCCAACGCACCCAATGGAAAGAATAATGAAGCTTAGATGAAGAAATTATCTCTACGCCTAGGAGGAGGATAGGAGCTCCACGACATCTGGAGGAGAAGGCCACGCGAGGCAACAAATAAAGGGGAGGAATTAATAGAAGAAGAGGTGGAAATGGGTAATTTTGACTCTTTAAATGAGGCGCATGGTTGTCATGCATGACTTGGCTAATTGTACACCAATCGCGCAACACACTCTATCTAAAGGGGTCACCTCGCATGGTTGTCCCACACAGTTTTCCAAACCATGTAGATTCTATGCATGAGACTCTACTAAAAAATTTAGAAGTGATGCAAAACCATGTAACCCCTCCTACATGGTTTGGAAAACCATGTACAAAGCACCTGGAGGGCCACACAGTTACACCTAAGAGGCCATTTGGTTTTTCCAAATCATGAACCCCAGTTTGCGTACCCTAGAAAGTTGGGTGTTTGGCCTCTAACACACCCAAAACTTAACCAAAACCCTGAGGAACTTCCTTATCCTCTAATACCACCCAAATAAAGGTCTTGGGTCAAATTAACTCATATACTTAAGTTTTTATAAATAAGAAAGAATTTTTTCTACCCAAAAAACTCTAAAAATTCAAAATGAGCGAGGAATTCGACCCGCTCCAAAAACCTGGGATATTACAGTACCCCCACCTTAATATAGCTCATCCCCAAGCTATAAAATAAAACCTGAATATGGTACTAAACACATCCATACCATTAATATCACCCTAGTCTACCCTGGTCATTAAGTCATAGGAAAACTCTCTCAAGGTGCTCCCCACATTAGGAGTTACCTACCCTGATCGCTTCCCAACCCAAAACTCAAATAAAAATGATGGCCCACTAACCATCCCCAGACTCAAAGTCATACCATGACACATCATCACTCATGTACATCATCAGGTGCTCACATCATGCATGTGTCACATCTTACACCCATCAAATACTACATCTTCTTAGATGCCCGCCTCGTGCCCATATCATACATGGAACCTATAAGTTCTCGCATCTCCATAGATGCTCATAAGAATTATTAGTTCCTCGCACCTCACATAGATCCCACATCACACCAATGCCCATATTCTTACACACCTCAAATAAATCCCACATTGTATTGATGCCCAGGTGCCAACACACCTCAATAAATCCCAATGCCACACACCTCACACACACACACACACACACACACATATATATATATATATAAAGAATTTGAGTTGATTCTAACCTACTAACCAGCATATGGTTAGTCCAAAAATACATCTCATTCACCTCATAGACCCAAAAAAGTCATGCCTACAAAAGGGGTCATTCCAAAATAAAATAAAACCTGGTTATTCCCACGACATACCTCTGACCATTGTTGTCTCACCAACCTGCTTTGACCCTAGAATCTCAATAGCATGCACCTAGACTAAAGCTTGACTATATGAATCTTGACCTCCCTATAGTGTTACACTAGCTACTAACCACTAACCCCATAGATGGGTCCCACTGTCTCTACCACGACCTCTGCATGCCACTGAATCTCAGCTATCAGCTCCTGGTTCTACTTGCAGTCCAACCTTAGAACACTGATTCTGCCCTAATCCCTGAATTTCAGTTATCTAAGAAGGCTTCCCATAGAACCTCTCAAGATGCCCAACCTGTCTGCATGCTTGACACTCCTTCATTTCCTAATCACACCGAATCCTCAGATGTCCTTATTTCCCACACTGGAAGCAAACCATCGACTATCCACCCCTGAATGGTCTGCTTGAGTCCCTAGACTGACTACCCTACTAGAAATCCTATTAACCCTTCTTCCTGCTATCTGAAGCATCGCCAATGACATCACCTGAAGCCACCACCTGACTTGAGTATGATTGGTCCATCAAGTTTCTCTCGGCTGTGAGTGCTTGATTCACCAACTCCAAGAATGAGGCTAACTTGAAGGTGTTTAACTACACCCAAATGGTGTGATTTAAACCATCCTCTAAACACTTCACTCACGAGGTGTCATCTATCACCATACTAGGTGAGAAAATGAGACAACTTAATGAATGTCATTGCGTAGTCAATGATAGACATGTCACCTTGTTGTAGGCTCAATAACTTCAAGATATCTCTACCCTTAGTGTCTCTGGGTATAAGTGCTTGAAGAACTTGACCTCAAAATCTTTCCAGGACAACCCTTCATGTCTGCCTGCCTGAACTTGCATGTCCCACCAATGCTTTTCCAGTACTCTGAGCATGTAGGTATCCAGATTTACCCTCTAACCAGGGGGTGTCTCAAGCTACTCCAAGATCATCTAAACCACCTCGATCCAGTTCTCAGTCTCTTGCATTCCACCCTCACCCTAAAATAGAAATGGGTGATGCGATTGGAACTCCTGAGTCAGATATGTTATAGAAGGATTTTCTCCTTGATATCCCCTATCAATCCCCTAGATAACACGAACCAGGATCATTATGATCTTCTCTTCAAGACATGACTAAAAGGCTATCAAATCTAGTGGCTATAATACTTACATTGGAGCCTTCACTTGAGCCTGTACCCATGAATCATGCTCTGTATGACCCTATGGGGCCCTATCTTGAACCTCAAGGGTTTCAACCTGTTCACGCTCCTATAACACCAAATCACTACCCGCCTGATGCTCTATCAAAATCCATCCAGGTGGAAACTCACTGAATACTGATAAAATGGTTAAACAATCATATTAAAACACACACACACACATAACATAGATAGGGAAAGCAGTAATAAGCAACACAGTCTCACTACCCTTACTCACCCCCATCGCAACCCTGTCTCATGACATCTGGCCTCTTGGTCCCTTACCCACCTATATTAGAGCCAAGTATCATATATCATCCCATCCTCATGGACCCTCACCTACCCACATCTAAGTTAGGAATCGCATACCATCCCTTACTAAAATTAAAAGATCCATAACCATACATATATATATCACATATCATAAACAGATTTAATTGGGTCCACTTTCCAGGTTTAGTTGAATAAGATGCCACCAAAGAGAGGCCAGGTAGGAAAACACTCTGTAGATTCCTTTTTTTATACTTTAAACCACCCAACCCTTATTAGCATAATCCAGGTCCCAATAATAATCGTAAGAAATTATCACAACATACATATATAAAAATTCATGCGTGCCTACCAAAAATGCATAAAAACATCCCTTGTCATACCAGGCCAAGGGTCGCATGTCATTACATGTAACAACCACATCCAAGTGAACCACTCAAGGTAGAAATCATATCAACTATAAAAAGATAAAAGTAGAATATCAATTCAAATCCCTAGAAACTTGGTCTATCCCCCATGCATAGGGCCAAAGTCACCCAAACACGAGCTCTAAAACCAGTTCTGACAACCTCATAATATTCAGTCTACCATATCCCAAATAGTAATACCAAAAGAAAAGAAAAAATTTGATATCATTAGTATCCAACCAAACACTAATATTAATTCTTAGTTAAGAATGGGTTTTGATACCATTTGTAGTGCCTCAACCTATTTTTCCACCCAAACAATGATTAGGGTCGGTGGGACACTAGGCCTTAGGTATGCCTCCCCGTATTCCAATGGCTACCGACTATTAGTTAGGGTGTAAAGAGGTGATAGTGGGGATACTATAACCTATGGTGTTGTTAATATTAATGGTCTGCATAGATATAAGCAGCAAAAAATAAAGACAATGATGACGAGACCAGTAACCCATCATAGCGGAAGAAATATCATACAATAGAGGAAGCATAATTAAGTAGAAACAATATTAAATAAATAATAAGACAAGCATATTGTTTTTTTAAATAAAACCAAATATAGAAGCATGCATACACGTCAGGTCATATAAGATAATAAGTAAAAAGGGGTCTCCTGTGGATGGACATAATAATATATACATATAAGCATGCTAGTACAAAAGAAACTCAAAAGAAACTCTAGATGATGGAGGAACCAATGGTCCTTGCCATTTATCCCATGCAAAAAAGATCTGACATAATCCTTAAAGTGAAGCTCCTAAGATTGGTCCCTTACCTGATCACAAGAGCATGAAGTCTACACACATCTCGAATGGCCTGTGTAGGGTGTGATAATAATCTCAGTAGACCACCACCAATGTGTTCCTATCTTACATATGTGATTTAGCAGGTGTATACTAAAATAAATAAAACAAAACTGCATGCATGCATAAAATAACCTACTTCCTTTATTCTCAACAGTCATAAGGAAGCGATCACCCACTTTGGCCAACGCTGGTATTACCGTAATGGAGAGAATCATTAGCATAAATCCCAAGGAATACTCTAATGGAATCAATCCTAGGAAACCCATAATGTTCCAACTCCAAGTCATAACCCAACACTTCATACCAACAAGTAATAATTGACATCCTGAAGGCATGCCAAAACAAGTACCTGGTCTCATGGAACTCAGCTTAGAACAACCCCTATTGGCTCGAAACTTGACGTCCGAGGTACAAAGATATCTGTACTCCCAATAATAGCAATTTAAGCTCAAACTACTACAAAAAACTCCTTTAACAGCACTAGAATAGGCCTTTATCAGTATTATAAAAGTGCTGACTACCTCAGCATGGTTAAATAACCAAGGATTTTATCATCGCAAATAAAGTAACTGATAAAAGACACCATTTATTCGTGATTTTATTTAACATTGATAAAGGGACCCTTTATCAGTGCTTTTATAAGAACTAATAAAGATTCATTTACCAACACTTATACAAGCACCGATAAAGGTTACCTTTATTAGCATATTTAATAGCACTAATAAAGTTGAAAACTACAGTGTGATGCTACAACCCATTATGGCACCAGAAATAGGTGTAATTTGCTATAACAACACACTACATCACCAGAAACAACAATAGAAATTACCAAAATAAGACATAAATACAAAATTTAAATGAAATAAAATTTCTAACACAAATACAATAAAAACACTTTTAGAGAGTCTGTTAGTTGTTTTTTACTAAAATTAAAGTAAATTTTGAATAAAAAGGTGAACTTGGAGTCATAGAGGTCACACCATGAGTCCAATTGAGGTTTGAAAGATTCCTACACACCAAAAATGATTTATGGATTGTTTTCCTAAAGCACCAAAACAATCTAAATTCCTTTCCTTGGTTTTGAGTATGTTAGTTTTTTTATTAAAATTAATGTCAGTTTTGAATAAAAAGACACACTTGGAGTCATACTAGTCACACCGTGCATCAGATTGAGATGTGTATGATTCCTACACATCACAAATAACTTATGGATCATTGTCCTAAAGTATAAAAACAATCATGATGTTTTTATTGGTTTTTATTATGTCACACCATGTGTCAGATTGAGGTGAGACTAATTTATACATGTCCCAAATGAATCATGGATCATTTTCATAAAGTATCAAAACAATCAGAATGAATTTCCTTAGTTTTGAGTATGCCACTTGTGTTTTTTACTAAAATGCCATTTTAAACTAAAAACATGCACTTTCAGCCATGCAGTTGGCATAGTGTGTGGGTTTGACATGAGACTAATTCATAAAAGTCACAAATGAATTATGAATCATTATACCAAATTATTAATATAATCTGAGTGTGTTTGCTCAGTTTTCAGTGAGTGGCACTTTTTTGTATTAAAATGTAAATTTTAAACTGATAACGAATACTTGGAGTCATACTGCTCACACCACACATAGGATTGAGGTGAGGTTGATTCCTAAATGTCAAAAATGACTTATGGATCATTTTCTTGAAGTAGGAAACAATCTGAATGAGTTTTCTTAGTTTTGATTATGTTAGTTGTTTTTTTCCCTAAAATTAATATCAATTTTGAATAAAAAGATGCACTTAGAGTCATACCAGTCTCACCATGCATAAGATTGAGGTTTAGATGATTTCTACACAACCCAAATAACTCATGGATCATTTTACTTAAGTATCGAAACAATCAGAATGTGTTTCCTCAGTTTTGAGTACGGCAATTGTGTTTTTTACTAAAATGTCATTTTAAATTGGAAACATGCACTTTGAGCCATACAGTGGCACCATGTGTGGGTTTGGAATGAGACTGATTCATACATGTAAAAAATTAATTATGAATCTTTTTCCAAAATTATTAATATAATTTGAGCTTGTTTTCTTGGTTTTCAGTGAGTGACATTTTTTTTGTATTAAAATGTCAATTTTAAAATGATAATGGACACTTAGAGTCATATTGGTCACATCGTGCATCGAATTGAGGTGTGGATGATTCATATAAATAAAAAATTACTTATGGATCATTTTCCTAAATTATGAAAATAATATGAATGCATTTTCTTAGTTTTGAGTATCTCAGTTGTTTTTTCACTAAAATTAATGTCAATTTTAAATAAAAAGATTCACTTGGAGTCATATTGGTCACACCATGCATCATATTGAGGTGAAACTTATTTATACATTTCCAAAATGACTAATGGATCATTTTCCTAAAGTATAAAAACAATTAGAATGTGTTTCCTTAGTTTTGAGTACATCACTAGTGTTTTTTTACTAAAATGTTATTTTAAACTGGAAACACGCGCTATGAGCCATATAATTGGCATCGTGTGTGGGATTGACATGAGACTGATTAATAAAAATCAAAAATAAATTATGAATAATTTCCCTAAATTATCAAGAGAATAAGAGCACATTTTATTGGTTTTTAGTGAGTGACACTTGTTTGTATTAAAATGTCAATTTTAAACTGATAACGGACACTTGGAGTCATACCAGTCACACCATGTGTCAGATTGAGGTGTGTCTAATTCCTACACATCACAAATGAATTATGGATCATTTTTATAAAGTAAGAAAACAATTTGAATGCATTTTCTTGATTTTGAGTATGTTAGTTGTTTTTTTCACTAAAATTAATGTCAGTTTTGAATAAAAAGGTTCACTTGGAGTCATATTGATCACACTATGAATCATATTGAGGCATATATGATTCTTACACATCCCAAATGACTCATGGATCATTTTAATAAAGTATAAAAACAATCATAATGATTTTCCTTGTTTTTGAGTATTCCAATTGTGTTTTTTACTAAAATGTCATTTTAAACTGGAAACACACGCTTTGGTTCATATAAGTGGCATCATGTGTGGGTTTTAAATGAGATTGATTTATACATGTCACAAATAAATTATGAATCATTATCCAAAATTATCGGTACAATTTGAGTGTGTTTTCTTGGTTTTTAGTGATTAACACTTTTTTGTATTCAAATGTTAATTTTAAACTAACAACGAACACTTGGAGTTATACTGGTCACACTATGCATCAAATTGAGGTGAAGCTGATTCCTATACATAAAAAATGACTTATGGATCATTTTACTAAAGTACTAAAACAATATGAATGTGTTTTATCAGTTTTGAGTATGTCATTTGTTTTTTTCACTAAAATTAATGTCAATTTTGAATAAAAAGATGCACTTGGAAGCATACAAGTCACAACGTGTGTGGGATTGAGGTGAAACTGATTCCTACACATACCAAAAGACTCATAGATCATTGTACTAAAGTATCAAAACAATAATAATGTGTTTCCTTATTTTTGAGTTTCCACTTGTGTTTTTTACTAAAATGTCATTTTAAACTAGAAACACGCACTTTGAGCCATACAGGTGGCATTGTGCGTGGGTTTGACAGGAGGCTAATTCATACATTCCACAAATGAATTATGAATCATTTTTCCAAATTATCAATAAAATACAAGCGTGTTTTTTTGGTTTCCAGTGAGTGACACTTTTTTGTATTAAAATATCAATTTTAATCTGATAATGGACACTTTGACACTATCTCTCCTCGATGAACATGATATATCAATACTGGTTTTCCTCCAATAGTTCTTTCATACACCTTTTGAATTCAGTGGTTGATTACACACATATTTATTCAAACATTTAAGTTGGATTATATACCTTTTTGATGATTAGGATTTATACAGATGTTTCTTCAATAACACTAGTGGAGAAATTGAAGCTTCCAACACAGAATGATCTTACAGGTGGATTATTATCCTGTATAAAATCAGTTAAACAAGTAGTGAAAAACATTACTTCAATAAGTCACTTGAAACACTTGCACAATGGATCTTATCTTAAGTGAAAAGTGTTATGTGCACTTTAAAAAAACATCTCAAACATAATCATGGTATGGTTCTCATTGTACTTCACCCAATAATTTTATTATTTTCAATTCAACACTTCTTATCCTCCTCCACCTTGGTCTCCACCTCGGCCTTCCACTGCCTCCTCCTCCACGTTGGTCTCCAACTCTGACTATGACCCTAAATTTACCTCTAACTTCACCTCTACCTCTGCCTTCACCTCCTGCTCCACCTCCACCTACGCGATTGACCAACAATTTTATTGTTTGAAGGTTAGAACTTCTAAACAAATTGATTTCCTCCATTATTATTCTCCTTGAGAAAGAGATTAAAAATAATATATAAGCATTCTAACACTAATTATTCACACCCCAATTATCTTTCAAAGATCATAACTCATACTAGATCACAAACATAGTAGGTAATCACCTAAATTTTTTGTTAGCATACATTCTGACAAAAATTACACTGCTAAATCATCTCTAAACAAATTGATTTCTTCTTTTTAGTAACTAGGTTTTTAGAAATATTGATAGTACTAATAAAATATAGACAAAAAATGATTTTGAAATATATTTAATGAAATTATAATTACATAAAATTACCTATTGGGGGATGCTGGTCTTTTCATGATTTATGATTTCTCTCATAAATTTGAAAACATAATATCCACAATTGATGTCGTTATCTTATTTCAGAAACTGCAGAAACATTGACCAAAATAAGTAAATTATTTTGAAATATTTTGATAGCTAAATATTTCTATATATACCTTATTTTTTTTCCATTATAGTAATCCAAAGAATTTATCCTTTTAGACACCGACTTCATGCAGTGATCTAACCTTTATTGAGCGATCGCCCTATTATAAAAAAAATCTTGTTAAAACATAGATTTGACATATAATTCAAAGTTTATCTATAAAATGTTGATTTTAGTGTATTACATATTCACAATACACATCATGTGTGGTAATTTAGTTTCATATCCATGCATTGGATCTAAAAAATAAATATTTGGGGTGTCTATATTGATTGCTATCAGAATCCAGTGCATCCTAAAAAAACAAAAACAATTAAGTAATGTAAAAATTAAAAATATATTTTATGTGATTAGATTGTAGAGTTTTAATTTTACATTGTAGGAATCAAAAATAGTTTTTCATTTGATGATTTTTTATTAAAAGCTTCAAGTAACTCATCTTTTTTTCTTCTTAATTGCTTCCTCATTCAAATTAAGTTTTGATATAGAAATGATATAGGGATTAATGAATACAAATCAAGCTTCACATGATCTTACCTTATATAGATATGATATAAATGCCTGTAAAAAATATGAATAATAATTAACTTTAATAAAAATATTATCTCACTATTTGGATAGACGTATTATGAAAATGTAACTTATGTATATATTCATAACTAATATTCCCAAACATTCATGCTTGGGAATCTCAATTAGAGTCTCAAGACCAATTACATCTGTGATGGAATATCTATATATGTTTTCTTCATATCCAATGTAAGACATAGTTTTATCTTTAAATTTGGTCTCTCAATGAATTTTTAATGATAATAAATGTTTCTCTAGAACTAGAGTGGAGAAGGTACTCTTGGAAGGTCATTTTATTTTCTTTGTCGATTCGCTAGATTTTCTTGATTCAACCTTTCGTTTCTCCGCTGATTTATCCATATATAATAGAATACCCCACTTTAGACCTTTTATCATCAACTATTACATGTTTTTCATATGAAAATTTTTGTTAAAGATGTAACTCATGCATATTTATAAGATTAGATGACCATTCTATGAAATATCTAATAGCATCTTCGACTGTTGTAATATCTGGACCATCATGTGGAATAGGAAACTTAGCAGTAAACTCATAAGCTACCTCAATCCCCACTCTCATGTTATCTTTTGTGAGGTATTGATTGTGTAGATAGTCTCTTGGGATATTATACACTATACCCATCGCAACACAATGGTGTGTAGGTGTTGATAGATAGAAATCACATACAACTGTACCCTGTAGAATTTTAGTAATATAAAGTTATTGAAAGTTGTTTGATTAACATTTAGGAGAAAGAGTAATGAAAAAATTGATTACCCTGGGTAAGGTATGTGGTTGGGGGTAATGACTAACCTCAAAGCTAGTGGGATCATTTGGTTCATGTGTGGATCTTTGCTCCACCGTCAGTTCGCTTTGATCATTTCTTATACATTGGTATGCCAAACTAGACTGAAAAATAATATCTTATAGTGAGTCTATTTGTGTCTAAAATCATCTCACAATATTATATATATATTTATGTGTTTTTATCTTCTTTAAATATGTTCTAGGAGAGACTGCAAAACCTAATCCTCTAACACGGCTATATTGTTTAGGCCGCTTCAAATCTATTGAAAGTAGCTTTTCTTCTAGTATGGGTATTGTTGATTCTTATATCCAAACCATATAAAAAATATGAACATAAATAGATATTTTTATGTAATATTGTTATAAATAATAACGAATTAAAATTATATCATACTTACACATGCTTCCCATACTATTTTTGTGTTTTCATCAATTAATTTACCCTCCTTATTTACACGAGCCTTCTTATATAGAACATGACATTGGATGGAAGTGGCTTCAGATTTTTATTCATCAATATTAATATAAAAAAAGGAATATATTTTGTTTCATATCACATAATTAAATTTTTTTTTTATTTAAAATACATACCAATTTCTTCTCTAATGAAGCATACCCCATCCTTACTCTGTGATAGGGGTATGTTGGTTTTGATACACGTTATTTATTTTTAGCACTCTTTTACTATTTTATAAATTAACAATTTTGAATCAAGTTGGATAAAATAAATAATGTCAAATATTATATTATCGACTATAATGCATCTAAAATGATTTCTCATTACAAAGATTGATGAAATTAGTCCATGTTTCCTACTTTATAATGTGTGAATAACTAAGTGGTGGGTGGGGATTTATTTTCCCCTCAATATCCCTAAGATGTAACTTCATAAGAAGAGTCTAGAAGCCTCTATGAGATTTTCTATAGGTCATTAAGACAAATTTCTTACAAAAATATTCTAAAATAAATGAATTCTTCAAGGAATAATGAAAATTAAATCAATGTTTCATTATATAATTTTTCAGTTAAATAGAGAAAGTATATTGTAACATTACTGTTATATCTTTCCAAATGATTTCCTTAGTTATAGGTTGGACACGACACCATGAATCAATATCAATTGGAAAATTCATCCTCATTGTGACCCCAAGATAAATAATGAACATTGACTTGTTGGGGTCAATAGGTTGGCTACGTTGATTCTAACCAACCTCAAATTTTATACCCTGACTTCTTGACTTGATAATTTTATTCACCACTATAATGTTGTGTCGCTGTTTCTTTTTTCATCAACATGTTGTTGATCCCCTAATAATTACATAGTTTCATCATCAATAATCTGTTCTTCTTCAGGATTAGTAACATCATCATGTGCAGAATACATTATCTGTATGAGTAGTCAAACATTTAATTTGTTTTTAATAACAACAATACAATACACTCCATGCATAAAAGTACAAAATTGCATGCATATTGCATGAAATTTTTTACTAACTTGAACATATATATAATAATTCAATACTCCAGTACAACTAAACTTCAATACCTTTATTTAATTTATCCTCAGACATTGATTGTCTTTAATTTATCCTCAGACATTGATTGTCTTCCATATCTTGATGATGGATTGGACTCCCTCTTTCAAACTCACCTTCCTCCCATCATTGTGGTTCCAAAGTTCCTTGGTGAAATACTTACTGAATAGTTATTATTTAATTTTTTTATTTTATATTATCTCCCATATTTTTTGTACATCCACCTATGTTTGTTAAACTGCTCTAACCAAAAGTCATCCCATACTATGTACTGGTGATCATTTTGGATGACTACTACTCGGAGTAGTTAAAGTAACATAAAATATATGGAGGATGAGTCTTAAGCAAAAAAATGCAATAATAATTGTTTGGGAGATGAAAGTCAAGTTTCTACTAAGGATAAAAAATAACTTAAATGAAATTTTAATTATGACTTCTAACAAATTACAATACAAAAATAAAGGAATGAACATTCAAATCCACATGAATTACACTCATAGTAATTTACTTCCACTCATAAACATTTATTATTTTCCACTTCCTCTAAAAAGTTTCTTTTTTGGTAGGTCTTAAGGAGACACAAACTTGTGGTGGTATTGATGTGACGCAGATGGGAGAGCTTGAAAATTTTCCATTTCTCCAAACCAAGATAAAGTATTCTGAAGATGAAACTGAAAATAGGGATATAGAGATCTGTTCATTTTGGGAGGAATACCTTTGAGAGTCAGATTAGATGAATCATCGTAGTAGTATTATCACCCAAGTATGATTAACTATGAAGTTATAATAGGATCCAATGTGACTACACTCAAAATAAAAGTAAAATTTGATAAAGTGTTTTCAAAAGTAACCAAGTGAGTTGTATAAGAAAATTCATAGCAATAAACCAAAAAAATCATTCATTGTGTTTTGATTATTTTTTTGGTGTCATTTTTTGTGTTCCCAGGAAGTAGTAAATGAGGAGGATGAAAGAATGAAAGAGTTTAAGAATGAGTTGGGAGATGCGGTATTCAAATCCATGGCAGTTTCTTTGATGGAGATTAATGAATATAATCTGAGCAAGAGGTATGTCATCAAGGAAATTTTGAACCACAATGATGGGAGGAAGGATAATTTTAAAGAGGGATTCCAATCCATCATCAAGAGTTGGAAGGTAGTCAAGCATCTGAATATGGATTAAACAAAGGTAGTGAATGTTAGTTGTACTGTAGTATTGAAGTATTATATCTCTGTTCAAGATAGTAACAATTTTCATGCAAGATGCATGCAATTGTGGACTTTTATACATGGAGTGTATTACATTGTATATCTATCTTACCAAAATGAATCCTTATTTACACAACCTTATTTGTGAAACCCATGGTCTTTTTTTATGAAAATTTATTTATTTTTCTTATGAATATTATGTATTGTATGCTTCTTTCACAATAGTGGATGGAGATGTAGTTCGTAGTGGTCTCGTATGAAGCTGGAATGAGTTTACAGAGTAGGGGTGACATTGTGTAGGTATAGGTAAGGGAGAGAGAGATATATATTAGGAAATCATAAATAAAATTGACACTAATTAATATTTCTTACATATGTTTACTTATGGATAATATTGATGTTAATAACATCATGAATAAGTTATAATATCAATCTCATATGAAATATAAGATACTCATAAATAAAGAATAAGAAGATTCTATGTCCAAATACCATAAACAAGAGTATAATATACTAGGATTGTACCTATAACTATAGAAGAACCCTGTCTAGAATCATCCATAAACTACTTAGCCATAAATAATCTACCAATCATATCTAATGACCCTGACTAGAAGGAATAACTCAAAAGGACCATTGGAGGTTCCCCAACTAGCACATCTATAGAAATGTTTCACATCAAAGAGGCAATAAGGATTAAAGTGTCCTAAGAACCTACACTGATGGAATAACTCAAAAAGTCTCCTTAATTAAAGAAGAATTGGAATACCTCCACTCTAATGGTATTGAAGAAGTGAATCTCACCCCACCTACATTCAACATCACTTATGTATACTTAAGGATTCCTCACCTTCCAATTTTGGATATTTTTTTAATTCACCATAAGATCCCTCCAATATCATACATCCCTTTAAAGGGTGAATTTTTCAACTTATGATCAATATCGATCTAGATTTTTTTTCTCTTATAAATGAAATGAATATATTCAATGAAATACTAAATTTATTATTATGATATATTACCATAAAATCTTAGAGGAACCATAGATACTATGTGTCCCCATCATTGAAAATTATACCACATAGCTTGAAGTAGATCTATAATTACCTCTAGGACATGAGGATAAATATAAGTTCTAGTATACAGAGGATGTTCATTGGATCCTTCATATGGAGATATATGGGTTAAAGTGGTGACAAATTTCTATATTAATGCAGAGATTCACATAATTTTCCCCTTCCAAAAAACATTAATCATTCAGAAATAGGCATAAAATAATTTATATTAAATGTGAACCCCCTACCCACCTCTCTCATTCATTTCCTTTTTAATAAGTATTTTCATACTTTAAATATAATTTAAAATATGTTAGAAGCATTATTTTAAAAATAAGTATGAAACAACTAACTAATAGTATCAATAAATGGGGTTACTAAATAAACTTAATCAATTAATAAGTTATATAAACCTAATCATCACTAATAAGTAAATAAGAATACACTATTTATTTATTATTCATGTTTCTATTAATATAAATTTATAATTGATTCTAGAAAAAAATTAAACAAAGACACATAAGAACATGTAATTTTATATATTCTTACCAATTCCTACTTATCAACTCCTAAATAAGAGGCATGAGACTCGAGAAGATATGTCAAGGTAAAAATAAACAAAAAACAACCTAGAATTTATATAATAACTCAAGTATCCAACATAATTATGTTATACAGAAATATTTATGGATTACTTATTAGGTATGGAAAGTTTTTTATTTTGGGTATAATCAATACCAATATCTCTAGTTTCACTCTGATTCCATTTTGTAACATTTTTGACCTAGTATAGCCAAATAGTTCCCAATTCAGGTCAATACATCACCTCAGACACACTTCCCGATCACTAAATCCATGTGTCAATGCTAAGGGATACAGATAACATTACCTTTATAATAGCATGTGGTGAAAAATCTATTTTATTTATCCATACATGCCCATAAACATATGTTGACTAACCTTACCATATGAAAACACCCTTCTTTTTTCAAAACCATTGTCTATGGAAGAAAAATATGAAATAGAACCACTCGTTGTATTTCAAGGGTGAGGAAATGAGATGTAGGGTTTGTCATGGTTAAGGACAACACAAAAACGTGAAACATGAAACCCAAAAAATCAAACAATGATAGAGAAAAAGTAAAAAATAACATACATTGGATTCTAGTCTTGATTCGTCTGAGGGAATGTAGAGGAGTCGCGCCAACAAGAGAGGAGTTCCATGTGAGCTTGATAATCATGAGTGAATGAGTCATGGTCAGGGCTCTTTTAAATAGATTGGGGATACTTTTAACAGTGCTTTCAGAAAAGTGATGATAAAGATCTCTTTTATCAACACTAAATTAATAAGTGTTGATAAAAAATATATTTATCAATGCTTTTTTCGCACTAATAAAAGACATCTTTATCAGTGTTAACGTTTTAGCACTGATAAATATATCTTTTAACAGTACTTTTTATTGCTCATAAAAGGTTTATAATTATAATTATTTAAATAAATTTATTATAATTTTATAATTATTTAAATATTTATAATTATTTATTTATAATTATATAAATACTTATATAAAAATAATAATTAATTATTTATAATAATTATAAATATATAAATTTATAAATATAGTAAATATACATTTATAAATATATTTATTTATAAATATTTATTTAAAAATATATTTGTGTATAAATATTTATTTAAAAATATATTTTTAACATTATTAGTGGATATATAATCTTAAATACATACATTTTAAAAATGAGTGAAATTGGATAATTCAAAATGAGTACACTTTAAAAATATTGAAAAAATGGATAAGTTGTATTAATTAAATATACATTATTAAAAAAATATGGATATATATATATATATTGAAGTAAAGATGAATATGTAATGTCCCAAAATTTTCATATATATTTTTTTTAATTATATGGAATTATTTCGAGACTGCGAAACCTGAAGTCGTGTGATTCTGAGGCCTGAAGTGCTCAAAATGATCCGTTGAAAAATGTTAAGTTTAAAATAGCGTGCATGAGTGGTTTTCCTAAAAAATTGGAAAAAATCTTAAATGGGTTCCCAGATCAGAAATATGAGGGTACTGTTGCGTTCAGGATAACAATTTTACCCTAGGCGTGACTTAAGTATAGTCGGCACAGGCCTCCGGTGAGAAAACCCAAAAATGGAATAACCATAAATAAAATAATTAAATAAAGTTATTTTATTTTTCAAATGATTATAACTCACGAACGGTGCCTTGGACTAAAAATATGAGACCACCGATGAGCTCGTGAGGGTATTCTTTCTTTAGGCAGATACTAACATTAGCCGGTGCAGGCCAACTATGGAAGTTAGTTTTTAGCCATAAATAAAATAATTAAGTAACAATCATTTTATTGTTAAAATTCATAACTTCTAAACAATAACTCAGATTGAAAATCTGAGAGTACCGTTGAGTTCGTTGGGATGTTTTTTCCTTAGGCAGACCCTAACCTCTACCGGCGCGGGTTGAGGGTAACTGTTAATAATTTTCCTAAACTTTTTTTAGGGTACGTTCAATAAATGTGCGAGCGGTGTTTTCTATATTTTTACTCGTTGCTCAGATCGAAAATCCAAGAGCACCAATGAATCCATAGAGCCGGGATTTGCTTAAGGAAGTCTTCACTTCGACCGCAGAAGGTTGGGAGAAAAAGTTAGTTTTTGGACATTTAAGAGAATAATAAAATAACAAAGTTATTTTATTTTTCTTTTTCCTTTCCTCCAATGGATGAGCGGCAGTGGCGGGACCAATTACATATCAAGCTACTAAATGGCTTGACTCCCCTTTATTCTTTTAACTGCACTAATGGAATTAGGAAGGTTTCTTAATTAAATGAACCCCATTAATTCCACGTGTGTTACTCACCCTCCCCCTCTCCTATTTATATAGAGCTTGGGGTGGAGTGTTCGCAAGACTTAACCAAGTGATGAAGCTCTGGAAAAGTACCACAACGCCAACCACTTGGAGGATGATACCGGTTTCAGCGAGTGGTGAAGAGTTCCACCGAATCACGAACCAATGACAATGACGAAGGAGGTTCCGTCGATCGTCGTCAGCGGACGTCTCTTCCAGGTAGGGGGTTTATTTTGAAGATGTATTTGATGAATTAAATTTCTCTCCCATTTTTTATCATGTAACAGGGAGGTAACGGTCCAAACAAACAAGGCCTGGACCCTCCATCACTTTGTTCTTGATGTGAACTTCAGGGAACAATTTCCAACTCGACGACAACACGAAATAGCGGGTTATGCTATGACGGCGACAACGTGGGAGAGCCGAAGGTACATACGACACCAATAATGGACACTAGAGCATGCCCAATGACCTGTGGAAGAAACCTTTAGTGCACCATGTCAGCGGTGGTTGACGTTAGCTAGAGAAGACCAGCAGCAACCGACCGCAGGTGGTGGAAGGCGGTGCGCGACGACGCACCGCAATGCGTTGGAGAAACCCCGGTTGGCCAAATGACCGACCATTAATTGTAGTGGGGAAGCACCCCACTGGCAGGAGAATGGCCCCGCAAGCGCAGGGCTAGTGGGATGCAATGGTCTTCCTCAGGGCGGACAGAGCCATTGCGGGTTGACCAATCAGACCGAACCCGCGGCCCGGCGGGCCAGTGCGGGTGGGCTGAGCCCCACCCGGCGGGCCAGGCCAACCACGGCCCGGGCCCACAAACCGAATCGGGCCGACCCCGATGGGCTGGACCCAGTGAACCAGGACAACCCCTAACGGACCGAACCCGGCCGGGGCCAGATAGTCCCCGGGACCCGTTGCGTTGGGCCGGTATGACCGAGTCGGACCGGGCCCAGACCCAACCGGTCCACGGATTAATAAACGCTTGTAACTGACAAACCAAGTGTCTGTTTGACACACCATCAGTGGAGTTGGGATCCCTTTAGGGAATCAGTCCCTTTGGCATATTTCGACGGGCCCAACCAAGTCGGGCCGGACCAAGGTGCGATCACCCCCATTTCACGGAAAGGGATGTAACTAACAGATCAGGCGTCCGATTGACGCGTCATCTGTGGCATAAAAACCCTAGTGGAAAGATGGTCCTTTTGAAATACCTCATGATAGTTTTGGAGAAAGTTGTATTACGGTCAGGTTGGATCGACTCCGAATCCAACTGGGCCCTCGACACTAAAATGCCAATAACTTACAGACCGAGCATCCGGTTGACGCACCGTCTTTTGTGTTGGGACCCTTATGACGTGAAAAATCATTGAGTTACTTCTTTGTGGGACTTAGTTCTAGTTGAAATACAACTGATGTCTTGAGGAGAAGTTCTCCCAGAATCAAGCTTGCTATGAGCAGGAATCTAGTGGCTGGCAGTGAGGTAGAGATTAGAGACAGATCATATGAAAGTTAGTACCGAGCAATCCTGTGTGGGTCATCACCTATCGATCCTGTGTGGGTTAGCGCTCAATGATCTGGTGTGGGTTAGTGCATATTGATCCTGTGTGGGTCAGCACTCAGCAATCCTGTGTGGGTTAGCGCATATCGATCCTGTGTGGTTCAGATCCTGTGTGGGTCATACGGGGGTTAGTACCTATCGACTACGGGTGGGTCAGATCCTGTGTGGGTCATTATGGGGGTTATTACCTATCAATACTATGTGGTCCAGATTCTATATGGTCAGCAGTAGTGCCTCTTTATAGAATAATCTTATCTAGCTTCATGATTGATCATATGTACTTCTATACTTCACTAATACCTAGTTTGAGCTGAGACTTTGTTTGAGTTGTGTCTATTGTTTTGTGCTTTTTGACTGAGATCATGTTTTTTGGTTTGCCTTTATAGAATTCTATGAGACCTTCCGGGGTCTTGGGGTCCCTACTGAGTATTTTTATACTAACCCCTACACGGGCTTCACCCGCACCTTGTTGTGTCTTGTACAGACAATGAGTAGTTGGGTTGAGGCTTGAGGGAGCCAGGACCAGGCGGTACATGAAGGAGACGGGTTGACATGGAGTGCTATGGAGATGATCTATACCTACCCTTCAGGTAGTATCCTTGGTGGATAATCCAGGAGCTGTTTTCTCTTTTTAGTTGTACTTGTGCATTTCAGTTGGGCGTGTATTCTGGCCCCTTTACTTTTAGTACACTTTTTACTACAATAGTTTACTTCGTGGTTGCTTATTTTTGTGTTATTGGTTGTCTGTTTTTACAGGTTTAAAGGTAATTCCTTCCTATTATAAGGATATTTGTTTTTGGTGCTAGTTTCCAACCCCTAGCCTATGGAAGGAGGGCTTGGGGTAGTCACGGAACGGGCCCCGGGGACGGGTCATGACAAAGTGGTATTAGTGTAGTCGGTTCTACCGAAGAACTAGGACTCTAATATTTCCTATGGAGCAATAGTGTTAAGTTTTTTGAGTGTGGTTTTCAGTTCAGGAAGTCCAGTGTTGGTGTGGCGGCCAACGTGTCCATACACTAGGACCCTGAATTCTGATTTCTAACTCGGTGCATGAAAACAATGATTGTGTGTGTTTTGGAAATGTTTTACTTTGATCTCTTTTGATTCATCTCACCAGGTATAACTTTTTGACCATGGTTCATCTTGATTATTTTTCAAGATACCTCCACAGAGACAGCCAGCCTGGATTCCCGAGAGAGTACAAGATGACGACCCATTGAGTGATGAGGCTCCAGTGCAAGGCCCTCTTACTGTGTTGGCACCTTCGGGTGGTGTACCAGTAGAACCACCACATATTGGGAAGAAGTTACCACCATCTGCACTGGCGTACGGTGCATGATGATTGAGCCCATTTCATGAGTTCCAGCGGCAGGGGCCTTTGAGGTTTCGAGGCAAGATAGATTCCCAGGTAGCTGAGGACTGGCTGGAGGCTGTGGATAGAGTTTTTCTTCCTAGTTGAGACATTGGTAGAGCATATGGTGATCCTATCTTCTAGTATTTTCCAATGTGTGACCATGAGGATGGTTCGTAGGGTAAAGAATCTTCAGTACATGGACCGTTGCCCGAGATGGTACCTTTGGGTAGTGTGCCAGCTATATCACTGCCCATTGGTTAGCAGTTATAACCAGTGGTACCAGTAGAGGAAACATGTAGGCTTAGTGACTTACACATGTTTCATAATCAGATACCCCTCAGGTTCTGAGGCGAACCCGACTCACAGGCGATTAAGGACTGGATTGAGGAGGTGGCCGAGTTTCCATCTAGCCAGGGCACCATTTGATCAAATGGCGGTCCTAGTAGAGAGCCTCTTACATGACTTAGTAGGATGATGGCAGGGTTTATATTACCTTGATCTTGCGAAGAGGTTAATTTTCTATGGACAAGCTTGAGAACCTTTCTCGGAGAAGGGGGTCTCTTTCCATAAAAATCTAAGGGGTGAGTGTTCCCTAGAGCTCCTACAGCTTCGGAAGGATGACATGTCGGTAGCTAAGTATTCATTGAGGCATACCGACCATCCCAAGTACTCGATGAATACAGTATGGTCGGTGCTCCAGGGCTCGGACCTCCAAGTGAGGTGTGTTTAGGGACATCTGAGCCATCAATATTCCTCCATGCATTCCTACTTATTTTAGTGTGCTAGAGAGAACCTATGTGGTTGAATGTTCTTTGGCTGAGTGGATACAACCAGTGAATGTTAGTAGTGGGAAAGTAGGAAATTGATGCCAGTCTTAGAGACTTGGGCATGAAAAATGTTTCGGGAAGAGGAAGTGATAGGGACAAATTAATTTTCAGGGCATCAAACGTGGATGTGGATCTAGGAGAGTATCATGAACTTATATACATTTCGACATGTTACAACCACCCCCCCAATGTGGTCTCCACTAGGCTTAGGGATCCGGAGGATAGGAGAAGGGAGTAGCTGCAAGAGGTCAAGGAGTGTGACCCAAGGGCTCCAGGAATGATTTGAAGTATGGCTTGTGTCTACTAATAGTTGTCGTATTAATAGACATAGGTACCAATAAATCCTTCTTATCAAAAATCTTATTCAAGGGCTAGAGTTTCTGGTTAAACCGATGACTTGACCCTTACTTCTGTAGATACCTTTGGGAGGATACTCGAAAATAACACTTATGTCGACAGTGTGATCTGACCCTTAAGGCGAGATTTTTGTTTGGAACCTCTTGGTGGAAGCATTGAGGCCTTACGACGTTAGTTTGGGTATGGAATGGACATCCACAGTTCATACTCAGATTGAATGTTTTAGGAAAAAGGATGTAGTACATCTACAACATTGGAATGGGGTTTTCCTTGGTCGATGAAAAAAGGAAACTTGGGTAGCACAGGATAAAATCATGCATAGGAGGGTGAAACCGATCACTCTTAAGTCGGATAGCCTTACCCTCGTGGCAGCAAGAGTTTTGAGTTTGGAGTTCCCAACAGTAGTGGCAGAGTGTGGGGACATATTTTCAAAAAATGTTTCCAGGATTACCTCCCCGAAGGGAGAGGGACTTCTACTTGGGCTGGGTACTACCATAGATTTGTACCAGACTTCTCTAGGGTAGCAGCACCCTTTTCATCTTTAACGAAGAAGGGGAAGACTTTCCTGTGGATAAAGAAGTGTCAGTAGAGATTTCAGGAGCTAAGACAGAGACTGATGAGTGCCCCCATCTTGAGGCCACTAGAAGAGGGCTTTGGGTATATAGTCTACTGTGACGCATCAGAGACCAGACTAGGTTGTTTCCGATGCAGGAGCAGGCAGTGATTTCCTACATCTCACGGCAGTTGATACAACATGAGAAGAACTATGCTACTCATGACTTGGAGTTAGTAGCAGTGGTCTTTTCACTGAATATGTGGTGGCACTACTTGATGGGTGAATGGTTTACTATTTACTATGATCACAAAATTCTCAGGTATATCTTCTCACATAAGGACCTGAACCCGAGACAATGATGATGGATAGAGTTCCTCTAGGACTATGACTTTGAGATAGTCTATACTCCTGGTAAGGGGAACGTGGTAGCAGACACACTCATCAGGAGGTATGGTCTACAACTGTTGAGTGAGGCATCAGAGAAGATAGTCACGTTGTGGATATCCTTTGAGGATAAAGATAAAGTAGCTTACCTCCAGTCTATGACTGTCACTCTCCCAATTCTTTAGTGAGTTTAGGAGGCACACCTTAGAGATGTTGACTATGAGGCCCGATGTGCTCAGTTGTCCTCAGGACGGTCTCCTAGAGGATTTTTTGAAGGTAGGGAGCACGTCGTTCTCTTTAGAGGATGCACCATGGTACCAGTGACGCTTCGAGGGGAGGTGTTGATGGAGTTTCATAAATCCCCTTTAACAGTACATCTTGGAGTGGAGAAGATGTACCAGGACCTCTGATGTCAGTACTGGTGGTCCGGGATGGAGGAAGCAGTGACAGAGTTTGTATCACGATGCCTCACTTGTTATCAAGTGAAGATTTCACAAAGCCAACATAAGTTTTATGTCAACAGAGGATAAAGACCCTTGGAGTATGAGGAGGGATACCATGTCTTCCTATGGGTCTCACCCCGATGAGGATTGTGGAGGTTTGTCTAGGGTGACAAGATATCTCCGAGTTTCATTGGACCTTTCTAGATTTTCATGAGAGTGGATGAGGTGGCATACCATCTATATCTTCCCCTGTAGATGCATCAGGTGCATAATGTTTTCCATGTGTCGCAGCTGAGGAGAAGCGTGCATGATCCATCGCATGTTATCGACTAGGGAAAGTTGAAATTTGACAAGAGAGTGACTTTTACAGAGTTTTTAGTGGAGATAGAGGATCAACAGGAGCGATTCCTTCGTGGATGGTTGATACATCTGGTGTGAGTTAGGTGGTAGCACGGGAACCTCTAAGAGAGCACATGGGAGTGAGAGACTCAGATTCGTGCTCAGTACCCTCATTTGTTTGATTTTCCTTTGTTTTGTCTTTTGGGGATGTAAATCCCTAAAGTGGGGAGAATGTAATGTCCTGAAATTTCCATATCTTTTTTAATTATATGTAATTATTTCAAGATCGTGAAATCTTATGGCGCGTGATTCTGAGGCCCGGAGTTCCCAGAATGATCCGTCAAAAAATGTTAAGTTTAAAATAACACGTGTAAATGGTTTTCATAAAAAAGTGGAATAACTCTTAAACGGGTTCCCAGATCAGAAATATGAGGGCACCGTTATGTTCAGGATAATGATTTTACCCTAAGTGCGACTTAATTTTAGCCGGCACAAGCCTCCGGTGAGAAAACCTGAAAATGGCATAACTGTAAATAAAATAATTAAATAAAGTTATTTTATTTTTTAAATGATTATAACTCATGAACGGTGACTCGAATTAAAAATATAACACCACCACTGATCTCATGAGGGTATGATTTCTTTAGGAAGATACTAACATTGGTCGGTGCGGGCCAACTATGGAAGTTATTTTTTGGCCGTAAATAAAATAATTTAGTAAAAATTATTTTATTTTTAAAATCCATTAATTCTAAATGGTAACTTGGATTGAAAATATGATAGTACCGTTGAGTTTTTTGGGATTTTTTTCCCTTAGGTAGAGCCTAACCTCGACCAGGGTGGGTCAAGGTTTACTGTTAATAATTTTCCTGAACTTTTTTTCGGGTACGTTCAGTAAATGCACGGATGGCGTTTTCTATATTTTGACTCGTTTCTCGTATCGAAAATCTGAGAGCACCGTTGAATCTGTAGCTCTGAGATTCACTTAAGGGAGGCTTTACTTCGACCGTAGAAGGTTAGGAGAAAAAATTAGTTTTTGGACATTTAAGAAAATAATAAAATAACAAAGTTATTTTATTTTTATTTTTCCTTTCCTCCAACGGATGAGCGGTGGTGGTGGGACCAACGACATGTCAATCCATTAAATGGCTTGACTCCCCTTTATTCTTATAACTGCACCATTGGAATTAAGAAGGTTACTTAATTAAATGAACCTCATTAATTCCACATGTGTTACTCACCCTCCCCCTCTCTTATTTATATAGAGCTCGGGGTGGAGTGTTGGCACGACCTCACCAAAAGACGAAGCTTTGGCAAAGTACCACGATGCCAACCACTTGGAGGAAGAGACCAGTTTCAGTGACCGGTGACGAGTGCCGTTGAATCAAGAACTAACGACGACGACAAAGGAGGTTCTGTCAATCGTCATCAGCAGATGTCTCTTCCAGGTAGGGGGTTTATTTTGAAGTTGTCTTTGATGAATTAAATTTCTCTCCTGCTTGTTATCATGTAAAGCGAAGGGTGTGGGCCAAATGAACAAGGCCCAGACCCTCTGCTACTTCGTTCTTGATGTGAACTTTGGGGAACAATTTCCAACTTGACAGGAACACAAAATAGCAGGTCACACTATGATGACGATAGTGCGGAAGAGCCGTAGGCGCAAACACCAAGAATGGACACCGGAGCATGCTTGATGACCTGCGGAAGAAAAATCCAGCGCACCATGTCGGCGGTGGCTAGCGATGGCCAGAGAAGACCCGTGGAAACCGACTGTGGGCGGTGGAAGGCGGCGCATGACGGCGCTCCACAGGGGCCGAAGGTGGTCGAACTGAGCTAGTCGTGCGGGACAAGGGCGACGCCTGCAGGCACCGCCAGTAGAAGCGTCTATGGCCAACAGGTCGTGGAAGGAAGGTGCGGCACAACCCGTATCGCACCGCATTGGTGAAACCCTAGTCGACCAAACGACTGACCATTAATTGCGGTGGGGGAGTGCCCCACCAGCTGGAAAACGACCCCGTAAGCGCGGGGCCATCGGGACGCAACGGTTCGCCTCCGGGAAGATTGAGTTGGTGCGGCCTGTCTAAGAGGACCGGACCTGCCCAACGGGCTAGGCCAGACCCATAACCCAAAGGGCTGGACCTGTGGCCCGGTGGCCCAGTGCGGGTGGGCCGAACCCCACCCGACGGGCCGGGCCAACCACGTCCTGGGCCCACAAACCGAACTGGGCTGACCCCGATGGGATAGACCGAGTGAATCAGGACGACCCCTAACGGGCTAGACCCTGGTGGGGTCAAATAGACCCTAGGACCCATTGCGTCGGGCTAGTTTGACCGAGTCGGACCGGGCCCAGACCCAACCGGTTCCTGGACAAATAAATGCCCGTAACTGACAAACCAAGTGTCTGTTTGACACACCGTCAGTGGAATTGGGATCCCTTTAGAGAAGCGGTCCCTTTGGCCTATTTTTTTGGGCCCAACCTAGTCGAGCTGGACCGAGGTGTGATCACCCCCATTTCACAGAAATGGATGTAACTAATAGACAGGGCATCCGATTGACGCATCGTCTGTGGCATAAGGACCATAGTGGCGAGGCGATCCTTTTGAAATACTTCAAGAGAGTTTTGTAAAAAGTTAGAGTATGTCCAGGTTGGATCAACTCTAAATATAACTGGGACCTCAAAACTAAAATTTCAATAACTTATAGACCAGGTGTCTGATTGATGCATCATCTTTTGTGTTGGGGCCCTTATGATGTGACATATCATCGAGTTACTTCTTTGTGGGACTTCGTGCTAGTTGAAATACAACCTAGGGATTGATGAATGGTTTTCCCATAATCAAGCATGCTATGAGGGGGAATCCAGTAGCTGGAAGTGAGGTGGAGGTTAGTACCAAGTGATCTTGTGTGGGTCAGCACCTATCGATCCTGTGTGGGTTAGATCCTGTGTGGGTCAACGCTCAACGATCCTGTGTGGGTCAGCGTATACCGATCATGTGTGGGTCAGATCCTATGTGGTTCAGTACTCAACGATCATATGTGGGTCAAAACATACTGATCCTGTGTGGGTCAGATCCTGTGTGAGTCTTGCGGGGGTTAGTACCTATCGACTCCGGGCGGGTCAAATCCTATGTGGGTCATTGCGAGGGTTAGTACCTATCGATCCTATGTGGGTCAGACTCCGTATGGTTAGCAGTAGTGCCTCTTGACAGAATAATATAATCTAGCTTCACGTCTGATCATCTGTACTTCTATACTTCACTAATACCTGGTTTGAGTTGAGACTCTGTTTGAGCTGTGTCTATTGTTTTGTGCTTTGTGATTGCAATCATGATTTTTGGTTTGCCTTTGTGGAATTCTGTGAGACCTTAAGGGGTCTCGGGGTCCCTACTGAGTATTGTTATACTCACCCCTGCACGGGCTTTTCCCGCACATTGTTGTGTCTTGTGGAGACAACAAGCAGCTGAGATGAGGCTTGAGGGAGCCAGGACCAAGCGATACATGGAGGAGACAGGCTAACGTGGAGTGCTGTGGAGATGATATGTACCTACCCTTTAGGTAAGATCCTCGGTGGATGATCCAGGAGCTGTTTTCTCTTTTTAGTTATACTTGTACATTTCAGTTGGGCTTGTATTCTGGACCCTTTACTATCAGTACACTTTTTACTACAAAAGTTTACTTCGTGGTTGCTTATTGTTGTGTTATTGGTTGTGTGTTCATATAGGTTTAAAGGCAATGCCTTCCCGTTTTAGGGATATGCCTTTTCGGTACTAGTCACCAACCCCTGGCCTATGGAAGGCGGGCTTGGGGTAGTCACAGCACGGGTCCTGGGGGACGGGTCGTGGCAGAATACATATTAAAAATACTAAAACATAGTAAATAAATAAATATATATAAATAAATAATAGAAAATGATCAAATTCAAAAATAAAATAAAAAATAAAAAAATATTAAAAATGAATACCCTAACTGTAATAGTATTAAAAATAAATAAATAAAATTGACCGATTAAAAACATAATATATTAAATGTATCATGTTATAATGAAATTCTAAAATATACTAAAATTTAAATAAATCACATAAATATTAGGTGTATGTGTTTCTATATATTGCGTAAATATTTTTTTTTGTGAATTTGTATATAAAAATGCATTAATTACATATATATATGTACATGAAATCAATGTAACACACGATGTTTGATATATGTTAAATTGAAAAATCAAACAACATTAAAAATGAATAAGACATTAATATGTTTTTAAATAACATTTTATTCATTTTATATATATTTATATCTAATATATATTATTTATTACTATTTATAATTAATATATATATATATATATTAGTTATTCGTTTTTATTAATAATTGTTTCATTAATAAATTTTTAAACAAATTTGTAATTTATTCATTTTTAATTTTTTTGTTTAATTATTAAAATCTATTCATTTTTTTATATATATTTAATATATACTATTTATTAATATTTATAATCTATATATATGTATATTAAATTTATTCATTTTTATCAATAATTATTTAATTAATAAAATTTTTAATATTTTTCTTAATTTTCTCATTTTAAATTTTTATTTTTTAATTATTTCATTTTATTTATTTTATATATCTATATATATAATATATACTATTTATTAATTTTTGAAAATTTATATATATGTATTTTCAATTTATTCATTTTTAACAATAATTATTTAATTAATGAAATTGTTATTTTTTTATTTGTTTAATTATTTCATTTTATTGTGGACCTTTATCAACACTGTTTCAACCTGATTTGTGTCATACCAGGGAAAACAAAATGATCTAATAGATAGTAACCAATTCTCTATTATTATGAAGGGTTTCACATTGGTTTCACCATTTTTATTTCGACTCGAGGTGCGTCGTGACCATTTTTGGTGGGTGAGATGGTCACACCAGGACTGGATAGTATATCATTTTGTATTTCGTAAAGAAGGTGCCACAATTGAATAGTCCTGGCGAGAAGTTGCAGGGGGCTAAGTGTTTTGTGCAATCGACCCATGCCAGGTACGATATCCTCAAATGGTCTTTAATGGTTTTATTCGTAGAGCTAGAAACACCCAACAACCCTTTTATCCATGATTCATGGACTTGGTTTCCAAAGGCGGGCACTCATTGGACGATGATTTAGCCAATGACACTTAAGGACTCCATTGGTTGAGAGGAAGGGCGGTTGGGGTCATCACACCCTTTTGGGGGAAAATTATTTCCTACTCTAAAACTCTCTTACAGATTTAAGAAATGTTCATATATTTGTGAATCCTTGGTTCATTCCCAATCACATGTCTACAGATTACCCCTGGGTTAGAAAATCAACCATGAATATACATGGGTCATGAATTACTAAGACAACGCTATTTTAAGCCATGTGATGAGGCGCTCTGGAGTTTATCGTCATCCAGGGGGGACGAAAGTTGTTTCACTATTGAGATCAAACCCACAAGATGAGCTTCTTACATATCCTCGAGAGAGGAATCAGAACCCACATAGTTTAATGTCACTTAACTGGACACATCACCTTTTAAGGTCATGCGACGAGGACCCATCCATGCAGTTTAATGCCATGCGACTAGGATGTCTAGGTTAAAGATTCCTATTCAAAATTTCATGTAATACTTACACTGAAGTGGCCCAGGATGCTCAAAAGAGGCATGGTCTCCTGGGTGGATATGGCCCAGTGAACACTAGAGTGATTTGGAAGTTGGATTTGAACCTATGGGAGGCTTCCTAAATATCCCAGTTAGTTGGGAATCAAATCCCTCTTAGTTCGGTTTAAGTTGGGGATTGTACCATAGGATAGGCCATGTTTGTGGTGGAATTATTGGGGATTAACCTTTGAAAAGGATCCCCTTTGATCTTGGGCCTTTAGATAGGTGTCCTACATATCCTGTTTGGGGTAGGAATCAGAGTTCTCATAGTTCATTGAGAGATGGTATGGATGTTGTGATCATCATCAACATTTAAGCCCACGTGAGTCATGATCATTGTGAGAAACAAGAAGAAGAGGTAGATTTTTCAAACCATACACCTTACCTTCTCCACTTATGGAAAAGGATGACGATGGCGGAAGAGGATGGGTTGAAAAATCAATGAAAGATAGAGGGGATTTGAATGTGCCAATTTCTTCTCTCATGTTGATATATAGGATAGCCATATCTGATGATCTATCTGGACGTGTCTTGGGTTGAGCCTAAGAGGAGTAAGAGTGCCACCTCCTATGGAAAGGTTAGGGACTTACCTTAGGAGAAGTGCCCTGAAATGAGTTCTAGGAAAGGGGAGAAGCATCTCTCCTCATAAAAAGGAAAATAAAGTATGATCCCTTTGACTTTTCATTAACCCTCATTGAATGGAAAATCTATTGATTACCCTTGATCCCTAGAATGGGGAGGTTCACGTCAGTATCCCAAGGTTGGACCCCAAGTTAACATGGGAATGTAGACTTATAGAAACTCTGGGGGTTCACACCATTGTGGGAATTACCAACATGACTACACTCATCATGGGTACGTAAACTCAACAGGGTGTGCTGATGCACCTGGTGCTTTTGGAAGAGGCTTTGGCCTGATGTTGTTGGACTATTTTGCAGTGGGGTCATGGAGGATAGGATGGAAATGGAAGGGCATGATCGGGACCAGAAGGTGGAAATCCCGAAGGTACCCTATTCCACATACCATTTGTTTATGTGAGGTAGGGTACCCTTTGCATGGATTATTACTATACGGGTGGAGGGGTCATCCACGTACCGAGGTGGTACACGAACCTGGATGTGGTCTGCATACCATAGTAGTATGTGGCCTCAGGTTTTGTCTGAATAGGTTGGTGCTACGCGGTGCTTGATTCCATTAGCGTAGTGAAGCGTTACGTGGTGAAGGGTTTCATCCGTATAGTGATGCTTTATGTGGTACGCCAGATGGGAGAAAGAAAATTGATCCTGTGGTTTATAAGAAGTTCATTCATGAAGGGAATATGGTTTGTGGTTTTCCAATTAGGTTCATGGACAGTTCATTATTATTATTATGTTTCCTTCCTTTCATGGTACGTGGCGGTTTTATAACTGTTTTAAATCATTCACGATTCTATAGTTCGCAAGTTACGCAAACTATTGGTTTGCATGGAATAATTTCCATGAACCTTTTTTAGGGTTCAGTACACTGATATTTGTTTTTTGGAATTCATTTTAGTCCTTTCCCAATTTTTGGTCTTTTTTCCATAGATTTTATTGGACTAATCTTTTGTATAGTCTTTTTGTGTAGAAAAGAGATGGATCTTCCACTTATCTCAATGGAAGTGACCAGGAAGAGGGAGACCATGGTTGAGAACACTGAATACAACCTTCATTTCTACATCATTACTCAAGAGGGTATCCTCAAAGATATACTCTCACTAGAGGTTATGTCTTATTCATTATATTTCCAATTGTCACTTTACAACTTTGGCCTTCAAGATGATGTTCCTTTGCCACTGGTTGACCGGAGCGACTTCACCATTCACCTTGATATGTCTCGAAAGTATGACCGAACGATTATTCTTGGCATGAGGGAGATCACGACTAACTCAATCCAGGATGACATATTTGTTCTGAATGGATCTATGTAGATACAAATCACTCAACGTCACTACACTACATCTTCTGAATCAGTTATCCAGGATTACCCGACTATTTTTAACTTGTTAAGAATCAACCCTAATGGAGGGTGGGGCTCTAAATGGGATATCTAACCTAGATTTTAATTTTTTTGATGAGTGGGCCTGAGCCTTTTGGGTGCACCAAAATTTTCTAGAGTTCCCTAATCAGTTGGAAGTTGTTAGTCTGCGTCAAATAGTATGGATCTCCCAGTTTGCCATCTATTCACCAGGTGAAATATTTCTTGATCTTCTTAGCCGCTGGTGTTTGATCACTAACACCTTTCATTTGTCCCACGATGAAGAATGGATAATTTTATGGGATGTCTATCAGATAGGGGGACTTCCTATCCTTGGCAACATGTATGATGAATTTATTCCTGCGACCAGTACTTGGGAGAATGTTGAACTATTATCTCTATTGGTGAGAGATTTAATAGTCCTGGTAGAGGGACTGCTTAGTCATCCTCTTCATGACCATTCGTTTATTTCATTTGAATATTAGATATAATTGTTCCTATAGGAAAGCGGTTGAAGCTAAAAGTCCACCACAACCAAAATCATCCGACTCAACACTCCTGACAAATTTCCAGCTCATATTGTGCTACCCTCAAGGCGGGTCACTACACCACCTGGGGTTATGAGGTTTGAATAGACATCTCTCCAGAGCTTATACTAGAAGATTTATTTTCTATGTTACTGAGTGGATGGATATTCCCCTCTTGAAATGTATACACCAGTGTCTGGGCCTGCACTTTAATGATGGCAGACACATTGGCGGAGGGAAAACCCATCAACCTAGCCATCCCCACCCTTTCCTGAATCTATGAACTATTAGGGCAGATACAATAAGGGAAGCCTCCACATTGTCTGAGTGGGCCATTTAAAATTTTTTATGGATGGATGGAAGATTATTTCCACTGTTATGAGTATCATCATACCATAATGGTTCCTCATTCTAACTTCCACCCAACCCTTCTTAGTATTTTCGTCCTTCTCCCCCGATATATGAATGTTGATGGATCAGTTAAAATAATGAGTGATGTTTCTCAATTTTCTTTTGCATCTTACCCTGCTCCTTATGGAATAATAGTGGATAATGGGTAGGGTTCTTCAGAAGCACGTTAATACCACATGGAAATTCATAATGAAATATTAACCACTCTTATAAAAAGGATGACCGTCTGTGAAACTTATGCACCCTACTAGTTTTATAGGTAGTTTGTATGTCTACAATGGGTCACACTCCTTCTGATTACCCTGGTTAAAAGGGATCTCACCCGGAAATCCTTAATCAACTATGGTTGATGATTTTATAGGAGGACTCTGGCATGCATGTTTTTATTCCTCCCAAATCAGCCTATACTTACTTATCATTAGATAATTCCCAACAATGGGTAGCGTGTTATCCTGAAAATATACTGGCCAGTCCAGTATGATGGGTGTAAAGACCCTTGACTACTTCTAGTCCCATTATGCCTATTCCAGTTACATCATCTCCCTCTATTCATATTTCCCGAAGGCGCTCAATTCATCACCAAATTTGTTCGAAGGGGGCTTCATCTGCTCAGCCTATCCTTGTGGATAGTGATTCAGACCCCACACCTTCTGCTAATACATTTCTTGGTCCTACTGAAGATGGTCTGAGTGGAACATCATTGAATACCCCTGAAGTTTTTAATCAACCCCCTGAGCTTGTTTTCAGATATCGGATCACCCACAGGGCAGGAGGGATCCCCCACTTGGGTGACCCAACCTAGGGCAGCTCAATATGCCATGGTGTCATTCCTCAACTACATACCCATTGTGGAAAAGGAACAGAGTCAGGGTTCCAATACTGTTAGGAGACATTGATCCATGTGGAGAGGGGCGTGGCTTCAAATATGTACTATTGTTGCTGAGACTCCTCTTCCAGAGTTTGTTGATGAGAAGGACACCCTTCGGTGGCTATTTACCGACTTGGGTTCTGGAGGCTTAGACTACCGACATATGCACCAACTTGTGCACCATATTATCATAGTTCGAGACGATATAGTTGGTTGTGAAGAAAACCTTGCTTAGTTAAATGCTTTGCAACATTAGAAAAATAATTTTCAGGATCTTATCAAAGCACTACATCACTTAATGGCTGAGGAGACAGACACTAATGACTAAGAAATTTCCCAAACAGAAGAGTTACAGGAGTATGAATCTCATGTGACCAAGATAAAGGAACAACTGGCATCAATGGGTTCTAACTTCGAATCCATTAAACAGAAAATGTGTGATCTTTGTACTATACAGAAGAAAGTGCATCCCTTAGTTGAATCTAAAGCTATATAGAGGACTGATTTAGAGAAAGCTCTTGACAGTCCATACCAGACAATAATTGATCCATTGGAAAGAGCTAAGTAGGATTTGTTATAATATTTTTAGATTATATCGTTCCATTTTTTTCTTTACTATTAGGGAGAGGCTTCAGGTTGTGGATGTACTCCTTATCTGCATTTAATAAAATTATTTTTTTCACCCCAGTGCTTCTCCTTTACCCTTTCGTACAGTGTCAATTATTTGTTATTGACTACATTTAAATATAAACCTAAACATGATGTTAATTTTAATTTCAATTTAGAATAAAGGAAATAATCATATCATGCACTATTTTTTTTCCTGAGTTGTGGGGATCAATGAGAATAATTAGACTCTTGTTAGGGTTACATGGTAAACGCTACAAACTTTGTGCCTTTTCTACTATTACCCTAATTTTTTCCTAATCCCCTTTTTGTGTTGGCTTAATAGGAATAACTTAAATTTTTCTTAGGATTATCTTAATGATTTTTCAACCTAATAAGATTTGTTTCTCTTGAGTTTTTTTGGTTGCTCGATATTTTTTCCTAAACCGTACATGTCGTAGGTTTAGCGAGTTGGTACTCGACTTTTGTCCAAGATGCCCTTTGAGGGCTTTCATCCTAGTGAGTGTTGTATCTTTCATGGGAAGTTTAAAGTCTTGAAAATAATACTATCGTTACTGGTATTTTAGGACAAATATTTTTTACTAAGACTGATATTTTAGGTTGAATAGTTTGGACCCTGATTTGTAGGGAGAGGGCCCCAATTTAGGACTCGTTAACCTAGAATGTCCCACAGCTTTCAAACATGGATTAGGGATTTTTTATTGACCTTGAATTATGTTGTTCTTATACATGGAACATGATATGGGGCATAGAGGCCAATGGGCATATAGAAGTAGGGAAATCCTCTCTTAAAGACAAATTTTGGTTAACAAGTCATTTTTTGGGCCATTTATGCAGAGTCATCGGGGCATTATGTGCATAGTTAAACAAAGGGGCACTTAAGACACTGAACTACCATTTTAGATGGCCAAGAAATTTTATGGAAATTCATTTTTGTTTCATTGTTGAAGACCATAGTGGGTGTCCTATTGAGGTAATGATGTCTGAAAGTATGGGGGAATTTACATTGGTTATGGTCTAGAAATCACTCACACACGAATTTGACTTGTGCAAAGGAGTGAAAGTGCATGGTGTAGTTTAGAATTGTACAATTGGAACTTTTGAGACTTATGGTTTAATGTCTTTTTTTACTCTAACTAGAGGGGTAAACAATTTTCCTTTTCTATGATAGTCTGTCCATAAATTTTCTATCACCTTCAAGCATGAGGAAAGGAGAAAAAAATCTAAACTGTAATCTGGGGGGTTTCTGAAACTGGGGAATGAGGTGATACATAAACTCCATAGGGGCACATAGAGATAGGAAAATCCTCTCTTGAGGATGAATTTTCCTTTGGTTGACAGTCCATTTTTGTGGGCAACATATGCAGAGTCATTGGGGCATTATGTGCATGGTCAAACAAAGGTGTCTGCAGGACACTAGTCATCCATTTCTGATGGTCATGAATGCTTATGGGGATTCATAAATTTATGTACATAGAGTATGGTGTGTGAATATGGGTTCCTGATCATGAAAATGGGGTATTTCAGGTTGAAATTTATTGGAAATATCAGGAATTAGTGGAGGCATTGTTATCCTATCCATGTGAGTTGTTTCCTTACATAGGTCTGACCCATACGTAGGCAGGGATGGGACAATTCTGTTTCATGGATGGACCCAAAATATGATATTTGGATGTCACTAAATATCTTGTGATGGAAGGAATCAATCCATACATATTTCTTTTAAGGTTTATCCTTATGCGGATTTGGTTCACACATATGAATGAGGCATCTTTGTCTTGTGAACGGGGTTACTAATGAGTTAAGACTCGTGTTGGAATTTCCTGTGCATACTCATTTCATGCACAAAAACATGGGGTAAGGCACTCCTTGGCATGTCAGGACCCAAGAATAAACATTGATTGTCCAGAATCATGCGGTTTTAATGTCATAATATTAGGACATTCATGTAGAATATATGATTAATTGTAGAATGATCAGGCCGAGGTGTTCCAACATGTCCAAGGCATGGATAGGAAGGAAAGTGTAAGCTGCAGTTTCAAGGGATCTCAAATCAGGAGAGAAGATATAGGGCTTGGAAGCCATTAAGAGTACGTAAACAAGAAAATCCTCACCTGAGGAATAATTTTCCTTTTTTTGACAGACCGTTTTTATGGGAAATATATGCAGAGCCGTCGGGGCATTGTATGCATAGTCAAACAAAGGTGTCCATAGGACACTGGACTTTCATTTCTGATGGCCTTGGAGGTATATGAGGATCTAAAATCGCTCGAAGAGTGGAGTTTGATAGGCATAAAATACGTGTCTGGACATGTTAGAAACATTCAAACCATGATCACCCATAGAGTTGGGAACTCTCATAGACATATTTAGCTTGCATGCAATGTGAGTCATTTTGATTCCCTTGTTGGAGCGAGGTCCGATTTTGAAGATTGGGGTGCCCTGAAATCAGGATCCCTGTATAGGTCTAGCATGATATTAGTGATTGGGGCATCTTAGAAACATTTTGGCATACCTTTTATTTTAACATCATATGGTTAGGAATTGGTTTCCTCATATGGAAGGGAAAACTTTAACATGCATTTTAAAGTTGTGCAAACAAGACCAGTGGATTGGTTTTCCCTAGTTTTGTGGGGAATCCCCTACTGAAATTTCTAATCCCATGTGATCTATGACCAATGTGAGAAACAAGGGGCCATAAGGGTTTCACTCTACCACCTAATGATAGAAGGATCAAAGAAAAGATAATTGTTGGGCCATGTAGTTTAACGTCATGCAGTGGGGATGTGGGTGACTTGACATGAACGAGCTAGCTGTTGTGGGTCCATGAAGTTTTAAGTCTCGCAGAAAGTATGTTGATAACACAGTTTAATTTCATGTTGTAGGGATTAAATATCAAATGAATCATGTGTAAATATGGGCTAATTAGTTTGGGATATCCCTGGTATGCCCCAGACGTTAGCAGGGCAAGAAAGTCTATAACATGATTCTAGGATCCCTTGAATCAGGAGGTATGATGAGAAGCTTGGGAGCCAATGGGCATAAATAAGTATGAAAAGCATATCTTGAGGATGAATTAGCCTTTGGTTGACATGTTGTTTTGTGGGAAATGTATGCAGATCCACTGGGGCATTGTGTGCATAGTCAAAAAAAGGTGTCCACAGGACACTAGTTGTCCATTTCCAATATCCATGGGTGATTATGGAGATTCGAGATTTCTTGGGGCATGGATTTTGATGGATTAAAGGGGGGATATTTGGGTATGTGATAAATATCCAAACCGAGATTAGTTATGAGTTATGGAATACTCTACATTGATTTGAATCGTATGTAAAGGGGGCATGATCTTTTGACTAATCCTTATTGTGGGGATCAAGGTTAGGGATCTTCCGCATAGATTTAAATTTTCATGGAGGATATGGGGGCATTTTTTTACCTCACAACTGGACTCAGTAAATCCCAGGTGTCACTACATATCTCATCATGTCAAGAATCAAGATACACGTAGTTATCAAGATACCATAAAGTTTAACATCATGTGGTTAGGACTTCCTTGGCCATGTAGTTTAACGTCATGCAGTTAGGAATTATGAATTTCCCTGTGCAAGTCTGACCTGTATGCTAGGGGAGGAATTTTTTCCATGGAAGATGGACTAGGACATGGGATCCGGGCATCACTGCGTATCCTAAAAAGGTAGGAATCAAAACACATGTAGTTATGTTATCCCATGTAGTTTAAAGTCATATGGTAAGGATGAGAGTGGACTGATGTGAAAAAGATGAGGTGGGTGAAGTGTTGGGTTTGAACATCATGGAAGTTTCCTAAGTATCCAAATTAGTTGGGAATCAAAGTTCACGTAGTTTTGAAAACATGTTCCTTGTTCTGGTCTGACCCATGAACAGGAAAAGAGTAGTTTTTTTTAATGGTGGCTAGACCAGGATGAAGGATCTGGGCATCACTACGTATCCTATGAGGGTAATAATCAAGGCACATATAGTTCTTGAAAAATCTCCATGCCAGTATGACCTGTACATAGAGAGGGGATCATTTGTATCACATGGTAGCTGGACCAAGACTTAGGGTCAAGGTGTCTCTACGTATCCCATTGATGAATAGAAATCAAGCCATACATAGTTCTTGTGGTACCTTGTAATTTAACGTCGTACAGTTAGGACTTTTCATGGATTCCCCTGTTCAAGTCTGACCTGTATGCAGGGAAAGGGACATTGTTGAATTTGGATAGTGGTGGGACCAGGATGTAGAATTCGGGTGTCACTACATATCTTGTGAGAAAAATAATCAAGTCATACATAGTTCTGAGGTTCCCTGTACCGGTCAGATTCGTGCACAGAGAGGGGCAATTTTATACCATTCTTTCAAGATGATGGTCTTATCATACTCCTTTATGATTTTTCCATTCGTGGAAACCCTTACCTCTATTCCTAGGATCACGTGAGTTATACTCAGTGTGAGAAATAAGGAGTTACTAGGATTTCCTCTATAGTTCAGGGGCAACAGAGGATATAACAAAGGCATTTCATGTCATGTGATGGTTGGTCCAAGACTAAGGGTCAAGGTGTTTCTATGTATCCCATTGATGAATGAGAATAAATTTGTACATAGTTCTTGAGATACCTTTTAGTTTAACATCATGCGGTTATGATGATTTGGCCATGTAGTTTAGCATCATGCAGTTAGGAGGAGTTGGCCATGCAGTTTAGCATTGTGTGGTTATAATGATTTTTGTACAGTTTAACATCATGTAGCATGGACATAGGTGGTTCTATGTAGTTTAAAATCCTGCAACTAAGATGATTATTTTATAATTACACAAATTATTTATTTAGGAACCTCACATTGGTGGGAGCTGTGGTGAGTTGTCCATACATTGAAATTAATCATATGCTCCATTAGAGTAGACTTTGTGTATGACATATGGTTCTTCCCATTTTAGATCTAATTTTTTAGGTTTATTTTTGAGTATCATTGGAGTTTTGAGGACCAATACCATATATCTTTAAAGTAAATACTGAAGTAAAACTTTTTTATTGAAGACTCATACGATCCGGTTCTGGTAGACTTTCAAATGGTGAAGAGTGTGAAATCATTTCTCATCCAACTGCTTCATCTCATCAAACTGTTTCTGGGACTGCTCATCTATGGATAGTTGATCACAGATGGCCACAAATAGCAATGGAAATTGAACTTCAATGGGTAGAACTACCTCTGTCTTGTATACTAATGAGTATGGGTCACTTGATTGGTGGTGCGTGTCATGGTCTGATAAGCCCGTAGAACATGGAGGAGCTTATCCGGCCATGATTTCTTGTCCTTGTCCATCATCTTCTAGAGTATATTGGATAGGGTCTTGTTTAAGTCCTCTATCTTCCCATTGGTCGTTGCATGGTAGCAGGATGAATGGTTGGCCTTGATGCCATACTCCTGATACATCTTGTCCAATTCAACAGAGTAGAAATTGTCACCATTTTCTGTCAGTATTTTATGAGGGACACCAAATCTAGTGATGGTTTTGGATTTCAAAAATCTGAAAATGCTTCTTTCTCTGACTGCTTTGAGGGGTACAAATTATACCCATTTGGAAAATAATTTGGTTGCTGTGAAAATATATTTGAATTTTCTGGCCATGGTGGGAGGATATTATCCAATGAAATCCATTCCCCATATGGTAAATGGACAAGAGTATTTGGCTATATGGAGTAACTTCTAGGGTTTGTGGATGAAATTTTCATGAACTTGGAAGGAATGGCACTTCTTGGTGAATGTGGCACAATCCTGTATCATGGTGGGCCAATAATACCCAAGCCTTCGAATATGCTGCGAGATCTTGGATGCTGATTGATGTGATCCACAGGTTCCATCATGAACTTCTTTCATGATGAAAATGATCTATTCTCCATCAATTCACCTAATAAGGACTCCATCAAGGCCTTAGTTATAAAGGACCTTTTGTCAGTTTGTGCTATCATACAGGATAAAGTTGGTTGCCTGTCTTCATATCTATTCCCTTCCAACCCTATTTAGTGGGATCTCTCCCCTTTGAAGGTAATCCACAATGGGAGTCATATAGCTAGTTATAGGACCATAAGAATTAGCGATGAGACTAATTTTATTGATTTCTTCTATGTTGGACTTAATGAATGGTAAGACCATCTGTCAGTGGGCAATACTGATGAATTTTTCATTCTGATTCAGGTCATCCAAAGTTGTGGCTATATTTTCCAATGCATCGGATTGTGAATTTTTTGATCGAGGGACATAAGTCAATATCTACTCTATTAGGAATTCTTTCATCAGTTCTCAAACATGGTTCATCAAAGGGATCAACTCCTCTTTCTTGATAGCATAGTCACCATTAACTTGATTGATGACTAGTTCAAAATCACCTTTAATCTTTAGGTGTTCGGTTTGAACTTGGAGTGATAGCTCTAAGATTTCTATAAGGGCCTGATATTCTGCTTCATTGTTTGTGAATCCATGTGACGGTATGAAGGAATAGGGAAGAAATACTTTTTCTGAGGATATGAGTATGACTCCCAACCCCACTTTGTTGAGTCTAGGGTCTTCCATTCTTTTTCCTGTCGGGCTTCGGGAGGCACCATCGAAGTGAATTTCCCACATATGGGAGTTATCTTGAATAGAGAGAACACTTACTTAGTAGGTAATTCAACATCTAATGGGGACACCTCCATTAAGGGATGCTCTTCTAGTAAATCTTCTAATGTATGGACTTTAACGGTTTTCTGCGGTATGAACCATATATCAAACTGCTGCAGGATGACCACCCACCCTGATAGGCATCTAGTTAACATTGGACAAATAAGAATATACTTGAGCGGGCTGCTATGTGATACCAAGTGAAATTTTTGGTGCTACAAGTAATTCCCCAGCTTCTAGACTACAAATATCAATGCAAGGCATCTATTCTCGATATTTTAATAGAGAGTCTCAACATCGATCATGATTTAGATGAGGTAATAGAGACTATTCTTATTGCTGACATCATTCTTATATACAAGGAAGGCACCTAAGGATCACTCTAAGGTGGTCACATAAAAAATTATTGGTCTTTCTTAGATAGGCGACATTAGTACCGGTGGGCTTAAGAGATATCTCTTGAGATTGTCGAATGCTTTCATACAATTATTAGCCCATTGATATTCCACCCCTTTTTCATAAATGTAGTGAAGGGAATTCATTTTCCTATGAGGTTGGCTATGAAGCACCAAATGTAGTCTAGGTGTCTTTGGAGTCCTCTCAACTCAATGGGGTTATGAGGAGGTGACATGCTAAGGATGACCTTTGTCTTCTTAGGGTCGACTTCAATGCCACGATGATGTATAATGAAGCTGAGAAATTTTCTTTAAGTAACACCGAAAACACACTTTAGGGGATTTATTTTTAGAATATTCTATTGTAGTTTATTGAATATGGTTTCAATATCTACCAGGTGGTATGAGTGTTGTTTCTACTTAACCACCAGATCATCCACATAACATTTGATGAAGTTTCCCAGGAATGGTTTGAAGATGTAGTGCATGGCACACTGATATGTGGCGTTGGTATTTTTTAAACTGAAAGACATCACTTTATAGAGAAAACCCCCTTAGAGAGACCTGAAGGAAATGTATTATTCATCCTCTTGGGTCATTCAGATTTGGTTATATCCTAAATAACTGTCCATGAAAGAGATAGCCTCATATACAGTAGTTGCATCGATCAGAAATTCTATGATTGGGACCAGGAAGTTATATTTTAGGAAATATCGATTGAGATCCCTAAATTAAATGTATACTCTGATATTCACATTCTTCTTTTTTATGTGGAAAATGTTGGCCATCTAGATGGGGTATTGGAATTCCTGAATGAGTTTGGTTCTGATGAGCTTGTCGAATTTAGCCTCTATTTTGGTAGCATAGGTCGGGTGTGTCCTTCTGGCAGCTTACTTGTAACCATGGTGGTCTTCTGGAAGGCCCAGGTGGTGAGTTTCCACCTATGGATCGAGGCCTATCATTTATATATAATTCCAGGTGATAACATCTTGATTATACTTCAGGAAGGAGTTATATACCTCTTGCTCTTTGGGAGGCATGGCTGCACTAATCAGAGTGGGTCACGGGTCTTCTTCCGTAACCAAGTTGATTTCCTTGAGTTCATCAATAGTGGTAGAGACGTCTTCCTCAAATTCTAGAGGGGCATCCCTTAGGCCTTATTCTTCCTCCTCTGCATCCTCTTCATCTTCTGATGGGGAAAAAATTCTTGAAATGATTGCTCCATAGTTGAGGTAAGAGTTGCAATTTTGGTGTCTAGGAGGTGAAGTCGTCTCTTCTACCTCAACCACCGGTGGGGCTTCTTTGGAGAAGATGAAGTGAGGGGTAAAATAGTTTCCTCGTCTTCTTTGAGTGACAAAACACTTCCTCATGCGTTAGTGGGAGAGTAAAGGATTTTCTATATTTTTTATGATAGTTCAAGTGCATTTCTATTCGAGCCCTCACTATTATCTTAGGAGTCAGTGAGATTTTCAACATTATCAGGCTTGGTGACCGTGACCGAAATCACGAGGACTACTGAGTATGTTTCTGAATTTGGACTTGTTCACTCAATATTATTGATGGTAAGTATGTATTATTCCTCTAGTTGTTTGATGGGATCAAAAGAAACTATTTCTAAACCATTTAGGGTGGAAATCCAATCAACAACATCTACCAAAAGTCACTTCCCCTTTGGCTAGTATAAACCTACATCAATATAGTGTGATTTACAGAGGTCGAATGGGGCCTTATTAGTATATAATGTCCCACTCTATCAATTGATTTTATATTTGAGGCACTGATGGTAAGATGATGGGATGTTTGTGTGTTGATGCAGCTAGGTCCTTCCTAGTAGGGTGTTGAAGGCCATATTATTTCAGACCACTAGAAATTATGGGTGATCTATGAGGTCACCGAACTGGATTTTGAGCTTGATTTGGACTAATGGCTTCTACTTGATTTTATCATAACCCAATAGATTCACGATGTAGGGTGTCAAATCATCCTCATTGCAGCCCAACCGACTAAGTATCTGTAGTGGGAGGAGATTAAATCTAGAGCCATTATCAATGAATACTTTTTAGATATCTACACCATTTATCATGCCAGACACATATAAGGATTTGATGTGTATTTTCATGATGGAATCTTCATCTTGATTCGTGAATGAGATAACTAGACGGAATTATGTAGGATTGGTCTTTTTCTAGTAGACTTCAGCGGCAACTACCTTAGCTTCAAATTCATGGGGACTTAGTAAGTATTCAATGAGTGTATCCCTGATATCCACTTATATATTCAGTGAATCCATTTTTGACAGCTTAGCTGGTACCGAAGCTAACTATTTCAGAATGTCATATTTCTAATCTAAAGGTTGATGCTTCCCATATTGGGGATGCTCGTTCACAAAAAATTTAGTGTATTAAGCATTTTATGAAGATGGGTCAGCCCTTGGGATCAGAACTGAAGGATCTTTTGTCCTTTTTTGGATTGGACCCGACAGTTCTACTCACATGCCAAGGGAAATTGGTCACCTTTTATTCCTATGATGGATATTTTAGAAGGATTTGACCAGGGTGGATTCTTGTGGGGGTAAGAGAATTTTTTGTCCCTATTGGATCTACTGGAGAGTCCTTCAGTGGGTTTCGGAAACACTAACGTTTTGAGTGGGGGTGCATCCATAAGCTTGATTTCTTCCATGGATGTGTCTCCCTTGATATCCCTAGTTTCTGCGGCTTCTTCCTTTTTCCATCCAATTAGGTGTGTGGAATTATAGTTGATAACCATATTCATCATCGGATAAGGGATCCATCAATTAGATGAGATTGACAGAGCTAAAAATCAAATCCTCTTCTAATGATGACTTTTCCCGATCAACTTCTTCTGGTGGTGTCGTTTGGAGGGGCGGTTCCTATTGTGTTGTTTGGTGGGGTGGTTCCAGTTTTACTATTTAGTGGGGTGGTGCATGTATCTTCATATCTATTGTCATGAATTATGAGAGAGTCAAATATGACTTTGGATTTTGTGTAATTTAATCTTCCTTCACTTTCTTTCTGCCCTTTTGATTGGACAATTTTTTGGGTGGTCGAACTTTGGAGGATTGTGGGGTCAAGGATGCCGGTTGTGTTACATCAGGAGCTGTTGGAGGCACATTAGGTTGATTTAACTATTCCTAGAGTATACCATGGGCTTGGTTGATTGTTTTATATGTTATCCAACTATCGAAATTTTGATCCTTTTTGTTAACAATTTTTTGCCACTCCCCTCCTTTGTTTGGGTTAGTGGTGGAAACATATGCCACTTGTGTTAGCGGTGGTCCTAGCTTGACTTTTTTGGAATATATCTTTCATTGTAGGAGGTACTTAAATAAAAATAACTCTTGGATAATGTGTCTCAATATCCGATGTAAGGGATAGTAATCTGTTCAGTCTTCAAGACCTACTTCATCAGCCCTCTTTGGCTCAGGAAGTTGGAGAAAGTTACAATTCATGGTGGCTATGAAGTAGCCACATACTTGGTCATCCTAAAATGAGTAAAATTTATTTCTTAATTCCTCAAATTTATTTCTCCTATCCCCCCTTCACTAATCTTGTTGAGGTGGGGGAAGCTTCTAACGTCCAGGGGGGATACATGGTTTGGTGTAGGCCTTGGAGTTGGAGCTAGTGTAGGGGTGGCTTAAGCGTGATAGAATCCACTTCATCTCTTTTTACTCTTTTGACTAGGGCTGATGGGGCTTACTAGGACTTGATATTAGTCCATCTCAAGGAATCTTCTATCCTTTTAGTGATGTTATAGAAATCTTGAAACCCACTAGTATATTTCACTGGGATGAGGGGTGTTTTCATCTCATCCTGATGATTATCGATGCACATGGACAACATCTCATATTGGGGGAGTGACCGGTTTAGGTAGTAAGTTAGACCTTTCCGTCTGGAAATGAAGTATGAAGCTCTCTCATTCTCTCACTATTTGTAGTTCATGAGGTCACTTACTATTGTTTTTGGAAACATTGAGCTGAACTAGAATAGGAACTGGCGTCAGAGATCCTCCTAGCCTGTTATTGAATTATTAATCAAGATGATATACAAGAAAAATTCTGAACCTTATAGAGTTATCACAAAGCATTTGAGCTTCACAACTTCTTGTTGTTTCAGGGTTCCCATTATGGGGTCACAGTAATATGCGTAGTGCATTAGATGTTGCTCCAGGTCCCCTGAGCCATTGAACACTGGGAATACGGGGTTCCCAAAATTTGGTGGTGGTGGAACGTTGCTTACCTAATCAGGGTAAGGTTTCCATTCCGACTATATCGGAGCATGCCTCCCTTCCATGGCTTCTAATCAAGTCATCAATGACTCAATGGTATTCATGATCCCTTGATGCATTTCCTGATGAACATGAGCATGAGAGGGTGTAGTAGGGGGTAGGATTTGATGTATCGGCACTGCTAGAGCTTGAGGTGCATACCCAACTGGGGGAATCCTTTCTAGATTCACCTAAATCTATTCTGGTTGCTTCCCCAATGGAGGGAAGTCTTGATATCCTACTGGGATTTGGTTTAGGTAGACTGATGGTCCCAGGGCTTCCTTAAACTAACTTTCAAGCCTTGCTTCATCTGTCGAGATGAGCCCGTGGGGCATAGGTACATCCGATGGAAGTGTTTTTTGATGCTCCACCTAGAGAACATACCCAGTAGGATAACTTTCTCGTAGCAGCTCAGCATTGATTCTCCTTACCTTTTTCATTTCTTCCTCCTATTTAGTGAATCTCTTCTCAATCATGAGGGAAGAGTTCACATTGGGAGGAGGAGGTGGGTTGTATGCAACCTTATTATTATTCTTATCCTTATTGGGGATTGGAAAAGGAGGAAATGATGGATTAGCTAAGGGAGTACCCAAATTTAAGGCAACCCATTGGTTCCAGGTACGCACACCTTCATGCTCAGTGTGGACCTCCACTAGAAGGGAACCATCTTCTCTCGCATCCTCCTCATTTAGATTATATTCAGTAAGGTATGTGGGATTGATATCCATGACATTCATCGATGCATACAGCATTGGGGTGTCATACTGGATGTTGAATGGTATGAGGGCTTCGTGCGTCCCTTGTTGGATCTTCTCCTTCCATCCTAAGACCCTCTTTGAGTTTCTTAGAAAAGGGTGACTCAAAGGGAGCCTTTATGTGACCTATAATTACACCTCCTCCCTAGGGGAAATTATTCACAATATTGGATAGAATGAGCAACCTATCTATTTGTTGTCCTCCCCAGGTGGGAAAAGACAGACTTCTGTTGGGCGGGTGGTTGAGGTAAAAATGCCCCCAGCCTTGTGGGATGGGGTTTATCCTATTCTCCCATTAATGTGTCTTGGCTTGGATATTTTGGTCGTACAGGGGCACTCTATGTTAAAAATGTCCCCAGCCCTGCGGGATGGGGTTACTCCCGTACCATGGTGGTTTCTGATTCTATTATTGCCTTCTTGATTCTGCACATTCCAATGCGGGCATAGCCTGAATATGGTGCTGGATCTGCACATGAATTATTTTCTTACAAGGAAATGATCAATTCTTGTTGGTTAGATTCCCTTAGGTAAGAAGCTTGTTAAATGTTCTCAGTGTCCTGGTTTAAGATTTTCTCGATGGATTTCTCTCATCGAGCCTGACACTTTTGAGGCTTAATCAAGGCCAATTCTTGTTGAGTGGGCCACATTTCCTGGATGGGTACTTAATTTGGTTGTCGTCTTTAGATGATGACATTGTAGGATTCCATTTCTAGTGAGTTTTACTGGATGGGACATGGGGTGAAGTGTAGAGATCCTTGTTCTTCCCACCCTTGGATGTGAACACCAGACAGGGAGTGTAATGTCTCAGAATTTTTATATAATTTTTTTTAATTATATGGAATTATTTTGAGACCTCAAAATATGACGGTGTGTGATTTTGAGGCTCGGAGTGCCCGTAATGATCCTTCAAAGTTTTTTTAAGCTTTAATTAGCACACCTAAGCAGTTTTCCTAAAAAAGTGGAATAACTCTTAAATGGTTTCCCTGATCAGAAATATGAGGGCCCTGTTGCACTCAGGATGGTGGGTTTACCCTAGGTGAAAATTAATTTTAGTCGGTGTGGGCCTCCTGCGAGAAAACCCAAAAATGGCATAACTGTAAATAAAATAATTAAATAAAGTTATTTTATTTTTCAAATTCTTATAACTCATGAATGGTGACTTGGATTAAAAATATGAGACCACCAATGAACTCGTGAAGGTATGCTCTATTTAGTAAGATACTAACAATAGCCGGTGTGGGACACCAGTGAAAGTTAGTTTTTGGCCATAAATAAAATAATTAAGTGACAATTATTTTATTGTAAAATCCATAACATCTAAACAGTAACTCGGATTGAAAATCTGAGAGTACAGTTGGGTATGTTGAGGTGTTTTCTCCTTAGGCGGATCCTGACCTTGACCAGCATGGGTCGAGGGTTAATGTTAATAATTTATTGAACTTTTTTTGGGTACATTCAGTAAATGTGCGAGTGGCATTTTATAACTTTTGAACCGTTGATTGAATTAAAAATTTGATGGCACTGTTGAATCCGCAGCACTGGGATTCTCTTAAGGGAGGATTTACATTGACTGTAGTGGGTCCAGATAAAAAATTAAGTTTTGTGACTTTTTAAAAGAAATGAAATAATATAATTTTAATATTTTATTTCATATCCTTCAATGGACAAGAAAAGGGGTGGGGCTAGCGATGTGTCAAGACAATAAATGGCTTGACCTGCCAACCCTAAGTAACGACATCATTGGGGAATTAGGAAGTTTCCTAATTGATAAGCCCCATTAAACTCCAATGTCGTTACTTACCCTCCCCCTCTCTTATATATATGGAGCTTGAGGAGGGGTATAAGAACAACTTCACCATGTAACGAAGTGCTGAAGGAGCACCACGATGCTGGACCCTTAGAGGAAGGAGCCGAACCCAGCGGGAGGTGATGGACAACACCGAACCACGAACTGGAGGACGACGTATGAGCGACGTCATTGGGAACCAGTTGTGGGAACGAATAACACGATCCACCTTCAAGAATGGACGCTCTCCAACGGGCTTTTTAGGTAGGGGGTTTATTTGTTTATATTTCCTTAAAATATTCCCTCTTCCCCATTATTGAAAATTATATAAAGAACATGGGTCAACCGACTAACGGGTTGATCCATGAATCATTCATTTTGTGGGAGGTTGTTACGGGGTATCCTTGTGGGGTTTTGTTTGTTGTTTAATACAAGAAATTGTTAAACCCATTTTACCCTCCCTTTGATCACAAGCTAACGTAGAGGGCACGAGCCTAACAAACCCTACCCAAACCCTCTGCAACTTTGTTACACTTTCACCTTCTATAGAAGACTGTCGGCTTGGAAGCACCAAGTGGCTACGAAGGAGGCGACGTGCCAACGCACGCTGCGAGAGGAGGCCGCAGCTCGAATCCACGACAGATATCAGAGCGGCCGGAACCAGCCGACCGCGGAGGAGGTGCGGCACGTTGTCACACGCTGTCGGTGTGAAAAGGGACCATGGATCGTTAGCTACGGCAGATAGAGAAGGGGGCTGGCTCGTCGACCGGCCGAGGAAGGGAAGGGCGGCACACCGTCATGCGTCACCAGTGAGTTGGAGACCGTGGTCGAACCCATAGTGAAGTAGGTGGAACCCGCACCTCCGGCGGGTTCCGTAGTGACCTGGTGGCGCCCATGAGGTGCCACCGCTTCAAAGGCTGAACAGCCTTTGGACATTCAGGATCTCGAGGGACCGACTCCCCCGAGCCTCCTGGAAGAAGCACTGTGGGCTATGCCCTTCGTGGTGGGGCCGCCCTCCTGTGGGCCATCGCCAGTGGGTCAGGCCGCCTACCAGCGAGTCGGGCCGCCTGCCCAACAGGCCGCCGCCAGTAGGTTGGGCCACCGCCCAGTGGGCCGGGCTGCGCCCCACCACGGGCTGGGCTTCCCTTGCTGGCCGCCCGTTTTTGCGAGTCAGGCCGGACCTCAGCCCAGCGGGCCGAGTCCACCGCGGCCCAGCCCAGACCAGACTCGGGCCCAGAAACACTTAAAGGGCCTTATCTCGAGAACCAGACGTCTGTTTGACGAATCTTCTATGGTGTTGGGATCCTTGGAGTGAGATGGTGCTTTTGACTTATTCTATGAAAGTTTTGGAGAAACTTGGTGTACGACTGGGTTGGATCGCACCCAAATCTAACTGGGCCCTCGGCACTGAAATTCCAATAATGCACCGACCGGGCATCTGGTTGACGCGCCGTCTATTGCATTGGAACCCTTGTGATATGAAAGATCATCGGGTTACTTATTTGTGAGACTTCGTGTTGGTTGAAATATAACCAATGGCTTGGGGAGAAGTTCTCCCAAGCGTGCTATGTACGGAACCCTACGACTGGCTGATACCTGATGACTGCTGACTTTTCAACTCGGAGTGACTCGATGGCCATGGTATGCGATTGGGAGGAGTACCTCAGTAGGACACGGTGGGGAGCGGCCATGGTATGCAATGGGGAGGAGTACCTCAGTAGTCCAAAGTGGGGGAGCGGCTCTGTGTGACCCGGTAGACCCATAGTACACGATGGGGAGGAGTACCCCAGCAGTTCAAGGTTTGTGGGAAGGGCCTATGTGTGACGTGGCAGGCCCACTATACTCGATAAAGGAGGAGTTCCCCAGTAGCCGATGTGTTCGACGTTGTGATTGGGAATGTTACTTATTCCTAGGCCTAGAGAATCGGTGGCTGGCAATCAGCATTCATAACAATCCTATGTGGGTCAACATCATATCCTGTTTTTATGAGTTGTATACCTGGTTTGAGCTAAGACTCTAATCGATTTGTGTCTATTTCTTTGTGATTTGTGATTGAGATCATACTATGTGGTTTACCTTTTGAAATTCTGAGCAACCTTCAGGGTCTCATGGTCTCTACTGACTGTCGTTATACTCACCCCTACACGGGCTTCGCCCACACCTAGTTGTGTCTTTTGAAAATGACGCACAACATTGATCGAGGCTGAGCGATCCAGGACTGGATGGTGCTCGGAGGTGGACCATTTGGCGTCATGTGATGCAGGGACTACTGATCGTGAGCTGTACCTACCCTTTAGGTAGGATCTGTACTGGGCGATCTAGGAGATACTTTTCACTTTTTAGTTATTTTTTACTTTTCAGTTGTACTTGTACTTTTCTAGTTGGGCTTGTATTCTGTCCCCTTACTTTTAGCACTCTTTTACTACAGTGTTTTACTTCATAGTTTCTTCTTATTGCATTCTATTATGTGTGTTTGTACAGGTTTAAAGGTAATTCCTTCCCATTTTTAGGGATATGCTTTTCCGGTGCTAGTTGTCAGCCCCTGGCCTATGGAAGGCGGGCTTGGGGTAGTCACAGCATGGGCCCCGGGGGACGGGTCGTGACAAGTGGTATCAGAGGAATCAGTTCTACCAAAGAACTAGGACTCTAATATTTTCAATGTAGCAATAGTGTTAAGTGTTATGAGTGTGGTTTTCAGTTTGGGGAGTCTAGTGTTGGTGTGGCGGCCGACATATCCATACACCAGGACCCTGAATTCTGATTTTCCTACTCAGTACATGGAAACACTGATTGCATGTGTTTTTGAAGTGTTTTTCTTGTGATCTTTTTGAGTCTGATCACCATGTATAAGTTAATGAATGTGTCACACCTATTCCATATTAGGATGTCACCGCATAGACAGCTATCTAGGATTCCTGAGAGAGTACACGACGATGTCCCACCGAGTGATGAGGATCTGGTGTAGGGCCCTCTTATTATATTGGAACCTTCGGGTGGTGTACCAGTAGCACCACCACCCATTGGGAAGTAGTTACCACCAGCCTCATTGGCGGATGGTGCATGCCAACTGAGCATGTTTCATGAGTTCCAACGGCAGAGGCCTCTAAGGTTTCGAGGCAAGACAGATTCCCAGGAAGCTGAGGACTGGCTGGAGGTTGTGGCTAGAGTTTTCCGCCTAGTTAGGACACCAGTTGAGTAGATAGTGATCCTAGCTACTGGTCTTTTCTAGTATGTGACCATGAGGATGGTCTGTAGGGTAATTAGGATTCGATACCTGGATCGTTACCTAAGATGGTACCTTCGGGTAGTGTTCCATCTATATCACTGGTCATTGGTCAGCAGTTACAACCGGTAGTACCAGTATAGGACACATGTAGGCTTAGTTCCTTACGCATGTTTCAGCATCTGATACCCCTTAGGTTCCAAGGCGATACCAACTCACAGTTGGCTAAGGAATGTCTTGAGGAGGTTGTTGAGAGTTCCCTAGAGCTTCTACAGCTTCTGAAGGATGACATGTCGATAGCTGAGTATTCATCAAGGCGTACCAACTATTCCAGGTACTCTATGAATACAGTATGGCCAGTGCTTTAGGGATCAGACCTCCGAGAAAGGTGTGTTTAGGGACATCCGATCTAGCACTTTTCCTCTAAGAATTCCTACTTATGTTAGGGTGTTAGAGAGAACCTTTTTGGTTGAATTTTCTTTGGCTGAGCGGATACATCTAGTGAATGTCAGCAGTGAGAAAGTAGGAAACCGGTGCCAGTCTCATAGATTTAGGCGTGTAAAATATTTCAGGAAGAGGATGTGTTAGGGACAGACGAATCTGTAGGGATACCGACATGGAAGCAGAGCTGGGAGAGTAGCATGAGGTGGTGTACATTTCGACATGTTACAACCACCCCCCTTTATGGTCCCCACCAGGCTCAAGGAGCTGGAGGACAGGGGAAGGGAGTAGCTACATGTGATCAAGGAGTGCGACCCAAGGTATCTAGGGATGATTAGAGGTATAGTTTGTGTCTACTACTTACTGTCATATTAATAGACATAGGTACCAATCATTCCTTCCTTCCATGAACCTTGTCCAAGACCTAGAGTTTCCGGTTAAACCATTGACTTGGCCCTGACTTCTGGAGATACCTTTGGGAGTAGACTCTATAATTGAACTTATGGCGATGGTGTGATCTGACCCTTGAGTTGAGAGTTTCAGTTGGAACCTCTTGGTGGAAGCGTTGAGGCCTTACGATGTTAGTTTGGGTATGGACTGGGCATCCACAGTTCATACTCATATTGACTATATTAGGAAAAAAGGTTTTGGTTTATCTACAATGTTGGAATGGGGATTCCCTTGGTTGTCAAAAAAGGAAACCCATGAAGTATAGGATAAACTCGTGCAAAGGAGGGTGCAACCGATCACTCTTGAGTCATCCATCCTTACCCTCGTGGTAGTAGGAGTTTTCAGTTTTCAGTTCCCAACAATAGTGGAAGAGCGTGAGGACATATTTTAAAAATATTTTTCTAGGATTACCTCCATGAAAGGAGAGGGACTTTTTCTTTGGCTAGGTACTACCAGAGATTTGTACCAGACTTCTCCAGGGTAGCGGCACCCTTGTCAGCTTTGATGAAAAAGGGGAAGCCTTTCCTATGGATGGAGAAGTGTCAGTAGAGATTTCAGAAGCTGAGACAGAGACTGATAAGCAGAACTATTCTACCCATAACCTAGAATTAGTAGCAGTGGTCTTTGCACTGAAGATGTAGTGGCACTACCTGATGGGTGAATAGTTTGTTGTTTACTTTGATCACAAGAGTCTTAGGTGTATCTTCTCACAGAAGGACCTAAACTTGAGATAGTGACGATGGCTAGAGCTCCTCTAGGACTATGACTTTGAGATATTCTATACTCCTAGGAAGGGTAACATGGTGGCAGACACACTCAGCAGGAGGTCTGGTCTACAGCTACTGAGTGAGGCGTCAGAACAGCTAGTCGCGCTTTGGATATCCTTCATAGATAAATATGGAGTAGATTACCTCCATTATATGACTGTTAATCCCCCAATTCTCTATCAAATTTAGGGGGTTATAGCTTGGTATGTTTACTGTGAGGATCGACATGCTCAGATATCCTCAGGGCAGGCACTTGATGGGTTTTTTGAAGGTGGGGATCACATCATCTTCTTCAGAGGACGTACCATGGTACCGGTGGCACTATGGTAGGAGGTGTTGAATGAGTTCCATAAATCCCCTCTGTTGGTACATCCTGGTGTGGAGAAGATGTACCAGGACCTCCGACGTCAGCACTGGGGGCCAAGAATAAAGAAGACAATGGAAGAGTTTTTTTCACGATTCCTCACTTGTCAACAAGTGAAGGTCGAGCATCAGGTTCCAGTAAGCTTTTCTCAACCACTAGAGGTGCCAGAGTGGAAGTGGGATGGAATATCCATGGAATTTGTGATAGGGATTCCATGTACATCTAGGGGACATGATTCTATTTGGGTGATCGTTGACCGACTCACCAAGTTGACCCACTTCCTACCCATCCGAGTGTAGGGATTAGTAGAGGGATTGGGACGCCTCTATGTATAGGAGATTGTGCGACTTCATGGGGTTCCATCGATGATCGTCTTTGAACATGATGCAAATTTCACATCCTGGTTGTGGAAGGTATTACAAGATGAATTCGGGACTCATCTATGTTTGAACACTTCCTTTCATCCTTAGACGGATGGTCAGATAGAGCAGACCATTCAGACGCTAGAGGACATACTTCGTGCATGCGTCCTAGATTTTGATCGCAGTTGGGAGGATCACTTGCCCTTGGGGGAGTTTTCATACAACAATAGTTATCACTCCACCATCATTATAGAACCATTCGAGGCCCTATAGGGTCGATCTTGCAGATCACCTCTATATTGGACAAACCCAGGGGAGTCAGGACTTATGGGTCCAAAGTTGGTACGAGCTACCACTGATAAGGTGCAGGTCATCTAGGAGTGGATGAAGACTGCACAAAGCATAAATAAGTCTTATGATGATAGGATATGGAGACCTTTGGATTTCCAAGAGGGAAACCATGTATTCTTGGGAGTCTCCCCTCGTCGGGGACTACGAAGTTTTTTCCGAGATGGCAAGTTATCACCGAGGTTTATTGGACCATTTTTTATACTTCGGAGGATAGACAGGGTGGCATACCGTTTGGCGCTTCCACTACAGTTGGAGAGCTAGACTTTGATGATGGGGTTACGTTTACGGAGTTTCCAGTGGAGATTGAGGATCGAAAAGAGTAGGTCCTTCGTGGGTGGTCGATACCTCTGGTGCTCGTTCGCAGGCAACACGGGAACCTCCAGGAGAGCAGATGGGAGAGGGAGGCTCAGATTCATGCTCAATACCCCTATTTTTTTAATTTTCCTTTGTTTTGGCTTTCGAGGAAGTAAATATCTAAGGTGGGGAGAATGTAATGTCCCAGAATTTCTGTATATTTTTTTTAATTATATGGAATTATTTTGAGACTTTGAAATCTAACGGCGCGTGATTCCGAGGCCCGAAGTGCCCAGAATGATCCATCGAAGTTTTCTTAAGCTTTAATTAATGCGCGTAAGCAGTTTTCCTGAAAAAGTGTAATAACTCTTAAATGGTTTCATGGATCAGAAATTTGAGGGCCATGTTGCGCTCAGGATGGCATATTTACCCCCGGCATGACTTAAGTTTAGTCAGCGCGGGCCTCCTGTGAGAAAACACAAAAATGGCATAACCGTAAATAAAATAATTAAATAAAGTTATTTTATTTTTCAAATGCTTATAACTCACAAATGGTGACTCAGATTAAAAATTTGAGACCACTACTGAACTCGTGAAGGTATGCTATCTTTAGGTAGATACTAACATTGGTCGGTGCGGGACACCAGTGAAAGTTAGTTTTTAGCCATAAATAAATAATTAAGTGACAATTATTTTATTTTAAAATCTATAACATATAAATGGTAACTCAGATTGAAAATTCGAGAGTATCATTAGGTTTTTTGGGGCGTGTTCTCCTTAAGTGGAGCCTGACCTTGACCAGCATGGGTCGAGGGTAAAAGTTAATAATTTATTGAACTTTTTTGGGGGTACGTTTAGTAAACACGCGAGTGGCGTTTTCTAAATTTTGAACTGTTGCTCGATTTAAAAATCTGAGGGCATAGTTGAATCCGTAGCACCAGGATTCACTTAAGTGAGTCTTTACTTTAACCGCAGTAGGTCCGGAGAAAAAGTTAGGTTTTTAGAATTTTTAAAAGAAATGAAATAATATAATTTTAATATTTTATTTCATATCCTCCAATAGACAAACAAAGGGGTGGGGCCAGTGACATGTCAAGACAATAAATGTCTTGACCTTCCAAACCTAAGTAACGAAGTCATTGGGGAATTAGGAATCTTCCTAATTGATGAGCCCCATTAAACTCCAATGTTGTTACTTACCCTCCCCCTCTCCTATATATATGGAGCTTGAGGAGGGGTATCCACACAGCTTCGCCCAGAAACAAAGTTCTGAAATAGAACCACGACACTGGACCCTTAGAGGACAGAACTGAACCAAGTGGGAGGTGATGGACAACACCGAACCACGAACCGGAGGACGACGTATGAACGGTATCATTGGGAAACAGTTGCGGGAATAAATAACATGATCCACCTTCAGGCACAAATGCTCTCCAATGGGTTTTCGAGGTAGGGGTTTATTTGTTTACATTTCCTTAAAGGATCCCCTCTTCCCTGTTCTTGAAAATTATATGAAGAACGCGGGTCAACCAACTAACGGGTTGATCCGCAAATCATTCATTTTTTGGGAGGTTATTACGGGGTATCCTTGTGGGGTTTTGTTTGTTGTTTAATACAAGAAATTGTTAAACCCATTTTATCCTCCCTTTAATCATGAGATAACATGGAGGGCATGGGCCTAACGAACTTAGCCCGAACCCTCCGCAACATTGTTACCCTTGCGCCTTCCGTAGAGGACTGCCGGCATTGCGGCACCAACCGGCTACGAAGGAGGCGATGCACCAACGCACACTGCGAGAGGAGGTTGCGTCACGAAGCCACAATGGACATCAGAGTAGCCAAAACCATCCAGCCACAAAGATGGTGTGGCACACTATCACACACCGCCAGTGTACACAGGGACTGTGGCTCGTTAGCTGCGATAGACAGAGAAGGCAACCAGCTCATCGGCCAGCCGCAGAAGGGAAGGGCGACGCGCCATCACACACCTCCGGTGAGAAGGAGACCGTGACTGAAGCCATGGTGAAGGAGGTGGAACTCGTGCCTTTGACGGGTTCCACGACAACTGGGTGGCGCCCATGTGGCTCCGCCACCTCAAAGCCGAACGGCCTTTGGCCGTTCGGGATCTCGGGGGAGCAGCTCTTCCGAGCCACCTGAAGGAAGGACTGAGGGTTTCGCCCTTCGCAGCCAGGCTACCCTCCTGTGGGACACCTACCCAGCAGGCCACTGCCAGCGGGTCGGGCCGCCTACCCAGTGGGTTGCCGCCCAACAGTCCGGGCCGCACCCCACCACGGGCCTGACATCCCCTTTGTGGGCCCCACCCTACACACATTGGGCTGCCCTTGCAGGCCGCCCCTTTTTACGAGCCAGGACGGACCTTGGCCCAGCCCAGACCGGGTCAAGCTGGGTGGGTCCGACCGGGTCAGACCGGACTCGGGCCCAACCGGGCCCAAAAACACTTAAAGGGCCTTATCTCAAGAACTGGACGTCCGTTTGATGAACCGTTTGCGGTATTGAGATCCTTGGAGCAAGATGGTCCTTTTGACTTACTCAATGAAAGTTTTGGAGAAACTTGGTGTATGTCCAGGTTGGATCGCACCAGAATCCAACCGGGCCCTCAACACTAAAATGCCAATAACGCACAGACCGAGCATCCAGTTGATGCGTCGTCTATTGCATTAGAACCCTTGTGACACAACGAATCATTGGGTTACTTCTTTGTGAGACTTCGTTCTATTTGAAATATTATTGATGGCTTGTGGAGTGGTTCTCTTAAGCGTGCTACGTACAGAACCCTGTGACTGGCTGAGACCTGACGACTGCTGACTTTTCGACTCGGAGTGCCTCTACGACCACAATACGCAATGGGGAGGAGTACCTCAGTAGGAAACGGTGGGGAGTAGCCATTGTACGTGATGGGGAGGAGTACCTTAGTAGGACACGGTGGGGGAGTGGCTCTGTGTGACCTGGCAGACCCACGGTACGCGATGGGGGGGAGTACCTCAGCAGTTCAAGGTTAGTGGGAAGTGCCTCTCTGTGACGCAACATTCCCACTATACTCGATAGAGGAGGAGTTCTCTAGAAGCCAAGGTGTTTGACTTTGTGACTGGGAATGTTACTTGTTCCTAAGCCTAGAGAATCTGTGGTTGGCTATCAGCATTCATAGTGATCCTGTGTGGGTCAACATCATATCTTATTTCTCTGAGTTGTATACCTGGTTTGAGCTGAGACTCTAATCAAGTTGTGTCTATTGCTTTGTGATTTGTTATTGAGATAATGTTATGTGTTTTACCTTGTGGAATTCTAATAGACCTTCGGGGTCTCGGGGTCCCTACTGAGTATCGTTATACTCACCCCTGCACAGGCTTCACCCGCACCTGGTTGTGTTTTGTGCAGACGATGCATAGCATTGATCGAGGCTAAGGGAGCCAGGAATGGATGGTGCTTAGAGGTGGACCATCTGGCGTGACATGACACAGGGACTACTAATCGTGAGTTGTATCTACCCTTTAGGTAGGATTCGTGGTGGGAAATCTAGGAGATGCTTTTCACTTTTTAGTTGTTTTGTACTTTTCAGTTGTACTTTTACTTTTCCAGTTGGGCTTATATTTCGGCCCCTTACTTTTAGCACTCTTTTACTATAGTAGTTTACTTCATAGTTTCTTCTTGTTTCATTCTAATTTGTGTGTTTGTACATGTTTAAAGGCAATGCCTTCCCGTTTTTAGGGATACGCCTTTCAGGAGCCAGTCGCTAGCCCCTGTCCTATGGAAGGAAGGCTTGGGGTAGTCATGGCATGAGCCCTGGGGGACGGTTCGTGATAGGGCATCACCGATGACTCAACACAATTTGTGCAGTGCATGGAGGCAAGTCAACTCAAGGTTTTTCTTTTGCCTTTTTGATCACAGCTGTCGTGCAAACGAAAGGGATTCTAGGTCAATTTTCCGATGATGCTCCCCCAATATACTAACATAGTCTGCATACTCTTCATAGGGTAGAAATTTCATTTTCAACTATTGGAGAGTTTTCCAAACATTAAGGTGAATGTTGTGCATACATTCTTCTGACAACTCTTTTGGAATGCTGAATTGAGAAGTGGTTTTGGGCCAGAAAATAACTGGTATGTTGTCCCTGGTTAGTTGTCTTCTCATGAGCAACATATTATTTTGTTCTTATTCCAGTACTTCCTCTACTTATTGTTCCCAAATTGGATGCTTTGTGATGATTTCATCCTAAGTAATGAGGATAGTAGAGATTTCATTAATTCATGAATGGTACAGGGGTGGATCATAGGATGAGCATGGCCCCAAGTTGTATCCTGGTTGAGAAAGGGTATCAATTTTCATTGATAGAGTTTCTAGAATATTTGAACCTTTCCTTCAAAACACCTTATAATATGAGGGATTTCTCATATTTTGATCGGAGGGGGGATGACCTTCTTGTCAGTGTGAATTTTGACAGTGGGGAGGGCCTTCACAATCGGTGTTGTGATAGAGAGGGATACCATTGTGGCCTAGTGTCCAACCGTAGAGAGAGTCTCTATAGTGTATACCCTGGGGAGGACCTTCAGGGCGGACCAAAGCAAGGGGAGGACCTTTAGGGCGGACCAAAGCAAGGGGAGGACCATCTTGCTACTCGATTCCATTGAGGGGAGGGCCTTCACAATGAATGTTATTATGGTGAGGATTACCATCATAGCTCTGGATGTAGGGATAATATCTATAGTGTATTTTTTGGGGAGGACCTTCAAGATGTACTGCAATGATGGGAGGACCTTCACATTTCTTAGTGTCACTACAGGGAGGTCCTTTGTAGTGAATGCCATCATGGAGAGGACTACCATGATAGCTATGGATTCAGAGAGAATATATGTAGTGTACATTCTAGGGAGGACCCTAAGGATGTACTGAAATGAGGGGAGGACCTTCTCGTTAATTTTTTTCATTGAGGGGAGGGTCGTCGCAGTGACTGTCATCATGGCAAGGACTACCATGATAGCTTGATGTATGACTATAGGGAGAAACATATCTACAGTGTATACCCTGGGGAAGACCATCAGGGTGGACAACAACAAGAATAGGACCTTCTTGTTGTTTGATCTTATGGTGAAGGGGAGGGCTACCCTGACACACATAAGGAGATAGGCTCTCACAATCAATCATTTCTAGCACACAAAGTTAGGCCCCATGGGTGCTCTGAGGAGGACCTTCAGAGCTGCTAGTAGAAGTATTGAGAGGTGGACCTTCACAACTACTATTTTCACTTCCATAATTTGGTAATGGATTGACAGGATCTTGAGAAAATATTGATAGATGTTTTATGTCATCAAGAACTCCATCTTTTAGCAGAATAGAATAATGAATGTGCTCTTCATTTTTTGGTTGCCTTTGGCACCTTTCATTTTTGGGTGCTCTCTTGTGGGAAATTGGGGCCACCTACTGTTTATAACAAAATTCATATATGGGTCTCCATTTGGTTGGTTTCCGTGATGTCGTCGAGATACACCAACAAACATATTGAGTTTTTGAAGGGATATATATCTGTCCAGGAGTGACCACCATGTTGGATCGGTGTCCCCTAGTTGGAACGGGTGTTTGTTTTCGATCCGGTTGTCTTTGTATCACGAAATATGCCCATCGACGCTTATGGACTAGAGTAAGGATGCAAGTATACTCCAAAGTAACCATCTTATTTTGTGGATGAATCAACCCGCTCGAGGATACGAGATCGTGGCCAAGACTCCTTGCTTTTTTCCACCGACATGATGATGTCTTGAAAGGTTTGGAGGATATGGTCTGGAATCGATGTTTGATCCTCCATCATTGCCAAGATGTGCTAAGGTATGTATTTGGTTGGAATGGGTATAAATTCTCATTCTGATTTCAGAGCAAGAGTTTGTGTCTGGTCCGGTCCTCCATGTGTTTCCAGTGGGTACTGGAAGTTCTCCTATTTCGGGGTAGAGGAACTAGTCTACCCCTAACTTTTAGTCGGGATATGCCAACTACCTTCTCTGATTTACACTATATTTGACTGGTGGGATTCATATTTGTGAGTAGTAATTTGAGTATGATCATTTACCGCTATATTTTTCTTGGAGGATTGATGTGCATCCACAGAAATTTGACTCTGCATATATTTTCTTGCCACCATATTTGACTGGTGGCCTTGGTATTGGTAGGTGGTAATTTGCATCTGCCTGTTGATTACCACCATATTTGATTGGTGGGATTCATATATGTTGACAGTGTTGTATGAATACCCATAGTTTTCCGCCCTATTTATATGGCGGGCTTGGTGTTCATCATCAGGGATTTGTTCCTTCTTGTAGCTAGTTTCCACCCTATTTGGATAGAGGGATTCTTGCGCATCAGTGGGTATTTGAATTTGCCTATAATTTTCTGCCCTATCTGCATGGCGGGACCAACGAGCATTGGCGTGAATTTTCACCATCTCATTTTGTTCCATTGTATATTCATGGTGGGATTCATAAGAGGTGGAAAAGTTGTATGTGTTCCCATGGTATGCCTCCATGTTTGTACGAAGAATCTCCTCCTCAATAATCAAGGTGATGACCTGCTCCTGATTATGCATTCTCCACCCTCAGCAGAAAGCCCAAGGGGCCTGTGTCCATTGGACTTCAGAAGGTTCCCTAGACATGAGATCCTCTTCAGAGAGAGGATATCGAGTTGTACACCGCTAGTGGAGATATCCTCCAGTAGGATCCCTCGATCCTGGTTCCTGTGCAGCTAGGATGAAGTCATTGGTGTCGAATCCACCTACCTCCATGAGATAAGGTATGTATTCATTGTTGTATTTCGAGGAAAGGCTCCCAAAATGATTTGAGATGTCCAGTGGGTCCATCCTATACTGGATTGACGGTTGCGATTGAAGAGGAATCTAGTGATCTTTCACCAATTGGAGGGCCTGCTTTGCGGCCTCCACTATGGGGATAGTACCATGTTGGTGTAACTCTTTGATCAGCACATTTGAAACCCATCATTGAAGATGTCGGGTAGGTGAGGGAGTCATGTTCTTCATCAGGGACATAGCCGGTGTGTTGATCATCATGCATGTTCATGATAACTTTGAGGATGTTATTGGATTGAAGGTAGCTCCGCATAATGCCTGCAATAGATACGATATATATAGAAAACAAAACCTTGTCAAAGTATTATCTCACAATCACATGAACAATTGATGATTTTTCTTGGATCTCTTCCTTTTTGATGCAAAAGTAGTTTGAGGTGGGGTAACCTATCACCTTGGTTAAGGATTCACGTTGGGTTCACCATTTTTTTTACTTGATTCACATCGTACCAGGGAAAAAAATGGCCTGATGGATAGTAACCAATTGTTTCTTATTATGAAGGGTTTCAAATTGATTTCACCATTTTTTTCGACTCGAGATGCACCATGTACCTTTTTGGTGGGAGATATGGTCACACTGGGACTGTACAATATATCCTTTTTTTATTTCGCAAAGGAGGTGCCATAGTTGACTGGTCCCGACAAGTGATTATAGGGGCTAAGTGTTTTTTGAAATCAACCCACGTCGGGTATGATGTCCTCGGATGGTCTCCAATGGGTTTATTTACAGATCAAAAAACACCCAATGACCCTTTTATCCATGATTCATGGACCTAATTTCCAAAGGCAGGAACTCATTGGATGACGATTTGGCCAACGACACTTAAGGACTCCATTGGTCAAGAGTATGGGAGGTCGGGCTCAGCACACCCTTTTGGAAGGAAATTATTTCCTACTTCAGGACTCTTTTATAGATTTAAGAAATGTTTATATGTTCATGAATCCTTGGTTCATTCTCAATAATTTTTCTAAAAATTATACCTAGGTTGAAAAATCAACCATGGATATACTTGGGTCGGGAATTACTAAGACAACGCTAGTTTAATCCATGTGATGAGGTACTCTAGAGTTTATCATCATCCAGGGAGGACGGAAGTTGTTTCACTATCGGGATCGAACCCATAAGATGAGATTCCTATGTATCATCATGAGAGGAATGAAAACCCATGTATTTCTATGCTGCTTAACTGGATACATCACCTCTTAAGGTCGTGTGACGAGGAACCATCAATATAGTTTAACATCATGCAGCTAGGATGTCCAGGTGGATGATTCCTAGTCAAGATTTCATGTAGGACTTACACCGAAGTAGACTAGGATGCTCATAAGAGGCATAGTCTCCTAGGTGGATATGGCCCTACTAGGGATATGGCCTGGTGAACACTAGGGTGATTTGGGTGTTGGGTTTGGACCTCAGGGAGGCTTCCTACATATCCTAGTTAGTTGGGAATAAAATAACTCATAATTAGGTTTAATTTGGGGATTATACCATAGAGGAGGCCCTATTTTGGGGGCATGATTGGGGATTAACCTTTGAAAAGGATCCCCTTTGATCTTGGGCCTTTATACAAGAATCCTATATATCCTATTTGGGATAGGAATCAGAGTTATCATAGTTCATTGAGAGATAATATGAATGTTGTGATCATATAAAACCACTAAGCCCACGTGATTCATACTCTATGTGAGAAACAAGAGGAAGAAGCAGTATATTCGACAAACCGCACACCTTCCTTTCTCTGCTGATGGAAAAAGAGGATGACATGGAAGAGGTTGGGGTGACAGCTCAACGAGAGAGAGGGGGACTTGAATGTGCTAATTTCTTCTCCCGTGTTGATATCCAGGATATCCACGTCAGATTATCTATCTAGATGTGTCTTGGGCTGAGCCTAAGAGGAGAAAGAGTGCCACCTCCTGTGGAAAGGTGAGGTACATACCTCAAGAGGAGTTCCCTGAAATGAGTTATGGGAAATGGGAGAAGTATCACTCCTCATAAAAAGTAAAATAAATAATGATCCCTTCAACTTATCATTTTCCCTCATTGAATGAAAAAATCAAATGATTACCCTTGATCCCTAGAATGAGGAGGTTCATGTTAGTATCCCAAGGTTGGACCCTGGTTTGCCATGGGAATGTAGACTTATGGACATTCTGAGGGTACACACCATTGCGGGGATTACCAACGGGACTCCTATTACCATGGGTATGTAAACACAACAGGGCACACTGATGTGCCTAGTGGTTTTACCATATGGGTTTGGTGGATTTGGAAGAGGCTTTGGCCTGATGTTGTGGGACTGGCTTGTGGTGGGGTCATGGAGGATGGTATGGAAATGGAAGGGCATGATCAGGATCGGAAGGTGGAAATCCCAAAGGCACCCTATTCTGCGTACCATTTTCTCATGCGGGGTGGGGTACCCTCCACATAGCATATTTCTATGTGGGTGGAGGTATCGTCTGTGTACTAAGGTGGTATGCAGACCTAGATGTGGTCTGCGTATCGTAGTGGTACACTGTAATGTCCTGGATCCAGAAGCCACTCAATGGGTGCACCGAACCCAGTTGGTCACATGACCTCAAACACATTTCTACAAACACCAAAGGCTGCTGACTAGCTTTGAGGGCCCGGGTCTGATAGTGGGGAAACTATGCCCTCATTTTTCAAAGTTTAGCACAATAGAAAGATAAAACATACAACAGTGGAAGCAGTAAACAATATGCAACTGAAATGGACAACTAAAGTAAAAAAGAGAACCAATAGTCATATATATAAAGATGAAGCATGTCACTATTCTAAGAAAGCAGCCAGAATAGGATAAACTGCAAGACAATACAATATATCTCAAATACATGGTACAACCAAACAAAAAAAACATAGTAAATAGAATGCAGCACCATCGCAAGCCTAAGCTCAGTCCCATGCTCTCCTACTCTGCTACAATCATGTATCTGTATAGGGACCCTTTCCCTTGTCGACACTTGTAGCAACATAGTCTATTTGGGCCAAAGACATGACCCAAATAGGGTGTAATAAATAAATCTCAGTAGGCACCCACTAAAGGCCCGTGCCCAACTGTTTGTGAAAAAGTGCAACAACACTGTGCAAAAGTAAATACAGTAAACTAGTGAGTACTCAAAAGTAACTATCACTACCAGTTTCATTTCCATTTTAATTATTACTTATTACCTCCAAGATTGTGCTTCTTCTTGTTAGGTAAAACATAGAAAATCACCACAGTGAATATTCTAAATATCTGTGTCCTCAGACACACTATCCTTACCCTTAGGTAACGGAACCACATACCCGCAGGTGGTTTCCCTCAGGCTAAATAGAACACTGCCCTCATGCTATTAGAACACTACCCTCAGGCTAATAGAACACTACCCTCAGGCTAATAGAACCCCACCCTTAGTCTAAATGAACACTTTCCCTCAGGCTAATATAACCACGCCCTTAGGCTAATCAGAACCACGCCCTCAGGCTAAATATAACCACGCCCTCAGGATAAAGTAAAACACTACCACCAGGCACAAGTAACCGGGCCAAGACCAATACATAACAAGAAATATTATACAAATTTTCTCTCAAGAAAATTCAATACACAATATAATCATGGCATACCCTCGGGTATCCTGGCCAAATGGATAAACAGAGGAATGCACCCCCGAGGTGGTCCTGGATACAAGCAGTGATCCCAAACAGCAGTTTAAACTTATCATTAAATTATCTATGCAATTCTAGATATCTTTAAGCAAAGTCTTCATCCATACGACACCCCAACCATGGGCATGTAGAACAACGGTACACAATTTCAATACAACAGTTGAAAATAAACATCAAACCACCTACCTCGATTGTATCTGATCAGTATACGTGAATGAAGCCTCTTGAATCATCCAAGAACGACGTAGATTTGGGATAAACACTCACACATTAAACCTCAAATAACTTTTCTCGAGAAAGAATTGGCAAGAACTACTCAAGGAGAAGGAAGGGATTACCCGTGCGGTTCAAACGAGACTGTCAGAGAAGGATTCAGATTTCCGGTGTGTGGTCGGGAGATCTCCGAAGCTCTGGCCTCCTCTCCTAGCTCCAAAACAAACTCAAAGCCTCCTCTACTGAAATATGAGGCTACTTCCTATTTTAAGTGAAAAAAAAACAAACTACACGGCATGTACTCTCAAGTACACGGTGTGTACGTTTCATCATTTAACTGTTCCTCTGGAGGCTTATTTCCACCACGACACTATTCATCTGTCGACATGAGTACACATCGTGTATTCCTGATTACACGGCGTGTATTGTCACTACGATGGTGGTCGCTTCCATTGCATTACTATTCACCTTCTGACTGATTACACGGTGCGTAAATACTAAGTACACAGCGTGTAGTTAGTTTTTACACCCTTCATCACCGACAGGCCTACACACCCTATGTACTCATCCCACACGGCCAAAGTACATGGCGTGTGGAAAAGTACACGGTGTGTACCCACAAAATTTTGTATTTTTCCCCATTTTCCTCATTTTCTAAAAAACACTTAAGGAAAGAGGAAAAGAAGAAACCCATACCTCAAGAATAAGAACCGGGTTCTTACAAACTTCCCCCCTTAAAGAAATTAATCCCCGAATTTCCCTTCCAAGGGTGGTGAAAATAAAGCTGTGAAAAACTCTGGCCACTAAGCACATACGTTGGTCTCCCACTCCCAGGTTTCATCTTGTACTCGGCCATGCTGCCATAGCACCCGTATAAGAGGAACTGACCGGCCTCAAAGAACCTTCGTGCTCCTATCAACAATACGAATCAGATTCTCCTCAAATGATGCATTGACCTGTAGTTCAACCTCCTCGGGCTGAAAAACGTGAGATGGGTCTGAATGATAGTGGTGCATCTGAGATACATGGAAGACTTCGTATATGGCCCAGTACCTCTGTGGTAACTGCAACCTATAGGCAATCGGCCCGACTCTCTCCAGAATCTCAAACGACCCCACATAACTCGGTGAAAGTTTACCCTATCTCCTAATCCACCTATGTCCCAAACTCGGTGAAACGCGCAAGAAAACCTGATCCCTGACCACAAACTCCAAGGTTCGTCTGTAGTGATCAGCATAATATTTCTGACGAGACTGCGCAGTAGCCATCTGCTTCTGAATCAACTGGACCTGCTCATAAGTCTCCTGCATGAGACATGGTCCCAGTAAAGCTGTCTCACTTACCTCCATCCAGCACAAATGTGATCAGCATGGCCTGCCATATAAAGGCTCGTAAGGTTCCATCTCAATAGTTGCCTGAAAACTGTTATTATAGGCAAACTCGACCAGGGGTATATGCTTCTCCCAAGAGCCCCCAAAGTCTAGGAAGCATGCACGCAACATGTCCTCTAGCACCTGTATCATACACTCTGACTGGCTATCGGTCTGAAGGTGGTAAGTTGTGCTCAGAAGCACCTGTGTACCCAGTTCCCTATGAAAACTTTGCCAAAAGCGAGACGTAAATTTGGCGTCCCTATCTGAAATGATAGAACAAGGGACCCCATGAATACATACTACCTCTCAGATATAAAACTTTCTAAGCTTGTCAACACTGAAGGTCTCCTTGATCGGAAAAAAGTGAGCTACCTTCATAAGTCTATCCACAACAACCCACACGACATCACTGCCTCGAGGTGACCTCGGCAACCCAGTCACGAAATCCATCGTGACATCATCTCATTTCCACTCTAGAATGGGTAACTGTTGTAACAATCTAAATGGCCTTTGATGCTCCGCCTTCACCTACTGATAGGTGGAACATCTCGTAACAAAACTAGCCACCTCTTGTTTCATACACGACCACTAATACTGACGTCTCAAGTCACGGTACATTTTGGTAACTCCAGGATGTACAACCCAATCTGAAGCATGAAACTCCCGCATCAGCTCCTCGCATATATCCCCTCGAACCCACACTCATCCATGGATACGCAGTACCTCATCATCGCATATCATCCAACCAGAAGGAGGGTCCTCACTTGCCACTGAATCCCGTAGAACTAGGCCTTCTGAATCTGATAGTTGTCTCATCCTCACTCTATCTAGGAGGGTAGAAGTCACAACTAAGGATGAAAGATAGGTTTGCCTCTGACTATTGTGAACCTCAAAATGCATCTCAGCGAACAAGGACATGATCTGCCACTCACCACTAGCCTCTTACACTACCTATATCTGAGTCTTCCTACTCAGTGCATCAGCTACTGCATTACCTTTACCAGGTGTATAGGCAAGCTCAAAGTCGAAGGACTGAAGGTATTCGACCCACCTTCATTGTCTTAGGTTCAAGTCACGCTGAGTAAAGATATATTTGAGACTTTTGTGGTCCGTAAACACCACAGAATGCTCTCCAAAGAGATAATGTCTCCAACAGCATAACGCATGAACAACTATAGCCAACTTGAGATCATGCGTCGGGTAATTTATCTCATGTGGCCTCAACTACCAAGACCTGTACGTAACCACTCGATCGACCTGCATCAACATTTCTCCCAGATCAATACCTAATGCATCACAGTAAACTATATAGCTCTTCCCTTGCTCTGGAAGTATCAGGATTGGTGCTGATGTCAACCTTCCCTTCAGCACTTGATAGGCTGTCTCACGAGCTTCTGACCAAACGAACTTCACACCCTTCTTAGTCAAACCCATCAATGGCACTGCTAAGCAGGAGAAGTCCTATATAAAATTCCTGTAGTAACCATCCAGCCCCAAGAAACTTCATATCTCAAACACATTCTTAGGCTTATCCTAGGAAACTACTGCTCTCACCTTCTCTGGGTCTACCGCAACTCCTGCCTCTGAGATAATATGACCCAGGAAGTGTATCTGGTCCATCCAAAAGTGGCACTTTGAGAGCTTAGTATACAGCTAATGCTCTCTTAGTGTACTCAATATGATCTCAAGATGGGTAGCATGGTTGTGTCGAGTGTGAGAGTACACCTAGATATCATCCACAAAGACTACCACAAATGAATACAGATAAGGGTGGAATACACGATTCATCAGAGCCATGAAAACTAATGGCATGTTCTTGAGTCCAAACGGCATAACCAAGTACTCGTATAGACCATATCTGCTCCGAAAAGCTATAAGAGGTATGTCTGACGGTCTCACGCACAACTGATGATATCCAGATCTCAAGTCAATCTTCGAGAACACTCGTGCTCCCTGAAGTTGATCAAAAAGATCATCAATCCTTGGTAGGGGATATCGATTCTTGACCATCAACTGGTTCAGCTTCCGATAGTCCACACAGATTCGAAGGGTACTGTTCGCCTTCTTCGCAAAAAGGACCGGTGAACCCCAAGGAGAAGTACTGGGTCGAATGAAACCCTTTGACTACAAATACTCTAACTTCCTTTTGAGCTCTTGTAACTCAGTTGTATCCATCCTATAAGGAGGAATGGACATCGGTGCTGATCCTGGCACAAGATCAATAGAGAAATCGACCTCACGCTCTGGAGGTAGACCTAAAAAGTTGTTCAGGAAGACATCCCTGAAACGATCAACCACTGGAGGGAAATCCTTCTGAAAAGTTCCCTGTTCATCCAAATATAATCTTGCAATATGGGCTGTCATTCCACCTCACCCACGATGCTCGGGTCCAGCTCAGCTCGCCTGGGCATCCCACTCACCCTTTTATAGAAACGCTCCTCCCTCTGGTGACGTAAAACTCACTCTACGATGATAGAAATCCACAAAGGCTCAAAAGGGTACCAACCAGTCCATCTCAAGAATAACATCATAAATCATCATCTTTAAGACATAGAGGTCCCATAGAAAGTGACACCCACCAACCTCTAGGGGGAACTCCCTGCACTGACACATACCAACCATTCTAGTTCCCAATAGAGTGTCTAACATCATAACATCAGAAGAATAAGAAACACAGAGCCCAAGGCTCTCCACAACAGGCACAAATATAAATCTATGTGTAGCACCCATATCAAAAAGTATATAAGACAAAACAGAATCTACTAGAATAGTACCTCTAACAGTCGAAGGTCCAAGGTCCTGCTCCTGTTGGGTCTGTTGCACTGCATATGCCTGACCAGTGTCACGGCCCTGTGACATAGCCTAGATACCCTGAGCTGACCCACCCTGCTGCCTCTTAGATCCTAGTGTCTGGCTACCACAGCCACAACCAACATCTCTACCTGCACGCCCTGATGTATTCTAGTTTCCCGACTGGTAAGAAGCTGCTGGTCCTGCTCCCGCACATGGAGTCTGCATAGAACTCCTCTCACTAGCCACTGGTAGGAACTCCCTACAAAAATGTTGTAGATAACCCATCTTGCCGCAAGCTCGGCACTCCACTGGGTCTCGTGGACACTGAGGTCTCTTGTACCCCTCTCTACCACACTAGTAGCAAATGACCTGGCCACCAGAAGTATTCTTCTAGATAGTACTACCACCGTGAGAGAAATCCATATACCTCTTCATCTTGCTGGTAGAAATAGTACCCGAAACTAGTGTCGAACCACCCTAGCCCACACTACTAGCTTCCCTTAGGTTCTTCTCTATAATCAGTGCCTGGTTCATAATAGCATGCACAGTATGCAACCTGAAAACATTCACCAGCATTTGGATATCATATCAAATACCATCCTCAAAGCATCGATCCCTCAACGCCTCATCTCCCACCAGAATGGGTGAAAAATGATGAAGCTCGGTGAAGCGGTCAGAATAGTCCATCACTGACATGGTGCCCTGCTACAGATTCATGAACTCTCAAGTTCGATCTGACCTCAGCGTCTCTGGGAAGAAGAATTCATAGAAGACTGTCTGAAAATCTTCCCACACAATGTCTCGGTGATGCTCAGACTAGGTGCTAAAATCCCACCACCTCTTGGTAGAGTCATGCAGCATGTATGTATCGAGCTTGACCCTCTGCCCAGGAGGCATCTCTAGATGATCTAAAATAGTCTACAATGAATCCATCCATGACTCTACAGCCTGTAGTTTGCCATCCCCTAAAAAAGTAGGCGGATACTACTACTGGAAGATACGCATGAGCTCTTCCATAGATGTGGCAACTGGCGGTGCTCCCTAGAAGGTCTGCATGAACCACATAAAGCCTTCACAAAAATGTGCATCTGTGCCTGCGTATGGTGTAATGGCTGGCGCTGCATCTGGCACTGCTGGAGGATCCATTGGTATCCCATGACCTACCATCTCAGGAGTATAATCGTTTTCACTCTCTTGGATAAAAATCGGTGGTCGTCTCGATGACATGACTCTACAAGGTCAAACACACATCTTAGATCAAGATTTATCAAAGACCGCAACTAGGAGACCAAGAAGGGAACAGGAGAAGAAAATCATTCAAGTTTTACAAAACTTGATTACATGGTGTGTATAAATACTACACGGCGTGTTCTTATAAGCCATCCACATGAGCATGTACTCCAGCTTAAACTGGTCGTGTAACACCCCAAATACACGGCATTTATTTCTAACTACACAGCGTGTACTTGAATCCTTCTTCCCTGCTAGAGTCCTTCTACATGGCTAGGCCACACGACTCTCCAAAAACCATTCTACACGGCGTGTCCCACAGGTACACGGTGTTTACTCTACAAGATTTCATCGACCCGTGTTGTTTGTGACACGGCCTGTGTACCTAGGTCACACTACACGACGTGTTCCAAAAAGACATGACGTGTTTAAAGAATCCCCAGACTGACCCGTGTTTCTCACTACACGGCCGACTACACGGCTGACACTACACAACATGTTCCAGGCAGACACGGTGTGTACTAGGAAAGATAACTCCAACCCGTGTTGTTCGTGACATGGCTGGGTACCTGGGTCAGACTACACGGTGTGTTCAAGGTAGACATGGCATGTATGTCTTAAGGTTTCCTCTTTCCCTATTGTTAGTTACACGGGCGGACACTTGGTCAACACTACATGGCGTGTACAACCGGTACACGGCGTGTTTCCCCAAGCCTCTCCCTACCTCGTGTCCCCGCCCACACGACCTATGACACGGGAGGGACTACACGGCATGTACTGAGGGTACACGGAATGTACCTAAAAAGTTTTCATTTCTTCCCAAACAGAAGAACACACAACATGTTCATAGAACTACACGGTGTATATGCTGGTTTTTCCAGACAGTAAGCCTCAGAAACTACTTCGGAACCCAGAAAATTACAGTAACAAACACCTAAGTGCCAAATTCTAATCCGTGAGGGACCATACTCCCCACAAATCAAAGTTTAGCATCTTATACATGTTATAACAAAATAAACACGTCGATGATCCACAAAATTCTGGTCATTGAGGGCCCATAATCCTCAAGAACCAAAGTTTGGCGTTCATTATATCAAAACCTCACACAATAATACCCTATCAAATAGTAGGTATTTATCAAAGAAGCTATCACAACAGCATGCTTTTCTAGTACAACAACTATCACAACAACATGCAATTTATAATGCACCTACATGGCATGGAAAAAAGCATGAAATGTGATTTCTATCATGTGACTAAATGATGCATGAGATGGAAGACCCTAATATCATCGGTTTTAAACTAAATAGAACCCATTTATAACATATAAACAACACAATTACAAGTGCATCACCCAATAGTGAAAATCAAATCAACCGTAAAATTTTCAAAATAAGAAAAATTGCAATAAATGAGGTAGACTGGATTTTCCCTGTACACGGGTTAGCTACTCCCAGTCACAGCTTATTACCAACTACCTTGTTCGTCCTATCCCTAACCAAGGCTCTAAATATTATGTCAAATAAAAGAACCTACCTCTGATACCACTTTGTAACATCCCAGATTCAGAAGCCACTTAACGGGTGTCCCGAACCCGGTTGGTCACATGACCTCAAGCGTATTTCCCCAAATTCCAGAGGCTGCCGACTATCAGAGAGGGCCCAGGTCTGATAGTGGGGAAATTATGCCCTCATTTGTCAAAGTGTAGTGCAACGAAAAGATAAAACATACAACAGCGGAAGCAGTAAACAATATGCAACTGAAACGGACAATTGAAGTAAAAAAGAGAACCAACAGTCATATATATCAAGATGCATCATGTCACTATTCTAATAAAGCATCCATAATAGGATACACTGCAAGATAATACAATATATCTCAAATAAAAGGTACAACCAAAAAAAACAAAATAGAGTAAATAGAACACAACAACATCATAAGTCTAAGCTCAGTCTCATGCTCTCCTACTCCTTTGCTACAATCATGTACCTGTATAGGGACCCTTTCCCCCATCGACACCTGCAGCAACATAGTCTGTTTAGGATGAAGACATGACCCAAATAGGTTGTGATAAATAAATCCCAGTAGGCACCCACCAAAGGCCCGTGCCCAACTTTCTATGAAAAAGTGCAACAGTAGTGTGCAAAAGTAAATACAGTAAACTAGTGAGTACTCAAAAGTAACTATCACTACCAGTTTCATTGAAATTTTAATTATTACTTATTACCTACAATATTGTTCTTAGACTTATCAGGTATAACATAGAAAATCACCACAGTGAATATTCTAAATAGTCGTGTCCTCATACACACTATCCTTACCCTCAGGTAACAGAATCACATACCCGCAGGTGGTTGCCCTCAGGCTAAATAGAACACTGACCTTAGGCTATTAGAACACTGCCCTCAGGCTAATAGAACACTTCCCTCAGGCTAATAGAACCCTGCCCTCAGGCTAAATGAACACTTTCCCTCAGGCTAATATAACCATTCCCTCAGGCTAATCAGAACCACGCCCTCAGGCTAAATATAACCACGCCCTCAGGCTAAAATAAATCACTACCCTCAGGCGCAAGTAACCAGGCCACGTCCAATGCATAACAAGAAATCTTATAAAAGTTTTCTCTCAGGAAAATTCAATACACAATATAATCATGGCATACCCTCGGGTATCCTGGCCAAACGGCTAAACAGAGGAACGCACCCTCGGGGTGGTCCTGGATCCAAGCAGTGATCCCAAACAATAGTTTAAACTTATCCTTAAATTATCTATTCAATTCTAGATATCTTTCAGCAAAGGCCTCAGCCATAAGACACCACAACCATGGGCGCATAGCACAACGGTACACAATTTCAACACAATAGTTACAAATAAACATCAGACCACCTACCTCGATCATCTCTGATTAGTATACGTGAAGGACGCCTCCCGAATCGTCCAAGAACAACGTAGATCTGGGATAAACACTCACGCATTCAACCTCAAATAATTTTCCCTTGAGAAAGAATTGGCAAGAACTACTCAAGGAGAAGGAAGGTCTTACCCGTGTTGTTCAAATGAGACTATTAGAGAAGGATTAGGATTCTCGGTGTGCAGTCGGGAGATCTCCAAAGCTTCGGCCTCCTCTCCCAGCTCCAAAAAGAACTCAAAGCCTCCTCTGCCGAAAGAGGAGGCTACTGCCCATTTTAAGCAAAAAAAAACAAACTACACAGTGTGTAATCTCAAGTACACGACATGTAATTTTCATCATTTAATTTTTCCTCTGGCAGGTTCTTTCCACCACGGCACTGTTCATCTGTCGACATGAGTACACGACATGTATTCCTGATTATACGACGTGTATTGTCGCTACGCTGGTAGATACTTCCACTGCCTTACTATTCACATGCCGACTGATTACACGGCGTGTAAATACTAAGTACATAGCGTGTAGTCAGTTTTTACACCCTTCATCACCGATAGACCTACATTCCCTGTGTACTCATCCCACAAGGCTAAAGTACATGGCGTGTGGAAAAGTGCACGGCGTGTACCCACAAAATTTGGGATTTTTCCCCATTTTCCTCATTTTCTAAAAAACACTTAAGGAAAGAGGAAAAGAATAAACTCGTACCTCAAGAATAAGAACTGGGTTCTTATATACGCAACCTCAAGTTCCATATGCATAGGGTGGTGTTACACGGTACTAGATTCCATCTTCATAGCGAAGTGCTACGCAGTGCAGGGTTTCATCTGTAAAGCGATGCGCTATGCGGTATGCCAGATTGGATAAGGGGCATGGATCTTGTGGTTCACGGGAAGTTCATATGTGAAGGACATATGGTTCACAGTTCTCCAATTAGGTTCACGTCTAGTTCATTATTAGTATTATGTTTCTTTCCTTTCATGGTACATGGTGGGTTTATACCTGCTGGAAACCATTTGTGATTCCTTACTTCTTCGATCATTTGTCTTCAAATTATTTTATCCATAAACTCCAAGCTCCCCAAAAATATGATCCCTTTTCTCAGCTCACCTTGGTGTCCTTTTATAGTGTCAAGGAGGCTGTATCTATGGGGCGCACATAACTTTTTGCAAAAGCCCATGGGGAAATCATCAGGCCAATGGACAACTCGATCAATTGAGGTCTATAGGGTTAATGTTCACAGTGGTGGTAATCACTGCCCCAATCCCATGAATGGATTATCTTATTCTCGATATGCCTTTGGTTTCTCCTTGCCCGTGAACCATTTTGGTTTGCGGGGGCGGTTTGCAGCGGCGTACTGCCCTGTCTCGTTTTCACTAACAACATCATTCATGGTGGAGATAGCACCAACATCCCCATTTACGTACTACTGAGTTCATAGGGAATGCCTTTAGTGATCCATTCATGAGATTTATTATGTGGACCATTTGGGGTCCTTCTCCACATTTGGATTCTTAAACAATTTTATGTAAATCCTTCATTCAATTTGTTTTATTTCTTTTTCCAAAATTATGGGAGTATTTAATTTCTCTTTACAAATTTTTCAGGACCCTACAAGTACTAAAAATAAATCACTAATAAAGGAAAACCTTTATCAGTGCTATAATAAAGCGCTGATAAAGGTTCCTTTTTATCTGCACTAAAATAATCACTCATAAAGGGAAACCTTTATCAATGATTTTAAGTTGGATTTTATTAGCGCATTTTTCTAGCGCTGATAAATTTCAGCACTGTTAAAGGCGTGTTTTGTAGTAGTGTCAACAATCAATGTCCTGAGGAATGGAGAGATCCATACTCCCAAATAATACTAGCCAACGACCTCAATATAGGGTGAGCCTCACCCCCAACCGATGTCTCAACACCATCAAGTGATGGCTCCTCACCATCCCCATGGATTTCTACAACAAGAACCTCCAACCTCACTGATGGTTGATACCATCCTAAGAAACATATAACGGAGGCCTCTACCCACATTAGTGGTCAATTCCACCTCATCATCTGAGTCCTACTATGTACACACGACTCTAAATGGTGCATTTTCCAACAAGGATGAATGAAAATCACCAAAAGAGTACCCAAGACACATCATCTGGCACCTCGTGCCCCTATGACTGTGTCTCTCAACCTGATGGTCATCACAATATCATATCACTCGGGCCATGCCCGTAACCATATGACCTCATCACCTTAATATAATGACCATTTTTTCCAAATTGTGATCACTATCACTCATATGCCTCGGGCTAAGCCCTTCCTGACGATCACATCACCTCAAACTAGGTGGCCATCACCACCTCAATCCTCAGGAAAAACCTGTCTAGTTCCTATGAAACTCACAATCAATATAAATAATTAAAAAAATAAATTTAACAAGTAAAAACACTCAACCTAACCTCCCAAGTGGTCTCAAGCTCCATACCTGACTCGGTCATGCAAGCAAAGGCTAGGTCATGCTTAGAGGCATTCCACATGGTCTCGCATTTAATTTAAAGTTAAGGCATTAATTAATTTGGGTCTCTCCCAGACTAACCAATGGTGCACTCAATGACACACCCCCAAAATAACCACAAAAACACAAAGAAAGATAAGAAATGCATACCTTGTGTTGGTAGATGCCCGCATGTCTGATCTTAGCCTCTAACTCAAGTCGATTTGGAAGAAATAAACATTTTTTATGAATGCCATGAAAATAGGGTAAATCGGATCACATGGATTTAGCATGCCGTATGGATAGATCAAAGGAAAAAAAGAAGCATGAGGATTGAATCACTCATCGACTTGGTTCCAACACACCCGACAGTGAGAAGAATGAAGTTTGGGTAAAGAAATGAGATCAACACCTAGGACAAGGAGGAGAGGAGCTCCATGACGCCTGGAGGAGAAGTCCACATGAGGGAAAAAATAAAGGGGAGGAAGAAATGATAGAGGAGGTGAAATGGTTATTTTTACCTCTTTAAATGAGTCACATGGTTGGATTGCATGGTTTGGATAACTGTACACCAACCATGCGACACCCTATGTCCGAAGGGGTCACCTCACACTATTGTCCCACACAGTTTGCCAAACCATGCGGAGACCGTGTGCGAGCCTCTTCTAAAAATTGCATAAGTGTCACACAGCTATGTACCCCCTCCAACATAGTTTGGAAAACCATGCACATAACACTTGGAGGGACTCATGGTTACACATGGGAGGCCGCACAGTTTTTCCAAACCGTGCACCCCAGTCTGCGCACCCTAAAAAGTTGGGTGTTTGGTATTAAACACACCTAAAACCTAACTGAAACCCCAAGGTACTTCCCAATACTCTATAACCATCCAAAAATAAGGTCTTGGGTTAAAGGAACTAACAAAATTAAGTTCTGATAAACAAGAAATAAGTTGGTCTACCCACCAAACTTCAAAAAATTCAAAACGGGTGAGGAATTCAACTTGCTCCAAAAACATGGGACATTAAATCAATAATGGAATAAAGCTTTAAAAAGGGTAAGAGTAATTGGAATCAATAATCATGAGCCACATTATGTCAATCATGATCAAAGTAATCATTAAAAATTCATGGCTTTCCACCCATAAGAAGTAGCGAATACTTTTCTTTAAACATAAACCCATTATCATACCTTGTGAAATCAGAATATTTCTATAAAAACCCATAGAAATAATAGATAAAACATGTAGGTAACTTGGGGCATCTTTTTTATATCACTCTTACATATGGAATAATCGTCACAGTTATACATGGAGTAACCATCACAGTTACTAAAGTTACTATTCATATTGACAAAAAAATAAAAGGAACCTATTTAAAAAATTTGGAACATTGATTCTAAATATGGAATCAATTTTTAAAAATTCAAAACACATAAGTGGTATAATTTAATTTAAAATTAAACTACCAGAACGTGATGAAAAATGATTTTTTAGAAAAATTCATATTTTAATTATGAAATGTTTTTATACTAAATTCAAATATAAAATTCATTTTAAAAACCAAAATTGGATTATTTTAAATAAAAAAAAATTAAAACTAATCCAAAATATAATTTTACTTTGTAAATATAGTTTTCAATAAAAATCAGTATTTTTCACTATTCACTGAAAAATCAATCTTTTCAGAAAAATACCAAAATTTCACACAAAGATAATTTTGATATGATGATTTAAAAAATGATATTTATTTAATCAAATACAATTTCTAAAATTTAGAAAAATTAATTATAATATTCACTCAAAAAAACAATAAAAATCATTTTTGAAGAAAACATATTTTTGAAGAATAAAACGACTTTACTAAAAATTGAGTGCTTATTTCCTAAGCATTAATAAATACATTTGTAGTGATTAGAAACTTTATATATATATATATATCAAAATATATTTGATCTTATTCATACTTTACAATTTAATGGCTAGATTATAATGGTCATATTTAAATAATAATATTTCACAGTTCAATTATGATCAGTGTTGCGTATTTTGTATGTTATCGAACATAGTTGTTATTTTTAAAATATTGAGATATTATAATTAGTTACTCACCAACCTATATGTTGGGTAAATCACCCTCTTATATTCCACTAGGCGTTAGTCGCCCTACCGACAAGGGTGGGGTTGTGTATGAAATCAAAAAAAAACATACAAGATATAATATAGCTCACAACCACACTATGGGCATTAACCTAGTCTTAGGTTAAACTATATCTATCATCTATTGGACACCCAACTTCCACTAATAAGAAATAGATACCCTATAATCTCACAAACACTTCAAGAAACTTCATTAAATTAATTATTTCCTTTTAACATTTCTCTTTACATAAATTAATTCATTAGTCATTAATTAACATTATTCCATTCATGTTTTATTAACCATTAAGTGAATTCCATGCCCTCGAGGCATAATCCAACCAATTCCATGGCTCCTAAAGATTATGAACATTTTAATTCCATTCAATCACCAACCACATGAGTTAAAACATTCATTAAGCATTATCATTCCATAATTTCATGCTCTCTATGAAACATCCTAAGCTACCATAAAAGAGAGATGCATAAACCAAGCACAACCAGCTGCCTCAAGCAGTGGGGAAAGGAATGTAGGTAAACAAGAAACCCAACTATCCAACCTTTAAATTAGAAAAATATCAATAAATAATCCAACTTCTAGTGCAACAATGGGAAGCCCAGCTTTAACCCGTTCAATCGGCCTTGGAACCATCCCTGAAACCACCATGCATATCACCAAACATTCCACCATATCAAGCGTCAAATACTACCACAAAATCAGGCCTCCCTGACCATATCTTTCCAAACTTTCATCCATCCTAGTATCACATTAAATCACATAAAAAATCTCATATCATAGCAACACACAAGGCAACATGGAACAACAAACAATGTCAATAGGTCACCTAGGCCCTAAAAACCAAGGCATCCAGCCTTTACAAGCAAAGGGGCGCTCTTAGCCCCAAAAATTTATCTTTATCATACAATCGGTTCTTTACCATCTTTAATTAAATAATTAATTTATCATAGGTTACAACCACAATCAACCTAAGACATCAACTATCAAAAGCTATAAATTATTTAAACATGTTTTCAAGCATAACTTCCAGTTTCAACAAACTTTAAGAACAATTACATTAGCATACCTATTTATTATTATTAAAAAAACATTTCAGGATTCATTTTATTTAGATAATTCCATTAACATATGTAATAACAATTTCAATTAAACATGAATCAAGAATAATTTTATTTCCATCAAATTATAAGAATAAATGGATTCAAAAAAAATGTCTCCTTAATTATTTATCCAACAACATTAGCAGATTTATATTCTTAGAAATTTTCATCAAATTAAACATGATAAACTATATCATAACAAACATTCTAAAAAAACATAGATAACACACTATCTAGAAAAATAATAGGAAAACTGTTATCACGGTGGAAACACATGTGATCGCTACAACCATAAACCATTTCTTTTGATTAATCTAGTATATTATTTATTAAGTTTAATTCCAACATAACCCACAAAGATAATGTATGATTACTTTAGGTTTGTGCATAAAATAATAGGATAATCAATTAATCCTTTACCTCAAAGATTTCAACATTATTTTAATGAGAACAGAACAACAATTGGATCTTCAATCTCCTCTCCCGCAAGGAAACCACAGCCCTCCAAGAACATAGTTCCATAATAGTACCAACAAACATCAAATAAATCCATAATAAAAATGAGATAAACCTCTATAACATGCCAAAAAATAATGGGATGAAGCAAGACCATTCAGAGAAGAAACCATAAGAGAAAGATGGAAAACTCACCTAGGATCACCAAGGATCAAACACAGGAAGCCAGGGATCAATCCCTTTCAAAAGGGATTCGAAACACCTTGAGAGAGGTCCTATGGCTGCCTGGGGTTGAGAAAAAATTAGAGGGTTTTAATATAAACTGAGGGTGTGGAAGGCTTTATGGGAATTCTATTGAACAAACTTTCATGGCGTGAATGGTCCATTCATGTCGTGAATGTACAAAATTTAACACTCATTGAAAATAACGTTGACAAGATCAACCCAACCTGGAATTAATTCATGTCGTGAACTTCATGTTCATGTCATGAGTTTTTGGTGATAGATTCATTGGGTCTAAAACAAAATCCATTCACATTGAGAATATACCATACACATCATGAATTACACACCCTGAAAACTCTACCCATGCCATGAACAACACTTCAAGTTATAAATTTCCCACTCACATAGTGAATTATGTTTCATGTCACAAAATCCTCCTGCAACCATATTCTGGCTCCCAAACACCACTAAACCTACTCTAGGATTCCTCTAAGAACCATGGGCTCCAAAAACACAAAAAGGTATATACTAGAAGGATCTAGGACCTTACATCATACACCAATCAAAAAATTCTCATCCTTGAGAATTTAAAACCAAAAATGGAGATAAGGAAAAGAAAAAGGGTTTTCTGTACATCCACTCCACAAGATACCTCTCAAGAATCTCACCATCATAGGAGCTCAACCACCTCATTTAGAGGAATAAATTGAAACATTATGAAACACCAAAAACCATATCCTAAATACTCCTGAGGGAGATACCTCTCAAATAAGAGCGGGGATGAAAACAAAACATCAAGGAAAAAACCATCTCATAAACCAGACAATGGTTAACAACTAAAAAATGAGCATTGCTATAGGAGAAGAGATAAACATAAAACAAATTGAGATACTGATCATGCATCAGTGACTCACGTTCTAAGGTACTATCCTATATTCCATTGTGCTACCAAAGGACATGAACCAAAGGAATAACATGCTCATGCAACACCTTCTCTTGGTGGTCCTAGATTTCTATAGGATTATCCTCTAAGGTCTCACCATTTTCAATGTCTATATCGCCCCAATCAATGATGTGAGAATCATTATGAAGATAATGGTGAGGTTGTGACACATGAAATAAATTATGTATCTGGATCATTTGTGGGGGAAGTAATATCTGATACACAATGACTCAAAAATGAGCCAACACCTTAAAAGGCCCAAAAAATTGGGGAGAAATCTTACTCTAACATCCAAACCTTCATTTCCCACAATGATGATTCACCTTCAAGAACACATGATCTCCAATGCTCAACTCCAAAGGTCTCCTCATTTTATCAATATAGGACTTCTAAAGATCCTGCACTACCTTAAACCTCTCATAAATCACCTGAAAAATCTCTATCAAGCTCTGCACTAGTTCTAACATGAGAATTGCTGACTCTCCAACCCCAGTCAATCATAATGGAGAATGATAAGGTCGTCTATACAAATCTTTACACAGTGTCATACCAATGGTGGATTGAAAAGTATTGTTATAAGAAAACTCAACCAAAGGAAGGTGCCTTATCCACAAACCTCCAAAATCCAAGACCTAAGCACACAACATGACTTCAAGATTTTGGATAGTACTCTTTATCTGACCATCCATTTTCAGAATAAAAATAGTTCTAAGGAAAAACTAAGTGCTAAAAGTATGTTGGAGATCACTCCACACTCTAGAGGTAAAATGAGGATCACAATCAAAGGTGATCATCCTTGATAATTCTTGGAGTATCACCACCTCCTCCAGGCATTGCCTCAATAAAACCTCCACCGATATAGACTCCTTGATAACTATAAAGTGGGATGATTTCATCAAATGGTCCACTATCACCCATATAAAATCCAACCCTCCCTAATCTCAAGGTAAACTGGTGATCAATTCCATCAAGATTCCCTCTCACTTCCAATGAGGAATATCCAATTATTGGAGAAAACTATCAAGAATATAGTGTTTGGACTTCACCTTCTGGAAGAACAAACATAAATATGCAAACTCTACAACTGAACACTTCAACCCAGGCCACCAAAAATGACCTCTCAGAGCTCGGTACATCTTTGTCAAACTAGGATGTACCATCAAGGGTGAGCTATGACACTCACGGAGAACCACCTCAAGCATTTCCAAAGGGATGAAAACCTAACTTATAATAACACTTGGGTATGTTCATCCATAGACCAACCATCAGGGGAATCACCAAAGAAAACTCGGTCTCTCCAAACCTCAACCTCGGAATCCCCCAGTTGAGACTCCTCCACCTACTGCACTAAATATGACTGCACCGTCATCTGAAAAATATAACCTCTTCTAACAACCTCTCCCATATCAAGATGAATTACTGAGAGTTATTCCATCACTCTCCAATAATCTCCAGACTAACGTACGACATCACCACACGACCTCCTACTCAGCACACCAACTATAACATTACCCTTACCCAGTGGATATGAAATCTCAAAGTCGTAGTACTGTAAGTATTCCATTCACCGTTGTTTCCACAAGTTTAGTTCGCGTTGGGAGAAGACACACCTCAAGCTCTTATGATGGGTAAAAACTACAAAATTCTTTTCAATGAGGTAATATTTCCACAACTTCAAGGTAAACATGACTACTGAGTGGCATAATTAAGCTCATAGGGATGTAACTATTGAGACCCATAAAAAACAACTAATCTATAATTAATTAGAACACATCCAAAACTAAGATATGAAGCATCACAAAAAACCTTAACTGAACCCCCTCTTCTAGAAAATGAATAACTGGAGCGTTGAACAACTTCTCCTCCAGGCACTCAAAATCTACCTAACACTGATCATTTTAAAAGAACACTTGATCATTTCTGGTCAAGGATTTTAGAGTAGTCACAACCTGAGATAAATTGGTTATGAACCTCCTATAATGGCCTATAAGACCAAGGAAACTTCACACCTCTACAACTTTTTTGAGGGATTCCCAAGAAACAACTATCTCGATATTTGAAGGATTCATGGCCACACCTCATTGGGGCACAATAGTCCCTAAAAAACAAACTTCATGATCCCATAACTCACATTTTGATAGCATTATGAACATATTATGATGGATAAGAACTCCCAAAACCACCCACAAATACTCTATGTGTTATTCCTTAGATGTGGAGTACACAGGTATATCATCGATAAAAAACACCATGAGCTGATCTAGGAACTCTCTAAACAATGTGTTTATTAAACCCATGAACATGGCTGGAAAATTTGTTACACCGAACAAAATCACTATAAACCCATAATTCCTAGAACAACATAAAAAAGTAGTCTTCATAACATCATTGTCTTTTACCTGTAAATGACGATATCCTGAACACAGATCAATCTTCAAGAACTAACTAGCTCCTTTCAACTGATCGAATAAATTATCAATCTGTGAAAGAGGATAATGGTTATTTATTGTCACCTGGCCCAAGTGATGATAATTTATACAATTATATAGACTACCATCATCCTTATTTACAAATAGAACCAGAGTACCCCAAGGTGACATGCTCAACCGAACAAAACCACGCTGCAAAAGATCATGAATCTGTAACTGTATCTCTTGCAACTTAGAAGGTGAAATTATATATATAAACATCAAGATTATAGAATCACATTACTATAACTCTATCCCAAATTGTATCTCCCATTGAGGGGTAACACCACTACCTCATCAGGTAAGACATTAGGGTGTGCTTCTACAACCCTAGGAAAAGTCGTTTGCTGAACGTTCGATGAACTCAACATCAGGTCATCTATCATGAAAGATAATGACGAAACACATCTTTGACCCATCCAAGGGTATTTATTTCTAATGAACACTACAGTCTCTCCATCATCATTATAGAACATAAACTATCTCTTGAAGAAATACGTAATGAATTACATTGAATATAGCTAATCCATGCTAAGGATGATGTCATATTTCTATGTTCGCAAACATAGGAATCCTCCCCAAGGGAAATGTTACCCCAACACTAGCTCATAGTCTCTACAAAATTCATATAAATAAATTCAAACTCCAACTGGAGTAGTAAACGCTAAGGGTACAAGAAGCCTCTCTACCCCAAGTCACAAATCATACACTAGGGTAGGTGATATGAAGGAGTGTATAGCTCCTAGATCAAATAAAGCATGAACCCAAGTAGAAAACAAGAAAAGGGTACCTTGAACAATGTATGGATCACATGGAATTGAAAACTCCAAAGAATGCATCTGAACATGTCCTCTACAGCTTCTCTAACCTTGATGATGAACAACTCCATGGTCACACTCTACTCTCTAAGGATAAGGAGCATCCCAGGGCTATCCTTTGCCTACCCCATATTCTCTCTATTGATCCAAAGTTGGAGAACCCTATTGTGGCCACATTAGCTGAAACTACCTTAATGAAGAAACCTAAAGTAGAATAGTTGCTACATGATGCTTGCTAAAAAAGTTCAGGTACTCTCGCTGCTGATGACGTCAAACTCCGTAGGAAAAACATGTGTATGATCCCTTAGAAGGGGCCTGAGAGCCACCACCCTTGGAGAAATAAGATGATGAGGGATGAGAACCACCCTCAATTGCATAAAATATCTTCTATCTAGGCAACTAAGAACCCTATAGCATAACTCTATTACATGAGGAATCCTAACAACTCCCCTCTCGTAATGATCCGGTCTGAGCCAACGTCCTCTCAATGACCTTTAATTCCACTAACACCTCGAGATATGTCAACAACATAAATTGGGTGACCTAACGCTAGATATCTGGATGGAAAGCCTCCTTGAAATGCATTAATTTGGACTCCTCATCTGGAAACATGTTTTAAGCATATCATAGAAGGGTCCTAAAATGGACCCTAAACTCCTGTATGTTGTATCTCCCATGTTGAAGGCTAAGAAACTCCTAGCGACTAACAATAATCATGGTCGAAGAAAGAAACTCTACTTGAAATGGACTTAAAACTTCTCCCATGAGACTGTTGCCTCCTCGTGATCCATGAGGAATAAGAATCACCATTGTCTCACTAATCTGCACAACAACGCCACTACCAATGAAACCCAGTGTTCCTTTAGATTATGGATCAAACTGAAGGATATTTCCACGTACTATAACCAATCCTCTATCACTGAGTCTGAAATGGATCCCTCATACTTCTGCAGACTCTGACACTTAAACTATCAAAGTGTCCTTCTCCAAGTGTCATCATCATTAACCACTACTTTACGAAGATCTACTGACACATCATGATGAACATCTTCAGTGTGAACTTGATGAGGGAATTGACTTAGAGCCATAAATACAAAATAAAAAATTGTTAGGGACTCATAAACCTAGAATATTTAATATTTAATATTTATTTAATTATTTATTTATTTAAGGTTCAAAACAATCCCAAGGTCTACCTAATTCAAACACAGGAATAAAGAAGAATGATGCATGATCCTTTCCTAAGTCTCTACCCTACAACTAGTTTCACTGCGCTTAGTCATCTTAATAAAATTAATGGTTCAGGAATTAGTTCATAGGGGGGCCTAAATACCAGTGTCTTGGCCAACCTCCTTGTTTACATTACTTACTAAACTTAGCTGACACTATTTACCAACCAACACATGCGGTCCTCACCTATGCATGCCTCCAAACTTCATTTTATCCCTCAACATGAACCTTTAATACCAATTTGTTATGAACCCTCCCCCAAAGGTACCTATCCTAGGTTGGAAATGATAGAAGGGAGATAATGATACCTAAATCCTTCATCTAATAGGATATGGTTTGGCGACAAGCATCAAGGGTATATCATACACACAAATGGGGGAATTACCCTATAAGATATGAGAAATGATAGATAATATAGAAACACTAAACATCTCCCACTCAAGATAAAAGTAAAGAAAGATCCCAAATTCATGCATGTAATGTCATACAACTGAAGTAACTGCAAAAAGGGAACTAAAAGTACCAAATGAAAATCCTTTGCAGCAACCACAAAATCCCAAACAGCTCCTGAACAAACCACGAGCTAGTAATGTCTAGCTTGATCACCAACCTTCTCATGATGACCTAAAAATATTTTATATATAAATAAGGTGAGCATAACATGTATACTTAGTAGGATCCTCCTCGGTGCCTCTCGCACAAAAGATAAAGAAATCATACTAAATCTCAATGAACAACAAGTGAAGTTAACTTGTTTCCTAAAAAGGTTTGAGAAGTTCCAAGCCTCATTATGGTTATCTCTCACCATGTATCATATACAAGAGATCATATAATATAATATGAAAAGAAGGTACCCCTCTACTACTTCCCCACTAGTTTTCTGCTCCGCCCCAACATTGTATTTCCATACCCATCTCTCTTCAAAAGTAAGACATCCTAAAGACACTTGGGATAATGTATCACAACATGAATCCCATGAATCACATCATCTCATCACATACCATGCAACCTATGTATCACATCATCCCATGCCACATCTCTAGATAGTAACCAAGTATTTTCTGGGATCGCCACAACCCATATGTTGTGTATTATACCTCAATCCATCACAACCCATACATGTCCTACCTATAATATTCTATAGGATACTATATCTAGAGAAACATCTATGTAAAATAACAACAAACTGTTACACCCCCTACACACATATATGGCTAAATATAACAACCATGTATATCATCACATAATATTACTAGCAGAAAAGAGTGGGGCCAAAGGGGGTAGTCATCCATATATTTTTCACCAACCCAAATGTTGGGGTAGTGTATAATATCACAAAAAAAAATAAAGGATATAATATAACTCACAACCACATTATGGGACTTAACCTAGTCTTAGGATCAACTTCAACTATTGTTTCTTGGACACCCAAATGCCACTGTTATAAACTAGATATACTATAGGCTCACAAGTACTTCAAGAAATTTATTAAATTGATTCTTTCCTTTTTAACATTTCAATTTACGTTAATTAATTCACTAGCCATTAATTAACATTATTCCATTCACATTTCATTAACCACCAAGGGAAGTCCATGCCATTTAGGAATAATCCAACTGATTCCATGATTCCTCAAGATTATCAACATTTTCATTCCATTCAAACACTCACCCCATGGGTTAAAACATTTTTAAACATTATTATTCCATAATTCTAGGTACTCTATGAAACATCCTAAGCTACCATAAAAGAGAGGTGCATAAACCAAACACAACCCGTTGCCTCAAGCAATGGGTAAAAGAATACAGGTAAATAGGAAACACAACCATCTAACCTTTAAAGAAAATAATTATCAGGTAAGCATCCAACTTTCCACACAACAATGGACAATCTCAGCTTCAACCCATTCAATCAGTCCTGGTGCCATCCCCAACACTACCATGCATATCACCAAGCATCCCTCTATATTAGGTGCCAACTATTTCCAAAAAATCGGGCCTCCCTGCCCATATCTTGCCAAACCATCAGCCATCCTAGGATCACATCATGTCTCATAGCAAGGCTCACATCAGAGCAACAAACAAGGCCACAAGGAAACAACAAAGTAAATAGAGCATCTAATCCCTAAAAACCAAGGAATTTATCCTTTAAAAGCAAAGGGGCGTGCTTAGCGCCAAATATCTGTCTTTATCAAACAATTTATTCTTTTCTATCTTGAATTAAATGATTCATTTATTATAGGTTACAACCACATGCAACCTAAGACATCAACTATCAAAATTTATAAATTATTTAAACATGCTTTCAAGTATAGCTTATAGTTTCAATAAACTTTAAGGAGGAACAATTTCATTAACATACCACTTTATTATTATCAACAACAAGCATTTCCAACTTCATCCAATTCCATTAATATATGTAAGAACAATTTCAATTAAACATGCATCAAGCATCATTTGATTTCCATAAAATTATAAGAATCAATGAATTCAATAAACACACCACTTTAGTTATTTTTTCAAAAACATTATCAGATTTACATTATTAACTATTTTTATCAAATTAAACATGTTAAACCATAGAATAACAAATATGTTAAACAAATCAAAAACATAGATAATACACTATCTAGAAAAAAAAGAGGCAAATCAATATCATGGTGGAAACACATGTGATCACTACACCCATAAACCATTTCTTTTTATTAAATCAATTTTATTCTTTATTAAGGTTAATTCCACCATCACCCAAAGATATGGAGCATTATTACTTTACTATTGTAAATAAAATAATAGGAGAAGCAACGAATATCCTACCTCAAGGCTTTTAATGTTCTTTGAATGAGAATAGAACAACAAGAAGATCTCTGATATCCTCTCCCACAAGGAAACTGCAACCCTCTAAGAACATCGCACCACAATTATGCCAACAAACATAAAAAACTCTATAAGAACAAAGAAGATAAATCATCATAACATGGAAATAAATAATGAGAGAAAGCAAGATCGATCAGAGAAGAAACCATAAGTGAAAGAAGGTAAAATCACCTAAGATCACTATGAATTGAATATAGGAATCCAGGGATCAATCCCTTTTAAAAGGGCTTCAAAATGCCTTGAGAGAGCTCCTCTGGTCGCCTGGGGTTGGGAGAAAATTGGAGGGTTTTTAGAGAAGTTGAGGGTATGATAGGATTTATAGGCATTCTACCAAACAAACTTTCATGACTTTAATGGGTCATTCACATTGTGAATGTCCTGAATTTTACACCCACTGGAAAACACATCGCTTAAATCTACCCAACTTAGAATTAATTCATGTCATGAACTTCATGTTAATGTCATGAGTTTTCGGGGACATATTCATCGGGTCCAAACCACAATCCATTCAAATCGTGAATATACCATACATGTCGTGAATTCCACACCCCTGAAAACTCTACCCAAGCTACGAACAAAACTTCAGGCCATGAACTTCCCACTCACATCATGAACTATGTTTCACATCATGAATTACATTTCACCTCCTATAACTAGGTTCTGGCTCTTAATACCCACTGAACCCACTCTAAGCTTCCTCTAAGCACCACAGGCCTTGAAAACATGCAAAGGGACAAGCTATAAGGATCCAAGACCTTATAAGAATAATCATTATCTACTTTCCTCTCATCCATTAGAAAATAAAAACATCACCCGTGTTACTGTCAGTTCACCGCCTCCATGATTGTCACAATTCATTTTTCATCACCACATTACATGGTTGGTTCTAAAAACAGATTTAATGAATAAATATTATATTTATGAAATGAATAAGATTATGGAAAGATAAAATAGGCATTCTAACAATAAATGATCATAATGATTTTAACCGCCCAAAACGAGCATATCGAGCCATCTTTCACAATTTAAATCTATTTTTGAAAATCTATTGAGATGTATAATTTTGATTCTACATGTATATATTAATAAGTAAATAATTTTTTTCTTTTGGTTCTGGAATGTTAATATTACCATTTTACTAATTGTCAATATATCGACTTTTTATTCGTTAAAATTTACCGAAACAAATGCGTTGTGGATTTCATTCTAAAGAATTGTACCCAAAAATCCCATGGAGTGAGACCAAAACTTCACAGATCATTATAGAAATTCTATTATAGTAACTAGACAATTTTGGAGATGATAAACTCAAGAACATGGAATGATAACCAGAACTGTTACTCAAAATCAAAAAAGGAGCAGTTAAAACTACCAACACCAATGATCAATATTAGCTAAAAATAAGTAATAACTATGTGATAAATGAATATAAAAGGTGATAACTATGAATAAGGTTTTAAAATATATGATTAATGAGTCTTAGTTTATCATACAGGAGGTTAGAGTGTGTCTGACCAAGCAAGAATCCAAGGTAAGGGTCACTTGTCTCAAAATTTCCATCTCCGAGACATGTTTTGTATTATGCACTTATTTTCTTTTAAATGATGTATATAATATCTCTTTGATATATTATATCATGATTCTATCTTTATTCATGGTATTTAATATTCAATTTCAATTTCTCTCTTTCAAGGGGGTTGATTCAAACATTACAAAAGCTATAAGGTTTTTGTTGACCCAATTGCCTTTTTGTTGGGTCATAAAATTTCTTCCTTGACTATGCTCTTATAAGTTTATTTTATTCTATCATTTCTCTATTCAATATGGTATATTATCTTTATCTTTGGGGAAATCACATATTTACATCAAAATCATATTCTTTGATAAATTTTACTCTTTATAAAAAATGTGTTGTTAAGAATTATTCTCATCTTTTCTATTGACTATTTCTCCTCCATATCCATATTATTTCTTACAAAAAATGCCTTATTTTATTATTATGAAATCCAAATATGTATTATCTTCTATATTCCTCATATTTCTCCTTATCTATTTTCAAAAGGCAAATTTTCAAGTTTTTCTTCAATGTGGGGTTTTCTTTAAAACAAAGCTAAAAAACATTTATTTTCACGCTCATATATTTTAATCTTCCACTCCAAATTTATTTACATAAACTTTTTTTGTTTTCAATGTTCCATTATCATGGATTCTTTGAAATTGATGTTTTATAAAGTTTTCCTTTCACGTTCTTGAAATTGAATTTTGAAAGTGACTCGTAACTTTGACTTTTATAGCAATTATAAAAATGATATAACAATTATAAAAATGTTTTTTGAAAATTCTTTTTCATGAATTTGATTCTATTTTCCTCTCTATCTTCAAAATTTATCTCTTATGGAGAAATGTTCATGATCATTCTATAAATTCTTTTAAACTCTTTTTTAGATATTGATATTTTGGGTATCAACTGATCTACTCTTGATGTCATGTTAAGCGATATTGTGTGAAAATGATATGAAATTCATTTTATTTCCATGAGATTTTCATGATACGATAAATGATTGATTTTATGTGGCATACATTTTTATTGTATATCATTATGTGATGGGTGAAGTCCTATATAAACCTCTAATGAATTAGTTAAAAATTTATATCTCATGAGATAAGTATGATAAATGAGTAGTGATGCTTGATCCACTAGGAGAAATGAGTTGTGATGCTCAATCCACTATAGGAAACAGTTAGTGACACGGTGTTATGGAAAACATGTAGTGATGTTTGATAAACTATGTTATGATGATCTTGGTAGTCAATCTTGACATATGTTATGACGTGCCACATTTTTATGTTATACCACATTCCAATGTAATGATTCTATGGTTCATGATTATTGTTTTATGTTTCTAAGCCATGATATAACTTTTATTCTTGCTCACACGTCGTCATTCAAAATGTGCAGATTCAATTATTTATAACCTACTTTAACTAGTGCAGCAGAAGAAGGGTCGTATCCACAGAGAAGGGTATTGTACGATCCAAGAAAAAAAGAAAACAAAACAACCAAAAAAATGAATGAAAGGGTGATGGTGAAAATGTAAAAAATGAGAAAACAGTGGAAGTGGAACAATGGAATAAAGCAGCAGCAGACGACATAGAATTGAGCAGATGAAGGGTTAAGGAACCCGTTAGCTTTGGATTGATTTTTTAAAGAAATGATACTGACCTAATTCTTGAAATTGAAATCATTCATGTACTTGAAATAATAGTGATGAAACACATAGACGTCGCTAGGAGTTCATCACTGTCGGTGATCTCTTCTTAGAATTGAGTTGTCCATTAAATCTAAGGTAATGTTGGATTCTTTATGGAGAAGAGAATCATCAATATTTTCTAATTTTCAGTACTTCAATTGATGTGCAAAGTTAATAAATGTCCACTACCGTCTCTTCGTAGAGCAGTGTAAAATTGATACTCGTGAAGAATAAAATTGAGATCATTGAATATGAAATGACACTAGAAATTATTACAAAATCAAGAGTAGAAAAGAGGAAGAATTTCAATCCATTGCTATTACAAAATCGAGAGTAAAAAAGAGGAAGAATTTCAATCCATTGCTATCCAATTCCCTAAGTTTATTTAGCTACGCACATTCAAAGCGGCAACAATAAATTTATTCAATAAAATCAACCTCAACGACCTTTGGTCATTTGATTGGTGCTTATGATTTCTTCGATCGGCTCAGAAATCATCAGAAGCGTTTCCAACTCCCGAGTTCCATGATCAGTAACTGAACCATCTTCACTGACGCTTTCCATGTCAAGATCTGGCGATATAAGGTCCAGTTGCAGCTCGGCGTCGTCTTCCTATGGATATAAAACAGGTACTGGTTAGGTCAACTTCAACCTTCGGTAATGGTGATCGGGCTTGGTTCTTTAATCGCGAACCCTCGCCTTTTCCTCCGTTAATCGCGACATCAGCAAACAATGCTCGAACCAGGCTCGGCGAGAAATCTTCTTCATTCGGTCGAAATCAGATCGGCTTGTAAACGGGCGGCCATGCCTGAAAAAGCTTCGGTCGAAATCGCCTTCCATCTCGGCCGGCTTCGGGTTCTTTGGTGGATGCAGGGAAGAATCGGATACGTCAAATTAAAATTGATTTCCAGATTTTTCAATTGCAAATTAAATACCAAGGAAAATAAAAGAAAATGATTTCAATTATAAATTCATTAAATACAAAACATATCATTCATAATCAACTAATTATCATTAATCATATACCATTAATAAATATTTTTAATTCAATATATATTTTTATAACTACACACTACTAATTTTCAATCACAACTTTAAACTATAACACACTTACAAATTAACAAATAATCAATTGTTATGAAATATTATTAATGGATGTCATAATTATGACAATTATGATGACTCATGAATTCCCAATTAATTCCCCTCTTAATGGCCAACCTTTCATATTCTCACCGTTGGATCAGATCTCATGTACTCTATAAATATGGTGATATGTTAATGAAATAAAATGGACTTTTGGGTCTACATTGTGTTTTCTACTTCTTGTATTTCTTTTGTATTTGTATTTCTATTTGTTATTATCATCATCATACACAAATTCGATATTCACTTTCTCAATGATGCGCTTTGCCTACGATCGATCTTATATTTCCAGTTTCGAAATGCTTCGCGGTTTCAATCGGCGTTCGATCAATTTCACAACACGTTATCAGCATGATCGACCTCTCTACATTGCGCATTGTGACGATGTTGCCTTCATCCCCATCATCTGCATAAGAAAAAAAATTGTAGGAAAAAAATATGTCATGTTTTTATAAACATTATTATTTTGACATACTCTTTCGCATGTGCATCGACTTCACTCATTCGAAGTGCTGCATCAAAAAGGTGAGTCTTATTTTACTTGTAAGATATTGTTACATTTATTTTTCCCCTCTTGATAAATATGAAAATAATATATGATTTTCTTAATCTTTTATTGCGGGAAAAATAATGAGCTCCTGAAGAGCTATAATGACTCATGGTTGACAAATTTCACTTCATTCTTTGGAGAGAATGTGTTTGATTAATAATTGATGTGGTAGATGTCGAGACAAATATCATTAATCAAATGAATAAAAAGAACTACACCACCAGAAGTGGTTGAATGATGAAAATTGCATACCAGTCGTATGTCGAGACGTTGAATGATGAACATTGTGCACCCGTCGTACATTGAGTCGAAGTTTGATGAATATCACGTACCCTTAGTACGTTGAACTGAAGTTTGATGAACATCACGTACCTGTCATACGTCGAGCTAAAGTTTGATGATCATCGTGTACCTGTTGTACGTCGATCCGAAGTTCTCTAATCATTTCATGAACCATGAAATTTCATCTCTTATTTTTTGTTCACCCTGAAGGTGTCAAGTTTGATTATACTATATAAAGGTTCATGATGGAGATGATATTTACTTTAAATATTTGTATATATTTGTTTTATTTTTTTTCTCTTTCTTTTATTTCTTATAAAATGTTTTAGAGAAATTAAATATTCTTGACGAACAAGCATAAATATATCTATATATATACTAATCTTAGGTATTCTCCACTGCCACGTGTCAAGCTGAAGTTCGTCCACATCATTTATTCTATACGTGGCCTATCTCCAATTATCCACGTCGCATATCCGCGCGATATCTCAACATTTCTCTGCCTCTCTATTCCTGCTCTCGATACCCCCATCTCGAACTAGGGTTCTTGCAGATGATGTCCTCTTGCTGCCCCACCGCCTCTACGTGCTCCGCTGTCGGCTCCTCCTCTGCGTGCTCTGCCTTCGCCTCTGTGTGGTCTGTCTTCGCCTCTGTGTGCTCCGCCTTCAATTACTCCACCCCTGTGGGCTTCACCTCCACAGACTTCGCCTCCTCCACCGACCGACTTCGGATCCTCCACCTCCGACCGCCTTCAGCTCCTCCGCCTCCGACCGCCTTCGGGTCCTCCGCCTCCGCGTGCCACATTCCCTCCCAATATCGCAACAAGATTTCCCTCCCGACTCTCTTCCCTCTCATGATACCCTCCAAACTATGTTTCTGCTCTCTTCTTGCCATCCCATGATCCTCTGAGCCATCATCCTTGCCTAGGGTTCTCGGTCACTCTTTCTCCCCTCCCATTTCAGCAACTGATCTTCCTAAGGTATGGTTTTTGCTCTCTATTACTCCACCCGAAATTCCAACCTTAATCTTCTTTGGCTAGGTTCTTACTTTCTTCTTCTCATCACGCAAACCACCACCGAATCATCCTCAGTGTTTGATTCATCCAGATAAATGGGAAATCCTTCCAATCCACGTAATACCTTCATCGAGAGCTTCAATTTCAACATCGGCGTTGTCCTCCGGCTCATCCACTCGACCTAGGGTTCCCGCAGAACCATGCCGACATAGTGATCCCACTACAGGTTCCTGCTGAACTACACCACCGTGATGCTCTTGCTCCCGGTTTCTCTATGATTCTCCTTTAATTTTGTATTTGCTGAAAACAATACTCATATTTTTTCAATATTCTGTATGAAATTCACTTTATTTTGGCAGTTTAGCAACATTCATTATGTGCAACTGTTGATTCATTTGAGTTTCGAATCCTGTTTTATTTTTCCATTCTTTTGAGATTTTTCAATTGAATTCCCTCTATATTTTCCTTGAAAATTTTGGTATATTATTCCTCAAAGACCTCCATTTTGAGCGATTTATGGGGTTATTCTTCGGGTGTTGTGCTGCGGGAGCCCTTCAATACAAAACCACATCAATCATCCTTGCTTTCCTCTATTACACCAACGAAGTTGTTCTATAATAGAAATCATGGACCAATCCCAGTTGTTGATGATTAAACTAACATTGGAATTGTTTTTTGGTAGGTCAAATATTGTGTTTTAATCAATGGGTTGCTTGGAGCTCCCAAAAAGTTGTCTATGAAAGATATAAGGTGAAAGCATGAATGCAAAGAATTTAAAACCATCTGTGAAATATGTTTTTGACATTGCCTCTAGATTTTATTTGTTAGTGTCTCCTATGGTCCTTGAATTAAGAAATTCACATTTTTCATTCGGTTCATAGGGAGCATCCCAAATAAAATGTTACTGCTACTCTGCAGGTTTGGTTCATTTTATATTATAGCTTTCCACCTCATCAATATGTTGTTGTCTTGCATCTTCATTGATTATCTATGATAGAGATGACTTTATGTTTTTAACTAAAAAAATATTACTGATATGGTCTGGTTTGACTGACTAAGCGTGTAGGAAACAGAACTGCCATAATTATTTTTACTAATTTTAACTGTTTTGATTAGAAACACTAATGTGGAGTGGAAGTCACGTCTTAGGTTAAGCAGTTAATTTAACGTGTTTCACTGCAGTGGGAAAATAGATTAATGTTTTCATATAAAGATTCATGCATTTGTTAATAGATTTAATTTGTAGTCACATTAAATAGTTAAAACATTTTAATGAATTTCTTGGATTAGTACATCTCCTCCATATTAGGTGTTTTCGGTTCAATTTCATTCAAATCCAGTTTAAAAAGAACCTTACATATTTTAGTCAACAGTATGTGATGTTTCAATATCCAGCTTCCAACCTTATTTTCCTACACTTTCGATTAGCATCAAACAATAGTACACTACAACTGTTCTCTTTTTATATTCTCTCTGTAACAGGTTTCTATATTTTTTGCTGACCAGATTCTGTTTTGATTCTACCTGGATGAAGGCATTTCCATAGTTGGTGGTTGGAATGAATGCAGCAAGGTAGAGAGATCTCCCATGGAATGTATTCTATGCTCTCTTATGGGAAAATTAGTATATGCACAAACATATCTATATGTTATAATAATTATGTTGGATTTGTTTTAATGATGATAGGAAAAGACTCTCAATATCCCTCCAATATGATACTTACTCAGGCCTAACATGAAATCTCTCAACTATCATGAATTTTTTCCAACAGAATTTTATTTTGGAATATGTAATACGTCTCCACTACACAAATTACAATTTAAGCAGCTAATTTCATTTTTATGTACATTATATGTTGATGTCATCTGGTCTTTCTAAGATCATGTAGATGTTTCCCATTTTTGAACATCTATATACCTATTTACTACTTGCAAACCAGCCACCCATATTAATTAGATTTATAGATAACTGAAAAAATACACATAATGTTGCATCCTATATCACTGTTTCACACTTGAGCATGAATAAGATGATTCTTTCTTTGGATTTCATTTTGAATCAAAATATTTTCCATTGATCGTTTGTTTGTTTGTACATGTAGTCACTGCTTCATAGAATTTTTTCTCTATTGATTTAAATACAAGGCCATTAACATCATAATTAAGGGTGGCTTATATGAATATCATTGTGTTTCATTTTGTAGATATTCCATGTTTTCCAGGTATTGAAATACATTTTTTTGTTTATGACTAATTCCTTTTTCGTTGAACATCCTTCTCCAATTAAAATTTTTTAGAGCATCTCCACATGACTTGACATCCCACTTTAGCATCCACTGAACATTTTCCAGCATATAGGCATACTAACCATGGATATTTTAGTTAAAACTATTTTATGTCTATACATGTACTAGTTTTGTGCAAACATGGTGCAAAAAAAACAAATACCACCTTACGTTCACAAACACACTACATGTAAACAAACACAATCTCATGTCAAACTCAACCAATTTGCAAGCGGTTTCTTTATTTCCATTTATGATCAATGCTAGAAACAAGGGTGTGAACACAAGAGGTTTTTAACTTGATTGATCGTGCCCACATTGAGCACATTTTTCATTATGGCATTCATGTCACAACATGGTTGTAGGTGAAGAGCAGGTGATGGTTGTCCTCTGAATTTTTAATTAATAAGGAGCAGACGGATGTAATCGGTAAGGAAGATACAACTGTCCTATGTTTTCATTTTCAATTTTCTTACTCAAGAAAGATACTTTGAAAGTGATCCTCTAATTTTTGTGCTTTTAGGTTGACTTAACATAATATTTATAGAAACATGAATTTGTTTTTAATGGAGCGGTGATTGAAGAGGTTACAGGTGTCATTGCTTGCTTGAAGGAATGTTTCAATAATTCAAAGCTCTAGGGACCCTGGTATATTTACGTACTTTGTTGAGTCCTTATGAAAAATAATAGTGTTTTCTTATGCATCATGGAAGCTTCTATAGGAGAATATACAAACTCTTCAGGTACATACTAATCTCCTGATGGGATACGGTGCTGGGATAGAAATGATGAGGATTTTTCACACCATCGACTTCCAGATAAGACTTCCTGATAGCCATTGTGGCAATCTATATCCAAGGAACCTCCCCGCATGTGGATTTTCCAACTGTTTTCTTTGTACGTACCATGTTCTGTTTGATTATCTAGAAAGATAGTCTTCGATCCAAAAGAAAATTGATGAAAAATGTGTGGATATCTATTTTACTTTAGAATTAATATAATTGATTCTTAATAATATTTCACATCATTAGTTTATCCTTTTGATTTTTGAATATTATATTTTTTGACCTAAATAAATTTCAGTACTTCTATGTAATTTTGATTCATATTTCTCCTCTGACAATAACTTCGGAAAAAATAAGTACAAACAAATATATGGGGATATGGTGCCTAATGTTCTTGGTTCTAGAAGAATTTTTTATTCAGTTTTTTATTTTAAATATTTTTTAAATACTCTGGAATTTCATTACATAAATATTTTTTTATGTCGACTTTGCTTAGCATGGGTGACTGTCATCAATCAGAAAATGAAATCTTCCTGCCCCTTATCTAACCTAAAATGTTCTCCTCAACCCATAATGTTCTCTATTCAGGAGTCTTTATTTCTGCTTCCTATCTATTCATGAACAGGTTCCTTAGACGGAATATTGTCAAAAATAATGTTTGATGGTCTCCTGTGGAACCATTCAAATATTACATGGATGGCAGACTCAAAAATAAAATTCCTTCCTTTCCAGGTTAGTAATTGAAACAAAGAAACCAGCTTCATAGGTTTTTATGTTTTCTTTATTTTGGGTTTCAATCTAGGGAAAATCATGGGATATGTATACATCTTCCAGGTGGGTAGTGTTTGGGAATTTTATACGTTTTTCCACAACACTATTTATTCTATAAATGGTACGTCAATATGTGTATTTTCTTCATTCTCTAACTTGCTTTTCATTAAGATGAATACTCTATTGTAGTAGATGAAGTCTCAGTCACCTGGATATCTGTAAACTAATCCTTTCATTACACACCCACAAGATGTTTCGAAATATTTAACACCACCAGATAGGTAATTCCACACATTGTTAATTTTTTTTGATTAAGTGTGAGTTTTTATTGTTGAAGTTAACTTAATTATAATAGAACATAGTTTCTATTTTTGGTTTGTCTTTTCAATTGGAAATTTCTTTCTATTTTTTATAAACCATTGCAATGTAACATATTTTGTAATAATGAAGTTCTTATATATAGATAACAGAACATGTGTTCTACTGCAGTCTGTATAGTTCATATACCAAACATGTATTCTGTTTTGATTATTTTTTTTCCAAATAAAATTTCAATTGTAATTATTGAATAATAGTTCATGTTTAGAAATATGTTAATTACATGGAAAATTTATGGTCATGTGTACTTGGATGTGACTGAATCCAATATGAAAATTCAAGATAATCACTTTTCTGTTTCACTAAATTGGTGGCAATGATATGATACACATCTGCAGTTTGTAACATTTTCCATCTATTCATTACAAACCAACAGGTTTTGGATAGAATTGTGGACTGTGGTTTTAGGTTTGTAGTAGGAAAAAATGGGAACAACCCTGTATCCTACAATCCTACGGATCCATGTCAAAACTCTGGCTGACTCCAATTTCCTATTTGTCATGATTCTATATCAGAGGTAGGATATCCCTCTTCTTCAAACCTGGGCATCTCTACTTCCTTTCCTGGGTATACCGTGTCTTATAGGAACATGTCTGTTCATAAGAACCATCCATGGTGTGTTTTGGTTGTGTTTAACACAGTTTTTTCGGTAGTTTAAACTATTTTCCTCATACCTTGTCTTCAGAATCACCGATTGATTTCAACAGTGGTAAGTCAGTTTTGATTTACTTTCCATCATCCAGTGATATTACGGATAATGGTTTGGAATCCTCAAAACAACACATTTTATAGGTCTTAATAGTCCCAATCATGAATTTCCTCTATTATTATGTCCATTTCTATATGCATGTAGTAGTTGTTCTGAGCATTAATGAATTTTCATTTCAGGTACCTGTTTCCCATCAAGTTGGAAGACATATTGGTGAAAGTGAGAAGAAATGTGTTTGCATTTTTAGGTATCAGTGGATCATTTTGTTCTATTTTTTTAGTTATCTTATTCATTTTTAGAATTTTATCATGCTTTACTTTATTATTTACTTCTACCAATAAGATTTCACAAATTTTTATATATCATATCCAACACATCTATTATCTATACCCATTATATAGAATATTTGTCTCTTTCAATTTATTTTATGGGTCTTCTGTAAATAACCCTTTGCATTAGCTTGATCTTTGTAATGGATTTTTTCATATGCCTCTAATTATTATTATTATCATCAATAATTATTTTGTTTCTATTTGTATTACTTGGGTTCAGCTAATGATGGATTGTTCTGTGAATCCCTAGAGATATCATGTTCTTCATCCTTTGAATTTTCAATCTATAACATTTGATGAGATATTCTTTACATGAAAAATATTCTTTTTCCTATTTCATCTAGGGATCTTAAATTTTTTTGATGTATTGTATCTGGGATACCTGTCCTACCATGTGTATCATCATTATTTCCAAGACTATTTTGGTTTAACCATAGCTATGCAGTGAAATTTTTTCAAGAGATTATTTGAACCTCATTTCTAAGACTTGTGTTTAATGATCGATGCATATAATCTCATTGATGGTTATTTATGTAGGTGTTGGTGGAAAAGAAGAAAAATATGAGTTTATCTTTATGTCATACAACGATGAGAATAAAATTGGGTATGAATAGATGCAATGAAATATTATTTTTTCTTAAAATATGATAAATTTATGTATCTTTTTTCCTGTAACTGTAACTGTAGCTTTTGTCTTTTCTTTTTTCACATTTTTATTTACATAATATATTATTTGAACTTTATTTATGATAGAATTAGTACTTTAACATCTTATAAACTTATTGAACCCCTTTCGAATAAAGAAGATTATAAATCATTTCTATCCTTCATATCTATTTGAATATTTCTTCCCTAATTTAGATATCATGCTTAAATATTATCTATAAAATCAAATCCAAAAATCCATATAACAGAGAACATATATCTCTATAGAATTAATGTGAGGTATCATTCATTATTTCTAAGAGTGATTCACTTTAATGTCAATTGATGAGATTACATTACTATTAATAGAATTATGTAAATATATACCAAAAAATGAGAGAGAAGAGATTCAACATGTCACGAGACTTTTTAGAAACTTTCAAATGAACCACCCAGATGCTGTAAATAAAATGACACATAATGTTTTCTAATTATGTTTGTATGATTGGTGATTACAACATCCCAGGTGACAGATGGTTATTATCCGATGTGTATAGTTTCGCTTATTATAAAAACAATTATTTAAGAAAGTATTTGACCTCCATAAATTCGGAAGATGTGGGTATTATTCACCCTTAAACTGTATTCTCCATCAACAATGCTAAATTATTCTATTTTAATGGTCCATAGAGTAGTGTGTCATTTTAGCTTCTTAGAAATTCAATACATCTAAATTTCGGGTTATTTATTTTTACAGAATCATGAATAAATTTTCTTTTCTATAATTAGTTATTGAAACCTACCTTGATTTCTCATGGATTTTCTCAACTCATTCAAATTTATAATCTTTGATTCAAAGTACCATTCAAAACATCATGAATAAATATTTGAATGCTTGATTTTTCCCATGAAATCCACTATTGTTACTCACATTGAACTTTAATTACCTATTGCAGGGATCAATATAATTGTCTATAAACTTGATGAACTACTGCTGCTCTGCATTGACAGATGATGGCGGTACTGGGAGTCTATTGAATTCACATTCTAATGATACAAGCTGGACACTGATTGGTGGATATACTACTACTGAAAATCATGGTTGTTGTTACTATTATCATTCATGTATCTGCTATTGAAACTGTATTTAAGTACTATTACCAAAGTCATAGAACATATCATTGTCCAATTTCTAGGGTGACATAACTGTTCAGAGTTTTTTATTTGCTGATAATGAACCATTCTGTTCTTTTCTTTAACAAGTTATGTTTCTATGTTTCTGTTTACATGTTTCAGGTACTTCATATATTAATAACTTATGTTTCCATTTATTGTTTCTGTCCAACTTCATTTTACATAATTCAGTATTTATTGTTACTTATTCATATTTGAGAACTATGACCAAAATTTTAATTTCAACATATTTATTTTTAAGTTTCATTGATCAATTCTAAATTATTAATACATTTTGAAGCTGCTAGCATTGGTGCATGGATCCACTCAGGGAGTAGAATTCTTACTGGCCCTCCGCTTACCTAGGAAAGGTCTCTATTCAACTGAGCTTTTACAAACAACAACTCAATACTATTGACATTTATTGAAGAAACAACCAGATTCAATTTGTCTTCATCTATTTTTTTGATTCAACTTTTATAAATATTAATCTCTTATTAAAAGAAAAACCAGCAATCAAATAAGCCATGAAATAGCACGGGAGAGTACTAGTTTTATATATATTAATCCCCCAAAGTGGATGAAATTGATGAAATGGATGAATTGAATATCCATGCAATTGTCTTGAAGACACTATAAAACTCGAACAAATAATTTTATTATGTTCCCTGGAGTGAATGATAATATTTATTGAAAATGATTTATTTCATTCCCTGAAGTGAATGAAAATATACCTGATTTTATTATAAATCAAGTTTGAGGTGAATATGATGTTTTTCGAATGATCATTGTGTTGTATGTGTTTATAACAAATAATAAAAATATAACCACCAGAAGTGGTTTGATGATAGTAAATATATACAGAGCACAATGAATTTTATTGATATTTATAAAATATTGCATCTCGAAAGGATGATATGAAAATAATGTCCTTTGACATTATATTGAAGAATATCTTTATTTATCATTTATTGTTCCCACAACAACAATATCAAGGGAAACATTATTATTTATCATATTCTTATGGATTATCAATATCATCTCATGTAATTCATCTATCCCCTGAAGTGGATGTTGTTGTTCATATAATTCATAAATGAAATGATTGAATTACATAGTTTTGATAATCCAATATATATTATGAAAATGATTTTACCACCTGAAGTGGTTAAATCAATGATCATCATAATAAATAAAATTTATATTTTATGCAGGATGGTCATTATTGATAAATAATAAATTATCATTCATGGATCATGAAATCTGATGAATGAATGAATTCCCGATGTGAATGTAGTATTAATTACTATATCTCATTCCTTGAAGCGAATGAAATTATTCATGATTTTTGTTGATATGATTTATGATATCATGAATATTTGAGAGTTGATGAGGTTTGATCAAATGATTTATCTTTCATTTGATAAAGTGAATGTTGTTTATGAATTATAATTTTAGATGACGATAAGGTGTGTCGTGAATCCAGAAGATTCTTCCACATTGGTTCTCGTTACCACATTCACCAGCTTTAAAAGACGTGGGGGCTCCTATACCAGGTAGATGTATTGCAAAATAGTATTTGGGCCCAAAGTTCCAAAATATTTTGGTTAGAAGTTCTAAATTATGCAATAATCCACTTGGTAATGGGCCTAACCCGTTATGATTATATTATGAATTCATCAACCACCATAAGTGGAAATTATAATGACAAATATAAGTTTGCACAATGAAAGATCCTAGAGATCTTATATGTGTCGATCTTGAAGCAAAATATTATTTTGATTAAATGATTCAAAAGAACTCATATATTCATTAGTATATGCTCATATAAGTACATTTACCGGTAGTGAAAATTAATAAATTACTCCAGAAGAGCGAATATATTCCTACCCAGTAGTACAAATTCTTAATGCTTTGTTATATCTACAGTCTCAATGGGATATATGAATGGTATTCTTGAAAATGAATATCATATGGAGACAAAAGAGGTACCTCGATATGTAACAAGCATTCATAAAAGTGATTATAAAGAATTTTCTATGTACAATCGAATCAATAATGGTAAACCAGAAGTTTACTAATCCTAGCACTTCAAATATATAACATGATGATTTAGGCCATCTGGGATCAATTATAATGAAAGATATTGATTCAAGTATACATGAGCATTGATTTATTGATAACATAGTAGACATCCATTAAGGGGAAAATGATGAATTTATTTAATGAATGCATGTCTACAGAATTATCAATGAATTTATTACCATTAAGTCATTATGAATTCCCCCTGTATAATAATTTACCCTGAGGTGCCCATTTTTTAGGTAAATTATTTATATCATCAATAGTTATTATGGAAATAAATTTCCAATATACTTATGAAGAAGTATATATGGGCGCACCCACCCACCATGTGATCCATCTATATAAAAGATGCATCCAATAAATGATCGCATGTGTTATTTGCTATGGGTGAGTATACATTGCATGTTATGCATGTTGATTAAAATAAATATTGAGTATCATATAATATATGGTCCTGCAGATAAGATGCTCACAACACTTACATGAATGTAAAGTGTTGGAAATCAATAGTCTGATTATACACACCTGAAGTGTGGTTGAACTGATTATATAAAATCATTTTTCATCATGAGTAGAAAGCAATAAATATATTTTCCCTTGAAGAGGAAAATGAATATATCAGCAACATTATATCTTTTTAGATATTGTCCCTGAAGTGACATAGGTACTAGAAAAATTATGAGATCTCAATCAAATGTTGTTGATGATATATTTTCTATGAATGCTTTTAAAACTCATTGATGACAATGGATTTTGACAGATGTCGACATCATAATAATTGGCCAAAATTATTAAAGGAACTTATGAAATGTTCAACATATAAAGTTCTGGATTGAGTATCCAAACTATCAAGACTATTGAATATCAATGATCTTATTATAAGAAATATTCTTCCTTGTATATTGGGATATTTATATGAATCCTAGAAGGGTTCGAAATGCCTGAAGCATATTCAAAATTAGGAAAGTTTCACCCAATCAGATAAATTATGGGGTGAATTGAATGAGTTGTATTTCATGTATCCATATTAAGTTAAGGAAGAATATAAGTTTGTTGGGCGGAGAAAAACGGAATGATGGCAAGAGGGGGGGTGAATTGCCTTTTAAAAAAAGATTAACAATTTAAAATCAAAGTGAAATCAAAGTATGTGCAGCGGAAAATAAAAGAGGCAATCACACAAGAAATTGTTAACGGAGTTCGGCCAAAACCCGGCCTACGTCTCCGCTCCCAACTAAACCGTTGAGAGATTCCTACCGCTTGCTTTTCAATGGTTTTAGCAAGAAACCCACTAGGCTTTGAGGTAGCACTAGGACCTATTACAGCTTGCTTTTGGTGGTTGAGCAAGAACCCACTTGCTTTTAATGGTTTAGCAAGAACCCACTATCCTTCTTACAGGTGAAGGATAGCTCACCTATGTCTCAAGCTATTTAAAGGAAAGCTTGACAACCTCTTCACACCTTAGTGGTGATGTGAAACCCAAAAGAAAGAGGGGATGAGAAAAGTTTGGGGTTTGTAGGCACAAACCGAAATTTAAAGCTCAAAATAAATAAAACAATAAAACCCGTATGTTGAGGAAGTCTTGGGCGCCTTTGATTGATTGGAGATGTTGAAGGCCGCTTCCAAGCTTCTTTGGTGGAGCTCCTTGGATGTGGAAGTTGTTGGAGCACTTGAGGTTCCTTTGAGGGAAGTTGCCGGAGGTTGGCCAATTGATACAAAATATGTCCGTTGGCTTCGTATATGATCCGGTTGGTGTCCGGGGCTTCCTTGGACTTTATTTATAGGCATGGAACCCTTGGGGAGTCTTCAGAGCCGTTGGAGAGGCTTAAAGAGCCGTTGGGAGCCAAGTGGGCCAGCCTGGTCAAACTGCAACGGCTAGTTTGACTGGGCTACCGGCGGGCCGGTGCAGGGCCACCGGCTGGCCGGTGCCTTGGAAGAGGAGAAGAATTTTGGTCCAGGCTCCACCGGCTGACCGGTGGAGGATCCACCGACTGGCCGGTGGGGAGACAGTATCTCACACTATTCATCTGGGTGCCACCGGCTGGCCGGTGACAGAGCCACCGGCTGACCGGTGGGCAGACAGTAGCTGCCACTGTTTCATCAGGTTGCCACCGGCTGGCCGGTGACAGAGCCACCGGCTGACCGGTGGAACCTGGCAGTGGGCAATGCCTCTGCCAGGTCCACCGGCTGGCCGGTGCTATCACACCGGTTGGCCGGTGGACTGCAATTCAGTCCATTTTTGCCAGCTTTCTTGGGCCAATCCTTTGGCAATCTTTTGCCTATCATCCACAACACTTAAAAACAATGTTAGACAAAAAATAAGGTGATTGTGATCATGAAAATCAAACAACGAGGGGAACGAGAGGTACAACAATCTCCCCCTATTTTGATGATCACAATCACCAAAACAATCAATGTAGAAAATGAAATGAAAAGCAAGATTTAAAATATTTCTCCCCCAATCAACCAAGAATTTCTCCCCCTTTGTGATTATCAAAATAGCGTGGGGCATAAAACTTGATTGAGGGAAAGGGTTTGAAAAACTAGATATGAGAATTGAAAGATCAATTGAGATTTTTGAAATTGAAATGAAAATTTGAATTGAAAATTGTAAATACAAATTGAATTGAAAAATGAATTGAAAATTGAATAACAGTTTGAATTGAAAGTTTGATTGAAATTTTGAAATTTAAAATTTGAAAGCGAAATTTTCTCCCCCTAAATAAAACAAAAGATCATCGGGGAAACGAAACTATCTTAGGCCTGGAGAGACTCGCCAAAAGGGATTTTTCAATCCAAATTTGTTTCATGGCGGGTCTTCTCCTATAAAACTCGTCACTATAGTAAATAGACTTGGGTTGGCCATACCGGGCATTTTTGCAATCACACTCATAAATGAGGTGCCCGGGTTTTTTACAATAATTACAAAATTTAAAACTAGAGCTCCCCCTTACAAAAACAGTGGGTGCATGGGAGGAGGAGGCTACATTGGTATATCCTAGCCCTTGGGTGGTTCTTGAAATTCGTTGGGAACCAAGCAATTTTGAAAGATTTTGTTCCCCTTGGGTGAACTTAGCTAGGGATTCTCTAAGGTCCTTGATGGTTGATTCCAAAGAATCAACATTTGGGAAATTTTGGATTTTTAGGGAGAGTTCCTCCTTCTCTTTGAGAAGTTGTTCTTTTTCGGAGGAAAGTTTTTTGAAATTCTTTTTCAAAGAAACAAATTTAGAAGAAAGTTCGTGAAAACCATTTTCTAATTGGTCTCTAGCGTGTGAGAGTTCTTCATAAGATAGATGATTAAATGAATTAGAAGAACTAGAGGAGGAAGAGGAGGAAGATACCTCATGTTTTGCCATTAGGCAATTATTACCATTGTCGCTCGAGGAGAAAGAAGAGAAGGAGGAGCTATCACTCCAAGTTTTCTTTAAAGCCTTCTTCTTCTTCTTCTTGGCCATTTTCTTGTGAGTTGGGCAAACGGGCTTGATCTTTTCGTCGGGTTCTTGCTTTTGATCGGATTCTTGCTTTGGAGCCTCGCTAGTACCTTCATAGGTTAGTTCTAAAAATTTCCAAAGATCGTAAGAAGTAGAGCAAGTAGAAATACAATTAAATACATTTCGGTCTAGCCCACAATGTAGAGCATTCATGGCTTTGCCATCAAGCTCGAAATTCTTAATATCTATGGTGGTCCACTTAGACTCATCGGAAGAAGTGAGGGTAAAACCATGCATAACAATTCTAAAAATAGGATAGCCAATACTTTTAAGAAATGTGGTCATGCGGGTTTTCCAAAAACTATAATCGGCTCCATCAAAGAATGGAGCACGATCCAAAGAATGTCCTTCGGGGGATTGAGAGGAATAAGCGGTAGAAGCCATCAAAAAATAGGATCTTTAATTTGAAACCGGTTTAGGGAATTACTCAAATTTGCCTCTGATACCAATTGTTGGGCGGAGAAAAACGGAATGATGGCAAGAGGGGGGGTGAATTGCCTTTTAAAAAAAGATTAACAATTTAAAATCAAAGTGAAATCAAAGTATGTGCAGCGGAAAATAAAAGAGGCAATCACACAAGAAATTGTTAACGGAGTTCGGCCAAAACCCGGCCTACGTCTCCGCTCCCAACTAAACCGTTGAGAGATTCCTACCGCTTGCTTTTCAATGGTTTTAGCAAGAAACCCACTAGGCTTTGAGGTAGCACTAGGACCTATTACAGCTTGCTTTTGGTGGTTGAGCAAGAACCCACTTGCTTTTAATGGTTTAGCAAGAACCCACTATCCTTCTTACAGGTGAAGGATAGCTCACCTATGTCTCAAGCTATTTAAAGGAAAGCTTGACAACCTCTTCACACCTTAGTGGTGATGTGAAACCCAAAAGAAAGAGGGGATGAGAAAAGTTTGGGGTTTGTAGGCACAAACCGAAATTTAAAGCTCAAAATAAATAAAACAATAAAACCCGTATGTTGAGGAAGTCTTGGGCGCCTTTGATTGATTGGAGATGTTGAAGGCCGCTTCCAAGCTTCTTTGGTGGAGCTCCTTGGATGTGGAAGTTGTTGGAGCACTTGAGGTTCCTTTGAGGGAAGTCGCCGGAGGTTGGCCAATTGATACAAAATATGTCCGTTGGCTTCGTATATGATCCGGTTGGTGTCCGGGGCTTCCTTGGCCTTTATTTATAGGCATGGAACCCTTGGGGAGTCTTCGGAGCCGTTGGAGAGGCTTAAAGAGCCGTTGGGAGCCAAGTGAGCCAGCCTGGTCAAACTGCAACGGCTAGTTTGACTGGGCTACCGGCTGGCCGGTGTAGGGCCACCGGCTGGCCGGTGCCTTGGCAGAGGAGAAGAATTTTGGTCCAGGCTCCACCGGCTGACCGGTGGAGGATCCACCGGCTGGCCGGTGGGGAGACCGTAGCTCACACTATTCATCTGGGTGCCACCGGCTGGCCGGTGACAGAGCCACCGGCTGACCGGTGGGCAGACAGTAGCTGCCACTGTTTCATCAGGTTGCCACCGGCTGGCCGGTGACAGAGCCACCGGCTGACCGGTGGAACCTGGCAGTGGGCAATGCCTCTGCCAGGTCCACCGGCTGGCCAGTGGACTGCAATTCAGTCCATTTTTGCCAGCTTTCTTGGGCCAATCCTTTGGCAATCTTTTGCCTATCATCCACAACACTTAAAAACAACGTTAGACAAAAAATAAGGTGATTGTGATCATGAAAATCAAACAACGAGGGGAACGAGAGGTACAACAAAGTTGAATTTATCATCCCATGGTTTTTATGAATCATTGTAGTCGTCATATTATTAAGGTGTTTTGAAAAAACATCTAAACTCTTGAAGATTTTTCTAAAATCAATGACTTATAGGGAATGACCTAGTATTTTGAATTAATCATCCTGAAGATGAAATGTTAAATTTTGGAATGGTTTTACCCTTAATGAATAATTAAATACCTTACTTCCAAGAGTGATAGATTTCATACATAAGAGGTTGATGAAGAACATACCTATCCCAGAAGGATTAAATATAAATACACATTTTATTAATCCCTGAAGGATATAAATGTACATGTGCATATGTACCTTGCAAATGACAATAAATCATATTATGATGAAAGTTAATGTTCTTCCCCGTTTATTGAAATCCAAAGGTTATAAGTTATTATTATTCCAAAATTTAAAATTGAATGTTTTGGTTATGAATTGATCATGAACATTCTATGAGATAAATGATGATCATTATGAATGAGAGATGCAACTGTTGTACTCTTTTTCCCTTAGTCAAGTTTTTCTCACTGGGTTTTCTTGATAAGGTTTTTAACGAGGCAACACCCTGAGGACTTGATGTCATTGTACTCTTTTTCTCTAATCAAGAGTTTTCCCCTAAAGAGTTTTTCCTTGATGAAATTTTTAATGAGACAATAATACATCATAAGAGATATCCAATGGAATGTTATAAATGATTATGGATATCTATAATTAATAGCAATTTTTGGTCTTCCCCATGAGTCATAATTTTCAATGAGACCATTCATTATTACTTTTGGTCTTCCTCCTATGTCCTGAAGACATAATTAAATAATAATATTAATTGATGTCCTGAAGACACAACTAAATGGTATAATCAGGGGGAGTTGGGAATGTTGTACTCTTCTTCCCTTCATTAGGTTTTTCCCACTAGTTTTCCTGATAAGGTTTTTAATGAGGCAACATGACATGAAATTATTTTATTTTGGCTTTACTTATTTTCCCCATAGGGTTTTTTTAAGTGAAGATTAAATAAGGTTCCATGAAATTATGACATCCAAGGGGGAGTGTTATGAAATATTATTAATGGATGTCATAATTATGACAATTATGATGACGCATGAATTCCTAATTAATTCCCCTCTTAATGGCCAACCTTTCATATTCTCACTGTTGGATCAGATCTCATGTACTCTATAGATATGGTGATATGTTAATGAAATAAAATGGACTTTTGGCTCTGCATTGTGTTTTCTACTTCTTGTATTTCTTTTGTATTTGTATTTCTATTTGTTATTATCATCGTCATACACACATTCAACATTCACTTTCTCAACGATGTGTTTCGCCTACAATCGATCTTACATTTCCGGTTTCGAAATGTTTCTCGGTTTCAATCGGCGTTCGATCAATTTCACAACATCAATCAATTTTCTTATTTCATAAATTTCTAAATCATCTATAGAAAATAAAACAAAATAATATCCATCACTAAATATCCAATATTACAATTATCTCCCCATTCAACGTAATATTATTATCTCTTTTAAAAAATCATCAATAAGAATTAATTCCGCAATTAAATGATTCACCAAAGTAGAGAAAGTCATCATTTTTCATCATAAATTCAAATAATAAAATTTCTCACCCAAAATAATCAAAACTCAATATTTCTAAATTATGAACTCATTTAACATCTAAAAGCAGTAATGTCCTCTCCCGCTCGTGAGAGGAGCCCCTAGGGTTGGATTTGCTTCAGTCCGGCGGCCTGTGCTCTGGAGATCCTCCGGTGGCGTTTTCTCTCTGCGAAGGGGCTTCTTCAACCATCGTGACCTATGCTTTCCGTCCGGGGACTGTGCGGCGTCTGCTCGTTCGTGATATCCCAAGCACTTCAGATCGGCGCCCGCCCTCTCATCCCCACCAGATCGGCTCGGTTTGTCCGCAAATCTCTGAGCGGGATATTCGATAGGCCCTGTTTTCCGCATTTCAACTTTTGGTCGACGACTTTCGGTGGACTGCTAAAGCTTGTCGGCGTTCGGGGGCTCGCTGCTCTTGACAGGCTTCGGTTCGTCTACCGTGGGGGTGTTTGTGTCGGATTGACTAACCGCAGCTCCCGAGGGTTCGGTCCCTCCGATCGCTTCTTCAGGAGGCCGGTTGTTCCTCCCAACAGATTGGCTCCGAGCTTCTGCTAGAGGGCTGGACGCGCGGAGGGGAGGGCTCGTGCATGGTGTGCCCCGCGAAGGAAGGGTTCGCTTGGGAGTGTTCGCGAAGAGCACTGCAGGCAAAGGTTTCAGTCTGCATTGGGGTGTTTTGCGCAACGTGCTGTTTGTGGAGGTGTGGATTTGTGGAAGGGCGCAACGTAGGGGTGTTTTCGTGTAGCCTTCTTTTTGCAGTGGAGTGGGATCTCAAAAGGACGCAAAGGGGTGTGCTTGCTTAAGGGTGGGATGTTTCACAGATGCGCTTGCTAAGGGGTCTTGGTTACAAAGTGCTCTATTTTTCCTCTTCAAGGTATACAATAATGGAATAGATCCGGTGAATAGATAGAAGAAACTATCAGTGAAAAATAAGGATAAATTGAAAATTTCCACACGAAAGGATGAAGATGCTTTTCTTTCACACCGTATGGGTTTGATGATCATTGGAAAATTCTTGGAAAAACGAGATTTCAATCATGGAACTCTTAAAAACACACTGCAAAACATTTGGAGATCGAAGGATGGGCCCCTATTAGGGAAGTGGGGGGGGGCTCCTTGTCTTTGAAATTTTCAAAAAAAGAGATAAAGAAAATGTCCTCAAAGGTAGAACATAGTCCTTTGATAACCAGATAATTATCATGGAAGATTTAAAATGTGGGGAAGATATTCAAAATATTCAACCAACCTACTCACCTTTCTAGATACGAATAAAAGGAATAACGTTTCATGGTATAACTGAATGAGTTATGTGTAAAATTGGAGCACACATTGGTACATTTTTGGAATGAGATCAGTCTAATCCAATTCACTGGGGACCCGCGGTTCAGATCAGATCTCTGATCGATGTGGCACAACCACTCATGAGGGGATTATTCTTGTCAAAAGATGATTCTAATGCTTGGATATCCTTTGAGTTTGAAAAGATCCCAATTTTTTGTTTCTTTTGTGGTTGTATCGAACATTTAGAAAATGAATGTAGATCGAAAGAGGAGGATGAACAAGGCAATGTCATTTTTCAATATGGCCCTTCGCTTCATGAAAAAATGGTTGGATCAAATTTCATTCCTGATATGGAAAAACAAAAGGACCGTGATAGACTTGCGAAAGCATTCAAGAAGTAGTCATAACCAATTCACAATAACATCATATTGCTTTGGCCACTAGAGTTTTCTGCTAGCAACCTGGTGGATCAACGGGAGAAAGAAGTAACGTTAGGAAGCATTGTGGTCATGACCGACTTGGAGGAAAATCACATAAGTAAAGCGAAGGACCCTAATTTCAACTCATCCTGAGCCCCTTCTTATGCGATGGATTCCTCTCCCCCACATATTGGGTCATCGCCAAAATGCAAAGAACCACCAGACCCAGGTGCGGGGCGGGAGCAACCTGGTGAGGAACTCCTTGTTCCAGTTCCTCAGCCAGATTTTGAAGCACTATGTATCATGACCCGGGAAGAAGAAGATATGGTTGGATTAACGTTGTCAGGTGTTCAAAAACATCGGACATGGAGAAGGGTGACTAGATAAGATCGAGATGGTGTACTAATCAGTGAAAAGAAAGGTGATCACAAATCAATCTGGGAGGCAGGGAAAAGGCTTGAGAGCCTTCCAAAGAGGTGGAAAGTGACAGGCGATGGACAATTTTTCGAAGTTATGGAGGCAGAGGCGGGCGTGTCCCAGCCCTTCCTAGAGAAATAAAAATCCTATGCTGGAACTGTTGGGGACTTGGAAACCCCCGAACGGTTCTTTCGCTCTATCACTGGAGTTCAAAATACCACCCTGACATAGTTTTTGTATCTGAAACTATGTTGTATTACAAGGATACTGGTCTCCTAGGTTTGAAGATTGGTTTCAAGAATGTCTTTCCCGTTGGAAGATAGGGGCACTCTGATGGTCTGTGCCTCTTGTGGAAAGATGATCTTGGGGTTCAGGTGACTAATTTCTCAAGAAATCACATTTCTGTAACTCTTGTTTCCACAGGATCTCCACTATGGTCTTTTGTTGGATTCTATGGGTGGCCTGTGTACCAAGATAAACACAAATCCTGGGACCTATTGAACCGGGTGCAAACCTATCTCTTGGACCCTCTGCTAGTTGGAGAATATTTCAATGAGATCCTCTTTCATCAAGAAAAAGAAGGATGCATTTGAGGAGTGGTGATGCTATGGAAGATTTTAGAAATTATCTTGTGCTGAATTCTCTTCATGACCTTGGGTTTTCAGTCAATTCGTTCTCATATTATAGAGAGAGATCAATGGAGAATCATATTGCTGAAAGGCTAGATAGATTTGTTAGAACAGATGAATAGAAATACCTCTTCCATGCTTTCTCTATTGTTCACTTGCCTCTGGTATCTTCTTATCAATGTCCAATAATGTTGTCAATAACCCCTCATGGGGAATTTAGGAGGCCTTTACAGACCTTTCAATTTGAAAGTTTTTGTCTCTATGACAGTAATTGTGAGAAGGTGGTTTGATTGTCTTGGTAGGAACCAAACCGGTCCATCACATTCAATATCCACAGTACTGCATCTTGTTTACAGAAGTAGAGTTTAATTATATTTGGGAATTTTGATAAGCGTATTAATGCTGTAGAAAATCGCTTGAAGCAACTTCATTCCTTGCCTTGTTGTAACTCTATTCTCAAGGACATCTCATTTGCAGAAAAGAATCTTAATGCAACTTTGAGAGAGAAGGAGAGATTTTGGTTTCTGAGGGAAAGAGAATCCCATAAGAAGGAATGTGATCAAAATACTCACTTTTTTCATCAAAGAGTGTCTTCAAGGAAAAGGAAAAATCACATTTCTCAACTCTAGGATCATACTAGAAGGGTTGTTTACGATAACAATAATATTAAATTCATTATCCTGAATTTTTTCAGAAACCTCTATAAAGTGGAAAGTATTGATACTCCATATATGACTAGATGTATTCAAAAAGTTATCACAGTGTATATGAACTGTAAGTTGGAGAGAGGTATCTCTGAGAATGAAGTGCTTGGATCTCCTCACATTATTTACTCCACCAAGGCCCTGGGGATTGATGGTTTTCATTCTTTTTTTTTTCAAAAGTTTTTGGCATATCATCGGATTAGATGTGGTAGTCCTGATGAAGGAGTTGTGGGTAGGAATAGCTTCTCTTGATCCCCTAAATGAAACCCTTATTACTCTCATCCCAAAAAACCCACTTCCCTTAGAAAATCACAAAATTCTGACCTATCAGTTTATTCAATGTTGTTTACAAAATATTTTCCAAGATCTTGGTGGCTAGGCTCAGGGATCGTCTCCCGCTGCTTGTTACTGAAAACCAAAGTGCTTTTATTCCAAGGAGATCTATTATTGATAATGCTTCCATTGAGTTTGAATTATTTCACTATATGAAAACTCATTCTTCATCCAAAAGAGGTGTCATGGCAATGAAATTAGATATGATGAAAGATTATGATAGAATTGAATAGCCCTTTTCTTGAACTTGTTCTCTCTAAATTGGGATTTGGGATGAAATGGATCTCTAATATCATGAACTGTGTGACAACTGTCTCTTTCAAAATTAATATTAATGGGGCCCATTCAGAAATATTTAAACCCTCAAGAGGTCTACGACAAGGGGATCCTCTCTCACCTCATCTCTTCATTTTGGTGGTTGATATGTTTTCTCATATTCTATTGAAAGCGGTGGATCAAGGAATTATCCATGGTTCTAAGGTATGTAGAAGTGCCCCTATCTCCCATACCTTCTTTGTAGATGATTATCTCATATTTTCACGTGCTACCTTGCAAGAATGAAGTTCAGTGCTGAAAATCATTAATATGTATGAGAGGGATTCTGGAAAATGTATCAATCCTTCAAGATCAGAATTATCCTTCAGTAAAGGCATGTTACATGCAAAGAGGGAATAATTTTAGTAGGTGTGTGGATTTCTGTTGGTTGAAAATCATCCTAAATATCTCGTCCACCCAAACCTTGTTGGTAGATCAAAGAAATAAGTGTTAACTTCGATTATGGAGAGGGTTGAAAATTTGATTTGTTTATGGTCATGTATGAAGATCTCTGAGGTTGGAAAGGAAGTACTCATTAAGTCTGTGGCCCAATTAATCCCTTCTTATGTTATGTCATTATTAAAATGTCTGGGAACTCTTGTGGATCAAATCCATTCCCAGTTGGCTAACTTATGGTGGGGCTCCCATGAGGGAAAACATAACACCCATTGGATGTCTTGGAAAAAATTATGTGTTTCAAAATTCTGTGGAGATCTCAAATTTTGGAATCTCAAATGGTTTAATGAGGCATTTTTGGAAAAACAAGGATGGCGCCTCCTCACAAACCCAAATACCCTATTCTCAAAGATGTTGCGAGCCAAATATTTCCCTCATTATGATTTTTTACACGCCCAGCTGGGGCCGAGGATGAGTTTTATGTGGAGAAGAATTTGGGGCACAAAATCTCTTCTTAATTTAGGATACATCTGGAGAATTGCTGATGGAAATAATGTGAGTGTTTGGAATGATTTGTGGATGGAAAATGGTGTCAAACTTAAGGTTTCCTCGACTGCTATTCCAGGATTCAAAGATGCAAGGGTGTGGGACATCAATGACTCACTTGATGACTGGTATTGGGGGAAGATTTTCAACTGGTTTAATGATGTCAATCATACTCTCATTCTGAGTATTCCTCTCATGATAGGTATGAGGAAGGATCAGATTTTCTAGAATGGGGAATCTTCGAGGAGGTATTCAGTTTTATTGGGATAAAAATTGTGGGTGCATGACTTGGCCCAAGTCTTTCCTAATAATCACTGGAAGAGTCTTTGGTTGCTCAACTCCCCTCCCAAGGTTAATTTTTTTTTGTGGCAGGTCAGCTCTGGTGTTCTTCCAACCCATAACTTTTTGGTGAGATGTAATCTTGTGGATGTCAAAATTTTTCCTTTGTGTCTCCAAGAGATGGAATCTACTTTGCTTGTAATTCTTTTCTGTTATAGGGTGGAAGGGGTGTGGAAGGAATAAGATCTAGATTTACAAAAGTACTTTGATCCATATATTGGGTTGATCCAAAACTTCATTAAATGGGTGTCTTCGTTGGAACCAAGAGTGGTGGGGATGATTTTAATACTTTCTTGGATGGTGTGGACTCGAATAAATGAATGAATTTTCTATAATAAGTTAACCCAAGACTGTATCTAGGCTGAGAGGGCTTTGTAATGGATGAATTGTTGGAAGGATTATGATGCAGTTCCCTCTGAGGTTAGTAATTGGTAGGAACCTCCCTATTGGTCTCCCACTGCATATAGTTTTATCAAAATCAATATCGATACGGCCGTCTTTGTTAATTCTAGGGTTGGTATTAGATTCATTGACCATAAAAGTGATGGAAAGGTCATGGAAGCTCATTGTAGGGCTGTTTATGCCTTCTAGAACCCTGTAGTGGCAAAAGAATCTGCCATTCTTCAAGGATTCTTCTCGCCTACTAAAAAAATTAGATCAATGTTTTGGTGGAATCTGACTGCTTGGAAGTGATTAATGCTTTATCAAAGAAGAAGTAGGACTCCCAGAATATTGGCCTTATTTTGAGAAATATTTGTTCCTTAACCAAATTATTTGCTGAATGCAGATTTTCTTTTATAAAGAAAGGGGGTAATCTGGATGCTTATCATTTGTCTTATTATGAGAAAACATGGGGTGATCATTATTGGGTGGACTCTTTCCTTGAATGGATTTTTAGGTATGGTTTGATTGATCAGTAATATATATCATCTATTTTTCAAAAAAAAAACATCTAAAAGCAATAAAATACTAAAAAAGAGATATGGGAAAATATAATGAAATAATACTACATCACATTCATGATGAACTTTTTATGGTCTTATGTTTATATGTCATGATCTATGATGCCCATCCAAGTGTTATGATTAACACTTATGATCTCATGATTTTTTTAATAAGATATTTATCTCATGTTCATGTTTTCTTCATATGCCTATGATTTAACCTTTTTGAATCATTGATAAGATTTCCCTCATTCAGCCTTTGGGATCAACATTTTTTCCCACTTCCCTAAGAATTTATATACAGGACTATGTGTAGAAGGAAGTCTAATGTAGAGATTTTTATGGGATATGTTGAAGCAATAACTTTTAATAAGATGTTTATTACCCTTGGGGGTATTTGGATTAAGAATATGTGTAATTTCAATCTCTCCCTATAGGCACATTTCACATAGATACTCTTGAATGAAAAATCAGAGAGTCTTGAGTTTATGAGATCCAGATTTTTGAATAAGCTAAAGGTTGAAAATTTGAATTACATGGACTCCTCTGTCTAGTCAGATCTCAAATCATCCTTTTCTAGCACTAACTCACAAGAACACTGGTTAGTTAACAAAAACTCTCCCCTTAATTTATGGTTTAATAACCGGACAAGTACTACCCTAGTGAACCTTATAAACTCTAATGATCTAGTGGTTAACATCAATTACACAATTAAATACCAATTGGAATCTTCCTATAATTATCATTATGTAGTGGTGAAAGTAGTGGTAAGTCACAATGATTTCATTTACTAAGATAAACTCTTGATCCAATAACCAACTGTTAACGACATTCTCAACCCAAAATTATATTACCAAAATAGAATATATGAGAATTATCATGGTTGGATTTAAAAAATTAACAATATATGGATTCCTCTTAGATTTATGATTTTATGGAGACTTGATCACTTAAAGATTCCGGTTGAATCATATCTCCAAGAATTCAATATCTCTTTGTGTTCTAGATGAAGTTTATATCACCAACACAAGGAGGACCTCAATAATCTCTTCCTGACTCAGGACATTGCCTCATCCTTGTGGAATTTAGCTTATGACATGTTCAAAATACAACTCCCACAGTATGAAAATATACAGGAACACATAACAACCTACTCTCAGTTCTCACTCTCTCTACAGCTCTTGAATTTAATCCACGTGGCTTGTGATAAAATTATTCATTTCATATGGTTTATTCAGAATAAAAGTATCTATGATCATTACCACTTTAATATTCAAATAGATTTTGTGTGCATCATAGTGGCAGTGAGGAATGCCAACACTCTGCAACATAGCTAGTGTAATAATACGGTACATGACCTCTCTGTTTCCAGAAGGATTGGCATGGCTGGTAACTTCCCTTCCCCACATGGAACTTTGAAAATCATATAGAGAACTCCACTTATTGGATGGATTAAATGAAATCCGGATGGGGCATCTAGAGACAACCCAGGAACCGTGGATTTTTGGGCTATCTTCAGGGATGACAATGGGGATATAATGGGCTGTATTTATGGCCCATGCAGAATTACTTCAGCCTTAGAGGAGGAAATAGTTTGTTTGATTAATGTGGTTGACATGGAAAGGATAAAAGGATGGGATAACCTTTGTCTTGAGTGTGATTCCACCACCATTTTGCATGCAGTGAGAACTGTCCAAATGAATCTCTCATGGAAGATCACAACCAGGTGGATCAAATGCTTAGATCTTATCTCAAGCATGAATTATTTTATCACACATACATATTAGGAATCCAACTTCCAAGTTGATGGGCTTGCTAACAAATGGATAAGCTGTGATGATATTACAATGGCCAATGACTTACTAGATGATCTATTTTCCCTTTCTCAAAGGGATTATTGTAAATTGAAATACTTCAAACTTTTGTAATCCTTTTTTTACCTAATAAAAGAGACTTGTCCTATCAAACATGATCTCATCTTTGAGCTATAAAAATGAATTAATATATATATATTTTCATGTTTTACTTGAATCATATCTATTGGTATCAAAGGTGGGTGTATTTATTTTTGGGTATTAGGTTAATAAGCATAAGAGAACCCAACATAATGAAACCTAGGTTGAACTGAGAGTGTCATAGACTAAAATGAAGGTGCTATAGAGTAAATCATCATATGATGTACTTTTATAATTTATATAGTTTTTATCTCTGATTCTCTTAATATATCATTATTTAATACTCATGTTAACCTCTTTTGGATTTAGAAAATGGCTAGAATTAAGATTAATCGAGTTAATGATGTGTGTGATGGACAATGAAATGATTGTCCTAATGAACAACCAAATAGTATGAGAGCTAGAATACAAAATCTCATAGAAATTATCACCCAACTATCTCAAGTAATGAATAATAATACAAACCATGTTGAGATCCTAAACACACCAGGGAAGTAGAAGGTTTCTATTGAGTCTTTCATGTGGTGACTTCCACCCTCCTTTAGTGGGTCTTCCAATATACTAATTTCCGAACAATGGATTAATTCAATAGAGAATGTATTTTCCGTTTTCTAATACTCATACCATGAGAATTTTTTTAACTATTTATCATTTGGAGCACGAGATTGACCAATGGTCGACCCTAATTAAGAATGAATAACAAAAGAAAAAAGTTGACTCTATGGAATGAGAGAAGCTCCAGAAAATATTCTTCACTAAATATTTTCCCCAAACTATTTGCAAAAAAATGGAGAGATAATTCCTAGATTTGAAACATAATGAGGATGAATCTATTGATACTTATGAAGAAAACTCCATGAGAATCCAGTTTTATTATTGACACTGAAAGAAAGATCAATCATTTCTTAAGTGGCATAAAACCAAGTCATTAAAAAGAATTATCTTTAAGATAATTTGGTATCTAGGATGAAATTGTTTGATGTTCACTTAAGGTGGATATGGAAACTAAATACTCTCATTATTATCATCGATTTAAAGACAAGAAAAAAATGGAGTCTCATGGAAACTCAAATGATAAATTACATGGAGGAAATAAAGTTTAACTGTATACATGCCAAAAATATGAGAGGAGGCACCCATGACATTGCCTCAAAGGTACAAGAATATGTTTTACATGTAGTAGAGTAGGCCATCATGTATACAATTATCAAAGAAATGAAAAGAGATCGGTTAATACAACTACAGATAAAAAGGTACCAAATAATTCACCCCCACACTTTAATGATTTAAATAAAAGGAGTTTTGGCATTACAAAAATAAATTCCCTAATCCAAGGGATAATGAGGATAATGGGAATCACCAAACTCTAAGACCAAGGGAATAAGGAAGAGCCCATGAAATAACTACTTCAAAAGTAGATCATGATAATGAAGTGGTGAAAGGTATACTTATTATCTACCCCATATCCAAAAATTTATTATTTGATTCTGGTTTTTTTTTCATTCTTTCATGTCATACAAGTTTTTTAATAATATTTATTTACCACCTCAAACTTTAGATATTGAATTATCAGTGAAAAAATGGTGGTGTGATTACTATATCAAAAGTATATAAATATTCCCTAATTGAGGTTTGTGGGAAAATAATTTCTGCATATCTAGTTCTCCTTCCCTTGGTGGAATTAGTAGTGATATTGGGTATAGATTAGATCTATATATATAGATATCATATCATTTTTTTGGGAAAATTAAATCTCATTTCACATACCAAATCATCCTACTAGAAAATATCAATGCAAGGATGATTATGAACTTCCTTTGGAAACAAATTCCTTATTATGGGTCTTGATACCCAATAATGAGGGATAATTGAGTCAAATGGTTAGGGAGGACCTCAACATTGGAGATATGCCAATATTAAAATAGTATATTAATGTGTTTTCTTAATAATTTTTTGCACTTTCCCTAGAGCATGATGTTGATTTTTCAATTGAACCCATACTAGGTTCTATGCCTATAACAAGGAGTCTGCACTGAACGACCCTTGTTAAATTGGAGGAAATGAAAAAGAAACTTCTGGATAATCTAAAAAAAGGTTTCATATGACCAAGTGCTTTATCATGGGGTTCACCGATCCTATTTTTCAAGAAGAAGGATGAATCAATAAATCTTTTCATTGATTATTATTAATATAACAAAATCATGATTAAGAACAAGTATCCTCTACCCCGTATTGATTATCCATTTGATCAAATTAGTGGGGATTAGTACTTATCAAAGGTATATATTTGATATGGATACCATTAATTAAGTTTAAATAGAGAATATATATCTAAAAAAACTTTCCTCATAAGATATGGATACTATGAATTCATAGTTATATTTTTCAGAATTACAAATGACCCTTATATTTTCATGGATATGATGAATATAGTATTTTGTGATTAACTTGAAAAATTTATGGTATTATTCATTTTTGATACTTTCATATAATATAATAAAAAATAGAAACATAAAGATAATTTGAGTATTGTTCTAAATACCTTACGAAATGAGAGATTATATGCCATGTTAAGAAAGTCTGAATTTTAGCTACAAAAATTATCCTTATTGGGTTATATTATCATAAGAAATGGTATATATTTGGATCTATTAAAGAATATCCAAAACCAAACATGTTTAAAAAAATCTATAGTTTTCTTGGGTTAACCGAATACTATTGTTTTTATGAGAAATTTGTTACAATTTTCAAATACTATAACCAAGTTAACTCAGAAGGGATTAAAGTTCCTCTGGATAGAATAATGTGAATAAATCTTCAAGGAAATAAATAAGAGGTTGGTCATTATGTGTGTACTCACATTAACCTACAATAAAGAATGGGTTTTCATATACAATGGTTCTTCAAATAATGTATTGGGATGTGTCCTAATGCAAAATGTTAGGGTAATTTCATTTTCATTACATCAATTGAAGACCCCTAAGAAAAAATACATGATCTGGAGATAGCGATAACTATATTTTCATTAAATATTTAGTGACACTACATCTATGATGAAAAGTGTTATATATATACTAATCATAAGAGCTTAAATTATATATTCACACATAATAAGTTGAATATGTTCTACAGGAGATGGTTATAGTTAATCAAATACTATGATTTCTCAATACATTACCATCCCAAGATGGAAAACATGGTGGCATATTCTCTAAGAAAAAATTATCATGCTAAATTATTCTTGATGAGGATTGAAAGAGATCCAATATTTATGGATATTCAAAGGATAGATATAGAAATCATAATTGAAGGGATAAAATCCTACCTTTACCAAATGATTTCTTAACAATCCATCTATGTAAAGATTAAGGAGGCCTAGAAAGATGACATGAAGCTACAAAAAAATTTAATAAGTATTCCAAAGTTAAAATTTGAAAATTGAAGATTTATAAGATCTAGGTAACAAATATGTGTCCCTTAAAAACTAGAATTAAATAAAGATCTATTAGATAATGCATATAGCTCATCTTTCTCTATTAATCCAGGAAAAAAAGATGTATAGAGATATGAAACAACATTTTTGGTAGGACAACATGAAGAGAGAGATAATGAAGTATGTATCTCAATGCTTGGTATGTCAATAAGTTAATGAAAAATGATCTAAGACTAAGGGGATGATGAATCCTTTTCCTATATCGGTATGGAAATGAGAAAATATCCCCATGTATTTTTTCACTGGTCTTCCTAAGAAATCTAAAGGAAATAATTCCATCTAGGTAATAGTGGATCGAATTATAAATTCAGTGCACTTCATTACTATTCAAGAATATTTCTCACTTTATTATCTTGATAAGTTATATATAAAGGAAGTGGTAAGGTTTCATCAAGAAACACTTTCAATTGTATCTAATCAAGATACAAGGTTTGCATAAAAAATCATGGAGGAGTCTTTAATAAGAATTTGGTATAGATTTGAGATTTAACATGACTTATCATCCAAAAATAGATGAATAATATAAAAGAACCATTTAAAAATTGAAATATATACTAATATATTTCTAGATGGATTTTAAAGGAAGTTTGGATCAACATCTTCCTATGTTCGAGTTCTAATATAATAATATTTTCCACTCTAGAATTAAAATAGAACCATATGAGGATATATATAAAAAGAGATGTAGAATTATAACATGTTGGGATGAAATTAGATAAGGGAATTTGTTAGTAATTGATCTTGTCTATAAAATTTTAGAGAAGATTCAAACCATTCAATGATAAATAAGAGTGGAAAAAAGTCAATAGAGGAGATATGTTGATAATCATCAGTGAAATTTTTATTTTGAAGTGGGTGAAAAAGTGTTCCTTTGAATATATCCTTGGAAGAAGTTTATGAGGTTTGGGAAGAAGGGGAATTCAATTACTATACACACACACCCATTCTAGATTCTTGATTGTATGGGGATTGTAGCTTATCATTTAATGCTTCCACAAAACATCTCTCAAGTACATAATGTGTTCCACATATCACTTTTGAGGATGTACATACCAAATCCATCATATATACTAAAATCATAAGCTGTGCAACTGGAACATGATATCTCTTATGATGCGAAACAAGTGGATATTTTAGATCAAAGAGATAAAGTACCACAAAATAATACCACCCACTAACTCAAAGTTATGTGGAAAAGTTATATGGGAGCCTAAAGATGTGATGAGACAAAAGCACTCTCACCTATTTTTATTTAAGTAATGGAATTTCAAGGGAGAAATTATTTTTAAGTGGGATTTAATATAGAAACCCATGATTTTATTATATATTTCTCTTTAAATATTTTTTTTTGTGATTTATAACTTATTTCACATGTAGAATCAAACTAAAATGAATCGTGATATATTAATGAGGTTAAATTATTAAATGTGACCATTATAACATAGTCATTGAATTGGTGGGTATAAATATAAGAAATTGAAATATGGAATATATATATAAAGTAGAAGTAATGACATAAATTAGTATAATTATTTCTTATGAGGCCCATTTTTTTGAGCATGGAAAGGAGGTAGCATCACTAGGGTTTTCCCTAGACCAAGCCCAAGCTGAACTTCAATAAGTATGACTTGGACAAAATCATATGCGAGAGAAGTTAAAGCTCATAGAAATCACTAAAATATCCATTCTAGATGAATCACCATCTATGAATACCACCATTTATTATCTTACCCTTAGATCTTATACAGAGGTCTTGCAGGTGTTTTGTAAGTAGAAGTTAGGAAGATAAAAATTTAGTTATTAATGTAATATATGTTCTCATTATTTGTAATTTTTATAAAACTTAATTTTCAAAATAAATAAAAAAGGTTTTATTTAATATAAATGTTTTTATTAATTCATATGAAATAAGTAATCAATTTTAAAAACTAGGAGTAAAATATTTAAATTTTAAAAGACCCATTTTTCAAAGAATTGTATTTTTCTATATATTATGTATTTTTATCATAATAAAATAAATCGATCACTCATGAATAATGATTTTAATGAAATTTATAGATAATATATATAAAAATAAATCAATTAACATTTAATGATTTTTACTTGGCAAGTAATAAGAATAAATCCACTTTATGCTTAAATTATAATTTTTCTAAAAATCATTTTTCCACATTATGCGTTATTATATTAAAATTAATTTTATCATTTTTAGAAATTTAATAAAATAAAATGGATTTAATATTTGGAATAAAAATTTAAAAATTAGGTAATAATTTCAGTTTCATTTTTTTTTATAAAAAATGTTACCAAGGTAAAAATTAGTCACCGTGGTAAAGGTTAAAATGCGGTAAAAATGTTTAATCATCAGGTAAAGTATCAAAATATAAAAAAAAATCATATATAAATTTGATTATAAGGGATTTATTGACCTTAAACTATATTTTACTATATAATTATCAATTTTGGATCCAAATTTTTAGATTATGAAATCTCTTTTTATATTAAAAAAATAATATTTACCAAAATGCCACACCTCTCACATATAAAAGGACCCCTTTACCACCCCACTTCTCCTCACACCTAAATCATATAATATTGAAAAAGATATACTAAAATAATTTAACACCACTAATATTCAAATTATATTGGTTTTTTTCTCACCAAAATACCAATATAAGAATGCATATGAAATGGTCTAAAAGAGGATATCAAAGGAAGATATAATTGTCTTAACTAAGTTCTTTCGACTTTATTTATTCTAAAAACTCATACAAATATATTATAACCACCATAATATGATTAAATAAGTATAATTAGTATACTAAAATGTTATTATGTTGATTTAATAACAATTATCTACCTTCCTCCTATCCATTAGAAAATGAAAATGTCGCCCGTGCTACGGTTGGTTCACCGCTTCCATGACCAATATAATTAATTTTTCATCAAAGAATTACATGAATAGTTATAAAAATGTATTTAATGAATAAATATAAAATTTATGAAATTAATAATATTTTGGAAATATAAAATAATCATTCTATTAATAATATTAAAAATAAATTACCACAATGATTTTAATCACCCAAAATAATCATACTGAGACATCTTTTGAAATTTAAATATATTTTGAAAAATATATTGAGTTTGTATAAATTTGGTGATAATATTACATATTAATAAGTAAATAATATTTTTAGTTATAGAATTTTAATATTAATATTTAACTCATTATCAATATACCACCTTTATATTTATTAAAAATTATCAAAAAAAACATGCTATGGATTTCATCTTGAAGAATCATTCCAAAAACTCCCATGGAGTGAACCTGAAACTTAATTAATAATTATGGGACTTATAATACATTTAATTTAATATTATATATATTATTAACCTAATAAAAATTAATGAAAATTGATACTACTACACTAATACAGAAAAGGAACGATGAAAACCACCAACATCGATGATCAATATTAACTAAAAATAAGTAACAACTATATGCTAAATGAATATTAAAGGTATTAAATATTAATAAGTTTATTAAATATATTATTAATGAGTCTTAGTTTATCATACACAAGGTTAAAGTATTTCCAACTAAGCATGAATCTAAGGTAAGGGTTTCTCGTCTCAAAATTTCCTTTTTCAAGACATATTTTTTATCATGCAGCTATTTTACTTTATATGATGTATATACTAACTCTTTGAAATATTATATCACGAATATATTTTTATTTATGGTTTTTAATTTTCCATTTCAAGCTATCTCTTTCAAAGGTTTTTGATTCAAATGTTATAAAAACTATAAGGGTTTGGTCAACTCAATTTCTATTTCATTGGGTCATAAAATATCTTCCCTGAATATGATCTTTTAAGTTTCATGAATTATACCATTAATATATTATATATGGTATATTATATTTATATCTTGGTAAATTACATATTTAAATCAAAATAATATTTAATAAATTTCACTCTCTATAAAAAAGGTGTTGTTAAGAATAATTATCATTATTTCTAATGACTCTTTCTCCTCCATGTCAATATTACTTCTTACAAAAAATGTCTTCTTTTATTTTTATGAAATAAAAATATGTATTATCTTATTTATTCATAGTATTTATATTTATCTATTTTAAAAAAGAAAATTTTCATTTCTTTCTTCAATGTGTCCTTTTCTTTAAAACTACCAAAAATCTAGAAAGCATTTCTTTTCATACTCATACATTTCTATCTTCCACTCCACATTTATTTACATAAAATTTACTTATTTTAAAATTTTCATTATTATGGATTATTCTAAATTTATGTTTTATAAATTATTCCTTTCACTTTATTTAATATGAATTTTTAAATTGACTTATAACTTTAACTTTTATTGAAACGATAAAAAATATTTCTAAAAACTCCATTTCACAACTTTATTCCCATTTTCCTCTATATATTTTAAAGTTATATCTTTTATAGAGTAATGTTCATGATCATTATCTAAAATATTTTATACTAATTTTTGGATATTGAATCTTTTTCTATAAACTAATATACTCTTGATGTCATGTTAAGCAATACCATTTGGAAATGGCATAAAATCCATTTTCTTTCCATGGATTTTCCATGATATGATGAATGATTGATTTAATGTAGAACAAATTTGTATGGTATATAATTATTTTATGGGTGGGGTATTATATATACTCTAATTAATTAGTTAAATATTTATATCATATGAGATAAGTATGGTGAGTAGTGATGCTTGATCCACTATAGTAAATGAGTTGTGATGCTCGATACACTATGAGAAACAGATAGTGACATATGTTCCACTATATTATGGGAAACATGTAGTGATTATTGATACAATATTTTATGATGGTCTTGGTATCCAACCTTGAAATATGTTATGATTTCACATTCTTATTATTATTCCACATTTATATGTTATTCCATATTCTTATGTTGCGCTTCCATGGTTCATGATTATTATTACATGTTTCTAAGACATGGTATAAATGTTATAACTTTATGATGACCTTTTTATGATCTTATGTTTTCATAGAATGATCTATTATGTTCATACATGTCTTATGATTACAAATTATAATCCCATGATATTTTAAATTATACATTAATCCCATATTCAATTTTTCATCATATGCATATGATTTAACCCATTAGTAATCATTGATAAAATTTCCCTTATAGAGCATCTGAGATCACTCATTATTTTGTTTTCCACTTCCCTAAGAAATTATATTTAGGAATATGTGTATAAGGAAGTATAATGTAGATATTTTTGTGTTAGATGTTGATCAAATATTATGTAATAAGATGTTCATGTAGTTAATCTCAAAAGACACTTAACATTTGGGTTCTAGGATTGTGAGATTATTTTGAGTTGTAATGTTTAAATTATGAAAATGACATAAAATATTGAATGTTTATATTAGGTCATATTTGAATATGTGCACATATGAAAAAATAAATTAGTTAAGTTCATAGTAATACTAAACATGGTTGAAGTTGAGGAAAAAATCATACTCATGGTGGTCGTAATCATACATAAAATGAAAATAGAAAAAGTACTAACAGAAGTGGTCAAATGGTGAGAAATAATAACTAAAAAATGATATATATATATATATATATTGAAAATTTATGATTTCATTGTGATATAAAGAGGACCCCGATCACTGCCTATCATACATCAAAACACTTTGTTAATATTTACCAAAAATCAAATTAAGGTAAAGATATTTTTTTGACCAGATCATGAATTATAATGACGATATAATGAATTTTGATATTTCATATTAATTTGTAACCCAAAAAAGTTTTTGAGAGTGATGATAAAATATAAATGATCATAAAGGATAATGTTTCCCCAAATAATAATATTAAGGGTATAATTACTATATTAATCAAATAAGTATATTCAACTTAATAATATTTTTGAATATTCATCATATATTTTTTAATAATTAATTCATATTTATTGGAATAAATGTTTAACATCATGTTTCTCATGTCTACAATAAAAATGTTCTAGTTAAATCATTTATAAAACATTGAATACTCATAGCTAGTTCTCTTCTCATGAGAACACAATTGTCCATTCCAATATGGGGATGTGAATTTTTTCATACAATAACATTGGTTCAAATATGACATGACTTATCCCACCAAAAACCCTCCTGAGTTGAAAATAAGGTTATGTGTGTTACCCTAAGCCCGCCTACACCTAAGCATGGTATAATTGCATTATAAGCATGGGGATTTAATGTGTAGTGTGTAGAGGAAGCTCACGAAGCATAAAATCTCATTGTTTTATGTTATTATTATTGTGGTATGTCGATTGGTATGTATTCCTTGGTATTTTGGGTGAAATTGGATGAAATTGACTATAAATTCAAGTTTTATAGTTATGGATTTTGCATGGCTTTATACTAGGTTCATGCCAGGAGAAGAACACGCCTTTGGCTCATTGTTTTAATGTCATCAAGTTTAAGTACTATGATCTATATGGGTAAGTAATTCTCCTAAATTTATATCCATTTTAGTTCAATTTTTATGTATTTTAAATTGAAGGGGGTATTAAAGGGTTTCAGGGGAATTTGGAGGGAAATGGGGAATAGGGTGAGGTAAAAAAATAGTCTAATATCTGATGTCTTAGTACTGTGTACTCAGTGGTTGTGATACCTGGGATTCTATAAGAATAGGAAATCACTACATCCCTAAACTATAACATAATTCACATTCTATTATCTCATCATTATAATACAATAAAAATAGATTCATTAAAGAATATATTTAAAAGAAATATTCCTAAATTTTATAGTTTTAATTTTATTATATGAATATCATTTTTGGATTAAACACATAAAAAATTAGATTAGGGTGAGTTTTTTTTGGAAATTTTCTAAAAAGGTTTATTTTTGGGTGAATAGTGAAAATATAGTTTTCAAAAATACCATGATATTTATGACATCAACATGATATAAAAATGAATTAAAATTTTATGAAACCTTTTTCTCAAACAAAAAATGTATTTAAAAAAGTGAAATAATTCATTTAAAAATGTTATGTTGAATTTCAAAATCTATGTTTGACATTTTGAAACCTAAGATATATTTTTGATTCTTTTCATTTAATTAAGTATTTTCAAGGTACCATACGATTTTGGTTTTATTTGAAAATTGAATAACTCTATTTTTTGTAATAATAAACCAATTAATTCCATGAGAATCAATAATATTCATAATTTTACCCTAAATTCATTTTTAAGCTTAAAAAGGTATTTTTTTCTTCTAAAAATTGCTTTTGTTGCATTAAGTGTACTCTTATTAAAATTAATTTTTACCACATTTAAAATTTAATTTTTTTTAAAATTGTTTCAATATTTGGAATCATAATTTTTAAATTATTTAATAAGGCCCATTGCATTTTTCTTCATAAAAAAGTTACTTAAGGTAAAATTTAATCATCACGGTAAAAGTTAAAATGTGGTAAAATATTTTAATTAAGGGATAAGGCCAAAAATATCATAAAAACTTGTATAAATTTTATTATATGAGTATATTATCAACCTATATTATCTTATATTATAAATTTGTCTAATTGTTTTCCAATTTCTTTGAAAAATACATTTTTTTATTTTAAAGTCATAAGTATTTAAAAATATTCCACCCCCACCTATAAAAGAACCCATTCACCACCCCCAATCATACTAAAAAATAAATATTTATAGATCAAATTAAATCTATAAAAACATATCCCCAACCATATTTACCATTTTCTATAGGTTTTGGTATCCTCAAAAGGCCAATTTAATAAGGCTTAAAGAGTGGTTTAAAGGAGGATATCAAAAGAAGAAGTAATTGTTATAATCGAGTTCCTTCAAGTTTCTTTATTATTTCACCTCATATAAATATATTATAACCATAATAATATATTTAAATTGTAATCATTAGTATAATTAAATGTTATTATATTGATGTAGAAACTATTATCTACCTTTCTTTCATCCATTTGAAAATGTAAACGCCGCTCGTGTTATGTGCGGACTGCCGTCTCTATGAACAACATATTTTATTTTTCATAAACACCTTACATGGATGGTTATAAAATTAATTTTATGAATAAATATAATATTTATAACATTATTAAGGTTCTATAAAGGTAATTTATCCATTATATTAATAGTATTAAAAATAAATGGTCATCATAAAATTTAACCGCCTAAAACAAGCATACTGAGACACTTTTGTAAATAATAACTTATTACCATTATATTTAATTTATCTTATTCACATAATTATTATTTAATATTATTTATAAATTTATTTTTTTAAACCATTAATATTCTATAAATGATATATTATCACTATACAATACCATATCTTACTTATTCAACCATTATAACGTGTTCTTGTTTTGTTTTATTTAACCATCTACATGGACTTTTTTATAAGGTATATCTAATTAATGACTAATAAAACTTAAATAGTAGTAATAATATATAATAAATATTAATTTAACATTTTTTATAATTATTAAGTGGTAATATTTAAAAGTATATTTACCTATAAATTCAAATCTTTTGTTAATTCAATAATCTTCAAAAAGGAAATTTTTAAGCGTTCTATGTCAATTTTAAACACAAGTTCCATGAAATGACTATGAGACTCTAGAAATATATTTAAAAAATTAATTAAATTATCATGAAAATTATATATACTATGAATCCATGAACAAAAATCAATTATCAGAATCACAAAACTGAAGCATGTAAGGGGAACAGAACAGTTAACACCCAAATAGTTATTTTTAATGATAAAAAATTAATATATGGGTAATAAGGAATCATTAATTGATGGTATGAAGTAAAATAAATATCAATAATTCATTTTTTTTAAATTAATAATAAACCTAAATTTATTATACAGAAAATTTAGAGTGTGTTCGAGTAAGAAAAATTCCAAGGTACGAGTTTCATCAACTCAATACCTTTTTAATTGGATCATAAACTATGTTCCCTAAAATGTTCATTAAATTTTATTTTATTCTATAATTTCTCTATTATATATGGTATTTTACTTTTATATCTATGGTAATTACATTTTTTATATAAAAATATTTCATTACCCAAAAAAGGCTATATTAACAGTTTGGAACCGTTGGTATAGACCCTTAAACCATTGGTATAGACTATAACAACAGTTTGATGATCCATTGGGTTATTTTATATTGGGAAAGACCTATACCAATAGTTTTACAAAACCATTATTATAGGTGATCTAAAAAAATGGTTCTCAAATTGTTGGTATAGGTAATTTTAGAGGAAATATAGAAGGTTCTAGGCATAATAGGAGCGGGTGCTGGGGCATTCCTAACTCAGATTTTTTTCATAATAGATTATTATTTTGAGATGTAGATGATATATAATTCCACGAATAAAAAAATTAATTCAAGTATTAATTGAAAAATAACAGTATAAATAATATACATGATCATCACATAATGATTTATTATTAATTTAATCAGTTAAAGAATTACCTTGCAATGAATTATTTCTTCTTCTATGAATCTGAAAACGTATCTACATCATACCATTATTGTGTCACAAGAATAGAATTTAGATTAACTCTAGTGGTAATCCACATGTGCACCATGAACCCTCAAGTGATACCTTAGGAATCTTTGAGTGCTAGTGTGGAAGATCCATACGCTTGCAAATTTCATTTTGATTGCTATGAAAATTACTTCAAAGAAGGACTATCATCATTATCTCTAGAATCAAGAGTGTTGGTGGAGAAGGATCAATATCAATTATTGAGAGCATTCTTAGAGAGGATATCTCTAGGGCTTGAGATAATTATCTAGATATCATTGTGCACTACCAAACAAATGGATAGAGTTTAGGTGGGAAATAATATAATTGGGTTTAAATAATTGTAGAGTTAGAAAATAATAATTTCACATAGACCCTTATTATTTCATTAATCTATAGAAAATACCATGTCTAAATAATAATAATAATATTATTATTTTTCCTAACATGTTCAAATTTTGTAGATTACTTAAATATCGTTTCTTGAATAAATTGTTTAAAATTTATTCAAATAATATTAATATATATTATTTCTCTCTAAACCTATTAAAATCGGTATAAAATTCCTTCATAATATTTATTGGTCCTCAAATAATTAATATTTGTTTAATATATAAATATCACGATATTATTCACTAATCAATAAATAAATATTATATTTACTAAATAAAAAATAAATATTTATTAAATATTCCGATCACAAATACTCTCCAAAATAACTAATTAATGAATATATGCAATAAAAAAACATGAATAATTATTAAACACATATTATAATAATATTTATTCAATATGTTAAATAATAATATTTAACTGAGGTCTTGGATACACTTAATGTATAACCTTCTAGGAATCTTTCTTAGTGGAATTCGGCAGAGCTTCCCAAAGTCCAAGTTTAACATCAATAAACATGCTAAGGAACCCATATATAAATAAATTAATGTTTCAATTACCTATAACCTCATATGAACACTTACCATGGAATATAATCCCTTTATCATGATATCTCTATTCAAGTAGGTTGTATGCTAGTATCATCAACCTATGTGTTCAATGATTCTTTCTTTGAATTTATAGAAATGAACTTTCCAAAAGAACACCATGTTCATGGATTTATTTAGGTTTTTATATTCCCATCAAAGGTCTTGAGATATTAACTTTTTTTAAATAACATAAGTTGAAAATACTTTATCACATTATTCATTAATGCAACATCACTTGTGACAGACCCAACGAATCCTACTTCAACACAAACATATTTTATCATGGTTTTCATAAATATATCAAAGTAAATGACTAATAATATCCACTAATAATATTCTTAAAGTAAAAGGATCAATACACACATCCATAGATGAGAACATCCAATGACACATATAAATATAGATTTCTAATTAGTGGGTCATGTTCTCATAATCTCTTACACTGGAAATTACCAAGGGTGTACACCATGAGAAAGTGACTCAAAGTAATATGAGTATCCACCCATGATATCTATATCATTTTTATCCCATAAAATTTTATAATCTAACTATAAAACATATATTTTTAAGAATACTATCATGACACTTCTAAGTTCTCATCATAGCAAGGAACTGCTATGACATTTCAGTGTGATAGTTACTCTTATGACATTATCAAATACTACATCATGCATAAGAACAATCATTCCATGATAATAAGTTTACTAATATTCAAAACAATGATTATAGGTAATCATAAATTACATATAAGTTGGTTCTAGGGAAACAACTCCAATAGAATCTCACTTTCACTAGAGCCATGTTCCAACAACATTTAGTCCATTATCTATCACATAATACTCATGCTTCTACTGGTATAAGTATTTAGTCAAGGGTTATACCACTTTCTCTTCTTTATAAACTTTTCTTAGATCAACTTCACCCTCTAATAAAAATACCTTAAGAGGTGCTACTTCTAGAGTATGTACTTTTTCTATTGGTGTGACCTTTGATCCTTTGTGATATCCACCGTTGCAGTATTATCACAATATAATGTGATATGTTCATTATTGTTAGGAACCACATCAAGCGCTTAGAAATTTTTTAATATTTAAACAACTTATTTGTATGATTCATAAGTTTCTCTATACTTATACTCCATGGTATAATCGAAGACAAATAACTACTTTGAACTCTTCCAGATCACATCTCATATATTGAGACTGATGAAATATCATGACCAAAACTTTAGATCATTATGATCTATTTGAAATCTAAAATCATTATAAACCTTGATGAGTATATCCTCATATACTCTATATAATATAAACACATCCTTAGTTCTGATCAGATACTTAAGGATAGACTTAACAACATAATAATTTTGTTCACCTGTAACAACTTGATATCTTCCTACAATGCTCAAGGAATAAGTGACATCAATCCTAGTATATATCATGAAATACATGATTGATCCTATCATAGAATAATATAGGATATTACTCATTATCTCTTTCTCCTATTATGTATGAGGATACATTTTATTGGAAAGATTTATACCACATGACACTGGGACCAATCCTATCTTGGATTATTCCATACTAAATTTCTTTAGTATTTGGTCAATGTATATACCTTGACTTAGTCCAAGAAGCCTCTTGGATCTGTCATGAATAATCTTTATCACTAGAATTTATGTTTCTTCACCTAAGTCCTTCATGAAGAAATACTTGTTTAACCAATCCTTAACTGACTATAAGATTGATATTTCATTTCCAATAAGTAATATGTCATTGATATATACTACTATGATAATGAATGCACTCTCACTGAACTGCTTGTAAACACATAGCTCACATTCATTCTTAATGAAACCATATTCTTTTATAGCTTCATCAATCTAAATATTCCATGACCTGGATGTCATGGTAAGCTATTATAGAAAGTATATTTTTAATGGATTTAAACATGGAATCAAGAGAAAAGGTTTCATTATAATAGATTCATTGGAACTGTTTAATCTCTTTATCCACTAGCCATGATTTGTTGGTATTTACTTTACCTTACATGTCTAGTTTTCACTTGAAAATCCATTTACAACCAATAGGTTTTACATCAAGTGGGGGATCAACCAAAACCCAAACTTGGTTATGATACATGGTATCCATCTTAGAATTCATGGATTCTTACCATATTATAGCTTCTGAGATCTATACTACCAATTTTTATGATATGGGTTCATTATTATCAATCAATAACGAGTCAACATATTTAGTGACTAGAAAACTATATCTTTTTGGTTCTTTTACCTCTATGGTGCTCATACATTGTAATTGTATTTCAAGAATAAAGTCTTGCATGGGGATCTATGGAATCTGTTCCTGTACCAAATATTGTTTATCTCAAGCATCAACTTCATCAAAGTCAATATTGAACCCACTATCCTTCTTGAATATTTATTCCCTATCAAGAAAAATGGCTTGTATTACTATAGTAACATTCTTATAGAAGAGGTTATATAGATAATATCTCTTGGTTTCATTGGGATACCATGTAAATATAAACTCCATGCCTCAGGGTTCTTTATTTCCAAAGGTGGCCTTAATAAATGCCTTACATCCCCATACATGTGTATGTGACAAAAAATGTCTCTTTCCACTCCATAAATCACTACTACAAACACGGCCTTGATCAGTGCTAAAAATGGCCTTTATCAGCACTAGAAAAGCGCTGATAAAGCTAGCGTAGATAAAGGGGGGGGGGGGGTCCCCTTTATCAGCGCTTCGAAAAGCGCTGATATAGGACCCCTTTATCAGTTCTAAAAAAAGCGCTGATAAAAGGGGTCTTTTATCAGCGCTTTTTTTTAATGCTGATAAAGGGGTCCTATATCAGCGCTTCCTTTATCAGCGCTTTTGTTTTAGCGCTAATAATAAACCCGTTTATCAGTGCTTTTAAAAAAGCGCTGATAAAAGTTAAAAAAAATTAAAAAAAATTTAAAAAATACTGCCAATCGGGGGGGGGGGGGGCTTTTATAGCGCTTGAACCCCCCTTTTACAGTGCTTTTCGGCCCCTATACAGCACCCCACGCACCCCACACACCCCCTCTACCCTTTAACAGCTCTTTCTCTAATATTCCCCATGCGCGCGCACCCCTGCCTCCACCAGGATTTGAACTCGAGACCTCCCCCCTGCGCGCCTAAGCCCTTACCATTACTCTATTTTGATTTGCTTTCCAATTCATGATATCTCTATATATATATATTTATATATTTAGTTATATTTATTCATATAGTAATATATATTTATATTAATATATATATATAGTTATATTATAATATATATATATATAGTTATATTATAATATATATAGTAATATTAATATATATATATATAGTGGTATTAATATATATATATATATATATATATATATAGTTATATTTATTCGTATAGTAATATATATTTATATTAATATATATATATATAGTTATATTAACATATATATAGTTATATTAACATATATATAGTTATATTAACATATATATAGTTATATTAACATATATATAGTTATATGAATATATATTTATATAGTTATATGAATATATATTTATATAGTTATATTAATATATATTTATATATTTATATTAATATATATATAGTGATATTAATATATATATTTATGGTGATATTAATATATATATTTATAGTAATACTAATATATATATATATGTAGTTATATTAATATATATATAGTTATTAGATTAATATATATATAGTTAGATTAATATATATATATAGTTAGATTAATATATATATATAGTTAAATTAATATATAGGTATATAAATATTCATATATTGGTATTTTAAATAAAATGGATATTAGTTATTATTTAGATAAAGCTAATATATTTTATATGTAAATATGTTTAATTATTTATTTAAAAAATTTAATTTTTAGGTGCGAATATATAAAAAATATGTACATATAGTTATATATTTGATTATAAATAGTAGTTCATTATAAAAAAGGATGAAATTTCAAAGACATAATATCAATATGAATGTAATACCTTGGAATAAATTCAGTCCCCACCAAGAAAAGCCAATAATACCCCCTTAAACGAGTTTGAAAATCCACAAAATGTTAAAAAATCTGGGTACCCCGACAAAAAACTCAGTTTTGGAGGCCTTCTGGGCCTCTTTTGGCCTCGAAAAACACTTAACCGAGGTCCCCCCGAGTCATAGCGACGTAGATATCATCGCAGGCTTCGATTTGATATGTGGTAGAGCTCAAACGGACACCCGGATCAAAAATTATGGCCGTTTGAAGTTTGAGTTGCGTTTTCAACATATTTTGGATCTTTTTTTAATTTTTTTTAATTTTTTTAGTCTTCAAATTGTTATTAAATGACTATTACTCCATAATTATTAGCAAATTAATAATTAAAAATATTTTTTTAATTTTTTAAGAAGCCATTTTCACTAAATATCTTATATATTATGTATAATAAGTGTAAATGTACATTTATAGTTATCTAAAATATATTTAAAAATTATATATTATATTTATATATCAATATAACTATATTTATATATTAATATATTTATATATTTAAATTTTTTTTTGAAGCCGACCCTTTATCAGCGCTACCAAACAAGCGCTGATAAAGGGGGGGCACTGCGAAAAACTGTTTTTGTGGTAGTGAATATAATGTAATACCATTTACTACTTTATTTAGTGCTCAGTTTAATGTGTATTCCATAGTTTATAATTCATATCCCCAAAAGGATAATGAAAGATCCACATGACTCATCATTTAACTCACTATATCTAGAAAGGTAATGTTCCGCCTTTCACTAACACCATTATACTATAGTGTATATGGTGGAGTGATTTGAGATATAATCCGAAAATCCCATAGAAATTTGATAAACTATTGGTTAAGATATTCACCACATCGATTATATTGAGGCTTTTTATCTTATTACTAAGTTGATTTTCAACTTTATTCTTGAACTATTTCAATTTCTCAAAGGTCTCAGACTTATACCTCATCAAGTAGAAATTTCCATATCTAATAAATTCATCAGTAAAAGTTATGTAGTAAGAATATCCACCTTTATATTCTACTACAAAATTCCCACACACATTAGTGTGTACTAATACTAGAATCTCTGTGGATCTTTCACCATGTCTGCTGAATGGCGGTTTGGTCATTTTTTCTTATAAACAATCACAACATCTTTCAAGTGGTGTTATCTCAAAAGAGTATAAATAACCATCTTGATAGAGATTTGTTAGACACTTTTAATTTACATTACCAATATAGTGATTCTACAATTGGGTGCTATATGAGTCATGAAAACATGATTCATTATCAATTGACAATACACGGTTTTCCTCTGTAAATATTTTGAAATATACTTGGTTTCTATATTTGGATATAGTTGTGAGAACCAAAATATATATCTAATACCCAATGTGTATATATAGAAATATTACACTTGATAATGAACACAGATTTAGCTTCCCCTTACTTCTAGGTTCAGTTCTTCTTCCAGTGGACTAGCATGCCATATGAAAAACATACTACATCTTATTTCCTTCATCTACCTTTGGATATTCTTCTTCTTTAAAGGACACTGCTTGGGAAATTTAGACTTATTATGAGTCTTGGGACCATTTTCCTTATAATTAATTTTCTTATTCACCACAAGGAATATAGGATATTCACTCCCCATGTCCTTATCAACTTGGTGAATGAGAGTAAGAAGTTCCAAAAGAGTCTTCTCACTATTTCTCATGTTACAATTAACAATAAATTTGGAGAAGGTTCTATGTAGTAATGTTAGAATGAGATAAGTACATAGATAATTAGATAATTTAATGAACAAGATGTCTAAGCACTCTATGTATCCAATTAACTTGACAACATGAGGTCAAGATGGCGCTGAATCTCTAAGATTTCATGTGAATAGTGCATTGGAGATCTCTTATATCTCTTATACAACCTTATATTGATATATATCATGAAGGAAATCATTTTATACACATTCATATGATCATTTTTCTTTAGAATATCATTGTACATGGATGATAGTATAAAACATTGGATATCTGTTGCATCATCTAAATGTTTCATGCAGAGAGACAATTCTTCCCCACTAGCCTCTTGGATAAGAAATTTTGGAAAGAGGTTTTCTAGCACATATAATTTCCTTTCATGACATAGAATAACATGAAAGTTCCTTTATTATTCTTGAAAATTAGTGATAGTAAGAAGGTTATCCTTCTCAATTATGGATTATAATGCTACACTTGAATTCATGTGAGTTATCATTTCTACAATTAAGAAGAGAAACATTTTAGTACATTATCTGATTTATAAAATTATATAATAAATATTAAATTTATTAATCTCCCAATATTTTATAAAAACCCAATATTCCTCACCATTGGTTTTATAATATCGTATCATGTGAATATTCTTGTGGAAAAGACCCATATTCCTATTCTTATAACCTAAACATTGGATTGAAAAGTTATTTGATGTTTTTTAGGTAGGCATAATTTTTACAAATTCATTAAATCATAGTTCCTTGATCTGTTGAGTAGATTAACCAATCATAAAATCTTCTATTTGGATTTCCTCAAACCTCTCCTCCCAGTTACACTAAGTAATACTTTGGAAATTAACCCTTGATATGAACTAAGTTAAGATGACCCAAAAATCAACTTAAAAATCTATGATAATTGAAAATACCCTGACTTTGGCTGATCAAGAACTTTGAACTATGGTTCGATTTTAACTTAAGTTGTTTAAGTCTATACCAACTTAATATCTCTAAGTGAGGGATTTTATCTTTGTATATAAATTTTCCATTTTATCTTTTTCGCATGCTTGTTAATATTAAGTGGATTTACTTAAGTGACTAACCATGTCTTATATAAAGTTTACATATAATTCAATTTATTTTAGTTACAAATTAAATGCTAGTTAATTCATTAATTTATGTGACCATGATAAAAATCCATAATGAAATTAAACATGTAACTTGATAGAAATAAAATAATTAAAAGGTGTATGATCATGTGACTTTTTTAATGGTTAGTTTATCCAATAGCTCGACCTAGGTAAAAAAACACTTTAACCATTACTTGGTTTGTGTTTCATCTTTCCACCATCCTCCCATGTATCTCCTGGATTGGTTTTGCCTCATCTCTAAACTTGAACCACCTCCATTATCCTTGGATCTATGTCCATTACACAATCTTTACTCACATTTAGGTGAGGGGAACCAAAATATTGGTTTAATGGGTTTATATAAAAGGAAACTATAGGCACATAGGCCCTTACATAATGAGAGTAGGTATGATGAACATACCATAAATTTAATTTAATAATAATGATAAATTAAAAGTAAATCAATCACATAAAAAGGTATGGTCTATACTTATGATAATCCACATACATGCAATAAATTACACTTTTAATAAACTAGAATCCATCCCAATCATTTATATTTAAGATAAATAACACTAGAATCAATTAATTATATTCAGTAATTAATCAATTATTCTATCTTAATTCTCATCCAAATGTTCTTAATATTCCCACCCATCATTATTTTAAAAAAATTAAATAATTTATTTAAAATTGACAAGTAAAAAATATATACCTTGGTGGAAACACAATGAGTACCCATCCAAACTACTCATCATGTATGATGGTTGTATACTGTTTACTCATATGGTATGTTATATACATGTACTATCACATAATTTCATGGAATTCACTATCAAATAAATGACACACAAACACATGTTATTTATGTAGCATGTTATCAGTTTAATGTGCATAGAGTAATTGATGTATTATGACTTGTACACAATATATATTTTTAAATATTATACATAAATTAATTATACATTTAATATCACTATTGTAATTTGAGGTTATCCCACACCTCTATACCAATGTTTTTTATAACCATTGGTATAGAGAAACCTATACCAATGGTTTTTAAAAAACTGTTGGTTTATGGATGCGAATTAAGAGCCATAATATCCCCTCCTCCCTTAACCACCCACGATTCCTAATCCTACCTACCCCTAGTGGCACCCTACCTTCTCTTATCCCCTATAAAACTCCCCTCATTCATTGATTTTTTTTTTCTTATTAAACATCAAATTGGTGAGTTCCAAATCCATCATCTCTTCCATCTAGCATCATTTTAATTTTTATCTATATATCAAATCCAATATGAGATCCTGTTAGGTCATTATTCTTCCAAATTCATTGAACAAAGATTTATTTAGATTATTTTTATATTATTTTATAATAAATGTTATTTTAGTAGATATATATGTTTTTTTAATTTAGTTATTATATAATTTTACATAAATACATTATAAAGTTTTTGTGTGTGTAATATTTATCAACTGATTATTTAATTATTTATTGTATTATTTTTTTGTTTTGTTAATGTATTAGGGGGTTATGAAATTATTCATTTAATTGTTTTATTTTCATAAATGAATGATAAATTTTTTTATAAATTAATTTAAATCTAATAGTTTGTATTAGTTGTTTCTTATTATATTTCCTATAATTTTTTAGGTCATTACTAGTATGCATCAATTATAGCATATGCCACATCTTATTCTTTATTTGGATACCTACTAGTATGGTTTAATGAATTTCATATTAAAATTGGTATTTGGATTATCTTATTGGAAATGATCTTCATACATGTGATACTAAATCATGTCTTGATTATATTAAGAATATTTCCCTAATAAAAACATATGTGTCAAATAAAAGATTTTTGATGTTGGGTGAGGCATTATTTACATTCTTAAATAAATTTTTCCATGATAATGACATATGTATTTAATCGTATTTATGTCATATTCAAAATAATGAATTTGTGTTAAAAATAATTGCTTCATAAATACATATGTATTTAATTGTATTATATAATAGTTGTTTCCCATTCAATGTCTTATACCTTTTTTGGTTCATTACTTACATGAATTAATTATAGAATATGTCATTTCTCTTATTATTTGTTTGGATAAATACTAGTATTCTTTGATAAATTTCATATCAAAATTGGTATTTGGATTATCTTATTAGAAATTTTTTGTAGAAATTTGATAGTAAATTATGTTTTGATGGTATTATTAATGTTTCCCTAATAAAAACATATGTATCAAAGATAAATTTTTTCATGTTGGTTGAGATATTGTTATGTGATTTCATAAGTGATAAGAAAATGGATTGGTTGGACAAGTGGGGAGAAATTATTCAGGTCTTAAAAACAATTTTATTTAATATAAAGCTATTATTTTGTTTCATATATATTAGGTAATTATTTTATTAATTATTTTAGTATTTTTTTGTTTTGTGAATGTATTAAGGGGTTATAAAATCATTTATTTCAATGTTTTATTTTAATATTTGAATGATCAAATTTTTTTTAATATTAATTTCAATTTAATATGGTGTGAAATGTATGAATATTCATTTTTCTAATGAATAAAAGTTCATTAAATAGTCACTCGCTACCTCTACCATATCTAATAGCATGTAATAATTGTTTCTTATTACATATATTCAAAATAATATTGGTTGTAATAAATTTTTTAATTATTTTTTACTAAGTTAATATTAATATAAATTTTTTTTCTATAATAAAATGAATAGAAGATTGATGTATCATACTAATAGAATCTCAACCTAGCTTTAAATGAATTTGGATTTTATTTAGATATTGAATTTAAAAATGATTTATATAGAGTTATTATAAATTTTTCATGTTATAATTGTGTTGGAAGACCTTAGTTATTCTAGGAATAATATAGCTACCATATAAACAAATTTGGATTTCAAATAAAATATTATGTTTGGTATCACAATAGAGAGATGATAGAATATTCTATTATTCATGAATGAAATGAAAAGAGTGGCATGGATAAATTCATATTTGATCAGTTTCCATTTTTGCATCATCAAAATAAAGATAATATTCCAATTCAAGAATACAGTGATATCAATACACATGATGAGAATAATGAAAATGATGATGTTGAGAGAGGAAAAAATTAATGGATGATGTTTGGACTCCTGTATATCATGAATATAATAAAATGATTTTTTTGAATTTTTAATGTGACTATATCAAAGAAAATATATGTATTCATTGATTATATTATTACCTTTTGGAAGGAATTACTTCTTGATAATATAGATATCCCCTCAAATCATTATATGGAACATAAGTTACTTAACCAACATGGATTTTATAATAATAAAATTCATGTTTTCCTGAAAGATAATATCTTATTCTATGAGGAAATAATATGCCTAAATTACTTTAAATAATGTGGTATATCTAAATAGAATCCAAATGAAGATGGAACAACATCTCTTGTGCCACAAAATATAATGTGGAACTTTCCATTGATTCCTAGCCTTTAAGATATATTCATATCTACTAAAATATCAAAAAATATGTAATAGAATGATGTTGGGATAATTTAAGATAATGATTATTTGGTTCATCCTACATACATATTAGCATGGTGGACATTTGATGCACAGCATCCTAATTTTTTAGCTGAGGTGCGTAATGTTAGGTTGGGTCTATCCTGTGATAATTTTAATCCATTTGTTTAGATGCTTACTTCTTACAACATGTGGCTAGTTTTTATTCATGTTTATAATATTCCTATGTATATGTGTATGAAAAAACCATTAAATTTCTTGATTATTATAATATTTTGACCTTTTTTATCATGGAAATAATATATATGTATACTTATAACCTTTAATAAAAGAGTTTAAGAAGTTTTTGGATGTGGGTGTGAGCACATTTGATGATTCTTAAAAAAATATATTTTAGATGCGTGCTATGCTTCTTCAAACTATAAATTATTTACCTACTTATGAAATTATGTTTGGTTATATCAATAAGGTAAAACCATCCTATTATATTTTTATGAAGAATACCCAATATATAATATTTAAATATCATCATCGTTTTAGTTTAATGGGGCATCAACGATTCCTTCTAATGGATCATCCATACAAAAAGAATCACCGATGGTTTGATAATACTATCGACACTAAAAATATACCTCAACATATATGAGGAATTTATGTGCTTATTAAATTTAAAGATGTTATTTTTCATTGGGTAAAGGTCATATCAAATCTAAAAAGAGAAAAAATATTAGCACTTAATCCACTTATAATTAGAAAAAGAAAATTATCTTTTTTTGAGTTAACATATTGGTTAACCAATTTGTTAGATCATTGTTTAGATGTAATTAACATTGAGAAAAATATATGTGAAATGATGATTTAAATTATTCCAAATATCAATGGAAATACAAAATATGTCTTATGATCTCAGCATGACTTTTTGGATTGAGGTATTAGACTAGAACTGCATCCAGTGTGTATCGATGAAAATAAATGGAAAGTTCCTTATGGCTCTTATGTGATGGAAGATTAATATTAAAATAAATTTCTAGAAGTATTGGAGAATATAAAGGTTATTTATGGATATTTAAGAAAAATATCTAAATTATTTAACATAAGAGAGTTGAAACTAAAATCTCTAAAAACTCATTATTATGAAATCATTATTCATCAATTGATTCTAATAGTAATCTATCATTTGATATTCAATAATGTTGGGGTGATTGTGATTTAATTGTTTTATTTTTATAAATACATTTTTACGAAAAGGATATCTATGTCTTTCTTGACACAAATATAGTAATATACACCATTAATTTTGTGAGAGTTAGAGAAAAAATTTCCTCCATCATTTTTCACTTGAATGCTACATCTAATAGTCCATCTTCCAAATGAAATACTTCAAGGGGGGCCAATTTATTTTAAGAAGATGTATCCTACTAAAATAAATATTTTCATAATGAATTCTTATGTTTATAATAATAATCATCCTAAATGTTTCATCGTGATAGGTTATTTGGATTAAGAATGTATATTTTTTTTTCAATGTATTTTTTGGATGTGAGAAAAATATGTATCTGAACAATGAAAAATAAAGATGATAAGTATAGAGAAATTGATCTACCATTTATACCACTTTCCCAAATAGGAGGAATTCTTAGGTCATATACATTAGAAACATTGAGCCTTGAAGAGATGGATATGACACATCGTATAGTATTGTTTAACTGTGTTTTTTATGACTATATCAAGTAAGTAATTTTAATATGTATATGTTATCTCATACTATTTAATTTCACATATAAATAAAAATTTTATTATCATTTTATGTAGGGAACATAAACAAATTATAAGTATAGTTCATCGTTCTTTTCCTTTGAGAAGGATGGAGAATTTTCATAGAAAAGAGTTTATTTCTTGGTTGAAATCAAAGGTACGAACATTACTTTAATCAACTTAAAATATAAATGTTCACTTAATTGTATTATCAATATATATTTCAAGTATTGAGTTTACTTGTTGACTCTGTCTCTCAAGAATCAAGAGTGTTGGGTTTTGGTACCAATCCTTTAGTTTGTGAATATACATATTTAATAACCAGTGGGTATAAAGTTTTTAAAACTAATCAAGTGATGAAAATGAGAACAAAACATGATGAAGTTATGTTAACTAAAATAATGTATTGTTATGAAAGTGAATTAGATAGTAGGTATCGACATGAAGACGTGTCTTCTTATGGATTTTTTGAGAAAACACTATTTTTAGATTACTACTATTATGTTCAATCACTATAATGAATTAAAATGGTTTGATTAAATTATATGACATGGTACATTTATTGATTAATGTGGATTTATATTTATTGGAATGACTCACTTCTTGGCCACTAATGAACCATATATTTTGGAATCAATGGAAAAATATGTGTTTTATGTGAAAGATCATTTGAGACCTGATTATGATGTCATTATTGAAGTAATCCCAATACATAATTTTGATTATAGTGGGGATGAAATTTAAACCATTGATGACCCCATTGGTTTTAACAAAAATATTGAATTTTATGACTGAAATTTTCCAATTATCAGAATTGATGTTGAAACTAAAGCAGTGTTGGGTAATATATTAAAGTAACCATATATGTTTGTAGTTCATTTAATTTATCTTGATGTAGATTTATCAGGTTGGTAAAATTTTAATTGATTTAATTTGGTTTTAGTTTGGATGGTATGTTTGTTTTTATTATATTTAATTCGATTTATTTCAATTTAGAAAACTAGGTCTAAAACTATTTTTAAAAACATGTATAACTTGGTTTTAGATTATAGTTTCTAAAACATGTTCTTAAATAAAAATATTTAATTTTTTTAAAAACTCTTTTAAAAACCTTTTCAAGAAAGTCTTAAAATGGGTTCTTAAAACTATTTTTAAACCAAGTTTATATAATAGGATGTTATGATAATGTTGATGTCTTATTTGAATTATAATTTGTATGCATAATATTTTAAAACTGTTTTTAAAAAATGTACATTTAATTATTATGTAAATTATGCAAGATATTGAATAAGTTCAAATGAAGATATTTTTTTGATAATGATCGATGACTATGTGACCTAGGGATGCCTTCTATAGTTCCCTTAGTGAGTATACTAATTGCAATATTTTTATTTTTCATTAAATTTAATTTCACATTATTATTCTTTATAAAATTTCTTTTAGAGAAATTCATCTGAACCATAGTTGACCTCTACTTAGCCTACTATTAGGGGTCAAAAATATAGAAAATCAAGCGGGGTGCTACTAGATTTACATAGAGCACCCCATCATACCCATTCACAACAAGACCTTCTAGAAAACATCATATCTACCACTACTTATTCGCCTCCACTTGAGCCTATGGGGATGTTATCACCTATGCCCCCATAACCATGTCATTTAAGATCTAATTCTCATATACCATTTTCATATCCTATGATGTATCCTCAACCCTTATATCATTATACCACCATGTATATGACACCTCCATTTCCTACTTCTATTTTTCCATAATCTGATGATCACACTCCTTCAACTTATACTCTACAATATATAGATGAACCAGATCATACATTGGTATAGAAATATCCTTCATATTCTACCAATCTAGAATATCCAACAAGTCTATCAGAGCCTAATTATTAGCCTCTATAAGGTTTATGTTTATAAGTGTGTTAAATTATATCACATCAATTTTGTTTCAGTTGTGATGTGTATTAATACTACTTTTTTTCTTTTATTTTACTTAGTGGGATATTATAATAAGTGACATGGGCATACCTATATATATGAAGACTGGAACCATCAAACACAGATCATTGGTGGTGTTATCCTAGTATATCAATATCATTATAGTTCAACCAATATCATGGAGGCATATCAGTAATCAAATCAAGGAGAATGCATGGGTTGAGATATGGGTAAGAAAATTTGTTAAATTAAAATCTATATTATTATTTTATTTATATCAATTAACATTTTCATCACATATTTTAATTAACTTTCCCAATGGTCAAGCTATAAATGTGACATGATTTATAGAACTTTGAAAATTACAGAGATCATATAAATAAGAGATATATGTTGATTTCAAGAGTAGAGTTGGAACTGAGTTTGAGGGTGTGCTGATCTTCAATGACTGTAAAACTACACAATACCAAGAAACGATCATTTATTGGAAGAGTAATGATTTTAAGGTATTATTCAATCTTAATGGTTTGTATTGAAAATTTAATTATTGTTATTTGTATTGAATTTTTGTTTTCAGGATTTTCCAGAAAGAAACAAAAAGAGAAAGGGCGCTATGAAGTATATTCATACTTTGGGGTGCACTATAATGCAGTATCATGAGAGATACCAAGTAATTTTTATGACCAATTGAGTTTTACTAGGTATTAACACAACTGAATGGAACCAAATATTTATTAAATGAAACTAAATATAATTCAATTGAGTTAAATGGATTAGAATGAAAAACATACATAACCAACCAAACCATACTATTATTAATAGAATAATACCCACTAAAACAAAATAAATAAAATCCTAATTGAACTAAATAAACCTTATATAATCAGAATTGAACTAATCCTATCCAATAAAACCCACCCTAAAATGAATTGGACCAAACCAAACTAAATAGACCAAAAAAATATTGAACTGAACTAAATATATCTTAATAAATTTAAATGGATTAAAACCAAAAAAGAGATAAACAACTCTATGATCATTTTCCTAATAAAATAATACCCACTTAAACCCAATGGAAAAATTTACATGACCCATGTAACATCATGGCCTGGAAGCCACTAAACCAGTACCCCAATCCAGTTCGCTACATGACCTCAGACGTGCTGCCTCATATGCCAGAGGCTACCGACTAGTAGTGGGAGTATAAAGTGGTAGTGTTAGGAGACTATACCCCCATTTCAAAGTGTTAAATAACAATAAAAATAACCAATAATTATAAACACCATAGTACATAGGAAGAATAAGTCAACTAAACATGCCATGATAAAATAAAATTCCGTAAAGGACATAAAAACTATATCATACATATAAATGATCACCCAATGGGATAGTTACATAACATACCTAAATAAAATAAACCAATAAAAAGGATACACAACATCCTTGATCAAATCTCATCCAGTCACTAGATACCACAGAGCAATCCTACCCAATCATGAAAAACTCAACATGGGCCTTAGCCCAAACCTCTACCCCCAATGAACATGTGAGTGTTTCTTAGGTACCCATGTGTGGTGGAGGCCAATAAGGGTGTTATTACAACTTAGTAGGCCATCACTGATGGTGTCAAAATAAAATATTAGTTAGGGAAATAGTGTATGTAGGTAAACAATGATATAAATAACAGTACAGAAGGGGAGATATATACCATGAACAAAAGGAGGGGGCTTTTTATTTATCATCTAACTCATGAAGTCATATGACATCAACTTATGGTACCTATCTCATGTACATGTGCTATCCATACCCAAAACATCAGTTTGTAATCTCAAACCATGGATGTGGAGCATTATTCCAACATCCTAAAACATATAGAATACTACTGGTGCCCCAAGTGTTATTCTGGAACTTAAACCATGGATGAGGAAATCCATTTCCAACACCTTAAACCATATAGAATACAACTGGTTCCTTGAGCATCGATATTTCACCTAAACCATCGATATAGATTTCTATGTCCACACCCTTGGAGTAAGGAGAATCATTCTATCCTCTAAAACTATGATGCATCAGGGCATCTAGAGAATTAGTTTGGCCCAACCAAAGGAGAGGAGAATTATTCTAACATCCCAACCAACCATATATAATATCAATGGTGCCTAGAGTGTTAGTCCAACACCTAAACCATGGATAAGAAACTCAATTTATGATATCCTAAACCATTACATTATCAATCAGTTCCATTATTCAAGGTTCAACATACTTAAACTTTTTAACATATTAACATAAATGGTGCACCACCATTTATTTGTCAATATTCAAATCCTTAATCAATTCATCATTTACCAAGCTCCTAATGGTCCTTCAAAACCAAAAAATGACTAAAAAACTCACAACCCCTTTCACATTTTATAAAAATATTAAAGTCAACATACTCATTAAACATTTTGAAACCACCCTTAAAACATGGATTTTTCTCTTTGAAAAACCAAAAATGCCCAAGACCATTATTTTCATTAAAATAATCACAAGATCCATCGGGGCATTTTCACAAAATAGGGAACAACAAAATCATTTCAATAAACATTTGAATCCTATTTATAACCCATTTTAAATCATCTTGAGGTCAACACCCCATTTAAAAACAACATTAATTTTAAACATAGTTTTACCACATGGTAAAGACCAATAAAATCAAAATCCAAGGCACACCATTTAACCATTTAAAAAGGCCTCATAGTATTTTTATAAAACTAAACAGATAAAAAATTTCATTTTTCCAAGGCGAGTGAACCTCATGGGTATCTGTAAGTTCGATATCACAACACAAAAAATATAATGAGATCCATGGGAGGTCTAAGGCAATAGATAAAATTCCAAAGCCATCAAATTAAATCAAGGGGGAAAACACACCACATAAGATATCTAATTCACATACTACATACACATGTAAAACAATTATAAAGACTATGGGTAAATCTCTTAGACTATCTACCTCATTAACAAAGCTTTCTATAACTACTCAAAAGAAAAAAGGCCTTTCTAAGTCCAGCCCAAGTCTTGTACAAACTCATCAAAATCTAAATAAGTTTGTATCAACCAACCAATCTGTAACCTCACACCAATAATCAATAATTAATTAATTATAAAAATTAAAATTAATTAATTTATCAAAAACAAACTTGACATAACGCTATAAAACTCACTGAGCACACCCCACTTATCAATACTTTACACAACCTCCATGGTTGGTCCACAACAGACTTCCAACACTTTTTCTAAGAAAATCACAAAGAGGTGATACCATTTTAGAAATTAACTAAATTAATCCATTAGAAAAAACCGAATAAAATTCACCATGAACACACAACTTAACAAAATATAATGCAATAATGAGAAGAGGTTATCTTGAGATATAATTTACACAATCTAACCAAAATTCCCATTATCCTTGATTGATTACACCAATCTTTGATAGAATCAGAATTAAATCCCTAAACCCACACATCCAAAATTAGAGGGAACTAAGGAAAAGGAGTTAGGGATGGAGGGGAAGAATAAATCTCACCTTAATCATTAAATAAATACACCAAGAAAACCACCTTAGCAAGGATTGAATAAGGGAGGAAGGGAGGAGAAACCCTACTATGTTTTCTATCTAAAAGGGGAAAGAAAAGAGGTGGAGTGGCAAAAAATACCAAGGGAGAATTTTGGAGAAATCCCCCTTCTAATGAAATTTTGGGCAACCGCATAGTTTCCAAACCTTGCACTAACCATGAAGTTAGCACTATACAAGATAAAAACCCCATACTATTGGACAAAATAGGCACCGACCATGCACACTCCACTGTAAAACTTCTAAAACTAGGTGCACATTTTTCAGAAACCGTAAACAGGTGGTGAACCATTTCTCAAACCCTCCCTTACCTTACATGGTTTCCCCTTTTTCTCACATGGTTTTCCCCAAACCATGCTTAAACCATGCAATTAAACTGTGCTCAATTCAAAATAAACTAAAAAAAACATGAGCATCAAGGTGTCACATGGTTCCTCCTAAACCGTTCTCATCAAACCATGCACCTTGGATAGAAAACTCAAAAACTCCCAAAACCTAACTCAAAGCCTCCAAATCTCATCTAAACACCTGAGATACCATCTGAACATCATTCCTTGTCTAAAAATACCACTTTTAGGCATTACAACTCTCATAATTCCATCTCGATTATTGTTCCAAAATTTGAACCATCCAGTAATGAAAATTCAAAATCCTTCTAAAAATTTCACCCCATATGGATGTGGGATATTACAACCTCCACACCATAACACTTATATTCCTTAAGAATCCTTGTTGGTCATACATATAAATAAACTGACCTATTTTGGTCACTATTTATATCTAAAAACCTCATTACATTTCAAAATTACTAAAACATAGCTAAAACACAACCTCCAACTCAAGGCGCTCAACCATCCAAAACTCGATCCAACACCCATTTCCAAAAATAGAAACACCAAGATGGTTCTTACCTCGGCCCATCTGACTAAAAAACTAATCATTCCACTATCTGACCACTCATCATAGTTACTCTCCATCATAAAATCTAGATAAAAATCAAAAACTTCCAATGCCTGGAACCCCAACCATTGAAAAAATCCCAAAAGAACCTCAAACTCGTGCTCCTACAATGCACCCAACATGGTTCCCAAATTACCACACCTTAATATCCCTAAGAATTCCAACCATCATCAACACCCATACTCATTATAAAAATCCAACTGGAATGGATGCACACTCACCTCCCATGCATGAACTAAGAACATATAGGCTTTTCCTTGAAATCACAACTTAAACCCGAAACACACCCATCGTCCCCAAAATGACATGCTAGATGTAGCTTGAAACCTTTAACACCCACATTGTGTGCTAACCCAAGTCAGAATATTCTTAGCCGACTCATCCCAAAAATTCCCAACTCCAATTGTTGGTCCATCACCATCTCATCGATCATGATGCCCTCAAACCTATAGGCATTCTAAAACCACCTAAACATGCCCATTCGAGTCCATACATTACCTTAGTGAGATTTAATAATCATATCATCTACTAAATCAAAACTGTATTATGTACCACCGCAAAAATTTTCACTTCCAACCAAGCACCTCAAATTACTTTTTGAAACTGCTTTAAGCCTGAAGATGATGCTCGACTCAACCATCTACTACAACTAATTTCCCATTATAATTCCCCACAAAAATTAATCACACACCTCAATAATTATTTTCACCGGTATAAAAATTCCACCATAATAGATCCATGTCTAGTTCCACACAATTTTGACACTTTCAGTATGAGGGTCATATCTCCATGAATGGCATGTCACTCAACAATATAGGTGTGTAATTTTAATCACATCACTTAAGAGACCTCAATCACCATGGCCCATGTTCTATTCACTTTCAGCCCAAGAATTGGTTTTGCCCACCTAAATCTTACATGATAAACAAATGATACATAAACTATCACTCATTATCATCACCCAAGAATTGTACCTATGGAATTCGTTGATATCCAAAACATTATAGGGACCTTTCTCACAGATGGACGATAGCTCACTTACCACCATACAACTTCACTTACACCCCTACATGAGCACCCTTATAGGGAGACACCTCATCAAAATAGAAAAGTTATTTATATATCTAGGCATATATCCAATGATCTCTCAGTGTAACTGGGATGTTCTCAAGATATTGGGTATGATCATAAACAACTAAGAGTATGCTAAGATGTCGTCGATGAATACCACCACGAACCATCCATATTTTATGTCACCTCTAACTATAGGGACATGTAAAACCCATTAAAAAGTCATAGTCCTCCCTTTCCGCATATGTCTCATCACACCGACACTTGTTCCCAACCTACTCATGGACACCTTTTCAAATCAATCATTTTGGTGTACGCTCCCATAAAATCCTATCCACAAGCTAAATAGCATGGTGTGTCACATTGTATGCATGCCTCTAGCATCCCATTAATGCTTAATTGTTACACAGTCTCATGTAACTAAACTGAAAAACCAATCTTTGATTCTAATGAGCTGAAACTCATGAAAAACCAGCTCATAAGCCCTTTCCACTAGCCATGCCTCTCTCGTATTCCTATTTCACCTAGTTCAGAACACCCTTGGTAATTTCCAAAACCAAAAGAAACTCACTAATCCAAAACCACTTGCATGAACACTCAAAACCCAAGAATTATTCAAAAGTATCACTGAGTCCATTTACACTCTCACCATGTTTCTAAATATGCATCTAAAGCTAACCAGGACAAGCACCCAACCGATAATGCCCTTAGAAACCACCTGCACTATCAAAGAATTAACACATCATGTGATTTCCATCTTAAGGAAACCAAAAATCTATGTGTGCCTCACACTATGAAAATACTGGGCCTACCTCACATGTATGGTAATCACCCAAAGAAAAACTACACACCTGAAACTACATACCCTTAATCTCATCATACATTCTCGGTCTATCTCATAATCATCAATCACATCCTTCTTTCACTAATATTACCCAGGCTAGGAACCTGAATGAGCCTAACCCTTTTGAAACCAACCATAAGGCTGAAGCACTGGCACACAAGTGCTTCCTCTCAAACAAAATGCATCCAACATGACTAAATCCCATACTAGGCTGCACTCATTGGGTACTAATTTCAAAATTCCAAATCTTCCATTTGTGCCTCACACACCCAGAGCACACATGAATTTGACGACCCATCACATGAGTCACCCTTGAAAGCCACAAGGCTGTAACTACCTAAATTGGAGTCACATCAAAAGGTCATTAGGCTCTCCCACCTTGCTTTACCAATCAAGTTTTACAACTAGTCACTCAGTCCATTTTTCTTATATCCATTCCAACTCATAGAAGGCCATAACTCATAGGTCATCAAACATTATCCCTTACCAACATCACATAACATAAACATACCAAAACACCCATCTATAGAGTCTCATAAACAGAATACATCACATGAAAAACTAACCACCCATAACCCGGGCACCCATCCTCTCTAAGAATATGCACATCAGACTGCTCCCTGGAGGACCATACCACACATACAATACCAAATAAAACCCACCCACAAGGGTCCAATAGTTATACACTTATACCTCACCAAACCACCAGGGTTGCTACACCAACCATGAAAAAGGACCACACCAGCATCCTAATTATAGAGCATCTCACCGTAGATCCACAAAACCTTCCATTAGAAACAAACCCATAAAACCACACACTAGAAAGCCTATAACATGAAGATCCTATGTGCCTAACATGATGCATGAGATGCCACTTTACTTAATGGGATAAGAGTCAAAACCAAATCTTATTCCTCTTTCCAATGGGATAAGATCTAGTAATCCATCATAAACCATCAAATCCCAAACCACATGTGAATTTATCAAAGAAAAAATTAAATAAAATGGTAACATTATAAATTAGGATAGTAACCCCAGCCCTGGTAACCTAGAATTCCTACTATAAAAGGTGTTAATGATGCACTGGACTGATATACACCACAATATCTGACACATTCCTATATCTCCAGTCTACCAAAAACCAAATAGTAAAATAACAGGAAGGTAAACTTCTCTAATACCACTTTGTAACATCCTAGCCTAAAAGTCACTAAACTAGTTACCCAATCTAGTTTTCCAAATGACCTCAGGTGCACCTCCTTATATTCCAGAGGCTTCCGACTAGCAGAGGGGATCTAGGGTGGTACTATGATGAGACTATACCCCCATATCAGAGTGCATAATAATAATACAAATAAACAATCATAATAGAAATCAAAGTACATAAGAAGAATAAATCAACTGAACATGACATGATAAAATAAATTTTATTAAAGGCACAAACAACCATGTCATACATATAACTAACCACCCACTGGTCTATTTACATAACACACCCAAATAAAATAAACCAAGAAAAAGGATCCACAACATCCCCAAGACAATCTCATCCAGTCACCTGATACCACTGATAAATCCTTCCCAATAATGAAAAACTCAACATGGACCTTAGACCAAACCTATGCCTATAATAAACATGTGAGTTATACTTGGGTACCCATGTACAGTGAAAATCCATGTAGGGTGTGAGTACAACTCAACAGGCCACCACCAATCGTGTCTAAAGAAAATACCAATAAGGGAAACAATGTATGCAAGTAAACAATGAAATAAATAATAGTATAGAGGGGGAGATATATACTATGAACAAAATGAGGGAAATTTTTATTTATCATATAAATCATGAAGGCATAAGTCACCATCCTAAGGTACCTATCTCATGTACCCATGCTATTCGTGCCTTGAGAATCAGTTTGGCATCTCAAAATATGGATGCATAGCGTCAATCCAACATCCCAAACCATATAGAATACTACTGGTTCCTCAATAGTTAGTTTGGAACCTAAAAAATGGATGAGGAACACCATATAAATCACCCTAAACCATATATAATACTACTAGTTCCCCGAGCATTAGTATGAAACCTAAATCATTGATATGGAATTTCGTGTCTATACCCTTGGAGTCTGGAGCATCAGTCCATCCTCTAAAACTATGATGCATTGGGGTGACTAGAGCATCAGTATAGCCTATCCAAGGGGGAGGAGCATCAATCCAACATCCCAACTAACTATATATAATATCATTGGTTCCTAGAGCATCAGTCTGGAACCTAAACCATGGATGATGAATTTCATATCCAATATCTGAAACCATTACATTATCCATCAATTCCATTATTAAAGGTTAAACATACTTAACCCTTTTAACATATTAACATCAATGGTGCACCACCATTCATTTATCAATATTCAAATCCTTAATCAATTTATCATTTACCAAGGTCTCAATGGCCCTTCAAAACCAAAACATGAATCAACAAAGCCCAACCCCTTTCAAATGTCATAAAAATTCCAAATCCAACATCCTTATTAAACATTTTGAAACCACCATTTAAAACATGGGTCTTTCTCTTTGAAAAACCAACAAGTCCCAAGACCTTCATTTATATTAAAACCATCACAAGATCCATTGGGTCATTTTCACCAAAGAGGGGACCAAACACTAATTTAAATCAATATTTGAAACCAATTTTAAATTATATTTAGGTCAACACCCCATTTTAAAACAAAATCCATTTTAAACATAGTTTCCCCACATTGAAAAGTAAAAATGAATCAAATTAAAAGGTGCACCATTTAAGTATTTTAAAAGAAATCATAGGCTTTTTACAAAACTCAACACCTAAAAAATTCCATTTTATAATGTGGGAACACCCCATGGGTGTCCATAGGTTCAGTAACACAACACCACTAATCCAATGAGATCTTGGGGAGGTCTAAGGTAACAAATGAAATCCCAAATCCATCAACTTAAACTAAGGGGGAAACCACACCACACAAGGGATATAAGGTTTATACTTAATACTCATGTAAAACAATTATCAATACTATGGGTAAAGCTCTTGGACTATCTACCAAATTAATGAAGCTTTCCACAAAAATTCTAAATCATGATGGTATTACCAAGGCCATTACAAGTATCTTCCAAACTCATCGGCATCCAAACAAGCTCTTATCAACCACCCAATATCTAACATCACAACAAGAATCAACAATTAATTAATTATAATATTACAATAAATTAATTGATCATAACTAAACTTGGAATAATGATGAAAAAATCACCAGGTTCTCACCACTTATCAAGAATCCATGAAACTACCATGGTTGGTCCACAACAGACTCCCAACACCATTTATGGTCAAATACCTAAGAGGCGATACCATTTCAACAATTAACTAAATTAAAACCTAGTAAAAACCTAATAAAAATTACTGTGAATACATACCTTAATGAAACACCATGAAACGACGTGCAAAATTCATCTCAAGATCTCCTATATCTAAGAAAGCTAAAATCACCATCATCATTGGATGATTCCACCATGATCTAGTAGAATCAGAATAAAATCCCTAAAACCACATATCTAAAATTAGAAGGAACCAAGGAAAGGGAGAAAAAGGTATAAGGGAAGAATAAATCTAACCTTAATCATCGAATAAAGGCACCAAACAAACCTCCTTGGTGAGGCTTGAAGAAGGAATGGAGGAGGAACCCTCCTATGGTTTGTGTGCACAAGGTGAGAGAATGGGGGTGGAGTGGACTAATATCCCAATGGATAATTTTGGTAAAACTCACCTTTTAATAAAATTTTGGGTATCTATACAGTTTTCCAAACCATGCGCTAAACATGAGGTTGGAAATATTCAAGCCAGCACCCCAACATGGTTTGACTACATGGCTGGATAAATTGTGTGCCAATCATGCGCACCCCATTGGAAAACTTCTGTAACTATGAACATGATTTTTATGAAACTATGTGTGGGCCATGAACCCTATCTCAGACCCTCCCTTACCTCACAAAGTTTCCCCTTTTTCTCACATGATTTTCCCAAAACTGTGATTAAACCATGAGACTCAACTATGATCAGTTAAAATTGAATTGAAAACCCCATGAGCATCAAGGTGTCACATGGTCTTAATCCATGCACATAAAACTGTGCACCATGGACAGGAAACTACAAAACTTCTGAAACTTAACTCGAAGACTCCAAAGCTCATTCGAACACCCAGGCTACCCTTTGAGAACCATTAATTGTCTCAAAACACCACTCTGAGGCATTACAACTTCTTGATTTCCATACCATGTCTTGTTACAAAATTTAAACCATATAATAACAAAAATTTAAAATCCTTCTAAATATTTTCGCTCATCTAGATGCGGGATCTTACAATCCAAACATAACTAAAGTATGTTGAACCAATATGACACAAAATATCCTACCAAAATATAATCAAACTTACTAAAACTATATTTATATGAATTGAATATAAGTGAAATAATGTAAACTATATTATTTATAACTAAAATAATTGAAAATTAGTTGAATTGAATCATCATGAAATGAAATAAAGGTAAATGAACTGAATTATATAGAGTAAAAGGCATGAAAAACACATTGAATAAATCTAAACAATACTAAAAAATATGAAACAAGATAAAAAATAACCGACTCAAACTACAATAAAAAATATACAAGTCCAACTCAATTGGGATTAAACTAAATGAAATTAATTCAAATAAAATCTAATTAAATTTAAGGGAAGTGAACCCAACTAACACATACAAAATTGAACCAAATAAAACCAAATTTAATCAAATTTAATTGAATTAAGATGAAAAAAAACAACCATAAATGAACTATATTGAACCAAACTGATTAGATTTGAACCATACTTAATTCATCAAAATATAAAATGTGAAATCATCTAAAAAAATACTTCATTAAACTGAACTAAATCAAACCTAGTCAAATTAATACAAAATGAATGAAAATGATTTAAACTAAATTGAAGATCTAATCTAACCTAACTAATAAAAAATGTAACAAAACTAATTTGAATATACCACAATCAAAGTAATCAAAATTCATTGAAATTTAATTGATTTTTTTTTGGTTTTTATCAGTCAAATATTGGTTAAAATGAGTTAATTTTTTTATAAATTTAATATTATTGAATAATTTAGTATTATATTAATCAATGTCATTTGAATTAAGAAACAATAAGCATCTAAAGTAATGTACCTCGTGCAAAATTATTTTTCTTTATTTGGAGGAAAAAAGATGGAAGTTCTATAAATGATCAAACATAAGAATATATTTTAAGTATTATTATTATTATTTCAAATTTTTATACATAATTTATAATTAAATATCTTATTTATATTTTCAATAGTGTTCCCTAGATTCCCTAGATGAGAAAAAAGATGAAAACATCCTTCCAAATGATCATTTAAGATATTTATTAGTTGAGGATCAGTAGGGGAGAGTTTGATGTTGACATAATAAGAGCATCATCCCCACTAAGTATTGGCCCTCATCGAGCACCTCTCAAATATCTAGTAGCCCGAGATGAAAAATTCTCATACATAAGTAGCTAAAGTGCCACTCATCGATAAATTCTTGAAATCTATGATAACATTATGTCTATCACTTCCATTAGAGGTTTTTATGATTTTTGATTCATGTATATTAATAATGCGTTCTTTATATGATGTATATAGTGATGGAAATGATGGTCCTAGTAGAATTTGATGAGATCACACTCTTGGTGATGATGATGATGCTGAATATGACAATACTGGTGAGGATGTTTATGATGATTATGATGGTAGTGGTGGTGATGTGGGAGATATTTATCACCTATATTTTTCAATTTATAATAATGATAAAATTTCATGGATGGTGTTTAATGATTAAAACTAATTATATGGATTGTATATATATGTTATAGTATTGTGAATAGTTTAAAAATTATTTATATGGTTCTTGGTTGGTTAAATTCTAAATATTCAATATATGTACTGCATGTAATGTGTACTATGATTGATATTTTGTTTATAGGTTGTTGTATTAATTGTGCGGAGCTTCTGGGTGGGTTTGTGGTGTTAGTCAGGGAGAACAACCTATAACAATGGTTTTGATGAACTATTGGTATACATCTATATCAATGGTTTTAGACTATACTGTTGGTTTTCAAAATACCTCATGGTCTATACCAATGGTTTAAATGAAAACCATTGGTGTATCCCTATACCAACATTAAAGGACCCAATGGTTCATAGAGTCATTGGTATACCCTATACCAATGGTTATATGGCCTATACCAATGGTTTAAAACTGTTGGTATATGATAGTTTTACGATAGTGTATATATATATAAAATCAATCACATGGTGTGTATAAGTAAAATAAATGACACATATAACATATGTTGATAAGGTTTAATCAGTATAAAAAATTAATTTTAAATTATGTGTAAATAGGTAATGTACACAATGTATACTATCCAACTACACGCCATGTATAGTTCTTCTTTATCTATCCATGACACATTCATAGGGGATGTGTGTGTTGGCCTACCCTGGAAATTAATAAAGTACATGACGTGTAATGAGAATGTACTTCATGTGGTCTCTACGTTACATGGTTACCAATCACACATTCCATGTAATAAACACATAGCTCGCCTTTGACTAATAGACTACATGTTATGTATGCATGTTACATGTCGTGTAGTCTACCTAATCATATGGTAGGATAGACTGGTCAAAATCTAGTGTGTATTAATTACATATCATGTATCATTAATGCATGATGATTTAAATTAATTAATGAGTCATACTTCTTCATTAAACATAGGTACACAACGTGTACCTATGGGCTACACACCTGTATAATTATGCTATCCGATTAAAATTATTTTCACCTATGGATGAGTTATTTGAATGTTCTTAATTCATAATTAATTTATTTTGACTATATTTCTGATAAAAAGAGTAATAATAAGAGATATCATGATTTAGATTTAATTAATGATTAAACTGGAATTATAAACTAATGATAAATGCATAAATCAATCAACAATATTTAAATAATCATGCAATTTCTCTGATACCACTTAAAGGTTTTGAGTGTAATAGAAGCACGTGATGGGAATGACCATCCCATTTTTTGTTGTAATAAATTATTATTCTAAGATTTAAATGAAATAGAATATCACAAACAATGAAATTAATTAAAGGATTAATTGAAAATAAAATCCAGAACAAATATTCATAATCATCACATAATGATTTATAATTAATTCAAGTAGTTAAATAATTACCTTATAATTAATTATTTCTTCTTTGATGAATATGAAAATGTATGTATGTCATAATATCATTGCTTTCTAGGAATCAAGTGTAGATTCTCTCCAACAGTGATCCACACATGCACTATGAACCTGCAAGTGATTCCATAGAAATAATCGAGTGCTAGTGCAGAAGATCCTGACACTTACACCATTCATCATTGATCTCCAAGAGAAACACTTCAAAGAAAGACTATACTTGTTCTATCTAGAATCGTTATGGGTGGTGGAGGAGGATCACTCTTTGTTCTTGAGATAATTCTTGGATAGGTTCACTCTATGGATTAAGAGGATTCTCCAGATGTCATTACACACAACTAAAAAAATTGATAGAGATTAGGTGGGAAATAATATAACTGGGTTTAAATAGTGCCAGGGTTAGGAAATAATAATCGCACATAATCTATTATTATTTTCTTAATATATGGTGAAGACCATGTCTAAATAATAATAATATTATTATTTTTCTTGACATGCGCAAATTACACAGATCAATTAAATATTATTTCTTGAGTAAGTTGTTTAAAATTTATTCAAATAATATTTAATATATATTATTTCTTCTAGTACCTATTAAACTCAATCTATCATTTTTCTGCAATATTTATCAATCCCTAAATAATGAATATTTATTTAATAAATAAATATCATCACATTATTCACTAATAAATAAATAAATATTATATTTACTAAATAGTAAATAAATATTTATTAAATATTCTACTCATAAATATTCTCTCAAATAACTACTGAGTAAATATATGAAATCAAGAAAACATGAGTAATTATTAAACCATGCATGAGAATAATATTTATTTAACATTTTAAATAATAATATTTAACTGAGGTTATGGATATACTTACCATGTGACCCTCTAGGACTCTTTCTCAGTGGAATTAGTTAGAGCTTCCCAAAGTATAAGGACAATGTATAACAACACACTAAGACACCCATATAGAAATAATTTAATTTCACAATGACATAAAACTTTATACAAATGCTTATTATGTAATATATTCCCTTTATCTTGATATCTTTAATCAAACAAGTTTCATTCTAGTGTTATCAACCTATGTTCTCACTATTTCTTTCTTGGACTTTTTAGAAATGAACCTGCCCATAGAACACCATGGCCATAGATTTATTTAGGGTGTTACTGTCATGAGCCGAACCACTAGGTCCCACTTGGACCATATAAAGTTGAGTGTGGCACCCCAAACCCAGCTCCAATAGGCTATTGGTTGAAAAAAAGTACCAAGAAGGCATAAAATAAAATGGGATGACTTGGACTAATGTACCTGTATGAACACACACAACCATCTCCAAGAAAAATTATAGAGGAATAATAAAAGACTCAAATATCCAGAGTATAACCATGCATGAAATAATATATAGGGAATACATCAGAGTATGAAAATATAAATCCAAATAAAAATGGGTAAAAATACACACCTAACCAGAAATGATGTCCCAAACTAAAAAAAACTCAAAAAAGGGAAAGATGGAGAGAGCCTGAATCTTGATCTCTAAGTCCGACCGCCGAACACATTCAATGCACTTAAGTACCACTATGCTCCACTTAAGTCACCACCAATATTCATGTCGTCTATATAAGTAATGACACATGTGGGAGAATCCCATGTAGGGGTGAGTATATACATACCCAGTATGCTTCCATGAAAACCATAAAGGGAGAAATAGAAAGATACAACACTAGTCAACTCAAACCACAATAAGAGGGAAACGAAAACCCAACATATATGCAAGAAACCTAGATGAGTGATAATGGGGATCTCCATATCTTCATCCCAAATAAGAATGATGAGTTTTCTTATAACTCCAAAGGTCTATCTCAGATGCCCAACATCACGTTCAACCAAATAAGAATCTATGTGAAGGAACCACACCTTTCCACTGCACTCTAAAACTGAGGGGGAATAATCTCTAGTAGAGGACTCACTCCCCACTTGAGCTTGAAGACTGGGGGGGGGGTCCACCCCATAGATAGAGGACCCACAACCTATGTAGTAAGGGGGTTTCTAACCCTACCTGTGTAAAGAGTATGGAGACCCATGCCCTGGTTCAACATGGGGATTTCTAACCCCAACATCTCTCTAATAAACTAACCCCATAACTAATATCAACGAAGCATAACTGAAAGAAGTTTCATGATTGTATCACCTCATTTCATATCTCCAATGCAACAATTAATTCCATTATCACGTTCTACATAAAAAAAAATACTCAGGATAGTCTACTTGTAGGCTCAAATATGAGTCCTTAAGAAGGATATACATAAGGTGAAAGATCCTGATGGTGGTACATGATGTGTACCTAGGGTCACATGATGTGTGACCTCACTTGGAAACCCAGCCATGTCCTCACCTTCATCGGACTTAGTTGTCTGTGTGGGACTACATGGTATGTATAGGTGGTACACGATGTTTCTTGGCCACCTGGGGTCTACCCATGTCATTCTTGCCCATGCTTGTGTACTTCGGCCCATGCCTGTGTACTCTGGTCGTGCTTGTGTATACTGATCGTATCTGGGTACCTTGGCCAAGCCCAAGTACACACCCATTCCTATGTACTCTGTTCTTGCTCATGTTTCTGTTTGTATCCATTCCCATGTACTCTCAGAGTACACATCGATCTGCCAGTACCATGTCACACAACATGTATGAGTCTTACACAGGGTATGATATTTATCTTCACTCGAATCCTAGACACTATAGCAAGGGGACTACATAGTGTGTGTCCCTATACTAAACACCATGTACGTAATGAATTTATAGAAAGTGAAGAATGCTTCATTCATCTTTCCCACACCACCTCTACCACTGTTTCTACCTCAAATCACACTAGGGGTTTCATATCTAGGGATAACCACACTCGATCCATCATTAGTGGCTAGATTTCGGCCACCCAAACCCCATGTGGCTCAATCCCATCACACCACACCTCTCCCATGGATGAAGCATGAATATATAACCTCTTATCTATATCACCATCACCTGTAACCCACATCACACCATAACCCATTCACAAAACAATGATCCACATGTTGTGCATGAACCCACCATGAATTTGGGGTTTCAATTACACTCAAATCCAACCCAAAAACATTGAACTGTGACCTCTTGATCCAACGATAAATAAAACAAATAATGGTGGGTAAAATGCACAAGAATGATGTGAATCCATCATTGGATGATGTAATATTGTACAATGATTACATAATCACGGTATCCATGGGTAAAAATAAGATTCAAAAAAGGTATAATCAAATCAATAATACCAAAATATGGTAGGTCTCATGAGAATGTTATAAATCACATATAAAATAAAGAATATAAAAAAATACATGCTTATCAAATCAAATAGGGTGGAAATACATTAAATAACCTGCCCTACCTCGATTATAGATTGATCATTGGTGAAGAATGTGTCCATTAGCAATAGGGAAGAAGATCTGACATGTTTTCTATCCATATCATGGTTCACCTTGATCCGTTTATCATCATTCTTCAATCCTGATCCACTAATGAAGAATTATTCCTCCACCTATCTCTAATCTCCTATGGTTATATGGATAACCCTGAGGATTTTACATAGCAAGGTATTTAAATAGGAAGGATAGGTTTAGGTCATTTAAAATAAAATAAAAAAAATTATTTATTTTACTTAATACATCACAAACGATTGTCTTCCACAAAATGTATGATGCTGACCAACCTTATGTCTCTCTTAGGGTAAAACCCACATTTCAAAATCAACCGTGGTATCAAATTTTCCACCCGAGGTCCAAAAAAATGGAAAATCTATTTATTTTTAAAATATATGAATATGTGATATAATATATTTAATATATTTAATAGATCAATACCGAGTCCTTATGGGCCCTAAAATATCATGATGACTTAGTTCCTGGCTCTAAAAACATTTCTTAAAATATTCCAAAGTCTTACAAGGTAAAAATAGATTCACCACATTCTCCCCTACTTCAAGGTTTTTCACCCCAAAAAGCACAAGTGATATAAAAAGGTGAGGTTATTGAGCCTGTATCTAGTTATCATGCTCCAAGAAGCTCTCCTGCATGCTTCTATGCCATTATAGAACATGAACCAAAGGAATGGTCTATCAACATAGGATCCTATCCTACCGATCCTCGATCGCCACTAGATAATCCATAAAGGTGGATCCATTCTCAATATTAATATTTCCCCATTCAATAATATGAATAGGTTCATGCATGTATCTCTTCATCTATGAGACATGGAAGATGTCATTCAATCAGTCAAACTATGGGGGAAGGTCCAAGTAGTAAGAAACCTTACCAACCCTTCTTAATATCTTGAATGGTCTGATAAAACTTGAGGATATCTTTCCTCCCTAGGCAAACCTTTGAAATCCTCATTTTGGGGAGAATATCAGAAAAACATAGTCTAATGGCTTGAACTGCAAGGGTCTATGACACTGATATTCATAATATTTCTATCTATCCTGGGCTATCCTCATATGCTCGTAGATCACCTGTAATTTCTCTATTGTTTCCTACACTATCTATGGCTAACAAAAGATATATTTCCAATCTCTTTAACTGCAAGGGTCTATGAAACTGATTTTCATAATATTTCTGTCTGTCCTAGTATGTCCTCATATGCTCTTAGATCACCTGTACTTTCTACATTGTGTCATACTCCATCTATGGCCAACAAGAGATATATTTACAATATCTATCTAATATAATTTTTACCCTTATATTATCCCATACAGGGCCTTGAAAGGTTCCATTACAATAGTAGAGTGATAACATTTATTATAATGAAACTCTACCAATAGCAAGTGATCCTCCCAAATCTGAAGAAAATCTAACACATAGGCTCTTAGAATACCCTCTGACACCTGGATAGTCTGATTGGTATGCTCATCCATTTGGGGGTGAAATGATGTAATCATCCTCAACTTGGTCCTGTAGGCCTGCTCCATGTCTATCCAAAACCATGAAATAAACCATCACAGTCAAAGATAATCATCGAGGGTACCCCATGAAGACTAATGATATCCTACATGCACAACTACCCAAAAATATCAACTAAAATCTACTCCCTAATAGAAATAAAGTTCCCCTAGTTGGTAAGTTAGTCAATAATCACCTAGTTAGCATCATTACCTCTCACTTTTAGTTGAATCCCTATCACAAATTCCATAGATATGACATCCCACTTCTAATATGGGATCTTAAGAGGTCGTGTCAAACCTGACAAAACCTGATACCCAACCTTTACCTGCTAATATGTGATACACCAAGAGACACAATCGATGACACTCTACTTTATTCCAACCAACCAAAAAATACCATTGAAGATCCTTGTATATGTTTTCCACACCTATATATACAACTAAAGGGGAAATTTGAAACTCCCTCATAACCTCCTGTGGTAATGTGACCAAAACCACCTTCCATCCCCAAAAAAGGATGACATGCTCCCTTACTTTAGAAAACATATCTGGTGCATCTCTTGAGGATACATATTCACATAGAACGTCATAATAGATGTCTCCCAACTGAGCCTCCCTCACATGCTGAAGATATGGCGGTGTCACCACCACCAACTAAAGAAAAACTACACCCCTCTCCTCCACCAGGGTAAACTATAATGAATACAACTGTTTAGATGCCTCCTCTCCTAGGTGAGAATAGGGATTTATACTTAGTGAATCTACCAACATGTTTCCCTTCCTAGGTTTAAATACTATCTCGAAGTCATAGTCTTGCAGGAACTCCAACCAACACCTCTATCTTAGGTTAAGATATCTCTGAGAAAATATATACCTGAGACTATGATGGTCTAAGTGAACAAAAAAATGATCACCCAAAAGATAGTTCCTTAACATATTCATAGAGAATACTACCACTATAAACTCTATATTATGATTCACATAGTTCCACTCATGGGGTATCAACTTCTTTGACCCATTAGTGATGTCTACCTACCTCTGCATCAACACACAACCAAGACCAACTTTATAGGCATAAAAAACAATACATACTCAACATCTTTCTCTAGTAGTATCAATATAGGGGAACTGGTCAACCTATGCCTCAACTCTTTGAAGTCTCCCTAACACTGCTCAGTCTAGGTAAACAGATTCCCCTTCCATGTCAAGGTAGTCAAAGAATCTTCTAACATAAAGAAGGCATCCATAAACTTCCTATAGTACCCTGCCAAGATTAGAAAACTCTACACTTATACTATGATATTAAGTGGATCCCAAGTAAGGTCCATATCAATATTCACTAGTTATACCACTAAACCATGATCATAGATGAAATTCCCTAGAAAGTGAACCTTTAATATCTAAAACTAACACTTCAAGAGCTCACTATAATGATGCTTCTCACAAAGTAAGTCTAGGATCAGACTCAAATGATCTACATGATATTCCTATGATTTGGAGTAAAATAGTATGTCATCGATGGAGATAAATATGAATTTTTCCAAGTAAAACTGAAATATTTGGTTCATAAGATCCATGAACATAGAGAGGGAATTTGTCACACCAAAAGCATCATTATGAACACATAGTGTTCATAGCAATATCAGAATGAATTATTCGAAATATAATCCTCATAAGCCCTCAACTGGTGGTAACCAAACCTAAGATCGATCTTTGAGAACTAACTCATACCTATAAACTAGCCAAATAATCCATCAATCCTTGAAAATAGTTACTTGTTCTTTATCATTACATGATTCAAGTAATGATAACCTACATAATGTCTCAATCTCCCATCCACCTTTTTCATGAAAAAATTAGGGCTACCTATGAGGACACACTGGGTATGATAAAACCACTCTCTAGAAGGTCATACAACCACACCCTCAAATCCTAGAGCTTAGTGGGGGACATACTATATTCCATAAAAGATATTAGTGCAGTCCCAAGGTTCAAGTAAACGAATAAGTCAATCTATTTCCTCAGAGGTAGTCCCATGGAATCTTTGGAAAAAACATCCATATAATCCTCCACTACTACTAGAAGCTAGATGTTTGAAAAGTATACTTCAACAATGGTTAAACTCACCAACTAATGAGTGATAGGTTGTAGTTTCCTACTCATGAGCCCTACTTTCTCAGCTAAAATATCCCTCTCTCCCACAAAGGAGAATATCGTCCCATTATTACAGAGGCATATAACTCTCCTATGATGATATTTTATATAGGAAAGAATCATAAAAAACTAGACCATCCAAAAGATGACATCATAAGGTTTTATATTGATGACCAAGAGGTCCCATTGAGAAAATCTTTCCACCAAATGCCAAATTGCACCGCTAGTAGATGTACTGTATAGAAGAATCACTCCCAATAGAAACATATATCCATAACAGCTGGGCTAAAGTCTCAACAATAATATTTATCTCTAGAATTAGGAATAAAAATATATGGGAATAACTCACTCCTATACCTATAAGAACTGGGGAAATATTATAAAATACATATACCATACCTTGATTTATCTCATGAGTATCCTGGTCACAACCCTCTATAGCCTGTAGCTACTTATGGCCTCAACCACCCACTCTTCGAGCCTAGTTTTTCCCACTAGGTGGTGGTGGTAGAAACAATTCATAGAATCTCCCTCCACCAATAGCTCCTACCTCTAGAGCTCCACCTACTCCTCTATCAACACCACCTATAGTAGGTCCATCCTAACCCCACATAGGAGATCCTTGATTGTGAAGATGCCTCTATCATGGTGGTCCATACACTATCTACCTATCCTTATCAATAGGAAAATCTAGGAAATCATGATCTATGTGACCTCTCCCATCACAAGAATAAAATTTCCCCTCTCATATTTGAATGGATCCTCTACATGAACCCTACACTGCAGATCTATGTGTCTGAGTCCAGCTGTAGCGAGGTATCCTGTGTCAATCCCCCATCAATCAATGATTTCAAGCTTCTATAGATGAATCATCCCCATGATTTCCACTATCAGCTCCAGATTCCATGCATACCTCTTCTAGGAAGCTCTATGTAACTATATCCCACTCTAATACACCAACATAAGTAGGAATTTATAAGGAGACTACACTGGAATAAATATCTCTATGAAGGTTCTGCTTGAACTTCCATGCCCATAAAAAACCATCACATACTATATCAAGGGAGTTACGCATGAGGTTAGTGAACCTCATAGGATAATCTACAACTATAATATCACCATATTTTAGCTTTAGAAGCTCCTAAATCTGTATAGAGAACAAACATAAAGGGTAATACTCTTAATGAAACAACTACTAGAAGTATGTCTATGAGAGCATCATCTCATCATGATTTTGTGTAACTAGAATCCACTAGTGTCTTGCTTCTCTATTAATAATACTGAATGCAAGCATAACCATCTGATTAGTCAGGGGTTTAGATGAGCTTGAAGACTCAGATCACTGACTTGATCTAATCCTAAACTACCTGAGGGTTGTTCTCACTCTGAAACCTCAATGGTCACTATCATTGGAACTTGAGTAATGTGTTAAGACTATACAAATTTTCAAAGAAGTTCTCTCGGGAGTCACAGATTCGGTGAATTTTGTCCTTCCTCGTATTCCGGCGATCAATCTGGAACCTAGGTTTCCGGAGAAGATTGATGGTCTGCCTGTGGTTGAGATATCGGAGAGGGAAATTATAGAGGCTTCAGACTACCACAAGCTCTCTCTCGTGGCGCGTTTTGGGCCGACTAAACCTCCGTTGAAGGTTTTTAGGGCGCTGGTCGATTCGTGGGGTCTTCGGAAAAAAGCTTCGGTGTCGGATCTATCCAGGTTCGCCTTTTGTATCCACTTGTTTAATAAATATGATTTTGTGCGTGCCTGGTCTAGGGAGGATAGACGGTGTGAATCACTGCGGTTCTCTTTGTCCCATTGGTCTTGGGATTATCACTACAGAAAAGAATCTCCAATGGCGGCGGTCTGGATTAAACTTCCGGGTCTTCCCCTTCCTCTACAGAATCCGTCAATTCTGGCTGCTCTAGGGGATTCTATAGGAAATTTTCTCTGCTCGGACTTGAATTCTGAGACGCTTCAAGAAGCGGCCTGTCCGAGGATTTGTGTTGAAATGGATTTAACGGTGATTTTTCCTTCGCGTTTACTTGTCAAGAACCCGGAGGGATTCAATTGGTGGCAACGCTTGATTTATCAGGCCCCTCCAAGGTTCTGTGTAGCGTGCGGACTACAGGGTCATTCGCTGGAGGTGTGTAGGAAGAGGAGATCGAGAGTGAAATCTCGTGGGGATCTGAAGGGCAAGGGTATTCTTCCTTCGTCGTCGGAAGGTGGTCTAGCGGAGGATTATGGAATCAGCCCAATCTCGTCAAGATTGGCTGATCACTCGGTGCATAGGTTACCATGTCTACAGGCGGAAAAGGAGAACGATGGGGCTTCAGCTTCGGTTTCTTCTAAGTCAATTCAACCAACGGGCAGCTTTGATCTGCTGCCGAAACTTTTGAGTTACTCTGCCGTTGTGGAAGATCTCTCGAGCCTTCCCAATTCGACTAAATCGACTTGGGAAGAAGGGGAAATTTGTGAGGCAGTAATTCCCCCATCTCTTCCCAAGGAGATTTCTCCTCCGACGCTTTGCTTCCGTATCTCCGCCACATTGTCTTCAGATTCGTTTAAGAGATCCTTTCTGACCTTAGCCGGCTCTTCCAAGGGTAATCCGGAATGGGGCTCGAAGAAGGCTTGCTCTGAGGGGCTAAAGTTGGAGGTGAGTCCGATCAGAATTCTAATCACAAACGGGTGTTGCTCTTCCTAATTCAAGAGGATCTAGCTACACGCTCCGCTCCAGTTTCTTCTTTTAATAGAATTTCCTTGTTAGAGGAGTTGGACAGCCCTTTAAAGCAGAAGGTTCTTACTCCGAAGAAATCTGCGGCTCCAGATGGTCTGTTCAGACCAACTACCAGATCCATGTCCAAGGAGGATGGTAAGCTTATCTTGGCTCTGAAATCAGGTACTCCTGGCCGTAAGGCCAAGTTACCTCTTTTTTAATGCTTTCCTTGATTGTTTGGAATGCTAGAGGTTTGGGGTCACCTGCTAAGGCTGCCTTCATGGCCTCTGAAGTCAGGAAATATAATGTTTCGTTGGTTTTTATTTTGGAACCAAAGCAAGACGCTGCCAAGATTGCCTCTTTTGCTAAGAAAATGGGGTTTGGTCATTCTAAACAGGCTCACCCTGATAATAAACACATCTGGATTTGCTGGAAAAGGGATGTGCAGGTAGAGGTGGTTCATTCTTGGGAACAATGTATTACAGTTAAGATTTTGATGAAGGGATCAGTACTTTTGTTTTCTTTTATTTATGCCAGTGGCGACGTGCAAGGTAGACGGCCCCTTTGGGAATATTTGACTTCCTTCGACTCACTTGGACTTCCTTGGTTGGTTGGTGGAGACTTCAACACAATTATTGAGAATTCTGAAAAAAGGGGAGGAGTTGGCAGCAATATCATTGGTATGCAGGATTTCAGAAGCTGTATTTCTAGTAGGGGACTACTAGACTTGGGTTTCAAAGGATGCAAATACACTTGGTGCAATAACCGTAAAGGCAACAATCGTATTTCGAGTCGTCTTGATCGGTGTTTGACCAATCTTCAAGGTTTAGACTCGTTCTCGAAAACTTTGGTTTCTCACTTATCTCGTGTTCTATCGGATCATGCTCCACTGCTGGTGGAAGTGAAAAGAGGTGAGGCGGATAATTATCCTTTTGTTTACTCTTCGAACTGGCATTGGGTTGACGACTTCTTACAAATGATGAGAACGTCTTGGGAGAAAGAGGAGGCAGGGAGATCCTGGGTTGGCCTCTCAAGGTGTCTTAGGTGCCTGAAAATGGATATAAAGGGATGGTTGTTGAATAATCCTTTCGGCGATGTGTCGGTTGATTCGTTACAATCATATTTGGATTTAATTGAAGAGGAGCTCCAAATAAGCTGGGATGAGGATAAATTTCTGTTGCTTTGTGATAAACGTAATCTTCTGACGGCGCGGTTGCTGGAAATTGAGAGAGATCTTAAACATAGATCCAGAATTCGTTGGCTTAAAAAGGGAGATCGCAATAATGCTTACTTCCAGGCTTGTTTTAAGGAAAGGAAAAATATGAAAATCAATTTTAGGCTGTAGGATGGTTCATTCACATCCGATGTGAATGTGGTGGGGGAACTGGCTATGCAGCACTTTGAGAAACTGCTGGCAGGAGAGGCTTCTAATACTAATCATGGTTTAACTGGGGAGGAAGCAGAATTTTTGGGTGGATTGCCGAGGCTGTTAAGGGAGGAGGATAATGCGGCTCTACTTTCTACTCCCTCTAAGGAGGAGATTTGGGGAGTTCTTCGCAGCATGGCTCCTGAGAGCGCTCCAGGCCCGAATGGTTTCCCTGGAGATTTCTATTTGGCCGCTTGGGATTTTGTGGGGAGACAAGTTATTGAGTCCATTCAAGATTTCTTCCAGGGTGGCTCTATTAACCGAAGCTCTTGTGCTTCCAGGGTAGTCCTCATTCCAAAAGTTAAGGACCCGACAAATATTAATCAGTATAGACCTATATGCTTATGCAATGTTTCTTATAAAATTCTGGCTAGTCTGATTGCTAAGAGGTTGAATGAGGTTATCCCTCAGATTGTGTCACAGGAACAACATGGGTTTGTGAAAGGCAGAAATATTCAAGGAGCGATCGGAATTTCTAAGGAGTTAGTGGAGGATATTAACAAGAAAGTTGTGGGCTCCAATGTTATTATTCAAGTGGATATGGATAAGGTGTATGATAAACTGGAATGGAGTTTTATTATCCGGTCCATGAGAAGTATGGGTTTTCATGCATGGGTTATTGATCTTTACTTCAGATGTTATTCCTCGCCGTGGTTGTCAATCTCTCTTATGGGAAAAGGGTTTGGTTTCTTCAAAAGCTTATGGGGTGTGAGGCAAGGAGACCCCTTGTCTCCTTCGATGTTCATTCTGGCACAGGATGCTTTATCTAGAACTCTAAAGAGTAGCATGAGTGCAAGAAGTATTTTGCCTTACAGACAGTTCGGGGTTGGCTGTATATCACACCTCATGTTTGCGGATGATATTCTTATATTCATTAACGGTAGGAGGAAGTATCTTCTTAACTTCCTGAAGATCATGAGGGTGTATGGGGATTTAAGCGGACAAAGAATTAACTCAAGAAAGAGAAGTGTTTTCATATCCAACAAGTGTTCTGTTCGAGGAAGCAGGAACATTCAAGATACACTTGGAATTCAGAGGAAACAATTTCCTATGATTTATCTCGGAGCCCCAATCTTGTTTGGACGGATTAAAAAGTCGTTCTTTGAGGATATCATGAACAGAATTCTTGGGAAAATTGTGAACTAGAAGAGCAGATTTCTATCCTTTGGTGGCCGGATCACTCTTATCAACATCGTTTTGTCTTCCATTCCGATGCACATTTTCTCTACGATCACTCCCCCAAAAGGGATAATTGATAGGATGGAGAAGATCATGAATTGTTTCTTATGGGATGCCAACTCCCTCGGAAGATACCATTGGGCGTCCTGGAAGCGTTTGGCTAAACCAGTGGGGGAGGGGGGTATTGGTCTAAGGGACATCAAAGAGACCATGCAAGGCTTGCAAGCTCGATTAGCTTGGTATTTTCTTGTGGGGGAGTCGTTATGGTCCACTCTTCTTAGAAATCGTTATGGAAGGCATTTGGAAGATTGGGAAAGCCGTCCCGGAAAACTCTCGAAGTTGGCCGGATGTATTCTCCGGCATTTGGGAACTTTACAGGAGGCCACACAATGGGTGGTTGGGAGAGGTTCAATTAATCTTTGGAGGGATAACTGGGTGGGAGAGAATTTTTTTTTTCCAGGATGTCCGGGTCCTGATATGACTGTTAGGGAGGCAAGCTCTTACCCTGCTTTGCTGGAGGTGATTCTGAATAACGAGCAGATGGAGGTTTTTAATAGCATTTCCTTTTCAGAGGAGGAAGATTTATGCTGTTTTACTAGATCTTCTTCCGGGAGATATAATGGACATGATTTTAGAGAATTGCTACATCCATCATCGGTGAGGAGTGAATGGGACCTGCGGTTATGGTGTAAGGATATTCCTGCTAAGATGAATTTCTTGGTCTGGAGGTTAAGGAATCGGTCTATTCCAACGGATGACAATGTGCAATCGAAGGGTATTTCTCTGGCATCGCGCTGTTTCTGCTGCATTAATCCGAGCAATGAGTCTGCCTTGCATCTATTCTGTATGAGTGATTGGGCTGTGGGTCTATGGTCGGCTTTTGACTTGAGGATTTCTGCTGATGGTGATTACAACTCTATACATAACTTCATTTCCTTCTATTTTTTGGAATCCGATCAAAACGAGATACAGGAAAAAATCTGCAGCATCACCTTCAGCGCCATATGCTGGACGATTTGGGAGGCGCGAAACACAACCAGGCTGGACAAGAGGCCTGCACTTTCCAGTATGCTGTTAAAGGTGAAGGTTCTCATCTCCGAACTGGCTGTTTGTGTGAAGGGGGGACAAAATTCCCAAGCGCTGAACAAGTTCCTTAATAGACCAATGTCAAATATTAGTTGTCCAGGTCAGTGGGTTAAATGGAACCCTCCTGAGAGTGGTAACAAGCTGAATGTGGACGGTTCTTTCAAGAATGGATGCATGCGAGGGGGCGGTCTGCTCAGGGATTCAAATGGATCGGTGTTCTTGGCTTTCAGTGCGTTCTATGGTCCGGGTAATTCTTTATGTGCGGAGATGAGGGCCTTTCTCACTGGAATTTCTCTTTGCAAAAGGTTCGGTCTCCAGGTTGGGTCGATTGAATCTGATTCCGAGATTCTGGTTCAATCTCTACAGGGGAAATACAACCCTCCATGGGATTTGATCTATCATGTTAGAAGATGCTCGAAGGAAATCAATGATGGTTGTCGGGTTTATCATATATGGAGAGAAGCTAATTTTTATGCGGATGTGCTTGCTCGTGCAGGAATAGAGGAGGAACCGTTGGTGATCTACTCCGCTGTTGGATCCCTCCCACAGGAATGTAAGGATGTTATCCGGGGGGATGCCCTTGGACTTCATAATTTTCGACCCCCATGATCTGTATCTTGCGGTCGTCCTGACCTTTTATAATAAAAAATTAATTTTCGGTCGGTACTACTCCATTATTTCTTGGAGGAAATACTTCATAAGAAGGTTCCTAGACTGAGGCCTCATCACTCAACTGATCATCAGCACAATCTTGTGCTGGAAACTCAACTAATTGTCTTCTCAGAGGCATCCTTAAAGTTATCAAAATGTACCATGGTAAGATGATCATATAAATGGGGAGTTAAATCAATAAGGATTTTAAATTCAAAAGACCCCATACTATATGATTCATTCACCATTTTTCCCTAAAATGGATGTCTTGGTATGTTGAGAAGATAAGTAATTAGTCATATTCCTCGTGAATGGATACTCTGGCTGCCACACCAACACTGGGTACCCTTTCCTAAAAGCTACAATCAAGACACTCCAACACAATTACCCCAAGTTACAAAACCAATCATCACTATGATTTTAACTTCAAGCACCGACCTGAGGATAAAATTCTCTAATACCACTCTTTCAGGACCCAATCCATATAATCCCACCTAGCCGATGATAAACGAAGTGTAACTCCTCAATCCCACCTTCAATAGGCTAGGGGTTTAATACAATCACCAAGAAGGCATAAACTGAAATGGTAGGCCTTGGCCTAATGTACATATACACATTCACACAACCATATCCATGAAAAAATACATAGTAATAATAAAGTACTGTAATATATATAGTATAACCATGCATGAAATAACCTATAGGGAATACATTAGAGTATGAAAATATCAATCCAAAACAAAAATGGGAAAAATACATCCCCAACTAGAAACAATGTCCCAACTAGACAATAATTGGAAAAAGGGAAATATGGAGAGAGCCCGACTCCTGATCTCCAAGTCTAATCACCAAACTTGGTCAACACACTCAAGTAATTATATGCTCTACCGAAGTCACCCTCAATCTTCTTGTCATCTATATAAGACACGGCACATGCGGGAAAATCCCATTCAAGGGTGAGTATATACATACCCATTAGGATTCCTTGAAAATAATAAAGGTATAAATAAAAAGATATAACAATAGTAATATCAAACCATAGTAAGAGTGAAACAAAAACACTGATAAAGAAACCTAGATGAGAGAGAAAATGGATATCAATCTCTATAGACCAGCTAAGAATGACGAGTATACCTGTGGCTCTAAAGGTATATCTCTGATGCCCAATATCATTCAAAACTATAAAAGAATCCATGTGGAGGACCTACACCTCTCCACTACACTCCAAAATCAAGGAGGCATAATCTCCAGTGGAGGAACTGCTCCCCACTGAAACTAAAAGATGGGGGGGGGTACCACCCCATAGATAGAGGACCAATTCCCTGTGTAGTAATGGGGTTTCCAAAACTACTTGTGTAAAGATTATGGGGTACCCATGTAGTGGTGAAATTGGGGATTACCTCCCCAACATATCTCTAATAAACTAGCCCAATCACTATTACCGACCAAGTATCACTGAAATAATCATCACACTCATATCATATTATGTTGTATCTATGATTCCAAAATAAAGGCCACCATAATTTTCTATGTATAAAACTGCTCAGGATAGGCTACTCACGAGCCCAAATATGAGTTCAAAAGAATTAGATACACAAAATGAAAGATCATGAGGGAGGTGTATGGTGTGTACCTAGGGTCACACGAAATTTGACCTCACCTAAACACCTATTCATATCCATTATTACATGCATATTGGTTGTCCATGTGAAACTACATGGTGTATTTAGGTGGTATACAACATGTCTTGGCCACCCGAGGCCTGTCCATGTCCTTCTAGCCCATTACCTTGTACTTCGGCCCATGCCCATGTACACTAACCATGCCCATGTATACTGGCCATGTCCAGGCACCCTGATCATGTATTAGTACATAGTCATGCCTATTTAATATAGTTTTTACTATGTTATTGGCTGTGTTCATGTCCATGTACTTCTAGAGTTTACACTGATCTTCTAACACTGGGCCACACAACATGTATGAGTCATAAATGACATGTGATATTTATGTTCAATCAAACCCTAATTGCCACATCTAGTGGAATACAAATAGTGTGTTCCTAGAATATGCACTAGGTATGTTGGGAATTTCTAGATAGTGAAGAAATGTTCACGCATATCTCCCATGTCACTACCATCACCGTTTCTACCTAAAATCGCGCTGGGGGTTTTGGATCTAGAACTAACCACACCTAATCTGTCACTGATGGTCAGATTCTGACCACTTGAACCCCAAATGACTCAATCCCATCATAGCATGTCACTACCACAAATGAAGCATGAATAATTGGCCTTTGATCCATGTTTTCATCACCTACAACCCGCATCACAGCATGATCTATCCACAAATATGCCACGAATCAAGGGATTCAATCACACCTGAATCCAACCTGGAAATATCAAACCATGACCCCATTAGACAATGATAAAGAACACAAATAATAATGGTGAAAATGAACATGAATGAAGTGAATACATCATTGGATGATGTGATCTTGGACAAAAATTACATAATCTTGGTATCCATGGGTGAAAACAAGGTGCAAAATGGTATAATCAGATCAATAATACCAAAATATAGTAGGGATCACGTGAATGAAATAAATCACATATAAAATATAGAAGATAAAAAAATCCATTCTTATCAAATAAAATAGTGTTAAATCCATAAAATAATGTGACCTAACTTGATTATGGATTGATCGTTGATGAAGAACACTTCTGCTAGCGATCGAGAAGAATATTCCATGCGTTTTCCATCCATCTCATGGTTTACCTCAATCCATTCATTATTGTTATTTGATATTGATCTATCAATGAATAATGATTCCTCCTCCTCTCTCTAATTTCCTTGGCTTATGTGGATAACCTTGGATATTTTTCAAAATAGGTTATTTAAAGGGGAAATATAGGTTTAGGTTATTTAAAGTAAAATAAATAAATAAATTATTTATTTTACTTAATGAACTGCTAATGACTATCTTCCATGAAACATATGACATTGACCAACCTTATATCATATCTAAGGTAAAACCCATCTTCTGGAATCAAACATGGTCTTGTATTTTCTATTCAAGGTCCTAAAAAATGGGAAATCCATTTATTCTGAAAAGATGAATTCACATTATGTAATATATTTAATATATTTAATATATTAACATAGAGCCCCTCCAAACCCCAAAATCTCATGCTGACTCTGTACCTAACTCTGAAAATATTCTAAAGTCTTAAAAGGGAAAAAACATATTTGTTACAATTCCATTCCCATCAAAGGTCCTGAGATATCAAATTTTATTAAAGAACATAAGGGAAAAATCCTTTCTCATATTATTGATTAATGCAATATCACTCATGATTTACCCAACATATCCTACATTTCCACACACATATGCAATCATGGTTTTTTTCAATACATAAAATTATATGATTAATAACATCCATTATTGAGAATATTAGATTTCATGGATCGATACAAATTTACACATATAAGAACATCTAATTACATATATAAATGTGAATTTCCTACTGGTGGGTCATGTTATCATAATCCCCTACACTAGAAATTACTAAGGGAATACACCATGATAAAATGCATCAAATAACCATAAGCCTCCTCCCCTAATAGCCTATATAATTTTTTTCCTATTAAATGATATCATCTGACTATAGAATATATATATATATTTAATAATACCATCATGAAACTCTTAGGTTTTCATCATAGTAGGGAACTGTTATGACCTTTCAGTGTGAAAATTACTCTTAGTAAATTACCACATACTACATCATGTATAAGAACAATAATGATGTGATAATAAGTTTATTAATATTAAAAAAATTAATAATGGTTTGAAATATTTATTATTAATATTTTTATTACACATAAATATGGTGTCATCTATACCAATGGTTTGACCAAAACATTGGTTTATGTGATCATAATCCATACCTATACCAACAATTTTCCAAACCATTGGTATTAATAGCCAAAAATATACTTATACCAAAAGTTTACTCTAACTGTTATTATAGGTCTGTTGGTATTGGTTAGATTTGTATTAGTTTTTTTTCTTTGATGGATTTAATTCTCTATGAAATTATGATGTTGTTAAGAATAATTACCATCCTTTCTAATGTATTTTTTTCTTCTATATCCATATTCATTATATCATTTCAAGAATTTTCTTCTATACATTTCAAAACTTATTAAAGTTAATTTTCTATTAACTTTGGTTTTATTTAAAAAATTTGAGAAAGGAATCTTTTTAACATTTTTACTACAAATAAATTTTGTATTTTACAAAAGCGTGAAAAGAATTTTTTTAATGTTTACTACATGACCACATTTTCCCACCGTCATGAAAATTCTTCATAATTAAGCATCTTTTCCAAGTTACCATATTTTTTCAAATAAAACTATATTACCATTATTCTGTAAATTTTTTATTTTTAAAAGTTACCAAAAGAAAAGGATATTTTTTCTTATTTTCAAAGAAAATTCCTAATATCTTTATAAAGGTGTTTTCATCTATTCAGCATCCTTTGAAGTTTCTTTTTATATATTAGGGATATGTTATGATGATAAAATCCACCTTATTTCTATATATGACTTATTATCAAGTTATTTTATTTATTTTTGAGGGAAAATATAGACATTATGTATGCTAGTTTTCCGATACTGTAGCAGCACTATAGCAGGTATTGTTTGACACTGTAGCAGCTGGGACTATTCCCCTGTTTGGGCCTTCGAGCCACCGATTTGGTCCCCGAGTCCTTTAAGGCCTTCGGGCCACCCTGAACTTCAGGTCAGTAAGGCCTTTGGGCCACCTGAAGGCCTCCAGTCCACTTTAAGACCTTCATGCCACCTTAAGTGTAGATGAAAACCAGACAACCTACAAGGAACAAGCTCTAGAAGGAGGATGAGCAAGGAGCTTTCACCATAGTAGAAGCTAAACGAATTGCAAGAAGTTAGTCTGGGTTGTATGTAATGTTTGAAGCATACATGAAATGAATTCCTATAAGGCTTACAGATCATGAAATACTTATTTTTATGTGACTTATAAGGGTTCCACCTCACCCCTGGAAAGGTGGATTATAAAAAATCAATAAAAAAATAAAGGCGTTCGGGCCATTGGAGGCATTGGACTTATTTAGTGATGAGTGGACCTAGAATTATACAGCCCCTGGATGCATGTAACATCCCAAGTAATTTTTATATAATTTTTTTTCATTATAAAATTATTAGATTTTTTTGGTCAAAAAAGAAGAAGCTTTATTTTTAACCAAATTGGATTTTTATGTATCATATGGTTTTATTCAAAATATTGATTTTCAAATTATAGAATTTTAATTTGGTAAAATGAAATTTATTTTTTAATCAATAATGTTAAAATTATCTTAGTATGATTTTTTTATAATTTTATGAAAATATTGATTTTTCAATGAATAATGAAAAATACCGATTTTTATTAAAAATTGTATTTTATTTTAAAGTATTTACAAATTAAAATTATCTATTGAATTAGATTTAAAATTTAATTAGTCACTTTTTATTTAAAATAATACAATTATGGGTTTTTCAATATATTTTATACTTGAATATAACATAAAATCATTTTATATTTTAAAAGGACATTTTTAGAAAAACTGTTTTTCATCGTGTCTTGCTGATTTTATTTTAAATCAATTACACCACTTCTATATTTTTAATTTTTAAAAATTTATTCCATTCTTGGAATAATTTATTCTAAATTTTTTAAGTAGTTAATTTTTAGCTTTGGTTAATATGAATAGTAACCTTATTAATTTTTGTTACCACAATAATAGGTAAATTAGGTAATTAAGTTTTAAAAATAAAATGACAAGGACTATAAAATGAACCTAACATTTGAATAAATTTTATTTTATGAGTAAATATAATCAATAATAAATAAAATATCTAATATATCACCATTTTTTTACCTTTGGTATGTTTTTATGACCTTTATAATACTTTATTTCAAGAAAAGTAAAAAATGCCACACTCTTGTTTTTACTAAATATAATATTTTTAACATGGGGATAAATAAAATACATGTTTAGTTATAAATATTATTTTGAAATATAAAATATTTATCTTCATCATGGTAATTTATCTTTAATTTTTAGTGAATAAATAATTACATTAAATGCATACACAACACTAACACAATAATTATACAATTAATGAAAAAATAAAATAAAAGATATTAAAAATAATAAAAGTAACATAATTTTAAATAAATAATGTGATAAAAAAACTTTTAGATAAAAATGACATGTTAGGTATATAATATTTTTTTCTAATTTTACCCATTGTATTGATGTTCTTAAAATCAAAGTAATGAATATTTCTAAAAATTGACATTAATGATATATTATAATAAATAATGTTTTATTAAATGATATAAAATTCCTAAAAATATTATATTCATCCAATTGAAAAATAAATGGTTTATAATATCAACCATGGTCTATTTATAGTCCATTTTTACATTTATAGTAACTATATTATCCCTCAAAGAGTAAAAAATCCTTGTTGTCATGGTAAGAGTAAAAGGGGTTAACGAGGGGTTAAAACCTAATTACAAGGGTCAAAATGTGACCTAAAATTATCAAACAATTATTGGATAAGATTATTTAAATCCATAATAATCTTATATTCGAAATAAGATATTTTGGAACCATTTATAATGGAAAATTAATTTATAATAATTTAATATTTTGGGGAATCCTAATAGTGCCCCCTCACTTATAAAAGGGCACCACTTCTTCTGATTTATTAACACTTAAAAAACCATTTGGTTCATCCAAGAACTAAAAAAATACTTTAATATAATCATTAATCTCATTATAAATTTATTTTTAAGCATAACACCAACCTTGGTGGTCTTAAGGTGCTAAGAAAAAATGGTTGTTTGAAGAAGATGTATTGTTTTTAATCAAGCATTTCTGTTTTATTTCTTATTCCACATCCTTAAAATATTCTTAAACCATGATAAAATAATAACATAAGTATCATAAATATAATTATATATTATTATTCTAATATCATAACTTATATTCATCTCCTCTACTATAAAATGGTAAATGAAACCATCGTTCATGTGTACGGTAGACAACCACCTTGTGAACCGATATGATTAGTTTTTCTTAACCATATATCATGAATGTATTATAATGATAGAATTAATGTTTATATATGGTATCAAAGAAATATTTATATTTATTAAAAGGTAATATATCATTTACCTTCTTACCTTCCATTCACTGAAAAATGATGACAACGTTAGTGCGTACGTGAGGAATACCACCTGCATGAAGCGATGTGACTAATACTTAACCCTTTTCCACAAGGATCATTGAAAAATGGAAATCTTACTCATTCATATGTATGGCCTACCATCTCCATGAGTTTAACATAGTTAATTTTTTATAAATATATTTAATGGTTGGATTTAAAATTATAATAGATATATAAAAGTGATAATTATATCATGATTATTATTATATATATTATGGAATAATAACTACTTTGACCATTTTCAACCTACTGAAGTCATTTTTGACATATGATCTTAATATCTTCAGAAACGTCAAACATGAACTTGAGTGATTATGTAATTGTATATAACATGGTAATAAGTGATATAAAATGAATAATAAACTTGAAAAAGGTTCTTAATAAATTATATAATTAACCTAATTTTATTAATTAGGAAGACAAAAAAGTACATGATAATTCAGACTCTAGGTAAGATACTTTCTTTTAAAAATCATCTTTTAAAGTTCCTCTTTGATTTTTTTACAAAGGTAAAAAGGAATGTATGTTTTTAAATATATGATATAAAATGAATTTATCACTATCATGATGAATCAATACTTTGAAATTTTATTTACAATTTTCCATAGTAAATTTTCAAAGAAAATGGTTTCTTCATTATGTGTGCAATTTTTATATTTTAATAAATGATTTTCTTTAACATTATTTCAAATTTTTTCAAAAAGAATATTTTTATGTAATGTTTGAATTTATTTACAAAAAGATAAAAAGTAATGTTTTGTTTTAACTTATATAGTGACAATGAATTTTACCACCACCATAAATGTTAATTCAAGTTTGGAATCCTCTATAATTTTTCATGTTTTCTTCAAAGAAAAACCTTCTTTCCCTTTTTTGGGTATTTTAGTATTGAAAATGGGTTATTTAAGAAGAAAGAGTATTTTTATATCTAAATGTATTTTTTATATGGGTTTAAAATAGTTTTTCAAATGTTTTATGATAAAAATTTTAGATTATACATGGTTTTATATGGTACTTGAGCATTATATGTGAAATGGGTGAGCCTGATACAACTTATATGAAGGGTTGGGCCCCATTATAGATTATAGGTGAACCATATAGAGATTATATGTTGGGTTCACCTATATAACATCAGGTGAGCTTGATACAAATTATATGATAGGTGTGCCTAGATAGTTTCCTAATGCATTGGGTAATGTTCCTTATCTCAACAGATTATAAGGATGAAGTTATTGAGGAGGTTTATTCTATGTATTTAACTGGGATTTAGTTATTTCTGACATAAGATATGAATTTAATTCTCTAAGTTTACAAACAGGGTTTTTATTTTATTACTATGAGTTTTAATGTTTTTATTTGAGAAAAAATGATGTGTGATTTTCATATAGAAATTATTTATTTCATCTACTCAAATATCATTGAGATAAAGGTATAATTTTCATGGGTTTTCATGTTTTTTAACGGACTAATAGTTTTCTTATTTTTATGTCCCTTACTAAGATTTTTATACTCATCCCACATTTTAATTTTTTTTCACAAGGTTTAGGTATGGGTTAGACAAGAAATAAATAAAGTTGAAATTCATGAAGATTTATCATGAAAAAAATCATGTTTTATTTTAAAAGTTTTATATTATGGGAAAAAATGGATACTGATTAGAAGTCTCCACTTTGTATATAAATAAGTTTGTTACGAAAAATTTATGACCTAAATATCTAAAACTATAAACCTAAAAGACCCTTAGGAATGAAAGAAAATTAAATCTAGTCTAAAGACACTAGATTTAGTAATGTTTAAGGACATGTAATTACAATAAGATGGTTTAGATAAATTTATGGGTTAGGATAATACCCTTAAAACAATTTATTTAATGGTTAAGGTGACATAAAATTTGAATATTTTCATGTTTCTTCTTTTAAAATATGTTTTTTAGAATGGTTTTCCATATAGGAAACATGGAGGCTATAGTAGGAAGACACCAATGGTACAATATCCTACTGAATGAGAAACTTGGAATGGTTGTAATTAGAATAATACAATTTTTTGTGTGGAAATAAATCATTTACGCAATCTATAAATAGTGGTGGAATCCCTGATAGAGAGTAGCCAAATCGACCAAAAAGAAACATAATGATAGTAGAGAATTTTATGAGGCAATATCCTCCATAATTCAATGGATCTTATGACCTAGTGGTAGTTGAAGGATAGACTAATGCCCTGAAGAAGATATTTTAATCATGGGATGTTCAGAATTTCAAAATATAACTCTTACCATTTATCATTTTGAAGTTGAAGTTTATTGATAGTGGTATCTGGTTAATAACACCATAGGTAAAGATGATCTTGATGATATGGAATGAGGAACATTTAAGAATATTTTTCTAGAGAAAAATTTCCCTACGGTTGTTCGGCTCATTATAGAGAGAAAATTCTTGGAACTGGGGAAGAAAGTAAAAGATTTTTTGGATATGTATGAATCCAATTTTACAATATTGGCCAGGTACATACTAGATTTTATTTGCGACATTAATAGTAAAATTAATATATTTTACTCTGATTTAAAACCAAGTTTATGAAGAGATTTAGCTGTATAATAATTTAAATGTTATGATAATTTTTTTTATCATGTTAAGAAAGTTGAGATGGAGTTTACCAACACTTATGTACCTCGAGATGACAAGAGTAAGAAATGGTTAAAGTGGAAGGAAAAAGAGAAGAAACTAGAAAATATTTCTAGAATAAGGCACCCGAAATGTTCCAAGTGTGGTAAATGAAATTTCAAGGATCATTTAATAGGTTCTAGAAAGTGTTACTAGTGTGATAAGTTGGGTCATATGGACAGTGACTACAAATAAAAGAGTTATGAACAATCTTGGAATGGGGAGATAGATAAAAAAATAATGGTTAGGTATTTTAATTTCAATGAGTTGGGAAATTATATTAACATGTGTCCAAAATTAGTTACATAGGGTAGAAATCATCAATATCGAAAACAAAAGGGTGTAGAAAAATATTTTTATACTACTATGGTTGATGTTGGGCCATCGAATGAAGTGGTTATAAGTATCTTTATTATTAATTTAAATTATTCTAATAATCTATTTGACTCTAGATCTTATCATTCCTTCATTTCTAAGAAATTTACAAGTGAATTGAGAATATCACCTTATGAAGGTAAGATAGAAATTTTGGTGAAAAATCATGGTCGAAATATTAAAAAAAATATATTTAAAGGAATATTCCTATTGTTATTAGTGGGATTTTATTTCCTAGAAATATTATTGAATTTACCATGGTAGAGTTTAATATTATTTTGGGTATGGATTGAATTTCAGTTTATCATGATAAGATATATTGTAGAGCTAATAATGTTTTGTTCAATGATTTTATACCTTTTACAACCTATTAATTTTTTTTAGAAATTGATTATAAATAGAAGTGAAACTTACCTAGATTATGTTGCTAAAATAACTAAACTTTTTAAATTAGTGATGTGACAGTAGTTAATGGATATATGCATATTTTTCCTGATTATTTTCCTGGTGTTTTTCTTGACTGATAGGTTGAGTTTACTATTGACTTAGTTACTGATACTAATAAAATTTCAAAAACCCCTTATCAAATGGAAAAAGTAGAACTTTTTAATTGTAAAGGAAATTATAAGAATTTATAGATAAAGGTTTTATTCATCCAATTACTTCACCTTGGGGTGAACCTATTTTGTTTGTTAACAAGAAATATGGTTCCATGGGACTTTTCATTCATTATAAAGCTTTGAATAACATCACTGTTAATAACAAGTACCATTTTACTCATATAAATGATTTTTTATTATCTAAAAGGAGACTAGTATTTTTAAAATATTGATCTCAGGTTGGGGTACCATTAGTTAAAAGTGAAGGATACAGATGTTCTGAAGACTACATTTTAAACTAGATATGGGCATTATGAGTTTGCAGTTATGCCATTTGGGTTATCAAATGTGTAACACCCCAAGATTTTATGAGATAGATTCTTTTTAATTTATTTGATGTCTTTTTTTGTACACTATAACAATATTAGATTGTGATATATGCAACACCATATTATCTTGTAGTATACACAACACTATTTTTGGCTTGTGTTTCACACAATTTCAAGTTCTTTTTATAGAACTCAACACTGAGTATAGATTCTGTTCAATATAAAAATGAACTAAGTTTGTATTATGTTATATGAAACAACAAATAAATATTTAACTACACTCAACACTGACTTAAATTGTGTTACATGCAAGAGCGACCTTCCTCGATAGCTTGCGTTGTACCCGATACCGAGTTTCACTAAACAATAATATATTATTAAAATATTATTATTTAATGGGATATAAACTAGATTTTATGATTAGTATTATCAAATTTTTTAATTTTATACAACATTAGAATTCATCTTACACATTTTCTAGAACATGATATGTGAACAAAATCAATTTTTCGGATAAAAGAAGTATTTTTTAAAAAAATGCAGTTTTACCACATTTTGATGGTGCACCCATTTTAAATATAGTTATTGACACTTTTATAAGTTAAATTTGAAAAAATAAACTTCTTATTTTGAATCTGGACATAAAAATTTACTTTTTTTGCATTTTGGCATTTTTCTAATAAAATTAAAATTTAATGAATTGTGAAAAATACCGCATTTTAATTCAAAACTACCTTTTAATATAATTTATTTATATAGTTATATTATCTTTTTAATTGGTTTTAAAGTGTAATTGGATTATATTTTTATCATTTAATATAATGTTTATCATTGTAAGTAATTTCACTTTTAAATTGGATTTAAACACATGTTAATCTTTTGATAGTTATTACTTCTTAAAAACCCGCTTTTTGGTTTTGAAAATGGGAATTAATTTTAAATTAATTACTGAAACTTTTGTGTTTTGAATTTGGGAAAATGGATTCCATATTTCGAATCATAAGATTAAAATTGTGTAAATAGGTACCTTTTATTTTTGGACATTATGAACATTAACTTCAGTAAAAATTTTATTTACCATGGTTAAAGGGTAAATCTAGTAAATAAGGGTAAAATAATAATATTATAATAATATTAATATACCCTAAAACATATACTAATCCTATTGGATGAGATATTTCTGACCATTTTCATCCTTGGGTTGATTTTGGGACCCCATGGATTCACTTGGATGTGGAAATGACATTCTATAAGAATTAATTTAAAGTAAAGATAATTATAACCTAAACATATATCCTTTACTAAATCTATTTTAATAGAGGTTTATATAACTGATCTCTATGATTATAAATATTAATTATAAATATAAACATATTTCCTAAATCATGGTATTTATTTATAATTTTTAGAAATTATATAAATATATTTATTTATGACACAATTATGATGTAGTGATTAGCTCATTAATGAAAGATTCAAATAAATGAATTTATAAATATTAAAATAAATTTAATTTGAATATTTTGATGACATAGATGAATTTTATGACTACATTGACATATTATGGATGAGTTAATTCCTTTTTTTCTAAGGAATAATGTTTTTATGAATTTTTAAAAAAGTCAAGTATGAATAGTATCCAAAATTGACATAATTCGTAACTTAAAACATAAAATAGTTTATTAAATGATATTAAATTACTAAAAATATAAGGTTCGGAAAAATGGTTAATATAAGTCCAATATGTCATAAATAACTTTTTTTGGGTCGTTTGACATGATATGGTAATTACATTAACCCAAAATGTGTAAATAACATGATATCACGGTAAGATTAAAAAGGGTAAAATAAAGGTTAAAACAAAAAGATAAGGATAAAAATATATTTAAAAATTGTCTAAAAATTATTAGATTATGGGTATTCGAAATTAAATCATAGCATCTTAAAATTAAATAAGTTTTGGACCATTTTTAATCAAAACTGAATTTATAATAAATAATATTTTGAGAGTTTCTTAAAGTGCCCCTCTCCTCTCTTATAAAAAGGAAGCTCCTCATTCTCCTCTTAAATCCATTTTAAACCTTCAAGATAGGACAAAACATACCTATTTCTCTTATAAAATTCCCTAGTTACATTATATAGGTGATGTTCTTCTCAAAAGACAAACTATAGTGCCCTAAGAGGAAACTTAAAGAGGCACATTGAGGAAGAGGTAATCTCTTCTACCGATTCTTTCAAATTTATTTCTTCTTCTACTTCCTCTTATATAGTTGTTTCATTATAAAGTAATAACATCAGTATCACTAATATAATTATATGTTATTATAAATATAAAAAACCCTATTTCACCTTCTATCCATTCTATGAAAAAATAAATCACCGCGCGTGCGTACGTACGACTTACCATCTCCACGCCGTGGTGTAATATATTTTTCACCACCACCTTACTTGGATGGGTATAATGGTGGAAATAATAAATATATATGATTATTATAACATGATACTAATTATGAGATATTATACACCATACAATTCAATACCATTCAACAATTATGGGAACGATATCGTTGCTCGTGCGAACATACAACTTACCGTCTCCACGACGCGATGTGATTCATTCTCCACGTTAACCATTAAAGAATGATTATAAAGTATATATAATAAATAATCATGAAATATATGAAAAAATAACGCTATTGGATTTATTTTTATATATATATGTCATTTACTTACTTTTATTCAATTCAATAAGGAAACTAAAACAACATTCATGCATACGTACGACCTATCGTCTCCATGGACAGTATATTCCATTTCATTTATCTATCTATTATATATATATATTTATATACTGAGTATATATGATATATAAATCATGTTTTACATTTTTGAAGTAATTAAATCATGATATAAGTAATAATATCAAGAATAAAAATTCAAAGCATGTATGATAAATAAAATTATTATTATTATAAAAAACGTTTCTTTAACATGGAACTGACAAATGAACGAGTAATATAAAGTCGTAAGTGAATCATATATAATATCATTTTTGACAGCATAAAACACATCCCCAAAATTTTCCAAATGCACTAATAAATGATCTAAGAGCGTAGCCCATTTCTTATGATTCGATTTGATAGGGCGTAGAGCCTGAAAAGAGTTACGAATTAGGAATTATGGACATTTGAAGTTGTCCTAGAAAATTGGTTGTGAAGCCCATTCGTGAAGCTTCCTCCATGATTGTGGAGCGCCGCCGTGGAGCAAGGAGGTGGTAACACTCCGCGAGCTGTTTTGATGTTCGCGACCCTCCACAGAGTAAGGAGGCAGTAATGCTCCGTGAGCTGTTTTGATGTTTGTGACCCGCCACATAGCAAGGAGGTGGTAACCCTCCGCGACTGCATTTGACGTTAGAGACCCGCCGCAGAGCAAGGAGGCGGTAACACTCCACGACTGCATTTGACGTTCGCGACCCACCGTGGAGCTAAATCTATCTTCACGCCGAGCGAGCTCTACTTCACAGTGCCTCTCCGCTATAAATACCTATCTCACCCCCCTTGTCTAGACGAACTCCGCCCCCTTGGCGGCTAATCTCCCATTTCGCGGAGCTCCCGAGCACCGCGAAGTGATGCCCTTCACGAAGGCCTCCTCCCTTCGTGAAGGATGGAGTCTCCACAAAGCATTAATCCTTCAAAGAGCACACTCTTAATAATGCGCCTTATGCTATGGCATGGCCATGCTCCGCGAGCACCCTTTGCTTCGTGAGAGCCCTTTGCTTCGCGAGAGACCTTTTCTCCACGAGAGCCCTTTGCTCCACGAGAGCCCTTTGCTCCGTGAGAGACCTTTGCTCTATGAGAGACCTTTGCTCCACGAGTTGCCTTTGCTCCGCGAGAGCCCTTTGCTCGCGAGAGACCTTTTCTCTGTGAGACCCTTTGCTCCGTGAGTCCATGCTTCGCGAGGCCATGCTCCGTGAAGCTACTTCGCGAAGACCTATCCATGCTTCATGAGGCCATGCTCCGTGAAGCTACTTTGTGAAGACCTATCCATGCTTTGTGAGGCCATGCTCCATGAAGCTACTTCACGAAGACCTACCCTTTACGACACTCCTACCTTCATTCCCACCAGTCCATACCACGGGGGCTGCACCCCCGCACCCCCGCTCGAGGTCACTGCCGGGCTGTAGTCCCGACCCTCTGAGCCGGTCCCTTCGTTACCATCACTAAAACCCATGAAAAATGGAGAGTCACACCACAAACTTTTCGGGCCGAGATGTTGGCATTTTCCCTTGTTCCCTTATGCGCACCCACCTTCCACCTTTGAAATACCATGATTTGAGATACTCCTCCACACACCATGAAACACCTTGAGTCAGTATATTCCTCTTGGTCTATTTCCTATGTTGTGAGTTGAGATTCTCGTTATCAATTCCCCTCGAGTACCTTGAGTTGAACCATTCCTTAAGAAACTCATCCAAACCCCCATCACCTGACTCCTATGCCAGGTTGAACCAGAAAGGGCCGCCCTTACGTAAGTCCCAACACCAACCATTTCTAGGAACCTTATGCCTAATAGTCCTATCCACATGACTATAAACTGTAGTACACCCTATATGAAAAATATAGGATGCCTCTTTCTCTAAGTAAGCGATACCTTATGCTCCAAGCATGAGATGCCAACCGTCTTCTCTACATGGCTATAAACTGTAGTACACCCTATGTTCCAAACATAGGATGCCTCTTACTCTATATGAGAGATGCCTTATGCTCCAAGAATAAGATGCCAAAAATCCTCTCTACATGACTATAAACTGTAGTAATCCCTATCTAGAAAATAATAGGATGCCTCTTGTTCCAAACAAGAGATGCCTTATGATCCAAGCATAAGATGCCTATTTCCATGATTACAGTGGCGTAATTTCAAGAGCGTTGGAATCTATTCAAACATTACATCACCCAACCTCACGCTTTGTGTGTCCTTCATTCAGATCATCATCCACTTCCATGTCTAAAGGGACCCCCTAATGGCCTGGTCCCATGCCGCTTCAGCTCACCTACTGTCTTGGTCCAATGCCCCGGAAAATTTGGACGACACTTTGAGTCAGGTCCTATGTTTCAAACATGGTTAGTAGTCTACCCTCATTTTCTTGTCCCCATTTTATGCTAACACGATATGGATGCTGTGTTTCGAACACGGTCAACATTTATCCTCCATCGCTACGCCACCCTCATTGTGTTCTGAATGTCGGGAATGTGATTCACACTTTTTATCTCCCTTTGTTCGGACTGATTCCAACGCCCTTGGCATTATCCATCTTGTGCACTAGTGTAAATGTGAAGGTCTCAACCCACCAGTGGGTTAGGATACCCTCATTTCCAGACATGAGGGAGACATTATGGGCAGCTTCCTTGAATAAGCCCCATCCACCATTGCCGCTCCATAGCGGCACCTGGGCAGCTTCCTTACGTAAGCCCCATTCACCATTACCGCTCCATAGCGGCACCTGGGCAACTTCTTTGCGTAATCCCCATTCACCATTTCCGCTCCATAGAAGAACTTGGGAAGCTTCCTTGCGTAATCCCCATGCACCATTGCCGCTCCATAGCGGCACCCAGGAAACTTCCTTGTGTAATCCCCATTCACCATTGCCGCTCTATAGCGGCACCTGAGCAGCCTCCTTGCGTAAGCCCCATTCACCATTGCCGCTCCATAATGGCACCCGGGTATCTTCCTTGTGTAATCCCCATTCACCATTGCCGCTCCATAGCGGCACCCAAGAAGCTACCTTGCGTAATCCCCATGCACCATTGTCGCACCATAGCGGCACCTAAGAAGATTTGTTGCATAAGCCCCAATCACCATTGCCCCTCCATAGTAGCACCCAAGAAGCTTCCTTGTGTAAGCCCCATTCACCATTTCCGATCTATAGTGGCACCCGGGCAACTTTCTTGCGTAAGCCCCATTCACCATTGCTGCTCCATAGAGGCACCCGGGTATGTTCCTTGCATAATCCCCATTCACCATTGCCGCTCCATAGCGGCACCCAGGAATCCTCCTTGTGTAAGCCCCATCCACCATTGCCACTCTATAGCAGCACCCGGAAAGCCTCCTTACGTAAGCACCATCCACCATTTCTGCTCCATAACGGCACCTGGGAAGCTTCCTTGCATAATCCCCATTCACCATTTCTACTCCATAGTGGCACCTGGGTAGCTTTCTTGCGTAAGCCCCATTCACCATTGTCGCTCCATAGCGGCACTCGGGTAGCTTCCTTACGTAATCCCCATTCACCACCCTTCACAGATGCATCTTTCGCGATGTGATCGTCAGGTCTTTGCTATCTATTGTTTCTCACACTAAGCATGACTCAAGTGGGCTTAGAGCAAGAATCAACCATGAAATCCTCCCAGGGTAGCCTAGAGTGTAAGCCCCACACCACCATACCTGAACTATGCGGACTTTGATCCTTGCCAAGGCAATGTACGTAGGAAGCCTCCCTAAGGTTCAAGCCCAACAACCATTGGTCCCGACCACTTTCATTTCGGTGTACCAATTCCCCACCTGAACTACGTGGACTTTGATACATGCCAAGGCAAGGTACATAGGAGGCCTCCCTGAGGTTTAAACCCACCATCCATTGGTCCCGACCATCATCACGTCAGTTCACCACACCCATACCTGAACTACGTGGTCTTTGATCCTTGCTAAGGCAATGTATGTAGGAAGCATCCATGAGGTTCAAGTCCAACACCCCATTGGTTATGACCATCTTCACGTCGGTTCACCAAACACCTTAACTACTTGGTATTTGATCCTTACCAAGGTGAGGTACGTAGGAAGCCTCCCTGAGGTTCAAGCCCAACACCCGATCGTTCCGACCATCTTCACGTCAGTTCACCAACACCCTGGGCATCCTAGAGTGTAAGCCCCACAACCATACCTGAACTACGTGGTTTTTGATCCTTTCCAAGGCAAGGTACGTAGAAAGACTCCACGAGGTTGAATCCCACCATCTATCTGAGCCCCAGGTCCTCCTTCACATCGGTTCACCCAAACCCTTTCTGCACTACATGGACTTTGATCCTTGCCAAGTCAAGGTACGTAAGAAGCCTCCATGAGGTTCAATCCCACCATCTATCTGGGACCCAGGTCCTCTTTCATGTCGGTTCACCCCCGTCTTGCATGATGTTAAACTATGGAACTCAATCAATAGTAATCCATTGTTCCCTCATTCATCGGCAAGCTGTTGAATTCCCCAATCGATGGTAAGTCGTCATCAGATGAACTACACGGACTTTGATTCCCTTCCACAGGGATACATAGGAAGTATCTTTGAGGCTCAAGAGCAAAAATAATGTCACCTTCATGACGGTTCCATATCATTCCCCCTCCACTCCTTTCAACTCTCCATCATCCATCCTGATTCTCACCCGGGCCACCACATCCCGGTGGGATCATGTCATCAACCTCCTCGCTGCTCCTAGTAGTACTTGGGCCTCTTTTCATGAGTAATCCCCAACATGTATTTGGGTTGTTGTGCTTTCTGTACACCCTAATTCATCACTCCATCAAACTAGGTGGGTTTTGATCCCTATCGTCTACACAAGGTACGTAGGAAACCTCTATGAGGTTTAATCCCAGCCAATGGTAAACCTTGGTGTTCCCCCCATTCTGGGGTGCACACTCTCTAATCCACCCTTAGTGGTGTCCATATCAGATTTCACAGTGTGACATCTCCCCTCTATGGGACACACCACCTCTGATATGTCTCTATGGGACGTTCTGATCACCCTTATTCCGTCTCTACAAGACGTTAAACTCACAACCTACCTCATGTTAAACATGAGATGCCTGAGGAAAACCTCAGAAGACATACCTTTAGCATATCCATCTCCGCAAGATGTTAAACACACAACATACCCTGTGATAAACATGGGAAGTTAAGGAAAACCTCAAATACATGCCTCCGGAATATAATACCCCGCAACTGACGTGGGATGCCTCGGGTTTTGTACCCTTGAGATGCCCTCTTATGAGGAAGAATATAGGTTCCCCAATGTCTACATATCCAGATATGCCCCGACATGCCTGATGTTACCGTCTACTCCGACCGAAGGTTGCTACCATGTCAAGACCCCATGGAATGTTCTGACAGAAGTAGTGTAATTAACCGGAGTCCACAAAGATATGGCACTGGGAATGAGATTCACAAACCACGACTTAATCTATAAGGGAGACCCGGACTAGGTGACGAGTTCCGAGGAGGAATCCCTAGAAGGAAGAACTGACATCCCATCATCCTGTTTCAATCAAGGAGCAAACATCCTTGAACAAGGAACAAATTTTACTCTCCTTTGGAAAGTGGGAATGTGAGGCAACAGCTGTGCGTCCTCCACAGACGGATGCGCACGCCCCGACGAAAGCATTGAAAATAATCATAAATATTGTTAAGGTTATATTACAGGTTAATAATATGTTTAAACCCACTATACAAGAGTTTTAGACACATACAGAAGAAATCAGACCTAAGGTAAGGGATTACTTTAGCAATCTCATTTTTATCCAATATTGTTTATTCGTAAGTATTTATTGGGGATATATTTATCATCCATGCGCATGTTTTCAATTTTTTTTTCATAAAATGTTTAATATTATTATATATATGTTTAAAGTAATTTTTAATCATTTTGTCTTTTAATACATGGTTTGGAAGCACTCATTCTTACATTTACCATATGAGGTACTTTTTGACTTTTCCAGCAAAAGTACAAGAAGAATGTTTTTTTAACTTATATGGCATGAATGTATTTTTATGGTTTCATGATGCTTTATTTCCATGAAAATTTCTTTGAAATATTTCAATTTTATTTTCAACTAAATTCTTTTCTTTTAAAATTGCGCATAATTTTGAGAATAGAAAACGTTTTTGAAGAAGAAATTATATTTTTCTCAAAAACTAAGTTCAAGTGGTTTATCAAAATTATTTTCCATCTAAGATGATACTCTTTAAATAGGGTTATGTTTATATCCCTATTATTAATATGATTTGATTGTGTTAATGATGGAATGATATTTTATATGGATTATGTTATTATGGAATGATGTTTAAGGAACCCATTTTATTTCTTGGGTTATGCTATGATGAATAGTTTTTGTTTTTGTGGCTCATGTAAGAATGATTTCATTATGAGATGGATGGAACCTATATCTCCCTCCAATTCATTGGGTAAAGATTTATATCTCATGAGATTTACATGGATAGAATGAAAAGTAAGTCTGATTCAGTAATATAGGGTTGGAATAGAAAGTAAATTCAGTTCAGTAATGGACTTCGTCCACTATGATTGTCTTGGCGGTAATGCCTTGGATACTATAGAAATATTATTATGTGATTAATGGTTTAAAAAAATTACACATTTTATTCCCATGATATTTTATCATGATTAATATTCCTTTATGATCTATGCCTTATGTACTGCAAAGATTTATTTCACGACTCAAGATTTTGATATTTACACTTTATATTCATATTTTTACGTTCAAATATATATGGTTTGTTTTATTTTCTCTATGTTTACCCTTGATGAGCATTTGATATCACCCTTTTTATGTTTTCTTTTCCCCAAGATATAAATAAAGGTTTTAGGTAGGAAAAAATGGATAATCTTTATGGGATATGTTGAAGATCTTTCACCATTATTAGAAGATTATGTTCCGAGTTTCCAAAGACACTAAACTAATACGGTCTTTGGGTGTCTATTTGTGTCATGTGTTAAGTATTCTACCAAAGAAATGTAATGTCCATGTATGTCAAGCTTGGGTCTCTACATAATGCACCAAATGTATTTATGAATCTAATGCGTAGAGTTTTCCATGAGTTCTTGGATAAGTTTTTAGTTGTTTTTATTGATGATATACTAGTATATTATAAAGGTCATGAGGAACATTAAAGAAACCTAAGGATTGTTTTTAAAAACATAAAATAAAATAAACTATATGAAAAATTTAGTAAGTGTGAATTTTGGCTGTCACAAATTTCTTTTATTAGATATATTGTTTCTAAAGATGGCATAAATGTTAACCCTTATGAAACTAAAGTTGTTTAAGAATAGACAAGTCCAAAATATTTCATAGAGATTTTTAGTTTTCTTGGATTTTTGGGTTACTACCAGTGGTTTGTTGAAATAGTTTCTCGGTTTTCTATCCCTATGACTAAGTTAACTTGAAAGGGAGTTAAATTATTCTTGAAAAAAGAATATGATGATTGTTTTCAACAACTAAAAATAATATTGGTGAATGCTCCTGTTTTGGACCTTCCCTCTAAGAATGGTGACCTCAACATATATAGTGAATCTTATTTGAAAGGAATTGGATTTAACCTAATGAAGAATGATCAGGTAATTTATTACGCTTAATATAAATTAAAATCTCATGAGGAAAATTATCCTACACATGATTTGGAATTAACTCATGTGGTTTTTTTCTTTGAAAATTTAGAGGCATCATTTATTTGGATAAAAGTGTGAAATATAAGATGATCATAAAATTTTAAAGTATATATTCACTCATAAAGATTTTAACATGAGGTAGATAAGATATTTTTAACTTATCAAGGATTATTATTTCATGATTAATTATCATCATGGAAAGGGAAAAAAAATAATTTGATGCTTTGAGTCAGAAAAATTATGCTATATTAACCATGTTACATTTAGAAAATGACCCATTTAGTTGATGATTTTATGAATTTTATCCTAGAAGTTTTGGATGCTAGGACATCCTCTATTTTTCTTTAGGTTTCAGTGCATTTTAATTTTTCAGAAAGAATTAAGCAAGCTTAGAAGGAGGATCATGCTTTGTAGGAAAATGCATAATCTATTAAAAAGGGTAATTTTCCTAGATTTAATGTCGAAAAAGAATGTGTTTTGATATTTTGAAATAGATTATGTGTGACTTGTGATTATTAGTTAAAGATAGAATTTTTCAGTGAATCTCATATTTCCCTATTTTTCATTCACCCTGGAATCATTGATATGTACATAGACCTTCAGAAGTATTACTGTTGGGATTAAATGAAAAGATATATTTCTAAATTTACCATGAAATGTTTAACGTATAAATAGGTTAAAATATAATGATAATTATTGAAAAGGATGCTTCATCCTTTTCCAGTTCTAGAGTGGAAATGATAAAATATATCAATGGATTTCATGGTGGGATTGAAAAAAAATTCTCGAGGCAACAATGTGATTTTGTGTTACTGTTGATCGATTAACTAAATTTGAACATTTTCTTCATATTCGAGATACTATGTCTTTGGATCAAATTTCTCAACTATATATCAAGGAGATAGTAAATTTACATAGAGTTCCTCTCTTTATTGTCTTCGAAATTGATCCCAAATTTACTTCTAATTCTTGGAAGGGACTTCAGAATTCATTGGGTACTGAATTAAATTTCAGTATAACGTTTTATCCTTAGTCTGATGGAAAATCTAAATGAATAGTTAAGAAATTGGAAGACACACTTTCTTCTTGTTCAATGTATTACCATGGAAGTTGGGATCAACATATTTCTTTGTTTTAGTTTTCTTATAATAATAGTTTTTATTCCAGTATACAAATGGAAAATTTTGAGGCATTATATGGAAAGAGATTCTAGACTCTATATTTTTAGGATGAAGTAGAAGAAAGAAAGATGATGGTACTAGAATTGGTATGATAAGTGGATGAGAAGGTGAAAATTATTCAGCAAAATATTAAGATAGAACATAGTAGGCCAAAAATTTATGTGGATAATATGAGGAAACAACTTTCATTAGAGGTAGGTGAACATGTGTTTCTTAAAATATCTATATGGAAGTGTTATGTGTTTTGGTAAAAAGGGGAATTTAATTCATTAGTTAATTAGACCATATGAAATATTGAATAAATTTTTATCAATTTAATACCCAATGGATTTTCATCCAAGTTTATCCTAGGGAAATAACTTATTTCATGTTTTGATGTCAAGGAAATATGTGCCAGATTCATCTCATGTTTTGAGCCTTGAAATAGTTTAGTTGGAATATAACCTATCTTATAAAGAATAACCTGTTCATATTCTTAACCATAGAGAAAAATTATTTCAGAATAACATAATTCAGAAGGTTAATATTTTGTGGAGAAACCACATGTTCGAAGAAGCAACATGGTAATCTGAAAATGCTATGAGGGAAAGGTATCACCACTTATTTAACAAGTGAATACAAATTATGAAGATACAATTCCAAAGGAGGGGATGCAACATCATAGGTAATTTTTATATAATTTTTTTTCATATATTAATTAGTTATATTTTATATAGTTATATTTATTATAAAGGTATTAGATATTTTTTCAGTCAAAAAAGAAGAAGCTTCATTTCTAACCAAATTTGATTTTTATGTATTATATGGTTTTATTCAAAATATTTATTTATAAATTATATAATTTTAATTTTTAAAAATAAAATTCATTTTTGAATTCATATTTTCAAAATTATATTAGGATTAATTTTTTAGAATTTTATGAAAATATTTATTTTTCAATGAATAGTGAAAAATACTGATTTTTAGAGAAAATTGTGTTTTCTTTTAAAGTATTTACAAAGTAAAATTATATTTTGGATTATTTTTAAAATTTAATTAGTTAATTTTTATTTAAAATAATTCAATTATGTTTTTTTTAAATGTATTTTATTCTTTAATATGTTATAAAAACATTTTATATTTTTTAAAAGGATATTTTTATGAAAAACCATTTTTCGTCGCGTCTTGCCGATTTAATTTTAAAATAAATTCTGAAAATTATATATTCTGAATTTTGAAAAATGAATTCTATATTTATAATTATTGGGTCCAAATTTATTAAATATGTCATTTTTATTTTTGGCCAATATGAATAGTAACCTTATTAATTTTTGTTACCACGGTAAAGGGTAAATCAAGTAATTAGGGGTTAAAAATAAAACGATAAGGGACTATAAAAAGGCCATAACACTTGTATAAAATTTATTATATGAGTATATATATTCCATTATTATCAAAATGTAATATATATTATCTTTTTTTTTTCATTTTGATGAGATTATGACCTTTATAATACTTTATTTCAAGAAAAGTAAAAAATTTCACTCTTGTTTTCAATAACTACAATATTTTTAATATGGAGATAAATTGAAGATATGTTTAGTTATAAATAATATTTTTAAAACTAAAATATTTACATTCATTATGGTAATTTATTTTTTATTTTTAGTGAATAAATAATTACCTTAAATGCTTACACAACACTGAAGTATTAATTATTCAATTAATGAAAAAAATATAATAAATGATATTTAAAATAATAAAATTAATATAATTTGAGATAAATAACATGATACACGAATTTAATATATTAACATGACATGTTAGGTATATAATAAAATATTTTTTTCAAATTTTACTTGCTCTCTTGATGTTATTAAAATCAAAGTAATGAATAATTCTAAAAATTAACATTAATGATATATAATAATAAATATTATTTTATTAAATGATATAAAATTCCAAAAAATATTTCAAAACATTGAATAATATATGGTTTATAATATCATCAATTTTCTATTTATGGTCTATTTTTCCATTTATAGTAACTATATTAACCCTCAAAGAGTAAAAAATCATTGTTGCCATGGTAAGAGTGAAAGAAGTTAATAAGGGGTTAAAACCAACTAACAAGTGTAAAAATGTGACCTAAACTTTTTCAAAAATTATTTTATGTGATTATTTTGACCCATAATCATTATTTATTAGAAATAAACTAGTTTGGAACCATTTTTAATTGAAATATAATTTCTATTAATTTAATATTTTAAGGAATTCTAAGAGTTCCCCTCTCCTCTCTTATAAAAGGGCACCAATTCTTCTCATTTATTCACAGTTAAAAACCCATTTTGTTTGTAAAATACCTTCCAAAATACCTTTCTATAATCCTTAAACTCATTCTAGATGTCTTTTTTTAGTAATAACACCAACCTTTTTGGTCTTTAGGTGTTGAGAAAAAGAGGTTGTTTGAAGAAGAGGTTTTGTTTTTAATTGAGCATTTCTGTTTTATTTCTTCTTCCACATCCTTAAATTATTATTCAACCATGATAAAATAATAAAATAATTATCCTTCATATACTAAGATTTTATTCTAGTAATATCATAGCTTATATCTATCTTCTCTTCCATCAAATGAGAAATGAAACTATCGTTCATGTGTACAACAGACTACCGCCTCATGAACCGTTGTAATTCGTTTTCCATCACCATCACTTATGGATGGATTATAATGATGGAATTAATGTTTATATATAATATTAATTAAATATTTATCATTATTAAAAGATAATATATCACTTAAATTCTTACCTTATATTCACTTAAAAATGATAACGTCATTCATGCGTACGTGTGGACTACCACATCCATGAAGAAATGTGATTCATTTTTCATCACCACATCACATGGATGATATATATAAGAATATTTAAATGTTTAATATTATAATTATGATATTATTATAATTATATAAATTTAAAATAATACTTAACCTCTTTTCATAATGATCGTTGAAAAATGGAAATGTTACTCATGCATATGTACGGTCTACCGTTTCCATGATTGTAACATAGTTCATTTTTCAAAACCATATTTAATGGTTGAATTTAAAAGTACAATTGATATATAAAAGTGATAATTATTTCATGATTATTATTTTTTAGATGATGTAATAATGATATCTCTGACCATTTTCAACTTACCAAAGTCATTTCTAACATATGAGCCGAATATCATCAGAAACATCTGATGTGAACTTAAATGATTAAGTAATTGTATATAATCGGGTAATAAGTGATATAAAAGGAATAATAAACTTGAAAAATCTTCTTAATTAAGTAAATATTTAACCATATTTTATCATTTATGAAGATAAATAACGTACATGACGAGTTAGACTCAAGGTAAGAGATTTTCTTTTAAAAATCCTCTTTTAAAGTTCCTCTTTCAACTTTTTTTACAAAGGTAAAAAGGAATGTATATTTTTATATATAAAACATGAATGAAATTTCCTGCCATCATGAAACCTCATTACTTTTAAGTTTCCTTTATAAGTTTCCACAATTCTTTAAAAAATTGGTTTCTTCATAATGTGCACAATTTTTAGATTTTAATAAATCATTTTATTTAAATTTCTTTCAAAGGGATTAAAAAGGAGTATTTTTATTTAATGTTTGAATTTATTTAAAAAAATACAAAAAAGGAATGTCCTATTTTAATTTATATGGTGACAATGAATTTTCCCGCCACCATAACTGTTATTCCAAGTTTGGATTCCTCTAAAATCTTTTATGTTTTCTTAAATGAAAAACCCTATTTCTCTATTTCTAGGTACTCTGGTATTGAAAATTTATTTTTAAGAAGAATGGGTATTTTGATATCCAAATGCATTTTTCATGTGCATTTAAAAGAGTTTTCAAAGTCTTTATGATGAAATTTTTCAAGAAGAAATTATTTTATATGGTACTTGAGCATTATATGCAAAATATATGTGCATGATATAACTTATACGATGGGTTGGTCCCCATTATAAATCATGGGTGAGCCTAATATAGCTTATACATTGGATACAACTATATAGTTCTAGGTGATCCTAATACAACTTATATGATGGGTGCTTCCAGATAACACTCCAATTCATTGGGTAATGTTTCTTATCTTAATAGATAAGAAGGAGGGAGTTACTAAGGAATTTTCTACTATAGATTTAACTAGGCTCTGGTTATTTACGAAAAGGGTGATGCATGTTGTTAGGTCAGATAAGGTAATGAAAGATAGTCTAGAGGGGGGGGGGGGATAGACTAGATTAAAAATTTAAAAAAATAAATTTATTAATTAAATTAATTATCAAAGTTAATTATTAAGGTTAATTAGAAGAAGAAAAATTAAATAATGCAAGGATGTTTTTATAGTAGTTTGGTCCAAATTGGGCCTACTATACTCTTATACCTCTCTAATCGACGAGAGATACACGTTCATTAAAAATTATTTTTATGGAGGAATCATAACCCAATTACAAAATACTTTTATAGTAGAAGGATAACCATGACACTGACTTTTGTATGGGGAGTCACAACCCTTAAAACCTGACTTTAAACACTGGGAGTGACAACCTGAATAGTCCTAACTTTAGATACATGGAGTAACAACCCTTAAATCTTGACTTTAGAATCTAGGAGTCACAACCTGAGAAAATAAAATAATAATTAATTATTTTGTGTGCAAAAGCATAAAAAGAAAAATAGAGTGCGTGTAAGAGATAGGAAATAGTGTTACAAACTCACAACCCGACGAATGAAAATAAAAATAATTTAAGCATAGATACTAGTTGTTGAGGATTAGATCGACTCATCTCATCAAGAAAATTGTAGTCCAAGAAGAATTAATTTAGTCCTTGAGAGATCTTACAGCTGATTAAATATAGTGTCATAGGATGTTACATATTTCACAACAGGTTCAAAGTTCACAACACTTTATCTTTAAAAAAACCAGAGTATCAAAAATGTTAATGTGTGTATTGAAATTTTTATCTTGATATATTATATCTTTCCTACAATAGATAATGATATAAATATTTAGAGAATAAATATTTAGTAGTTTTAGAAGATCCGATTCCTTAGGAAATTCAAAATAAATTGAATCAATAGCTATTATAAATATCTCCATAAAAATCACAACACCTTTTCCTCTTTATTCCTGTATAATAAATATTTAACAAAATAATTCAAAATAATTGGAAAAATTCTTCCAAAATATCTATAGTAATATAGCAGTGTTGAATGATTTAAAACAATGACTTAAATCTATTCAAACTTTGTTAAATTTAGACAAAATAGTTCCTAAAAACTATCATCATAATCCTTAAAAAAATTTGAATTTAAAAATTTTGAAACCTCCAAATTAATGGGAAAAATATGTTGAAAATTTATTATTTTTTATCTCTAAATATTCAACCAAAAATATTAAAAAATCTTCAATTATAATTATTGTATTTAAAGAGATTTTTTTTCAGTATAAAAACCTTTAAAAAAATACATATATATGAAGAAAATCAATTTTAAAAAATACACAGAATGAAAAGTAACTTAGGAATGAATAGTAACACATGGTTGATGAACCATAATTTTCACTATTCATGAACAATAATGTAGGGTATGAACCATAATTTGAGAAATGAACAGTAACACAGGGTATGAACCACACTTTGCAGAATGAACAGTAACGTAGGGTATGAACCACACTTTGTAGAATGAACAGTAACGTAAGGTATGAACCATACTTTACACTATTCATAAACAGTAATGTAGGGTTGATGAACCATACTGTACACTATTCATGAGAAGTAATATAGGGTTGACGAACCATAATTTCCACTATTTATGAATTGTAACGTAGGGTATGAACCATACTTTACTGAATGAACAGTAATGTGGGGTTGATGAACCATACTTTTCACTATTCATGAACAGTAACATAACGTATGGATGATGAACATTAATGTAGGGTTGATGAACCATACTTTCCACTATTCATGAAAAGTAACGTAGCATATGTATGATGAATAACGACATAGGGTTGATGAACCATAATTTTCACTATTGTGAAAGTAGGGTTGCCCATACTTTGTCAAATACTAAACAACAAACTTTAAAAAATTTAAACAAATTTTTAATGGCTCTAAATAGTAGATTCAGACTTTGGTAAAAAACACTTATTTATAGAAAAACTTACTATATTTCCAATGAATCAATAATAAAATAAATCTGACATCTACTGTTCGAAATAGAATCAAAAAATAGAACCTATAATATTCTAGAAAATAGCTATTCTGAAAATAAAAGTAGAACTTCAAGAGTTTTAATCAACATTAAAAAGAACTTTTTATACTTCAATGTAAACTAACAAAATCAATATAAGCATTTTGGATTTTTATAAAATCCGGTTTCATGAAAATATGATATATATATAAGTTTCAGTAAAACAAATATAGAATTTTTTTTAAAACTGTTTTCTATAAAACTTCTAAAACTACATCAGCAAATTAGTTGAATTTTTAGAGTAATAAAAATACATTTTCTAACATCCTTATAAACTAATGAAATATTGATAAATATCTTATATATTCAACATGAAAATAATCCTAGAAATCCATAAAAATTAGTTTAATAAATCAACAAAATATAGAAAGGTTTTTAAATGAAAATCACATGTAATCAAATAAAAGAAAACATGGAAATGGAAAAATAATCTCCCCAAGTAATCAAACAAAAGAGAATTCACATGCACAAACAATCTCCCCATTTTTTTTTGATTACAAAACCAAAATTTTTAATAACTAAAACCAATTTTAAAAACATTTAAAACCAATTTATTTCTCCTTATTTATTTCTCCCCATTTTCTCTCAAAATATCTCTCCCAAAACCAATGTTTTAAAACAATTAGAACCATGTTTTTTCTCCCCCTTTTTGTAAATAAACAAAAAGTGAACCCCCCTAAAAAATGCAGTAAAAATTTAAAATTACAACATACAAAGTTCAAATTTAATTTTTTCAAACTGAAAAGAGTCTAAAGGATTTGTAAAAATATCTGCTAGCTGATTTTCATAAGGTTTAAATTTTTAAAAAATATTACCTTTGCTAACACGATCTCTAATAAATGAAATATAAGATCAATATGCTTTGTTCTAGAATACTGTAATAGGTTTTTAGAAATATAAATTAAAGATGCATTATAATAATAAATAGATAGTTTATCAAGATAAACACCAAAATAACATAATGTTTTCCTAATCCATAAAATTTGAGCACAACTACTAGAAACTAAGATATACTCAGCTTCTATAGCAGATAAAGTAATAGATATTTTTTTTAGAAGACCAGAAAATTAAACTTTTACCTAGAAAATGACACATACCTGATGTGATTCTTCTTTCAATTATACATCCTCCAAAATCAGAATTAGAATATGATGTTAAATCAAAATAATTATATCTGGATAAAATAAAACAGAATCAACAGTTCCTTTGACATAGAAACTTATTATTTTGATATATTTAATATTAATTCATTTAGGATCTCATTGAAATCTAGCACATAAACAGAAACTAAAAATGATATCGGGTCTAGATAAAATTTAGTATAACAAGATACTTATCATGCCTCTACAAACTTTAAAATCAATAGATTTACCAGATGTATCAATATCTAATTTATAATTAGTACCTATATAAATTTTCATAAATTTAGCATAATCAATACCAAAGATTTTAACTAACTCTTTAGCATACTTAGATTTATTAAGAAAAATTCCATATTTTCTTTGAAAAATTTTAATTCCAAGAAATAATTTTAATTATCCCATTAAACTAATTTCAAATTAAGAAGATATCAAAGAAGAAAATTTATTACAAAGTATTTGACTAGATAATCCCAAAACTATGTCATCAACATAAATTTGAACAACTAAAATATCATCAGAATTTCTTTTAATAAAAATTGTTAGATCAACATTGCCTTTATTAAAACAATTATTTAATAAAAACAAAGAAAGTCTTTCATACCAAGCATGAGGTGCTTGTTTGAGACCATACAAATCTTTAAATAATTTAAAAACATGGTTAGGAAAATTTTCACTTTCAAAACCAGGGAGTAGAGAAACATAAACTTCTTCAGTTATAAAAACATTTAAGAAAGAACTTTTTACATACATTTGATGTAATTTAAAACCTTGAATTCAAGAAAAATAAAATAAAATTATAATTTACTATAACCAGGAAATAGGTGAAAAATAATCTTCAAAGTCTATAACTTATTCTTAAGAGTATCCTTGAGTAACAATCCTTGCTTTGTTTTTGAAAATCTATGCAGATTCATCCAACTTGTTTTGAAAGATCAACTTAGTTCCAATTACTTTATTATCCTCAAATAATTCCACTAAAGTCCAAAAATTATTACTAAAAAACTTATTTAATTAATCTTGCATAACAACAATCTAATTTTTATCTTTTGAAGCATCATTAACATTAAAAGGAACAAAATCAGAAATAAAATCAGAATTGACACAAAAATTTAAACTATAATTTCTTGTTTTAACACTGGAATTAACATTTACAATTACATTTTCAATAGGATGATCTTTGTGAATCTTCCATGATTTTGGATTTGGTTGAGAAGGAGTATGATCCCCCTCAATTTATTCATTCTTATCTCTAGGAATTTCTTCACCAAAATTACAATCTCTAAACACATCATTAATAACATTAGAAACAAAATTTATTTTAATATTATTTTCATCAAACATAACATGAAAATATTTTTCAATAATTATAGTTTTTTATTATAAACTCTATAAGATTTACTATTATTAAAATAACCAAGAAAAATACCTTAATCAATCTTAGCATCAAATTTATCTAAATTATCCTTTGAATTTAAAATAAAAACTTTAAAACCGAAAACTCTAAAGTAACTAACATTAGGTTTTTTAGTTTTGAATAATTCATAAGGAGTTATCTTTAACAAAGGTCTAATAAGAATTCTATTTGAAATATAACATGTAGAAAAAATAGCCTCAAAACAAAAATATATATAAAAATTTTATTCACTTAATATAGTTCGATCCATTTCAATAAGAGTTTTATTTTTCCATTATACAACAAAATTTTTCTATGGTGTTCTAGGAGTATAAAAATTATGAAAAAAAACCATTATTTTCAATTTTTTTTTAAAATTATAAATTCTGAAATTCAACTCCTTTATCACTATGAATAGAAATAATCATACAACCTTTTTCATTCTGAATTATTTACAAAAGGCAGTAAATATAGAAAATGTATCATTTTTATGAGAAAAAAGTATACCCAAATAAATCTACTATAATCATCAACAATAACTAAAATATGTTTCTTTCCACCAAGGCTGGAAATTTGAGTAGGGCCAGATAAATCAAGATATACTAACTGTAAAGGTCTATTTGTACTTATCTGATTGATGGGTCTAAAAGAAATTTTGTGTTGCTTCTCTTTCATGAAATCTTCACATATATGAAGACATTATTTATTTAAGGAATGTATCTGTAACACATTATCATTTTTTGAGAGATTATTTAGCATTATGAAATTAACATGACCTAAATGTCGATGCTAAAGGATGTTGCCATTATTTACAACATTCAAACAATTTAAATGTTGAATAGTTTGTTCAAAAAAATCATTAGTATAAATATTATCTTTTCTATTAGCATAAAATAATAAAGAATAATTTTTAAAATCTAAAAATTTATCATTTTGAAATTTAAATTCTATTCCATCATCACATAATTGTGATATACTAATTAAATTATATTTTAAACCTTCAACATATAAAAATTTAGAAATAAAAGTAGAATTTGAAATACCAACTTTACCAAAACCTTTCACTTTTCATTTGGAATTGTCTATAAAAGTAACAGTGCCTCCATCACATGTGTTATAAGTGGTAAATCTTGATGGGTCTCTAGTAATATGCCTATAGAATTTTTTGTCCATGTACCATAAGTCATTCTTGATACATCCAAGGCATTTTCCTACAAAAATCAATTACTTGAAAATTTTGGTACCCAAGCTACTTTGAGTCTAATAGGATTAGTAATACAATTTTTTTAGGTACCAATAAATAATTTAAACATGTATTATAAGCTACTCTAGAGAATAAGGATTTATAAATATTAGTTTTTGTAAATCCTAAAGTTTTTCATTAAATATAACAGAATAATCATTTATATAGTGACCTTTCATGCCACATTTAAAATAAGTAACAATTGAAGTACAAACATTTTTAATTTTAATAAAATGAGTTTTGTACATTTTGGTTAATCTTATATCAGAGAAAAAACAATCTTTATTTTTATCAGTTTTTTTCAAAGACAACATCTCATGATATTTTTCACAACCTTAAATAAAAGAAGATAAACTTTGTTTAAGACTTTCAACTTCCTTTTTCAAAATTTCATTAAAATTTTGAGAAGATTTCAAATTTTAATAAACTCTTGAATGAGAAGAAGAAGAATTAGTGTTTGTTAGTTTTTTATTCTGCTACAAAAGTATTTTATTTTCAGAAAAAAGTTTCTCATTGTTTTCTTTAAGCTTATTATATAAATAAACATTTTTTAAAATATATTTTCTTAATCTTTTAATTTATTTATTTAAGTAAAAAACATTTGGGTTTTCAGAATAACATTCAAAATAAGAATATTCAGAATAAAAACAAGAATTACTAACCTTTTCCAATGATTCCATAAAGCACATGTTATCAGATTCCTTTTTATTTCTAGATTATTCACTAGAATCAGATTCTTATATACAACTCCAACTAGTGGTCAATTACTTTGTGTCCTTATTTTTTATTTGTCTTTATTCTTTAGTTTAGGACAATCAAGTTTGATATGCACTTTCTTCCCACACTCATAAAAAGTTATATCTAAAGTATTATAATTCATATCACCTTTCTTATCTCCCTTATATTTTTTTGAGAGTTTCTTCTAAACCGATTCTTGAAACCTTTATTTTTCATTATTTTGTAAACTCGAGTCATAATCTGAGCCATATCTTATTTTTCAAAATCCTATACATAATAATCATTAGAGTTAATAGAAATAATATTTACAGATTTAAAAGCTACACCTTTTTTTGTTATCTCCTCAAGAGCTATGTTATTCACTTCAAGTTCATATTGGAGTAGTAATCTAATCAATTCATCCAGGGTGTATTCTTTGAAATTCTTACTTTTATCAATGGAAACCTTATTTGCATGCAATTTCTTTGGTAAGGATCATCGGAATATTTCAACATGTATTGGTTTTTCCAGAGTTTCTCCAAGAAAATTCATTCAATTCACAATGCTTGTGAATTTGTGGAACATTTGGTTTACTATTTCATCTTCACCCATCTTGAAGACTTAGTACTGAGCACGAAGCATTCCATGTTTGGTACATATTAGTTTGTCAGATCCAAGGTGAGTAACTTATAGAATATTCTATATTTCATGAGCCATATTACAAGAATACACATGACTAAAAACACTTATATTAATAGCATACTATAAAATATTATAAACTTTGTAATATAAAACATATCTAGCAGAATCATTTTTAGTAAGAGTATCTGGGTCAGCTTCAAGAAGTGTATATTGTTTTGACATGATAGAACAATGCTCAATGCTCAAATGTTTGAGATAGACCTCCATTTAGTATCTCCAGTATCCATAATAATTTCCATCAAAGTGAGGTGGATTTTGAGGTATCCAAGCATCATTATGGTTTAATCTTACCATCTTATAAGATCTTGTACTTAGACTATGAGGTCTAGGAAAATGTTAGCACAAATAAAATAAAAGCAGAATCTAGATAGGTATTTTATAATTCCATAATGAATAATCTTTTGATATAAATTAAAAATTATTAGATAGAGAATAATAGAGCTAATCATATCTAAAAAGTATTTCCTTCTCATACAAATTTTTAGGTATCATAATGGGATAATGATAGGGATTAATTATTCTTAATAAGGCCAACCTCTGATACCAATTGTTAGGTCGGATAGGGTAATGGAAGATAGTCTAGGGGGGGGGGGGTGAATAGACCATATTAAAAATTTAAACAAATAAATTTATTAATTAAATTAATTATCAAAGTTAATTATTAATGTTAATTAGAATAAAAAAAAGTAAATAATACAAGGATGTTTTTTATAGTAGTCCAGTCTAAAGTGGGCCTACTATACTCTTATACATCTTTACTCGACAAGAAATACATGTGCACTAAAAATGATTTTTATGGGTGAATTATAACCCAATTACAAAATAATTTTCTAGTGGAGGGATAACCATGACAATGGATTTTTTATGGGGAGTCACAACCCTTAAAACTTGACTTTAGACACTGATATTCATAACTCAGACAATCCTCACTTTAGATAAATGGATTCAAAACCCTTATATCCTAACTTTAGAATCCAGGAATCATGACCTGAGAAAAAAGAATAAAAAATAATGATTTTGTGTGAAAATGCATAAACATAAAAATAGAGTGCATGTGAGTGATATGAAATAGTGTTATAGACTCATAACCAGATGAATGATAAGAAAAATAATTAAAGCAAAAATACAGGTTGTTGAGGATTATATAGGATTATCTCATCTAGGAAATTTTCGTCAAAGAAGAATTAATTAATCCCTTGAGCGATCTTTCAGTTGATGAAATAGAGTGTCATAGGACGTTTTAGATTGCATAGTAGGTTCAAAGTTCACAACACTTTCTCTTTGAAAAAAAAAACAGAGTATAAAAAATATTAACGTGTGTCTTGGAATTTGTATCTTGATATCTTTTATATTTCCTACAAGAGAGAATGATATATATATAAAATAAATATTCAATAGTTTCAGCAGCTCCGCTTCCTTAAAAAAATCAAAATAAATTGAATCAAGAGCTATCATAAATATCTCCATAAAAATCATAGAAGCGTTGCTTATTTATTCTTATAGAATAAATATCTAATAAAAGCATTCAAAATAATTTGAATAAATATTCCAAAAATTTATTTAGAAATATGAAAGCATTTAATGATTTAAAAAAATGATTGAAATTCATTCAAACTTATTTAAATTTAGATAAAACATTTCCTGAATACTAACAACACAATCTGTAATTTTTGTTTGAATTTAATTTTTTTTGAAACTTCCAAATTAATGGGAAAAAGACGTTGATTTTTTTTTAATTTTTATCTCTAAATATTCCACCAAAAATATTAAAAACTCTTCAATTATAATTCTTATATTTAAATAGAATTTTCCTACTAGAAAAACCTTGTAAAAAAATTCATATACATATACTAAAAATAAATTTAAAAAAATGCATGGAATGAACAGTAACTTCAGAATGAACAGTAATGTATGGTTGATAAACCATAATTTTCACTATTCATTAATAGTAATATAGGGTATGAACCATAACTTATGGAATGAATAATAATGTAGGGTATGAACCATACTTTGTGGAATGAACAATAACATAGGGTATGGACCATATTTTGCACTATTCCTGAACAGTAATGTAGGGTTGATGAACCATAATTTACACTATTCATGAAAAATAACATAGGTTTAATGAACCATACTTTCCACTATTCATGAATAGTAATGTAGGGTATGAACCATACTTTGTGGAATGAACAATAACTTAGGGTTGATGAACCATACTTTCCATAATTCATGAACAATAACGTAGCATATGGATGATGAACAATAATGTTGGGTTGATGAAACATACTTTACACTATTAATTAACAGTAACATAGTGTATGGGTGATGGATAATAACATAGGGTTTATGAACAATACTTTTCACTATTGCGAAAGTAGGGTTGCCCGTAATTTGTGATAAAACCAAACAACATACTTTAACAAATTTCAACGAATTTTTAAGGGATCTAAACATCAGATTCAGACTTTGGTAAAAAAATACATATGTGTATAAAAAATTATTATCTTTCCAAATAATTAAGAATAAAATAAATCTGACATCTACTATTTAAAATATCATCAAAAAATAGAACCAATAACATTTAGGAAAACAAGAGTTCTGAAAAATAAAATCATAACTTCAAGAAATTTAATCACCATTCAAATGACCTTTTTAGAATTCTATGTAAACTAATGAAATAAAGATAAAATGTTAGATTTCTATAAAATAAAGTTTCATGAGAATATGATATCTTTAGATGTTGTAGTAAAATAAATATAGAAACTTTTTAAAACTATTTGCTTCAGAGTTTCTAAAACTGCATTAGGAAATAAATATAATTTATAGAGTAATAAAAATGCATTTTAAGACATACTCATAAAATAATTAAATGTACATAAATCTCTTATATATAAAATGTAATAAGAATTATAGAAATCAATACACTATATTTTAATTAATCATAAAAATAAATAAATGTTTTTAAACAAAATCACATGTAATCAAACAAAAGAAAACATGCACCTGGAAAAATAATCTCCCCAAGTAATCAAACAATTAATCAAACAAAAGAGAATACACATGAAAAAAAATTAATGGTCTAGGTTTCTAAAAAGGCTTTTTATTTTCTTGATATGAGTTTCAATTTTCTTATTTGAGAAAAAAGTGTGTGTAATTGTCACGTGGAAGTGATTTATTTCATCAACTCAAATATTTTTGAGATAAAGGTAAACTTTTCATAGGTTTTTATGTTTTTCACTGGACTAACAGTTTTCTTCTTTTTATGTCCCTTACTATTCTTTTTGTTATTATACAATTTTTTAAATTCTTTTTATAGGGTTTTAGGATTTCTAGTAACATAGAAGAAATCAAGTTGAAAGTTGTGAAGATTTTTTACAAAAAGAAGTTGTTTTTTATTTTAAAAGATTTATATTATAAAAAAATGGATACTGATTAGAAGTGTTCAATTTATATAAATGGGTCTGTTATGTAAGATTTATTACCCAACTCTCTAAAAATCTAAACCTAAAAGATCCTTGGGAATGAAATAAAATTTAATCTATTATAAAGACACTATATTAAGTAATGTTTAATGTTGGGTCCTTAAAATGCATTGGTAGGTCTTACGAGACAAAATTTCTTGGGTATTTGGTGTATGCATTGCCTATTCATATATAATGTCTTGGAATGAGGATTTAATGGTAATATTAAGATGTTCGACATTATGAATTATATCACTATGAAGCAAATTATTGTTTTTCATGTGATGATTTATGTTGTTATGTCATCCATGGATATATTATTGTTTTATGATATTAGTTACATGACATATTTGATTATTATTTATTCTTTCTATATTAATCATGACTTGTTTATTCTATAATATATTCTAATGTAATCTTCCCCTTAATAAGAATAAGATATCACCCTTTTATTTTTGTTTCATATTCCCAGGTTTCCTAGAAGTGAACTTTGAATGATTGCAAGGATATATTAGAATAAATAATAATATTTTAACTAGAATTTTAAGTTATATTTCATGTTTTTAAATTTATTTTGGGAATAATGTATGTATCTAGTCACAAAATAATACTAAACTATTGGATACTATGGGACATGAAGTTTTTTATTATGCACCGTTGTAATAATGTAACCACCAGCTCTGAGTTACTATAGTTATGGTTGTTATAGTTGGTATGTGAGAAAGTTTAGTAGAAACCTTGGGAACTAAATCTAGAACAACATAGTTGGATAACACAAAAATTATGATAAACCCTTATAATATTCAAAAAACTATTATATAATATTTTACTTATATAATAATTGTATTTTATGATTTATTTTTTATAATTTTATGAGTTAATCCAGTTCATACCATTGTTTAGAAATGATTTCTAGTGGAATGATGAAAAATTATATCAACACCCGAAACCTATAAAGGGATTTTCCTAATGATAAATTCAAAAAATACAATGATTTTGAAATTTTAGATAATTGGATTATAACTATATTATGGAAGTTTACTCAGGTTTTGACTAATAACATTAACCATATGGAGAAACCTACAAATCCACAACATGGTGAAAAAATGTTGGACCAATTCATGTGGGAACAACTACATAATTTAATGTGACCACTAATAAATTGGTAGGTGAGTAATGGATTAAGTCCATAAAGAATATAGATCTAGTTAAAATGAGAAAATTATCATGGGGGTTTATCTTCTAAAGGAAAATATTAATTAATAGTGGTCATTGATTTAAAACACTAAAGAGATGGAGAAGACAGAGAGTATGGAACAAAAAATTTTTAAGTAAATATTCTTGAAAAAAAATTTTCTCATGAGAAACAAGATGATATGTAAATTAAATTTATCAAATTAACACAAAAGGAAGAGGAAAATTTTATTGAATATGAAGATCGGTTTACAAGGTTAACAACTCAAGCCATTGGTTATGTACATAATCTAAAAAGTAAGATTGATCACTACTTTGATAGGCTAAAGAATATCCTTTTAAAGAAATTATTCTCTCAAGCATTTTAAGAATTTGAGGATATATTATCAAGTTCCACCAATATAGTGACAAAATACAGCATGTCTTATGGTTTCTAAGGAAATCAAGAAAAGAAGAGATAAGTTGAGCTATCTAAAAATAGAAACGTGGCAATAAGGAAGAAGGGAAGGGTGAAATTTCTAACTTGTAATAGTTGAAGAAAGAAACACCCTTGTATATTATTTAGGGGAATAAGAATATAATTTAAGTGTGGAGATAAATTCCATCATTCTCATGAATGTGAAGGTAAGGAAGAAGCCACTAAATAAGAATTATTTAACTATAAATAGATGGGGAACTACTCAATCAAATACCCCAAGTGTAAAGGGAATTTACCACAAAATATTTTAATGGAGAAAAGCTGTGTAAGGGTTAAAACTTCACCAAGCCCTTTATTTATCATTTTTTGGTGTCTGGTGGTGTGATATTGATTTAATAAATTCTATAAGTTGTTTTAAAATGATTTTTAATTTATAAATTAGATTTAAAATGGGTTTAAAAGTTATGGGAGTAATTTAAAAGTGTTAAAAGGTTATTTGGAAATTAATTTGGAAGTTTTAAAATGATTCTATTATTTTTTGGAAGTATTTTATAATTTTAAAATTAATAATAAACCCATTTATTAATTATTTATAATTTACTTTAATTAAAAATATAATATTTTCAATAAAATATTTACCTTTTTGCATGAAATTGAAGTTCCATAAGGGTAGGTGATGTTTTTATTTAATTATTTAAGGGAAGGTGATGATTTCATTGTATCTCATAAGTGTAATCCCCCTTTTCCCTTTATGAATAAAGTTAAGTCCTCCTTTTGAAATTTTGTGAAAAGGTAGCTTCAAAATTCTAGAGTTGTATAATGGTTCCAATGAGATTTCAATACCAACATAAGGGTATCCTCACTATTGCATAAGTTTAAAACTGAATCCCTTAGTTGTGTAAAGGTAGATATAATTTCCCATGATCTTTGTAATAGTTAAGTGATATTTCTAAAGCTCATGTATGGGTAATCCTATGTTTACATAAGGGTATAGACGAGGTCCCACAACTCACGTAAGGGTAGTACCCTACTCATATAAGGGCAATACGAATATCCTAAGGTTCATGCAAGGGTACCGTGGATTTTTTAAATCCTACATGAAGGTACCTAACTACCTAATAGTAAAACCATGTTACCCTTATGTATCATGTATGAGTTTCATAAGGGTTGTATATGTTTCTTAAAATTCGAGTTTTATCATTCCCTTCAACTTAAAAATGGTTTTTTAAATGTCCAAAATCATGGTAATTAATTATTTTTAATCATTTAAACCTAAATATAATATTTTGGGAATGTTTAATCACTATAAAATTAATTTTTCATTTAAAACCGAATTAAATGGTGGTTTAATTGAAAGGTTGAATGCTTTGGTATTTCTATATTATGAAAACGTGATCTGCTATCATTTTAAAAATACACAAACCTATATCTCAAATTTCATCTAACTCCCTCACATCTGAATGATACATAATAACTTCAATCAACCCCAAAGAGTTTTTACAAGTTGATTGAACCCCCCCTTCTTGTGAATTACTAACCTATATGTAGCATCCTCTCTCTCCCCCATCATTTTTTATAACATGAGTCCAATACCATCACTTGATAGGGGATCTAAGTTCTCTCTTATTTTCTATGAAGGTGTGTTATTATCATGATTTTTTCCATTTTGGGTGGATGGTAAGATTTTGATTAATGAATATAATTAATTGGACATAAAGAAATTGATGGGAAAGGGGAGATATTATATTCCCTTTACTTATTTCATTATATTTCTCCTTCATGATTGAGTTATAGATGTTGTTGATCATAAATTTCATTTTATACGGTGAATATGTTGTTTTATGAAATATAATTATGGAAATCACTTCACAAGAAAATGGAAAATCCTTTAAAGATGGTAATTGAACCTACTGTGTGTAAATAAGGAATTGTTGTATTGCACCATTATTTGTGGAGTTGTTCGATATAACGGTGTGTGAAATGGATGGAATAATGGGTATAGTTGTTCACTATGTTTGACTTGTGGGGATATGGTGCTGATGTGTTATACAAAGACACACAATTTATTTGAGAATGGTTTGTGGGATGGTGATTTGGATTGGTGATTTCTCGATAATTATAAAATGATTGAAAGGCGGTGAGTTCTAATTAAATGAACTTGGGTTGGACTAAATGGTTTGGGTATTGAAATACATCAATGGTAAATAGGATAATGATATTTAATTTGAATTTGGAAAGATGATAAATGAATGTGAAAATGGTTGGTAATTGATGTGGTAAAATGTGAAATATGAAATTGATGTGTGGTAATTGGATTAAATGAATCAAATGATAAATGAGTGGGCTATTTTAATGTGAAATGGAATGTATTAGTGAATTGGATTTAGTGAAAACTCAAAAATTATAGAAATAGTATAACTTCTAATTGAAAGCGGGATTATGTGGTGTGTGTGTAGAAGTTGTGTGGTGGATGCATTAGTTATGGAAGTGATATTAAAGCATGATAGTGGTGATGCAGAGGTTATGGTAGTCATGTGGTTTTGGTTGTGTGAACCCATAGGTTGGGCTTTCATGTAACTATTATACATTTTACTTCCTTTTGATTTATAAATTCACCCCACCCAAGTCACATGTTTACACTAACACCCAAATCTTTTTGGGATGTTTTCCCTAACATCTGAATGGCGTGGAATGGATTCCTGGATACCCCCTCTTCTCTACTCTCTCTTCCATGCGAGGTTTATATGCATGGGATATGATAACCAAAAGTCAAAAGTGAACTAGAAGTAATGATTTAAGAGAGGATGGGGAGGTTTATAGTGGGGGTTGTGCATGTTATGAGGAGGGAACAAGCTTTATGTACTTCATGTTCATGATACCCTAATATTCTAGTTATACGATAGTGGTTATTAGAGGGTTTGGTTTCCCATGTCTCTTCAAGTGGGATGTGATGACTAGTTTCAAATAGGGTGCCTGGTATGATGCATTTTCCCAGGTGTCTTTAGGTATGATTATACAGAAGGGATGAGAGAGTTATGACATACAACGTTAGGGAGTGGGAGTGAAAAATTAGTGGGGAAGCAGTGTAGGGTATGTTTTTATCAACATGTTTCTTCTTATGTTATTATAATTAGATGTTTTTTTAAGAAATTGAGCCTTTATGAAGTCAGGAACTAGTTGACCTAATAGGTTCTTATTGATCCTGCTATTTTTTCACTAGGGAATTAGTTTGATTTTGTCACCTTTTTACAAGAGTCCTTAGCTATGATAATTCTAATGATACATTTTATTCTCATCCTACATATACATAAATTTTTTTAGGTATCTATGGAGACTTATATAACTGATATGGACACTACTAGATGGGGCGTTGAAGCGGTTGTTGAGTTGTTACCATAAGACATGTTTTGGTGATTTACTTAGATAACTTCATTTTTTTTCATATGAAATTATATTCATGATGATATATTATGTATTCTAAATTTTCTTAAGTTATAGAGTCGTTTGGTGGTTGATATCCTATCTCTTGATCATACTTTTCATTATGTTTAAGGTAATTCCTCCCATATGTGTGACATTTTTTATACCCTTGGAGCCAGTTTCCATCTTGGGACCTACTAGAGGCTAGACTCAGGGATCATTATCTCCCTTTATCCTTTTCTAGCCTAATAGGTGTACCTTTAGAGGGAGGGGGACATGGAAAATTGGTATCAAAGGGTTATATTTAAAGATAATATTGAGCTTGGGGTTAGACACTTGTATGTACTTCATGGGTTTGTAAGGAAATGGTATCAGTAGAGATAAGTGTATGATATGGACCAGAGTGACTGACTAGGAAATGAAATTTTAGGCTCCCTATGAACTGATGCATGGAAACTGATCTCATTGAATGAACAAGTGAAGTGGTTTCACTTGTAGGGTAGATACCTAGGAAAGGTACATGCATCATTCTTTTTTGCACTAGTGTTTAAATAGAGTGAATTATTAAATTTAAAATAAATTTAATTAAATAAATCATTATTTTTTGATGAATTGGTCATATAAACTTAAGTAATGGAGTAAAACTATAATTAACTGGCATGTAATTTTTTTATGAACCTTGTTGAGACTTCAATGTTTTATTCCCCTTCCTACTATAACATACTCCTTTATAATTTGAATTTTGTTTCCAATGTTTAAGTGTGAATCTTGCTGAACTATTTTTCAAATGTTCATACTTTTTACTGAAGAATGATTAATGCATATTATTTTAAATAGTTTCTAAATTTTAGAACCACCATAAAATATATTATCTTAAGTAGATTTTATACTATCATCCTGAAATGAATTGTTTTGAAACCATGCTTATGAGTATTCTAGTTCTCATGCAAGTTGATATATTATGGATGATTTTTTATTCCTGATGCATGTGTTATTGATTTAATATAAAATTTGTTTTTGTTAATTTAAATTCTAGTATTCTCAAAGAATGACCATATTGATTATTGAAAAATTCATTCAAATTTTAGAACTTTAATATGGATAAATTTCCCCTTCCTTTTATAATGACTATATTTTTTAGTATTAATCCATTTATATGTTGTATTCTTGTGTTTAAAAATTTAATTCAAGGATAGAAATTTTGTGTCATTTTTTTCTAAATTTTGGAAAATGAAAAATATTCCCAATAGTGACCATTAACAATTTATAATTTTTGACAATCAAAAAATATATCCCATATTCCAAGTATGGTTGAGAGAATTATTATACTAGAATTTTTATACACAGATACTATACATTGAAATATGAATTTCATGCCATGTGTTGCCTTTGTGATCATGATATGTAGCTTTCATGTGTTATGAATTTATAATAAGTAAAAACGTTTTTTTGTTTTAAATTCTTTGAAAATGGTAAGTATGTTTTGTGGTAACCTGTTGAGACTCAAAATTTGTTAAATAATTTAACTTATTATTTTCAAGGCCGATAAAATATTTTAGTGTAGAAATAATAATGACTCACATGTTAATCCGTGAGTAATTTTTTTATGGGAATCATTTCTAAAGTTGAAAACATTTTTGTGGTATCTAGGAAATTTATAGTATGTGAATCATGAGCAAGTATCATGTTTAATATATTGTATTTATAATATGAAAGCATGTTATGTACTTATCATGTTGTATTTGAATATGTAAGTAAAATCATGTTACCCTTATTGAAGTATATAAGAATATTTTACTAAGCAATAAAATTTTTAAATAATGTTTTTTTGAACACGATAAGCATGAAACATAGCAATACAATTTGTGTAATTTTAATTTTTTAATCTAAGAGTATGTTTTATTTTGAGAATTATGAAATCATGTTATATATATATTATAATATTTTAATTGATCATAAGAATATATCATGTAAAAATTTTCATATAAAGTTGTAAGTATATTTCCTCGATAACAAGATGATCCTAGAATGTATTTTTTTAATCATGTTAAGTATGATTCATGAGATAACACATGTGAATTTTTTTGTCTTTAACTTGGCTGCATGTTAGAGATATTTAAATAAAAGTCATTATGCTTCCCTAGAAATGACTTGGAAATACTAAGTGTTATTTTTAGTTTCATTTTTTATTGATTTATATACCAATTCTTTACATTTCTTGCTAAAAACCTATTTCCAAATTAAAAAGATGATGTTTTAAAGTCCATTTAAGAAAAATATGTTCCATAATGAATCATAATCCATAAACCCATTATATTCTTAACTTGTAAGACTATGTGATCTATAATATGATGATTCTTGTAGTTGAGAACATGAACTGTTGCTATAATTGAGTTGTGATGATGAAATCACCCAACACCCATAAAAAGGTTAATCACTTACAGTAATTAATAAAAGAAAATGGTTTTTTGGAAAATTTTAAAATTGATGAAGATGATCTTTCTTTCCAAACCTAAATTATTATAAAATAAGTGATGAAAGTGATTCACTTCTATCTTTTTTTCTGGGTTTTTTATGATTGATCCCATGTTGGGGGTATGTGTTGTGATTTTAAGAATATGAAGAGAGGGAAACCATTTCCCAAATTAAGATGTGTTATATTATGACTCATTTTAAAATCATATGAGTGAGTCCGTACCACCAATAGTAGAAAATATCATGGTATGGTGTATGGGTTCTTTTGATTTGTATTATTTCAAAAGGTTTTTTTATTGATATACATTCTTTTGTTAGTTTATAAATGTTATATGGTGTTAAATTTAAAACTCATGGAATTAATGGAATGAACCTATAGTAAATGGAAATTAGAACATTAAATCCTTTGTAATTTTTACATGAGTATGCTTCTGGTAAGTGAAGTTTTATTAACAAACTTGTAACATTTTATAGTTGGATAAAGTGAATTGTTTAAACCCCATGTTTTTTTTTGTGATGCATATCATGTTTTAAATTGGGTTCTCTAATTTTGAAGTTATATATTGATGTTAACTTAAAGATCATGGTAGATTTGAGTAAGTTGAATACAAATATATTTAATGAAAGAATGTTACTTGTCTATATGTGTGAGTTATCATAGAAATAATGTTAAATATGAATGTTAAATATCATTATTGGAGTGTTTTAAATTTATTAAAATTATCAATTAGGTAAACATTATTTTTTATGTTTTTAATTACATTAGTTAGTGGATTAATTAAATTATACATTTAAAATACATTAAATTGATTAATTTATTCATTATTTTTATTTGTTTAACTATAAATAAAAAGTTTTTGGAAAAATTAATCTTTGAGGCAACAATTTTTCTTGAATAAACTGTGAAATTTATTTTATAAAACTTGAATTTATTTTAAAATTAGTTTTTTTTAAAATGTATTGGAAGTGTTTTTAAAAATATAGTTTTGATAAATACCTTGTTATGCATAAGGATTAAAAAGGTCCTATTTGAAGGTTTATTAACCTGTTGGATTATAAATACAGGCGACTTAGTGTAATTTTTTATTATCATGCATTTGAAATTAGCATGTTTTAATATGAAATGATATGATACATTTATATCATGTAAATAATCTTTTTTAAAACATGTTTATGTTTTAAAATACTTAACAAGTATAAATTAATTAAATTTTGTAAATAAAATATCCAAGTTTGTTAAAAAATTGTTATTAAAGCATTCTAATATACTTTTTTCATGACATGTTGGACATGATAAGTTTTTAATGTTATGAATTTAAGTTTGTTGGCATGATAAATGGGGATAAAACATGTATATATTTATCATTTTATGGAATTCTTAAGTAAAGTTATTGATGTGCAAGATATAATAATATTTTCTCTTATATGAAGTTCCATGATTTCTATTTAAATCAATATTAAGTGATAGTATCTAATGATGTTTCCTCCTTAATGAAATACTGTATTAATATCCTTGTTCCCGTTTGAGAGGTATCTCTATATATTTCTTGTATATAACACATTTCATTATGGTGTTATACATTCTTTTCACGTTCCCTTATTAATTCCTTATTTTATGAAAACACGAATAAAGGGAACATCTCAATGTCTTATTTTGTTTTATGTACTAATCAATTAAATGTTTTAAAATTCAATAATTAAAAAAAACTTAATATTTTATATAAAAATATTATGGTTCATCTATGGTGCTAGGAAGAACACTATGTCATACCCTCTTTAAAGGTAATTTTACTCATATCTCAAAAAAACCTTTTAAGTAGTTCAATTCAATACATACATGTCCATGAATTCTTATGAACATTTATTAAGTTGATATAAATAATGATGTATTATTCTTCATAATTTACATATGAAAATATAATAATCTTTAAACCAATATTTTATTCAAATTATTTTTGATATTTTATTTGGATATTCTTTGAGATAAGGTTGTGTATCCTTCTATTGGGTTCTATCATGATTATGGTTTATATTTGGTATCTTTTAATTATATGTAACACATATTAATGTACCTATTATTATGTGACCCTTGGTCTTATAATTATACGATAACCCAATGCATTGGTTAATGTTTTCATCTCACTAGAAACTGTGTATGGTGCATGGACTATTAATAGAGAACATTATGTTATGTAGTCTTGGCAGGAATCCTTGAATTATTTTAACAATGTCATGTTTTATGTTGTTTCCATCTTATAATGATTTCATGAATTATTCTATCTTAATGATATTATATTCTTTAATGTGATTATATATTATCTTACCCTTTTATGATATTCTGTTTTTCCTCTTTACCCTCACGTTTCACTTAATGTTTATTCACATACTAGGTTTTAAAACTCATCCTTTAACTTTATATAATTCCATATAGAATCCTATGAAATAATAGATGATCAATGTTATTTTAGATTACATTATGGATATTTAAATAATGATGATGTAGTTTATGTTAATGTTTATTTTTTATGTATCTAATCTCCTAAATATAGTATGTATCTTGATTAAAGATATGCATTTTTGGAATTTTTATGTTAAAAATCATGTAATAATATATGTATGAAATTTTCATTTTTATAATGCAGTATTATTATTATACCTTGTTATTGGTACATACCTCTATCAGAAAGAATAAGAAAGGAAAAAAACCACATTTACTAGAGAGAAAAACATAATTCCCAAGCTAACCATGCTGACCATCATGTTTTACATTAATCCACTTATTGGGATAATATAGGCACTATAGATGCACATCATCCCAGAATGGTTTGTCTTAGAGATATAGAATAATTATTTTTCAATTAGTTACATTTTCAATATTGACTTATCTAGGATATGGTGCACCATGAGTAAAATTGGTAATGTTTTCAACATTATTACCTTTTGGGACATATATTGGATGTAAAATTGCCACTGAATGACGACCCATTACTCTAAGTGGCCAATTGAAATTGGATGAATATGGATATATTTTATTAGATCTACATGAGAAATTGATTTTACCGCACAGTGCTATAAATAGTTTCTTAGTTTCTATAATATGAAATACAATTCAAGAAAATTCTTATCAATATAAAATTATTGATATTCAACATAATACAATGTATTACTGAGATAATAGAAACTATTTTCATTTATTATATCATTCCTTTGATAAGTTATGATACCAAGAAACCATTTTATTATTTTATAAAAAATGATGATGTTATTTCCTTCTATGACTAGATTCAATATTGATGGGTGATAATGGTATCATTTTAGATCATCAAATGCACCCTAATTATCCTTATTCCAATAATAAATTTCACGTTTCTTCAGAAAACATTTAAATTGATTTTTTTTCACTAAGGTTGGATATTATGTGTTTTATGTAAAAAATTATCCCATGTAGTCCTCTCAATTCATTATCGTTTTGAGGGGATAACATATCAAGTATTGCCTTGTTCTTTTATAGGTTTACCTAAATTCCATGATGATGTAACATAAAGCTAATGAATTTTACTAATGATTCCACAAAATAACATTACAATGAGTATATATTTAAGTCATATTAATAAAAATTATAGAAAATATATTCCAAATCCACAAGGTGATCAAAGTGATGTTGATATTTTACCACCATATTGTCCTTATATTATTCTATGGCCTTCTTCAGAAATTAACTGAAAATATACTACATGGAATTTTGGTAAGAAGTACTAAAATTATTCAAGAAAATGGGAATAAAATTATACCAGTATACCGTATGTGATATCATAATGGTTGTGGCATCCTCCTAATCTTGATACATTAAAATATGATTATAAATAAAATGCCCATTCAAAAATAAGTGGGCTTAAAATCAATTTATTTCATCGATACTAGTTCTTTGATAATGACTTGGAAATTATCATTTTTCCAAAGATGTTTTGAGTCCTTAAATTCAATAAAACTGTTAATTTCCCCATTAATTTTCTTCAAGAGGATGGTAATGGAAATCCATATTGGGCATTGAAATTCCCAAATGAAGTAGGATTTTATTAGATTATAAAATTCAATATATAACTTCACAAAATGGGTATTTTATTATCTCTAGGATTCCTTTTTATATCTATGGTTGTTGTTAGTATAACCATGTGATGAGTAACTACCTAGGTATGCAACACATGCATTTTTTTGTAATTCCATACAAATTCATATTAATATTATTTAAGTAAATAGATGTATATCTCCCACTCTTCAAGTGTAATAGTGACATTGATCAAAATATGTTGCGGATCTTATTTTGTTTCTAGATTCACTTATATAATTTTATCAACATAGTTCAATCCACCTTATTTTAATACCAAAGGATCATCGTTTATTTCATTCTTTTAATCTTATAAATTTTTGGGTATGTTAGGGATATTAAAAAAATGATATATATGAGATGAAATAAAGGCATAATTATTTCCATTTTATTATATCATTTTACAGAATATATGGTATAATCCATTTTTTATGAAACCCATATTCTATAATTAACAATTCCCAATTCCTATGTTCATATTCTTGGTTTCAATCCTAGCTAATTGAAGTGACATGTATATTTTTACTGAATATCCATAAAACCTACCTCACAATAGAGATTATCAATAGAGATACCAATCAACATATGCTATATAGGGTCCTCTACATTCATAGTAGTGGAAATAGATATGATGGTTTGTTTCATTATCTATAATAACATGGTGTCTCAATAGATCATGATTTATCACTTCAATGAGGTTGATAGGTAATACAATACCATCATCAAGATTTATTAATGGATTGAAATGGATGATTTTTAGGCCAGTATGGGTGGAAATCAATTTAATTATTTACCAATTGTTGTTTCCCTACACTTTTATAGTACATACTATCTATATACTGAGATTTATAGGATTTAAAATTAGAGTTATCAACATATATTACCCTCACTATTCCATTAATATATTATTTCAAGAACATGTGATAGGATGAGGGAGATGTTATTTTCATATAGTGCTAGATCCTTCCACTAACCATATTGGATAATGTGTCTTAAATTACCTCTATGATATTTAAATTTGATATGGGACTCTTAAATTAGGTTCTAAATTTAATTATTTAGTGTTTTTTATGCTCAATATTGTAATAAAACTAAAATTTTAAGCTATATGGAAACAAATAAACTTCACTATGACCCATATGTTGAAGGTTATAAATTGGTATGAGTTTTATTCAAAAAAATTTATCAACTAGGCATTGATGATAGTTGATATCATTAGGCTTTAAATATATATACTAAGTCCTTATGTGACCCTATTTTCTAGTTTTCTATAATTATTCTATTATAGAATTGATGGCATGATACATAATGAAACTAATCTCTATACATTATATCTTAGTTGAAACAAATTAAATCTTGAAATATTAAGGACATGAAATATCCTCAATAAGAAATTCCCTGAGTTTTTTTCAAAGGTGAAGAGTATCCAAGATTTTGATTCCATCCAATTTGAGATGAAGATACATTAAAATGAAATTATTTTGGACTAATGGTCTATGATTATTGCACTAATATTTCTCCCTGACTCGAGGCATGGGTGGACAAAGCTGAATATACCAATCACACCTTCTGATGACCTATATTGGGGGTGTCTTTGATAACTATTGGTTGATTTGACCTAACCCCCTAACCCACATTATTGTGTTGAATAAATTATTAGGTATATATTAATTATTCTAAAATTATGATTAGATTATAATGATCTATACATGTAACACCCCTATTTTTATAATATATATTTTTTCCAAAAAAATTTAATTTCTTTGACAGCTTGTGTTACATGTAACGCCAAGTTTTAATGAATTGCAATATAATATTAATATTAATATTTAAACATGATCATTAAAACCTAACCATTAAACTTGGATGAATAATTAGGAATAATTTTTTTAAAAATTAAGAGTAATAATTTTATATAATGCAATCAAATCAATAAAAAAGTACCTAGTTATTAGTAAAGTCTTTATATGTTTTGAAAATACTATTTTCTCAAAAGAAGTTTTTACTACTTTTTGTGAGAAATAATAAAATTAATATTTTAAAATTTTATAAAATTTATTTTAAAAAATAAGCTTCATTTTTGAAATCTACACGTTAAAATAATATTTCTATTAATTTTTGATAATTTTCTTCTAAAATTAATTTTTTTGATGAATAGTAAAAACACTAACTTTTATTAAAAAATATACTTTATTTATGGAATTTAAAAGATAAATTTTAATTTAATATGTATTTAAAAGTAATATTAGTTTAGTTATATATTTATTAATCCTATTTATATCAATTGAATCAATTTCATGTTGAATTTTGATATGAAAACTTTCTATAATTATTTAAATGTTCTCTTTAGAAAACCACTTTTTTATCACGTCATTGGGTTTAATTTTAAATTAATTTTTCAACTTAGATGAATTTATTTTTCCAAAATGGATTCAATATTTGGAAAAATAATAATTAATATTATATTATAAGGTAAACTTATATTTTTTTTTCAAAATGGATAGTAAAAAATGTAAAAATTAATTAACATGATTAAGGTTAAAACGAGGTTACCGGGGGTTAAACTGACAAGATAAGTGGTAAAATTACCTATAAACTTATTCAAATCCCATTTTATGGTAATATTAAAAATATATCTCATATAAGGTGCGTGAAAGATCCATTATTTTGACCCTTTTGGGACGTTTAAAATGTAGGTACACCTTTTTCTTTTCAAAAATTCTAAGTGCGTCCTTTTCCCCACATATAAATGGGAACCCCCCCTCCTATCCTATTTAATTTTATAAAACCCTTTGATTCAGAGAATAACTAAAAAAAATAAATTCCTAAAATCCCTCCTCATATCCTATAGTCCTTATTTTTATCATTAAACCCTACTAATAATTATTTAGTTGTAAACTTATAGGGGTTCTCTAAAAAAGAGGTAAAGTACTTAACCGTACGTATTCATTTAATTTATTCATATGAATAATTAAAATAATTTTCAACCATTATTATATAATAAAATAATAATATATCATATAATTTGGTGTTATTATGTTAATTTAATGACCTATACCTATCTCCTCTTCCATAAAGTGGAAAATGAAACCATTGATCGTGTGTACCGCGAACTATCGCCTCATGAATTGATGTAATTTGTTTTCTAGCACCACCTCTCATGACTAGAAATAATGATGGATTTAAGGTTTATATATGATATATATTAAATTATTATACTTTTTAAATTATAATATCTCATCTACATTTTTACAGTTCCACCATCTAGGAAATGATAATGTCACTCATGCGTACATGACGACTACCGCCTCTACTAAGCGATATGAAACATTTTTCATTTTATTTTTACAAGGATGTCAATATGGATTAATTTTATTGATATAAATTATATATATGAAAAAATAATTATTAAATATAGGTAAATTAATATTTACTTTTATTTATTTCTATTCATCGATAAAATGGAAACAACATTCATACGTACACATGTCCTATCATCTCCATGAATGATATAATTAATTTTATATATCTAAACATAATGGATTAATAAAAATACATATATAATGAATATATATGATATTTATATCATATTTAACATTATATAGATGATGGTACCATGATCAAATTAAAATAATAGAAAATACCAGACCAAAACATACATGGAAAAAGAAGAAGTTATTAACCAAAACATGATTTTGACAAGGAATTGTTAATAAATGGGTAATAAATGGTAAAAAGAAATTAATATATGGTATGGTATATAGATATATATATTTATGGTTCTATAAGTGATATATAATAAGCCTATATTTATTATATAGGAGTTTCGAACATGTACATATGAATTCGAGACTTATGGTAAGGGATTTTCAGTCTCACTTTCATTTCTTGAATACATATTTCGTATACACCCCTTGTTTCTTTTGTGTGGTGTCTATAATACAGCTTTTACATTTTATATAATTAATATAAATCATTTAATGATATTAAAACTTTCATTTTATTTTATTCTTTAATTGGTCTTATGATTCTAAACATTCCTAAGTGGTAAGGTATTTTCATCTGGCATTTATTTTTATAAGACACATTCCATATTCATAACATTTTTCTTCTATGTGGTGTATATAAATCCTATTAATTTATTTTATGATTCTTATTATGAAATTTATTGGGATTTATATTTTTATCTAAGGTTATTTCTTTCATAGTGATTATGATTCAACAGTTACCAAAGTGGTAAGGGTTTGATGTTACAATCTTATTATTTATTGGGATTGTTTTTTATTACGATCCCAAGCATGAGATATTATGATATAACTCCAAAAAAACTCATGAATATTATTTTCCTCTAGTTATTTAAAGAGAATAAATGTTTCATTCCATTTGACTCTTGTCAAGTAATTAATAGGTGGAAATAATTGTTTTTAGAAAAATAGATTGTATTTATCTCTTCGAGCAAAAATTATTTTTCTTCCATGTCCAAGTTTTAAAAAAAATTATTAAAGAAATATTTTAAAATTATTCAATTATTATTTAATGATATTTTTAATAATGATTGATTTTTTACAAAAAATTTTAAAATGAATATTCTTGTCATTTGTCCAAAAAATATCTTTTTCATTTTTACTAAAATGTGAAAGTAATCTCCATTTTATCATGTTTGGAATGAATGGTATTTTCCACCAGCATTACCACTTAGTGATATAAAACTTCTTTAAATATTTGAATGATATTTTTAAAGAATGTTTTTCTCAAATATTTTTGAAATTTTAATATTTTAATTATTTTTTTAAATTGAAAATTTTATTTTCCTCAAGAAATGTTATTAGTGATATTTTAAAATAATTTTACACCTAATACTAAATACCTTAATATAAATTAATCTTTACTAGGGATATGATCCAATGATACCATAAGAATTCTTTCTCTAGATGGTTTATTTTTATGATGACAAGATGTTTATGAATCTCATTTATTTTCAATGGGTTATGCTATGAAAAAATGATAAAAAATTTATGAAACCTATTTATTTTCCACACTTTATGATATAATGAAATAATTAAATGCTCATGAAACCTATTATTTTACATAGTTTATGTTAAGATGAAATATTTAAGAAACCCATTTACCTTTCATTGATTATGATACAATGACATTTTTATGATCATTTGTCACACATACCTATGTTTTTTATTTTATGATGGTTCATTCCATTATAAACCAAGGGAAATGATTATGTTATAACCATTAATAGTGGTATAATTATAAATAATAATGATGTTTATGTTATAAAAAAATACAATTTTCATGATAAAATAATGGATAGGTGAAGCCTATATCTACCCTCATTTCATTGGGTAATTATTAATGGTCTATGATCTTAGAGGGTGCATAAGAAGTTATCAAAATCCCAAAGGAGGGTACAAGGAAGGTAATCCGAAGACCAAAAAATAGGGTACACATGAGGTTTTACCAATCCTAAAAAAGTGAGTACATGAGAGTTCATCCCATGCCCGAAGTATGTGTAAAAGTGGTTAGCCCAATCCTAACATGTTATGAATGTCTTGGTGGGTAACCTTAACATAAGGATTTATAAGCATATATTTATGAAATAAATATATCTCTTTTGACAACTTTATATTCTCATGGATAATTTTATTTGATAATTTTATGATTCATGACATATATAATGCTATAATTTATTCCATGAATCGATTTTATGATCTCTGATATATAGGGTATGGTTTTAAAATGTTATTATAATGTTTTCATAACCTTATGCTCATGTTATGTTGATATATCCCATGTTTACTCTTACTGAGCATCTTATCTTAACCTTTATTATGATTCCTTTCTGTATGTTATGGAGAATGGTTTTAATTAGTGTATGGATAAGAAGTAAAAAATATGGGATGAAATTTATGGGATATGCTGAAGATTTTTTGTGAAATAAGAAGATTGTGTATCTATTCTCGAAATACACTAAAAGTTTACAGTCCTCATGCATTTATTTATGAAATTTATTAAATATTCATCTATTAATATTTAATATCTATATATTAAAGGTTTAGTAATTTTTATTTGGTATCAGAGAAAAGGATTTGTTAACCATTGGAAAGATGATGAAAAACATTTAGTGATGATCCTAAGAAAAATTATATGGATAATTCAAGGTTTAGAAAAATGTACTATAATTTTGGTGAATGATAGAGAAAGGGGTTTCCAAGAAATTAAATCTCTATCTAGATACTACAAGTGAATTTGGATCTTAAAAAAATATTCCTAGGGGTAATAAATTAGAAAAGGGAGTATTAGGATTTTACTCAATCCTCTCCTAATGCACGATAATGGGCCTTTCTACACACCTTGTTTGACACTCCCATGGGATATACTTTGTAAAGTCACTTAAATATTATTAAACATAATGAAGAATTTGAATAATGACCATGAAATACATAGATTAATCTTAGTTTTTCATAGATTAAAAAAAGGTGTCAAGATTTTGACATACTATAAGTGATTTTTTATGATTATGTTGTTATCCAAATATGATTATTATTTATATCACTATTCTTTTTGTTTTTTATTGATGGATGGAACCTAAAGGAATTGTGTTAATGCTAAATATAATGGAAAATTCAATTAATTTCCTCCTAAAAAACCAAATTTTATGGGATGTGGAAAGCATAATGTTGTTGTTATGATCATCAAACTTTATAAGAAAAATGTTAAAAATAAAAATGAGAAAGGGAATAATTTTCTATTTATTCCTTATTGAGAAAATTCCTACAGTCCTTTATATTTCCACTAATCCACTATTTTTCGAGAAATATATTAGTTCCATTTAAAAGTTATTTTCTATTCTCTTTTTTTATCAAGAAAAATAAATTTTGGATGTCTATCATTTAGAAGTTGGAGAAAACCAATGGTATAATATCATCAAGAATAAAAGAAACATGAATAAATTTACTCCATAGAGTGGGATGAGTTTAATACCTTATTTTTAAATAATTACTTTCCTAATATTCTTCATTGAAAATGGAGAAATAATTACATGATATAAAGTGGAATAATGAGGAATCTGTTGGTAACCATGATTTAAATATTACAAGACTTGTGATTTATGCATATTTTAATATCATCATACATGAAATTAAGGTTGATTTATTATTTAGTATCTTAAAAACAAGTATTTGGAGGATGTTATAAATAAGGGACACTAGTATATTTAAATAAATCATTCAATGTGCTATGAAGGTGGAAATAGAGATTGTAAATACCCCTAAATATCATGGTTTTGATAAGAAACTAATGATAAAATTGAAAGGAAAATCTAAACACAAAGTAGAGTAGAATATGATATTTCCTTCGCGTATAATGCGTGGAAGGAAATATGGTGGAAATTATGTTAAGGGGACTAAGACTTTTTTTATGTGTAGAATGGAAGGTTATTCAGAGAATGAATACTGAAGTGATGGGAAGAATTTATCTAATGATGCAAAAAGATATAAATATACATATAATACACCACCCACACTTAAATTTTATACAAATAGGGATTTTGGACATTATAAGAATCAATGCCCAAATCCAAGGGATATTGAGGAAAATAATCCTCAATAACCATTGATGACAATGAAAAAAGGGAAATATTTGAAATAATAGTAGCTGAAATGAGTCCTGATAATTAGGGTACACTTATCCTTCACTCCAGAGTTTTTAATTTCATGTTAGGGTTTGTATGAATGATCCCATTTAAAATATTATTTTTCATCCTTTAGTGAAATTTTAAGTGACTCTGAGCATTTATTATCTCCGTTTATATGGATTCTATAATAATGAATTCAAAATTGATATTCTATCGGTGTAGGGATGAACCCAATATTATAAAAGAAATGTTTTTTGTAGAATATAATATTTTATTTAAGGAATAAATGGTAAATTATCTTTTGGAAGCATATGTGTCTCTATGTAAGATTAACTTAAGTGTTTTTTATACTATCATGAGATTATGAGTTTAAGGTTGATCATAAGTTAAAATTATTATTCACCCATTTTGAGATTTTATGTGATGGGAGTTTATCATGATTAAGGATATTTTGGGAAACATTTATTGTAATACAACCATTTGGTTTTTATATGTTTTAGTTAAAATTTATTTGAGGAGGAATGACTTTAAATTTTTTGAACATAAGATTAAAGGCATTCAGAAACTTTAGTGTTTATATTATATTTGATGTTGATGTAATTATGGGTTATTTAAATTTGTTTATGTTATAGGAATTATATTAATATAGTTTTGGAAAATGATAACCCCCATGTCGGGCGACAACCTGTCACATCTGAAAAGGTTGCGGGTCTTGAACCTATAATCAAAGGGAGACAAGGATATATCAACTACCACTGGGCCATGTGAAACAATATTTCTAGTGGGACAACATGAAGAGAGATATTACTAAATATACATATTGATTAATAGCATTATATTAAGATAATAATAATAGAGAAGGTTCTAGGGGGATGCTATGACCATTATCCATTCCAAAATATAAATGGAAAAAATCACCAAATATTTTTTCATTAGACTCCCAAAAAAATATAAAGGGTGAAATACTTTATTGGTTGTAGTTGATATATTTATAAATTAATCACACTTTATTCCTATCAAAGAATATTTCTCTCTGGATGAGCCCCCCCATATATATATATATAAAGGAAGTGGTATGGTTGCATGGAGTACCACATTCTATGGTATCTTATCAAGGTTTGATGATTACCTCAAGTTTTTGGTGAAGTCGTAAGGAAACTATTGATGCATTGTTCATTTTAAGAACTTATTATCATCCTCAAACAAATGTGAAATATGAGGAAAAAATTCAAATGCTAGAGAATATCCTAAGATCTTATTCTATGGATTTCAAAGTTTTTTGGGATAAAAACATTCCTATGGTCAATTTTTTATAGAACGATAGATTTAACTAAAGCATTCATATTTCTCTTTATGAAGCCCATTATGTAAATAATCATAGAGCTAGAACATTTCAATATGAAGTTGGAGTAATAAAGCTATCTGGACTAGAGCTGGATGAAGAAATGGAACATAAAGTTTGATCCATTTAGCGACACATATAGAAAGCACAATGTTGGCAGAAAAGTTATACCGACAACCTCTTGTGTGATATGGAATTTGGATAATGAGTTTCTAAGAATTTCTCCACGGTTGAAGGTAATGATATTTGTAAATAATGGAAAAATAATACCTAGGTATATCGATCCCTTTAAAATTATTGATCATATTGGGACAATATCTTATCAATTGTAGCTTCCACTGAACCTCTCTCAAGTTCACGATGTGTTCCATATATCTCTCCTAAGGAAGTACATACCCGAACCTTCACATATACAGAACTTATAGGTCATACAACTAGAGATTGATTATTCTTATAAAGAATAACCAATAAAGATTATTTATCAATAAGAGAAATTACTACAACACACAACCACTCACATGGATTTTTTTGGTGAATCTAAAAATTTTAAAATGCTAAGTGGAAACCTGAGGACATAATAAGGAAAAATTATCCTCATTTTTTTGCATTTAAGGAATTTTAATGACGAAATTAATTTTAATTGGCATACAATTTTACACAATGTGTTTTTATGAAATATTTTTTTCCTAATAAATTTAATTTCTTTGATGACTTGTGTTACTTGAAACATTAAATTTTAATGAACCATGATATACTATTAATATTATTATTTGAACACGATCATTATAATTTTACTGTTAAATTTTTTTCTATGAATAAGAATAAAAACCTTTTAAAAATTAATCATAAATTTTTTTTATATAGTGAAATAATATTGATAAAAATTATTATTATTTATTAAATTATTTATATATTTCGAAAAAACTCTTTTCTAAAAAAGGTTTTTTACCAATTTTTGTGAAAAAAATAATAAATTTAATTTTTTCCAATTTTATAAAATGTATTTTAAAAGATAAAAAAATTAAAAAAAATTAAATTATCTTTGAGTGATTGTTTGAAATTTTTCTAAAAAGATTTATTTTTGTGTGAATAGTAAAAAATACATATTTATATTAAAAACATCATTTTAATTTAAAGTATTTTAAAGCTCCATTTTATTTTAATATGGTTAAAAAACTAAAATTAGTTCAATTAAATGTTTATTAAACCAATTTAATTAATTGAAATCAATTCCATATTAATTTTTTTTTAAGAAGGTGGTTCCTCATTCAGAGACCTAGGCACAATTTATTAAAAATAGAAAAAAGTATTACAAGAGTCTGAAAGATGGAATTTTATTACAATATTTATCAAAAAGAGGAATCAAATTCCTAGTAAAGTCATCCTTCCAAGTTATATTCTGGTTGATTCCTTTGTTAGAGAGCCTGTCTACAACCATGTTAGCTTTATGAAAAGCATGTGTAGCGATGTAATTGATTTCCATAAGTGAAGAAAGACAATTCATCCAATTGGTAGTGAGAGGCTAGAAAAGATGGAACACACCATTCCAAATAGACTAGACAATAGTGGTTGAATCACTTTCAATCCAAATATTGTTCCAACCCTTTTGCTTTTCATAATCAACCTCATAGATAACCCCCATAATTTCCACCTCCATAGACGAGGCTGTTCCATATCCTCTAAAGAAGCATCCATGACATTGTCCAAGAAAGTCTCTGAAAACAACACAACAACCTGTAGGACCCAGGTTTCCTTTAAATGCACCATTGACATTCACTTTGATCTATCCTAGAATCGGGACTTGACAGAAAACCTCAAAATTTCGTCTAGGATATCTATAAACTCCATCAATACAAAGACGATGAATGATCTCAAATTCTTGAACATAGTTATCACAATATGCTTTCTGAATCGAGGTAGAATCTCAAATAGCAATGAGAATCTTCATCTGACCTACATTAAGCTTAAATGAGAAATTATTATACATAATACTATTTCTATCATACCAAATCACATGGAGGATCTCATAAACTACAGTCAAGAAGATATTCTTGATTTTTTTGGAAGATTCAAACTCTGCACATCACTACAGTTGTAAGTTGATTGAATCATTGAGTAACCATCTATGATTAAACATGTCAAGAATATAATTCCAAAGAGCTGAAGCAGTAGTGCAAGACAAAAACATATGATTTGTATATTTTCTATGTTGTCTACACAGGAAACACTTACAGAAAAGTTGGATCCCAAAAGTTTGAAGACAAACTTCAGTTGGGACTCTATTGTGCGTAACATGCCAAACCAAAGTAAATCTCGAGGGTTTAATCCAAGGTTTGTTGAAATAATTTAACAAAAAAAACTGGAATTATAATTTATGAAGTTATGTTTTTAAAAACGTTGGGAATCAAGAACACCATTATGAGAAGGTTGCCAGATAAGAAAATCACTAGAGTTGGAGAAGGGGTAGTTATCAATAACATGATTGATGTTATTAGGTAGGTTGATGTTATAAGTGTACAAAACTTCCCTTATGGTGGAATTGGTGTTGACTGGTAGAGAAATGGAAGGAACCAAGGTTATTAAAGGAGAACTAGTCCAATTATCAAACTAAAAATTCATGAAGGAATCAATACTAACCATTAATCTAGAATTTTTCATGATATTTGTGAAATATTTTCTGATGGATGGCCATATTGAAGAAGTGATAAAATTCAAATTTCTATTCTTTAGTTTAGTCAGAAATATATTTTTAAGGAAAGAAATGGAATCAGAGCTATTATGAAGCAACCTCCAAGTAAGCCTAGCTTGAAGAGATTCATTGAAAAGCTTAAGATTTTTGATTCCAAGGCCACCTTTGTCTAAAGGTGTACAACAAGTATCCCAAAGAATGGTCACAAACTTCCTTTCAAGAATTATTCCACTCCATACAATTTTTTTAAGTAAACATTTATTTTCTTAAGAAGACCAGTATTCCATTTGTAAACCATTAACAAGTAGACCATTTTAGAGACTATTGGGGATTTCATAAGACAGATCCTGCCAGCCATAGAGAGGGATTTACCCTTATAAGATGAGAGTTGGTTTATAATTTGGTCAACAATGTTGAGAAAGTAGCTGGATTTTGGTTTACCCCAAAATATGGGGACTCCTAGATAGGTAAATAGAAAGGACCCTTCTTTGATACCTAAATTATTGATGATAGTACCTTTCCGGTTAGAATATAAATTTTTACCAAAGAAAATAGAGGATTTTTCCAGTATATAGATTGAACAGAGATGTCTTCATAGTGAGTGAGATCATTTTTAAGATTTTGAATATTCCTTTTGTCGCCTTGTAAGAACAAGATGATATCATCAGAATATAAAAGATGTGTGGGAATATATAAGTTCCAAGAAGCCTGAATAGGTTTAAGCTTATTTTGGTAAAAAAGGCGAGTGAGCAATCTGCTTAGGTAATCCTCTACAATGACAAAAATAATGGCATATAGAGGGTCTCTTTGTCTAATACCCTTGGTGTAGTTGAAAAAACCCTTAGGGTCACCATTGGAAAGAATGGTGTAGGTCGACTTGAATAAATAGTTTATCATACTGATAAAAGAATCACTAAAACCAAAACTCTTGAGAACTTTAAAAATAAAACCCCAATCCATGGTGTCAAAGGCTTTCCTAATGTCAAGTTTAATGGTTATACTACCTCCTATTATGTCTTTTTTTAAGATATTAGTGCAATATGAAGCAAGGAAAATGCAATCTTGAATAGCCCTACCCTTGATAAAACCAAATTGATTCCAAGAAACAATTTTATTACATATGATAGAAAGTCTATTAGCTAGAAGTTTCGAAATAATTTTAAAAAGGGTGTTAATGAGAAAAATATGATGGAAAAGATGAATCTCAGAGGAATTTTCCACTTTAGGAATTAAGGTGAGGAATTGAGAACTTAGGCCCTAAGGGAGGATACCATTGGAAAAGAAATATTTTGCAAGATTACAAACGTCTAAATGAATAACCTCCCAGTAATATTGGAAGAAACCATTGTTGAAACTGTCAGGACATGGGGCACTATCAGGGTTTAGGCTAAAACTAGTGTCTTTGATTTCATGATCAAGAGAGATTTCTTAAAAGATAACCATTGTCCTCCACATTTACCATAGTTGGAATCACATCAGGAAGGAGGTATTTGTTGACATCTGGGCCATTGAAAATATTATGAAAGTAAGAGACCACATGATTATCAATAGCATACTCAGATTCAATAAGGGTGTCTTCATCCCTAAGAAAGGCAAGAGGCCTAAAAAAATTTCTAATTATTTGGAGTGATTTGTAGAATCTAGTATTTCTATCACTGTCGACAAGCCATTTAGATTTGAATATTTTCTTACGCATGTTGTCCTTAAGGACAAGAAGAGTATTGAGCTTTATAGAGGTATTTATTTCAAGCTACGAATCCAAAGAAAAGTTAGAGAAAGTATTGGAGTTTTTAATTTGTAGAAGCTCATTTTGAGAGAAGATATCTCCATGTCAATTTGTTTGGACTTGGAACTACACCATCCCTTAAGACATTGCTTAAGGTGTTTTAGTTTAGTGATACAAGAAAAATAATCATTTTGATGCTTCATGCTTTCCCAAAGTTTCTTAATGATTCTAGTACATTCAGGTTTAGTGGACCAAGAATTATTAAATCTAAAGGGAAGAATAGGTTTAATATTTTTTGTGAAAAGACTGACAAGAATGGGATGATGGTCTGAGTTAAGATTAGGTAAGGAAATACTTGAAATTTTATCCCATTTATCAAGAGCAGGGGTCTATAATGATCCACATTTTATCCTTTTTTTCATGTTTAAAATGCGGATACACCTTTTTGTTTTAGAAAATTACAAGTATGTCCTTTCCCCCACTTATAAAAAAGCACCCAATCTTCTATCCTTTGGACACATCCAAAACAATTTTTTAGAAAATACCTACCCAAATAAATTTATTAATTTTCACCTCACATCGTGTAGTCATTATTTTTATTAGTAAACCCTCCTATGAAGGATTTAGTTTTAAACCTATAGGGGTTATCTAAAGAATAAGAATAGTCTTTAACCATGAGTTTGAATTTTATTTTTCCCCCAAATCCTTAAAATATTTTTCAACCATGATGATGTAATAAAATCACAATATCTCATATTATTTGATTTTATGATATTAATTTCATAACCTATGTATATATCCTCTTTCATCAAGTAGGAAATGAATCTGTCAATCGTGTGTATGATGAACCTACTTCCTCACAAACTCATGTAATTCATTTTATATCAAGACCTCTAATAGATGTAAGTAATGATGGATTTAATGATTATATATAATATTAATGATATTATTATACTTATTGAATTATAATATCACATAACTTATCACTAGGTTGAAAGGTGAGAAAGTACATTAGAAAGAGCATTGTAATTTCTTAAAAAATGCTCTTTATGATGTACTTTATTATGATGATGCTTTGTTATTTTGTATATTTCCAACATCATGAGTTATCTGAAACACTTGTGATCTAATATTTGATAAAGTAAAATATGGAGACAAAGTTTTTTCAAGTCAAACAGAATAAGAGAAGGAATTTTTAACAGACTATGATGATGAAGAAAGTCAATTGGAATGACCTGGGGAAGAATGAATTCAAATTAAGAATTAGACTGGAAAATAATACTGATTAATTAGAATTAAAAATCATACTGAAGAATCATACTAAAGAATTAGAATGAAGAATTGAAATGATGAATCAAAATGATGAATCATAATGAAGAATCAAACCGATGAATCAGATTAAATAATATTACTAATGAATTAAACTAAATAATCATACTGAAGAACTAGACTGAAAAATTGGGCCAATGAATCAGATTGAAGAATCATACTGAAGAATCATAATGATGAATCAGAATGAAAATTTTTGATAAAGTTTGAAGCAAGATTAATATTCAGGAATATTTAATAAGTTTTGATAAGAATAGAGAAGATTTGTGAAGTTCTAAAGAAGTAAATAATGAAGATGAAATGAAGGTTAAATTCATGTTTAAGGAAATTTGGTTATGTGGGAAACAATTTTTAGATTCCCTCCCTAACCACCTTTGGAAAAACCATAAAAAATAGGGAGTACATTATACTTTCTAACTATGAAGTACTATTCAAATGTGAAGAAAGAGAAAACACTAAATGTTTAGGAAGAGAGAATATGTTTTTGAACAGAATATTCCTAAGGATTTTTTCTAGAAATAAGAAGAAGAATATGAGGTTACTAGATCAAACAAAGAAATTGGACACAGTTTTTTAGGGAAATTTTAAACTGGTTTAGAATTTTTTTGGAGTATTTTTTATTATCTGTTTTCCAGACTAAGGAACCTGACATAAGAATTAGGTTGAGCCATCAGACTGAGTATTTGTACAAAGTAAAAAATTTAATTTCTTACCTGCTATTGGGTAAGAAAGTGAATAACTATTGTTTGAAGAATTATAATGTTTAAGTTGATACGGTAGTGTAATTATATGTTTTTAACAAACTTTTTAAGGTTTAATTACTTATTACACAAACATGTTTTACATAATTTGTGATATAAGAATCACATGATATATTTTATTGATCATAGTGATATATAAGTGAAAGGGTATATCCTAATTTTTGTATCAACATAAAATGATTTTTATAGTTGATTGTGTGGTATTTGATTGTTTTCAAACCTTAACAAGGATGTAGCTACTCTTATTGAGTTGCAAACCTTGTAAATACTTATGTTCTAATAGATGTGTGGATGTTTGATTTTCAACAATGTGATAGATCTTTAATAGAATGTGAAGGTTGTTTAAAAAAATGAAACTTAAAAGAAAATGATATCACCGATTCACCCCCACCCCCACTCAGTGATACATTGATCCTAATTGGGATTTAAAAATTGATATCAGAGAAAAGGTTCCCTTTGTTTACTCTTTGCTGAAGTGTTTGAAGAGAAGTTTTGATAGAGAATATGAATTTTGTGAACAATAAGGGGATTCTGGTGTTTGATGTGAAGAACTATCATATCTTTAATGATATAATTTTTCCTTATCATATTTAACTTGGGTTTGATGTAATTAAAGTAGCTATAAATGAATTTCCTCCTATTTATGAAAATTTTCCTCTTACATCAGTAGATAAGAAGAATATTGAGAATAATGGAAGAGCTAAGAATTCATTACTCTCATCACTTTATGAAAGTGAGTTTCTAAGAGTGAAGGTACTTTCTATTACTAATGGTATTTGGGAAAAGATGAAGAACATTTATGAATGCAATATAAAGGTGAAGAAATCCAACTTACAAATATGGAGGAAAAAGTAAAAATATCTAAAATGGGTGTGTTTTAATATGTTGATGACTTATTTACAAGGGTGAATTATATTTTTAGTATCATCAAATACCTTGGTGAAAATTTAAAATACTAAACTATAGTTGAAAAGATCATGATAATTCTTCCTGATAAGTATGATCCGAAAGTTTCAAATTTGGAGGATAGAGATCCTAAGACTCTATCTCTCGATTTTCTTCACAGTACTCTCATAAATTATGAAATGATAAGGGAGAAAGTTATAAAAGGAAAAAACTGAAGTTGATTAATAAATTTACTTCAAGTATTCCAAGAAAGGATTGTATAAGAATATTTTTGAATGATAATAAGTTAATGAATCTAAATCCAAAAATTAGGTATGAAACAATCTTTATAATTCCTATAATTATTTTCTAAAAATGTTAAAACAAGTACAGGAATGTATAAAGGTGAATTTCCCTTGATATATTTTGAATGTGTAGCCATTGGATACTTTTATTCTAATTGTCCCCAAATAATGAATAAATATTATAGTGATGAAGATGTTAGAAGATCAAGAAAATATTTGAAGAAACATGGTAATAAGTCTAAATATTTTTTAAGGGAAAATATAGAAAGTTTTCCAAATCCAAAAGGACAAACTTTTTGTCTGAATATGATGAAGATGAAGATAGTGAAGTTAAGTCTGAAAAATTTGATAAAGTTACTAGAGAAAATAATTTCATTCCAAAAGTTAATGAAGAATAATTTGGAAGTAATTATTCTAAAGAAGAATTGACAGATCTTTAATTTTATCTGAAGAGATATTTGAAATAATGTATTAGAAAGGTAGTAATACATGAAAAAGAAATTAGTAATTTGATTAAGGAAAGTCTTACAATATACAATAAATAATTTATTCTTAAATAGAAATATAAGTTACTTGAATAAGTTGGTTATCTAAAGAAGTATATTGAGAATGAAAATAATTATAGTGAACATATTAAAGTAAAGTTAAATGAAAAGGAAGAATAACTACAACTTATTAAACAAAAACATTCTAAAGATGAGAAGGGAGTTACCAGTTTTTATAATTCTATATCTAAAGTTAGTGAATGTTATGGGATGGGTCAACTTGATAATTATAAAAAATTACCTTCAAAGGTTGGAAAGAAATTTGAAAATGTTCCCAAGAAGAAAAAGACTAAAAAATCATGTATATTCCTAAAACCAACAATGTTATATGTTTAAAAGTTTCTGAAAATTATGATTCTAAAAAAAAAAAGATTATACCACTTATGATTCTGATAAGGTTGGAAATATATATAACCTAAAGAAGAAGATTCTGAGTGATAACATAAATTTTGGGGCACAAAATAATTCTGATGTGAATAATAATAAGTTTCTTTGAGAAAAATGTTCACAATTCTGGATAGTGTGGAAGATATAGAAGAAAAAATTCTTTATATGGCCAATTTTGAATTATGGTGGATTCAAGAATACATATAATATGTTTTGGTTCAATAAACATTACTACAATTGTTCTATTAGTTATATAAGGAAAATATCATGAAAGAGTTAATCCTCTCAATGGAAAAAATATGAGAAGGATTTCTTAAGGATTCTCTAAATGTTGAAAATAGATTCCAACCTTTGAAAACTATTTCTGATAGATTCAAACAACCTGTAAATATTGAAAACGTTTTTCTTATCTTCTTACCAACATAAATTTTTTTTATAACAATTCACATAATTCATAACTGAAGAAATATAAAGGGAAAGAGAAATCACTTATTATTGAAAACTATATCAAATCTAAAAAAGGAGAGTGACCCTATATCTTGGATAGTGGGTGTTCTTCCCATATAATAGGAGAATTGAAATTATTGAAGAATCTGAAAGATTCCAAAGAAGTAATTTTCACATTTTAAAAGGATGAATCTCTTTGAGTAAATGGTGTTTTATCCACTCTTATTGGGGAAGAAATTTTGAATTCCAAGAAATATTTGTTTGTTGATGGGTTTAAAGAAAAATTGTTGAGTGTTTTATAAATCCTTGATGAATTATATAAAGTTTTTTTAGAAAATAGGGTTTTTTTGAAAATAGAGGAATATGGGAAAGTTGTTACAAGAGTCCAACACACAAAAGGAAACTTGTATCAAGTTAATGAAGTTAAAAAAATCTTTTTAAACAAGAATGATGAAAGAAAATAAATTATGGAATAAATGTTTGGGACATATGTTTTATAGAAACATGATAAAATTATGAAAGTGAGACTATTTATAGAAACATGATAAAATTATGAAAGTGAGACTATTTATGTAGTATTCCAAATATATCAAGAAGAAGAGATTAGTGTTGCACAATTTTACAATAAGGGAATATTATAAACTCAATGCATAAAAAAGGTTATATTCATTCAAATAAACCCCTAAAACTAAGTCATTCAGAAATCTATGGGAAAATGAGAAAATAATAAAATTTTAGAGATAATTAATTAATTTATTTCATTGAATATTTTACTCGCATTACTTGCGTTATGTATTTAAAACATAAGTAGGATGGTCTGAAGATGTTTAAAAGTCTCAGGAGAAGAGCAGAGAAGAAATGTGGGTATTTTTTGAATAATTTGAGAATTGAAAATAGTGGTGAGTATAAGAATGAATAGTTAAGAAATTATCTTAAAAAACAAGTAATTCAGTATGAGTTTAGTATGCCATACACGCCATAATAAAATGGTGTTTTTGAAATAATGAATAGAAGTTTGGTTAAAAGGGGCTTCACTTTGTTACTTGAATATGGTATTTCTGATTACTTTTGGAGGAAATATATGAGCAATGCTATTTATATTTAGAATTGATGTTTCTATAAGAAAAGTTTTGATATGACTCCTTGCGAAATGGTTTATAATAAAAATCTATGTATGAAACACTTAAGAGTTTTTGGGAGTCCCTGCATCATAAAGAACAAAAGTGGAGACCTTTTAATGTTTGATGAGTGAGGTGCATATGTAATCATTCTTGGATATGCTTCAGGAGGAAGAGGATATTTTTTTTGAATAAATAAGTATGAATAATTATTGATTATATTGATGTAAAGGTTCTTGAAAATGATGAGGAAGATGTTTCACAAGAACATGAAGATGAGGAATATGAATAGGTTGAAGTAATTTTTATTAATGAAACTGGGAAGGATTCAAACTATTGTAATCCTAAACATTCAGAATAATCATACTCGACTATTACCCATGATGAGCAAGAGATTAAAATATCTCATCCTAGGATGAGGAATCAAGTGGAAGCTCAAAACATAATTGGTGATGAAAACCCAAATGTTCAAACAAGAAGAAAATAAAATTTTATTACACATACTTCTTTATATTAAAAAATTGAGCCAAAGTATGTCAATGAATATTTTGAGAGTCAAAAATATATTTAGGCTATGAATGAAGAGTTAGATTATATTGAGAATAATTAAACATGAGAACTCGTACCTAATCCAAATGGAAAAAATCTTATTGGTACAAAGTAGGTTTTCTAGAACATGTTGAATTAATATGGTGAAGTTATAAGAAAAAAATAATGATTTTTGTGTAAAGTTTACTCAAAGATTTAAATCATTGATTTTGATGAAACTTTTTCTCTAGTATTAATGATAGAAACAATTATAATCTTTCTTATTATTGTTGTACAATGAAGTAATAAAATGTTTCATTTGGATATGAAGTCAACTTTTATCAATTTGGAAATTGATGAAGAATTGTATTTTAAAAAACCTCGTGGGTTTTTTATTGGGAAGGATGAATGTTATGTGTGAAAGTTAATGAAATCCATGATTGGTCTAAATAAGTATCAGTGGACTCGGTATTCCAAATTGGTAACTTCTCAAGGAAATTAAACTTTAATTAAAGGATGATTTGATATTAATCTATACATAAAATAAAATCAGGATGTTTCCTTCATTTCTATTGTTTATTTTAATGATATAATCTTTTATAAGAATAATTAAAGACCTTATAAAAGGTTTTCTAAATAAATGAAGAATAAATTTCCATGCATTGTGAAATGAGATACTTTCATGGGTTACAGATCTCACAAAATAAGAAATACATATTTCTTTCTCAAGAAAATTATTTTAAGTAAATTCTTAAGAAGTTTTCCATATAAAATTAGAAACCTGTTTCCACATCAATTTCAGTGGCAACCAAGTTGAAAAAAGATATATAAAGTAAGGATGTTGACTCCAAATATTTTCAAAATCTAATTGAAATCTTTTTATATCTAACTGCTCCAAGACCAATCATTTTTTATTTACTCACCTTATTTGAAAGGATCTAGAGTAATCTAAAATAATCACATCTTATGGCTAGGAAACTAATTCTCAGATATATCTAAGGCACAACATATTTGGTAATCAGATATTACTGCTAAAAAAGAATCAAGTTATTTCAGTATTCAGATGCTGATTGGGAATGAAGTGTTGATGATAGAAGATCCACATCTGGTGGTTTTTTCTTTCAAGATAAAATTTTTATTAGTTGGAATACTAAGAAATAAAATTCAGTAACTCTTATAATGGGTGAATCTGTGTATATTTATTTTACTCAATATGCTACTCAACTTATATAGATAAAGACTCAACTGGAAGACTTACTTGTGGAGGTAAAGTTACCTATGATCTTTGGTTGCGATAAACAGAATGTTTTAAACCTTATGGGAATTATAGTGCAACATTATCACTCAAAACATATTGATATCAAATATCACTTCATTAAAGAGCATGTGGAGACGAATAAACACAAGCTGGAGTATGTTCCTTGATCAGATAAAGTTGCCGACATATTCATAAAACCTTTTTTGAAGGATTTTTTTTAAGCTGAGGTTCAAACATCGACATCCAAACTCTTTCTCTTAAAGGATATGGTACGTGTGTTTGACCCCACTCTCAACTTTTCTTTGGATACTATTATCAAGGGGGATAAATGTTTCATAAAACTATCCATTGATATGTTCTAAAAATTTTGAGGAAATATATATATAGTGGGAGCTGTGGGTAAGCTGTAATCTCAACATATAAGTTTGTGAAAAATTCTAACATTTTTTGGAGTGGTTTTAGGAAAAATATTGTTAAATATATGTGGAATATGTAAGGAAAGAGGAGAAGAAATATGATAAGGAAAGTTGGAAAGATGAAAAATTATCACGAGTAACTACTTTTGGAAACATGGTTTTGGTGTCAATGATTTTTGTTTCCTATAACGAGTTAACTCACATGGGATTAGATTTATTGATAATTAATACATTTATTAAGTTAAAAAAGTTTAGTGATTTATAAACATTAGTTGAAAATAAAATCCAAATGGTGATATTGTTGGGACCATGTTGGGAGAAAGTGGTTTTCAGATGCTGGATGAATTTTCTGATGAATAATTTGTCTTTTGTTGTCAAGAAAATTAAATCACCTCACATTGAATTTCATGGTGATCGGATGAATTTTTTATTGTTTTAGAATATTGGAATAAGATTTTGTAAGAAATCATAATGAGACAAAGAATTGATAAGAAAATCAACTCAGACTCAGTTTTGTTAAGAAATTCCAATTGAGATATAGTTTTGTTAAGAAAGTCTATCAAACTCAACTTTGTTAATAAATTTTGTTTGTCATCATGGTTTGAAGATATGTAAATTTGGATAACATTACAAAGTAAATATGGAAATTATTTTTTGTATTGTAGGTTTCAAACATCATAAGTTTTCTAAAACACTTTTGATCAATGTTTTTTGAAATTAAAAGATAGAGAAAAGATTTTGTAAGACAATCAGACTGAGATGAGGAAGTCGCAACAGACTATTATAAGGAACAAAGTTAATTGGACTAATCTGAAGAAGAGAGAATTTTAATGAAGAATCAGAATGAATAATTGGATTGAAGAATTGTAATTATGAATTAGTATGAATAATATGACTGCAAAATCAAACTAAATAATCAGATCGATAAATCAGACTGAAGAATGATATTGAAGAATTGAACTGAAGAATCAGATGGAAGAATCAGACTAATGAATCAGACTGATAAATAAAAACTAATAATTTAACTAATGAATTTGACTAAAGAATCTAAATAAAGAATTGGAATGATGAATGAGATTGAAGAATCAGACTTAAGAACCGAACTGAATAATCAAACTGAAGAATAGGAGTGAAGAATCCAACTGATGAATCAGACTAAATAATTAGACTGAAGAATCAGGATGAAGAATTAGACTTAATAATCAGAGTGAAGAATCAGACATAGGAACTGGATTGAAGAATCAGACTGAAGAATCATACTAAATGATTCGAATACAAAATCAGATTGAAGAATCGAAACGAAGAATAGACTAAAGAATCAGACATAATAATTGGAATAAAGAATTAGACTGAATAATGTTTATAAAGTTTGAAGAAAGATAAGATTATGAGAAGATTAAAAAAGTTTTGAGAAGAATCTATAAGAGTTGATAAGTGCTGAAGATGTAAAAAATAAATCTAAAATGAAGGTGACATTTCAGTTTAAGGACATTTGGTTAAGCGAGAAATTTTTTTAGATTCCTACCCAAACCACCTTTGATGCACCTATAAATAGTAGTAAGTACATTTTACATCTTGAATATGAAGTACTTTTCACATGTGAAGAAAGATAAAGCACTAAAATTTTATGAAGAGAGAATAAGTTTCAAGATAGAACATTTATGATGAAGTTTTTTTGAACATAACAAGAAGAAGTAGGGTTTACTAGATCTTACTGAGAAATCAGTCTTAGTTTTCTGGGGAAGCTTAAAAGTGGTTCAAAATTGTTTCTATAGTATTATTTCTTATATGTTTTCCAAACTGAGGAATCATATAAAGGAATCAGACTAATCTGTTAGACTTAGTTGTTGTACAATGTCCAAAAGTGATGTTCTTACCTGCTGATGGGTAGAAAAGTAAAGAATTGTGTTCTAAAGAATTATATAGTGAAAGTTGATAATGAAACATAGTAACATGTTTTGAACCATCTTTTAGGTTTTCATTACATATTACATAAACTTATTTTACCTCATTTGTGCTAAAAGATACACATACACTATTGTATATATGAAAGTGCTAAACAATTATAAGGGTATATACTACTTATTGTATCCACAAAAAGGATTGGTTTATAGTGGATTTTGTGGTATTGGATTGTTTTCAAACCATTCCAAGGACGAAGATAATCTTATTGAGTAGTGAACCTTATAAATACTTGTATTCCTATGGATGTGTGAATGTTTTTTTCAAAAAAGAGATAGATATTTAATAGGAGGAAAAGGTTGTTTCAAAATAATGTAAACTTAAAAGAAATGGAATCACTGATTCAACCCCTCCCCTACTCAATGATACATTAATCCTGGCTAGGAATTAACACATGAGAGGTTATCCCAAACCCAAATAAGGTACAATAGTGGTTATCCCATTCCTAACATGTTATGAATGTCATTGTGGGAATCCTTAACATAAGGTTTTCTATGCTTATTTTTTGGCCACAAATATATGTCTTATGACAAAGTTATGTTCTCATGTATCATGTTATTTGATTCCTTTAGTAATCATATCTTATTAACTACCACAATTTATTCCATGACTCAAGTTTATGTTCTATAATATTGAAGGTACGGTTTTCAAATGTTATTATCATTTTCGCATTACCTTTTTCTCATGTTATGTTGATTTCCTCCATTTTTACCCATAGTGAGAATTCGAGATCATCCATTATTATGTTTCCTTTTCATAGTTTACTGATCATGGTTTTGAGTAGGGTATTTCTATAAGTTTACTATATGGGAATACCCTTATGGTAGATATTGAGGATATTTCATGAAATAAAAAGATTGTGTATCTTGTCTCCAAAGACACTAAACCATTATGGACCTCAGGCATGTATTTGTGAAATGTATTTAATATTCATCTATTAATATTTAATATATTTGTAAGAAAATCTTGGTTCATTATACAAGATTATTTATGATGTAATAAATGTTCAATATGATATCATTGAATAACCTATCTTTAAGTCTCAACTACCTATACAACTTTAGTGGGAATAAACTATAACCATCTTTACACACATTAAAATATTTTCCTCAACCTCTATATTATCCTCCATGATTATTGATAAGAAAATCCAATTCATGTGAGTCATACCCATTAACAAAGGGGTCTTTTAAGTGGATGACATTGACTGCCCCATATCACAACTCCTTATTTGATGAAAATTTTATTTTGTGGGGTGGTTCCCATCCTTCAGGTTATGTTGGTAGGAAATCTTGGATATACATGACTAGATTTGACACCATAAATGTCTATTATTAATACATTTTCTCCTCTTTGATGAATACAAAAACTCTTGGGAGACTTTGAATATGGATATATCACCTTTGGTATCACAAGGTCAATTAGGGTCCTGATTATTTGACTAAATAATGCCCTGGTAATTTTATATTCTCAATTTATTGATTTTCTATTCATCTAATAATTTTTTTATATTTCTACTTAGGGATTTGTTCCACTTTCCTTCTTCTTCTAGAGGAATAATAGTGATACATGTCGCTAGAGCTCAGCATTTACCCAATATTATGTTCCTAGTGTCATTCAACTTCATTAGAATTTCATTAAATTTAAAACACTATTATATATTATGCTTAAATATCAAATTGAAGGGGTTTTAATCAATGTTATTTTTTCTTGATAATTCATTGGGTATCATTATTTTTTATATATAACCAAATTTTTATTTGGGGTGGAAATGAAAAATCATATAACCTACTCTTTCTATATGTAATAAAACCTTTACTTATAGTATTTGAACTTTAAAAACTTTTTCAACTTCTTTTTATAAAAATAATGATGTTACTTTTACTACTAGTATTCAAGAGGTGGTACAACAAGATATTGATTAGTATTTAGGGATGTAATAGGTATCGTTAATAAGTTGAGAAACATGTTTATAGTTTCTAAATTACAAAATTTATTTAAATATTTTGATAATGTTGAACATGATTTATATTTTTAATGTTGAATGGAATATTATAGTTTCTATGCTACTATTGAAAATTAGTAAAATACTTCTTGGTATTTCATGGTAATGGGTAGGGTTTTTCAAAAAATATTGAATATTCTCAAGGATATCTCTAACAACTACTCTAAAAGAAGTTACATGTTCAAGGAATAAGTTAATCCTTTTTACCTTTTAATAAAGTATAAAACTCCCTCTCATTTTTACATTTTTTGAAATTTTAGAGGTTCCGGATAATAATATTTCTTAGTGTTGGTCATAATTAGTAAGGGTTCAGTAATATTAGATCTTTTCAACTAAGGATAAACCCAACCCGTAGGTTGTTATAGTAGAAAAATGTTTGATATTTAAAAATTTGAAAGAAAAAAATGAGTTTTTTCGATTATAAGTGATTTAATTTTCCCATAATGGGTTTTCATCAAGATAAAAAATGTTTGAGGTATTACACCAGATCTACCATTCCATTTAATAATAGTAATTTGATATTCACAAAGTTGGATATAGGATGAATCATGTCTACCCACTCAAGATATGAATTCTACTCTTGTTACACTAGTGCACGTCACCCCTCCATAGAATTAATCTAGGTAGAAGTGGACTTAGTTGAGTCAAAGTGTTTTAATGGAACGATTTTATAAGATAACACCCAATTAGAGGTAGTGAGTGGAACCTGATAATGTTGGTTCATCTATAACTTCTATTAAAAACTTGATTGTCTTTTCCTTGGGTGTCTCACATGAAATAGATACGAGTACTTCCAAAATTTAGGGAATTACTAATAATTCAAAGCCACCATGGTAAAATAAACAATATTTCTAGGACCTAGGTTCATTAGATGACTATAATCATCAATTATTAGTTAATGAGTTCCTTTTTATTGAATGGGTTTTACTATATGTGTGATATTTTACATGGAATGAGTTCTAATTAGTAGGTATGTTACATTTGTAATTTTATTTAATGATTCACCTCAACTTATCTAAATAAAAATCATAATAGGAAATCATACCATTAATAAAAAGATTCTCATATTCTTCAGGTGATTAGTGGTTTTTGGATGAAGATACACCATTAAATTTATCATTATTTGAATAATTCAAAGTAGGTGGTAGCTGAATGTTCTAAGGAGAACCTAAATAAAGTGTCAAACAATAATTTTGAGTGTCGATTCCATTTTTAAAAATCTCAGTGAGCATCAAATTCTAAACACAAGACCCCAAATTTTGTTTCTCAACTTCAGCATCATGTTCTATGTTTTTTTTGGGATGACATCAATAACATTCACTAATAAAAATCATATATTTGGAGTTAAATCATCATCTATATCAGAGTATTAAGAAATTTTATCATCCTATAAATATCTTATGAGGTATAGATCATAATCCTCATTGATTATTATTTTCTTAGAAGACCATTTTGATATATAGAACCTATATGGTTTCTCTCTATCTCTCTAACGTTCCCCTAGAAGTGATTTGTACATGGTAATCATGAGTAAATCCTCAGTTACATTCAATAAAAATGGAAATATTAAAGTAGATGAATCATCAAATGTAAATGGAATAAATCATTAGAATTATTCTTCTAAATTTTCTGATAATCTAAAAAATACTAACTTCCTTGGAATAGGGAGAGGTAAAAAAATCCCCCAGACCCATGGGTTTTGTTATTCCTTCTCTTCTTCTATCACAATCATTCTTACCTATATATTTTTAGATTTAAAGGGTGGTAGTTTTTGAAAAAAAATCTCCAGTCCTTAATTTAGGGTTGTTACAATATTTTCATTGGGGATATTATTGTGTATTTTTTGTTCCTAAGCATTTATTCTTTCATGAGTTGTGTTGAATGTATTTTCTGGGAAATATGTTCCTTCTATTGAAGGTTGGACTCAGATTACCATTTTTTATTCCTCAAGAAAAACTCTAGTTTTACCTTTAAAGAATCCTCATTTAGAATATTGTAAATATATTTATCCCTTAGAGTATTACATTTATAGTCTTTAGGAATGGTGCATCCTCATTGGATAGAAAATCTAGAATATTCATATGTAGGACCTATAATGTAGCCTAAAGTGGTAATGTTTCAAGATTCTTTCTTTAATGAGCCATGTTGTCCTATTACTATAGATAAATATGGAGCTTTTTATTTTCCACACCATATGATAAAAATATATGGTTGGGGTATTGATGACTATTTTTCATAATTATTTTAAATTTAGGAGGTTGGAATGTTTAATAAAATTGCACTATTTTACATATTTAGGATTTTTTCCTACCTAAAGGGTGTCTATTAGATATGGTGGAAGAGTTCATTAAGCCCCATGGCATGATTTATATACTCATAGTAATATAGAATCCCTGTCTAGAGATAAATAAGTGTAACCTAAAGTTTTTGATAAATGTAAGGTATGTATTACTCATTAAATTTCTCAATAATGTCATAATGTGGAGTGATCATGGGATAGAACTTGAATTTTACTCAATCCTCATCCAATTATTTATATGTGACCATAGAGTTTTCCTTATCCTCAGTAACCAGTTATTCAACTTTATATATAATAAATTTCATTTTTCTACTATCTTATCGAGTTGAGAATGATAATTGATAACATTCTTAGTTACATCCTAGGGAAAGTGGTATGGGGGGATAATAGATGATCTGTATTGTAATAAATATCACATTGAATGGGATGAGACACAATTTATCGAACATGAAGATACTGGAGTAGCTATCTGTAGTTTATTAAGGGGTTATCAATATTATGGAACCTTTAGATTAACATTGAAATGGGGATGACCTTTATGATAAAAATATATTTCATTGTGTGTGGGGAATTTATAATAAATACCATGGGGATTAACTCCATGTTTGATTCATGATTTTACATTATGATTAGGACCTCTATTCTTGCTTAATTCTTTGTCCTTGGGAGGACCTATGCATTATATTCACTATGGAGGGCTTATGGAATTATTAGCTTTGGTTTCTATTGGATGAGTCTCCATAGTTATCAATTTTTCTGTGTCTTCTATTAAGAAAACTTCCTTGTTGTATATTATCTTTTCTATATAGGCGGATTTCATAATATATCCCTTAGGTAGGGCCTTTATAGTTACAAGCTTGGTTTCTATAGGAAGGGGGAAATGTTGTTATTGATTGTTAATGATTTAGTGGGGGTAGGAAATATGTGTCAGTCAATATTTATGAAGCAAAGAAGACCTCTAAAACCTGTGTTGTGAATATGAAATTTTTGATTTATTTTCACATTTCTAAAAGGATGATCCATATAGAGGAACTTCAAATACACTTAATTTCTCTTGTCAATATGTAGGAATATCATGGTTGATGATTTTCCATTTTTAGAAATAAAAATTAAATTTAGTGTTGATGTGTCTAATGTTACATGGAACACCTATGAAATGGGTACTATAGGGAGGACCATTAGAGTTGTTTTTTATGGTTCCATGTAGAGGAATTCATTAAAAAAGACACTAGGGGGACCCCCTTAGTCATTAGATATAGTATTATGGGGAAGAAATTGGTATCCATGTTTGCCTTCTCTTATTTATGAGGAGTTTAATGATGCATTCATCAATTTGAATCTCATAAATATTTGAGTATTCAAAACATAGGTGACACTATAAAATCCTTAGGACACTATCTGGGGCCACCCATTATCCTTGGGGATGTCAGAGTCTAAAGGGGAAGAGACCAACTCCTATATTGAAACAATCGATTTCCCTCGGATACTACTCCTTCTAGATGATTTCATCAAAGTGACTGGGTTTTGAATCCCATTTATAATCTGGTCCATGCAATGAGGGAAATGACCTTCATTGGTTAGATCCTTCCTAAAAAGCCTCTTTGTTTCTATGGTGATATATTGATATTCCACAAGGGTTTCTATGGTAAGATGGGTGTGAACCTGGTCCTAAGCATCAATAGTTAATTAACCCAAGTGATCCCTTCTCTTGTGTAACAATTCTAGATTTTATTAAATATATCACTTCATATAATATTACTCTTGATAGCTTGAAATATGCACAGCCCCGAGTCTAAATGAACTGTAATATATTATACCTATATAACCAATCAATTAAGTTGGTGGCTATGAATAAGACTAGATAAATTATGAATAAAATTTGTATAAAATAAATTCATTTATGATCAATTTATTATATTCGAAATAAAAACTATTTTAATGTAAAAGATTTTTTTTATGGAAAAACCGTTCTTATGTGTGAAATTATTTTTATCTTAATAAATTAAATTAATCACTATTTTTTCATGATTTGAATTATATATATGTTATATAATAAATCAATTATTTTAATATTCATATAATGTTTTTTAGGCAATAGATAAGAATAAATGTATTTTTATGCTTATAAATGCATTTTTCCAAAAAACAGTTTTACATTTCGCACACTAATTGTATAATTAATTTATGCCAATTATAGGTATTGAATTTGATAAAATGGATTCCATTGTTGGAACTAGAAGGTTCAAAAATTTAAAATATGTATCTATTATATTTTTCCATGTGAATAATAACCGTGATAAAATTTATCACCTCAATTAAGGGTAAATCGGTTAATCTAGGTTAAAATTAAGTGTTAAGTTGTAAATTTTAAATAAAAATTCCTATTGGATGAAGGTAACTTTACCCTCATCACCTTAGTCTAGAGTTTTATTTGTTTATGGGACAATTTTAAATGAAAATTCCCTATATAATATTTAAAATAAAAATATAAAATGTTACTCACTTACTTTTAAATATCTAATATGTGTTCGCATAGGGAAAAAAGAAAGTGTTGAATGAATATAAATTATTATTTTGAGCATAATAAATTTATTTTTGTGATTTTAATTTATTTTTAATATATAGGTACTATTAAATTACCTAAATTGATTATGAAATGCTGACACAATATTTATTCAATTAATAGAAAAATAAAATATATGATATTAAAAATATTAAAAATAATACAATTTGGGTGAGTAATTATGATCCATGAGTTTTTAGATAATTTTAAAATATTATGGATATGTTAATTGTTTATATTATAATTAAATATATGTCTTGATATATTTAATTTCAAATTACATAAACAGTGCTAAAAATGACAACAATGATATTTTATTAAACTATTAAAAAATCATTAAAATATTGAATGTGTAAAAATGAGATAAGATATTATATAAAATTTTACCCAATTTCAATTTATTATCCAATTATCACCTTAAAACTAAAATTATAACCCCTTCAGAGTGAAAAATATGTTATCGTGTTTATAGTTAAAATAGGTTAACTAAGGGATTAAATGAAAAAATAAGGTTTAAAATAACACATAAACCTACAAAATTTTTATTATATAATGATATTTTAACCATACACAACCTTATATTAAAATATATTTCCATTTTAAATAATTTTTATTTATAATGAATTAGTTATATTTTAATATTTTTCATGATTCCAAGTGTGTTCTTCCCCTCCCTAATAAAAGGACTACCCTTCTTTCTCTTATTTCCACCACATTGAGCATCCTAGATTAACCAGTACATAAACATTTCTCTTATAAAAATCATTATAAATTTTAAATAGGTTATTATTTCCTCAGAATACTAACCCTGTATTCCATAAGAAATGATCTAAATGAGGTCTTACCAAGAAGTGGTAATTGTCTTACCCAACCTATTTCAATTTTTTCCCCTTATTTTACCTCTAGTAAATAAATATTATTTATCATAAAGTAATAAATTAAGTATCTAAAATAAAACAATTTTTTATGATTATTAAATAGAAATTATCCACCATAAAATCCATCAAATGGAAAGTGAAAGTATCACTTATGCATATGTATGGATTACAATCCCCACATAGCGATACAGTTCATTTTTCATGAAAATATTCTATAGATGGGTATTATGATAGGATTAATATTATATATGATATTTATGAAATAATTATTCTACTATAATTATAATATCATATCCACATTCTTACCTTCCAATCCACTGGAAAACGATAACATCGCTTGTGCGTACGTGTATAATACCACCACCAAGAAGTGACGTGATTCATTTCTCATTTATATTTTCTTATGATGGTAATAAGGATGAATTTATTGAATATATAATATGTATATCTAATAATAATTATTTTTAAATGGTGAATTATTATTTACCTTTCTTTCCTTACATCCATCAAAAACTGAAAACAACATTTATGTGTATGTAAAACCTACCTTCTCAATGAACAGTGTAACTCATTTTTTGATATATATAAATATATTTAGGATTAATCTAAATACATATATAATTAACATATATGATATTTATATCCTCTTTAAAATTCTATAGATGATGTAACCATGATAAAATTAAAAGGACTAAAACTACCAAACCAAAACATACATGAAAAACGAATAAGTTATTACCCAAAACATTAATTTTAACTAATAATTGTTAATAAATAGGGGAGAAAATATTATAATTAAATATTATATGGTTTGATATGTATAAATATGAATCATGAATGGATTTTTAATAAATATATTTTTATTTTATAGTAGGTTCTAACATATATATAGGAATTCACACTAGAGGTAAGGGTTTATTTCACAATCACATCATTATTTAGGATTATTTATGATTAAATATATGGTAGGATAATTTTTTATCATTATATATTAATAATAATATATTTTTTTCTATGATTATTTCTATAAATTACATGTTTTACTTTCATATTCCTCTATTTAGTTACTCAGGATACTAAAATATTATTTTTATGGAAAATCAGTTATTCTTTTCTATTAGGATGAGAATATTTCTATTTTCTATCCATATTTTACTTAAAATGTATAAAATGATGTTTTTAATATTCTAAAAGTATTTATTAATAATAATTTTACCCATTTTTTAATTTTTTTACAAAATTTTTTAAATGGAAACTTCTTTCAATTTTTCGAATGAGGTACATTTTTACCTTTTACAAAATTGTGAATGAATTGTTTTTTAACTTATATGAATTAATAAAAGTTTTTTTTTGGAATTATAACATATCATTTACTTAAATATTACTTTAAATTATTAATTTTTTTTTAATGAATGTTTTTTCCTTAATAGTTGATAAATTTATATTTGTTTAAATATGTGTTTTCAAATTCCAAGGGGTATATTAATCAAGAAATTTATCCGTGATATTTTAAAATTATTTTAATTTATATCAACATCATTTGTTGAATATTATTTTTTACTAAGGTTATAATCTAAGGATACCATAATTCATATTTCTATGTGTCACGACCCGTCTTCGGGGCCCGTGCCGTGACTACCCCAAGCCCGCCTTCCATATGCCAGGGGCTGGAGACTAGCACCAAGGCGTAAATCCCGGTAAAAAGAGAAGGCATTGCCTTTGTAAAGTAAACAATCACATAGAGTACAAGCGGAGGAAGTAAACACTAAGTAAAAACTGAGTACAACAGTAAGTGCGGAAAGTAAAAAGGGGCCGGAAATACAAGCCCAACTGTAAAGTACAACTCGAAGGGAAAACAACAACTGAAAAGTAAAGCTGCTACGCCGAGCTGTCCACTGGAAATCCCACCTGAAGGGTGGGTACAGATAGCTCCTCTGCTCCTCGTGTCCCGCCGTCCGCTCCGAGTATGTCCGCCCAGTGGTCCACCTTCGGGTACCGCCTCGTCGTCACGTCCACCTCTGGGTACCATCTCGTCGTGAGGTCCTCCTCCAGGTACCATCTCGTCGTATAGTCCACCTCCAGGTACCGTCCAGTCCTCGAACACTCGGCCTCTGTCAGCACTGCCCGTCGTCTGCAACCAACACAACGAGGTGCGGGCATAGCTCGTGCAGGGGTGAGTATAATGATACTCAGTAGGGACCCCGAGACCTTCAAGGTCTCACTAAACCAACAAGGATAACCACAAAGAAGATCTCAACATATAACCTCTACTTAGGTATATGCCCATACATATACCTAAGTTATCAAGTAACCCATCTCAATCATGAGGAAACACAACGATTGTGAAATCAATGGATAACCACTACCCGGGTATATGCCCATACATATACCTAAGTTAGCAAGTGACCCATCTCAATCATGAGGTAAACACAAGGTCAAAAGTCTCAGCTCAACCAGGATTTTCATTATCGAAACCGTAACTGCTGAAGAGCTCCGTCTCTGGAGTGTACAGTGGTCCTGTCACGACTCCGAGGTACTGCTCACTAACCTAAGACTGCTGAAGAACTCCACCCATCGAGTACTCTGGGCCAGCTGCTACAACCAAGCGCTCCCATGTGCCACTACAACCAAGCGCACCTCTGTCGTGGGTCTGCTGCTACAACCAAGCGCTCCCATGTGCAGCTACAACCAAGCGCACCTCTGTCGTGGGTCTGCCGCTACAACCAAGTGCTCCCATGTGCCGCTACAACCAAGCGCACCTCTGTCGTGGGTCTGCCGCTACAACCAAGCGCTCCCATGTGCCGCTACAACCAAGCGCACCTATGTCGTGGGTCTGCCGCTACAACCATGCGCTCCCATGTGCCGCTACAACCAAGCGCACCTCTATAACACACCGAGTCGTTCGATCAGCAGTCGTCGGGTCTCAGCCAGCTACACGGTCTCCGTACTCCGCACGCTCGTCACTGGGAGGGTCCGCTCCACGAGCTACAGGTCGATACTCCAAGTATCTCAAAGTCCCACAAAGAAGTATCTCAAAGTACCGCCACGTCATAGGGGTCTCAACGCAACAGACGGCGTGTCAATCGGACGCCCGGTCTGTGAGTTATTAGCTTTTTCGTCCCAGGGGCCCGGTTGGTTTCGTGAGCGAACCAAACCCGGCCGTATCTCAACTGTACCCCGAACCCTCATAGGGTAAACTCATAGGGACCGTTTCTCAGTGCGATCACCAACGCCGCTGACGGTTCGTCAAACGGACGTTCTGTCAGAAAGATATCAGCTTTTCCGTTCCAGGGGCCCGGTTGGATTTCGGTGCGATCCAACTCGGCCACTATCCATCTGCATCCAAAACTTGGGCGGAGGATGCCAAAAGTTCCGTATCGTCAATAGGAACGCAACGCAACAGACGATGCGTCAATCAGACGCCTGGTCTGGAAGTTATTGTCTTTTCCGTCTCACACCCACCCTGAGAAACTTCCCAGGAGGTCACCCATCCTGATCACTACTTTAGGCCAAGCACGCTTAACTATGGAGTTTTAACCACGTAGCCTCCCGAAAAGGAAGATGTACCTTGAGTATAGTATACCGAAACGACCGTCTCGATCCAAGGATCGCGTTGCCGCTGACGGCGAGTCGTTTGGAGGCCCGTAGCCCAAGATACGGGCATTTGACCAAAAGTGGTCCGAAACTAGGGGTCTGGGCCCGGGCCGACCCAGCCCGACCCCCCCTGGTCCGACCCGACCCGGTCCGGCTGGACCCGGCCCGGCCGGCGGCGCGACCCGGCCGGCGGTGCGGCCAGCGCGTCGTTCGGGTGCCGCGCGTGGGGGGCAAAGCCCCCCCCCCTTTGTGAAACCGCGGCCCCTTAATTGGGGCCGCTTGAAGACCCGGCCGTGGGAATTAATTCCCCCGGTCTCCACTGCCCGGCCGGCCCGCATTGGCCGGCCGGTTTCTCCACCAAGGACCGGCGACGACCGATCCTTCCTTCGCCGACACCGGCGGCCCGGTGCCGGCCGCCGGTCATCTTGCTCCGCCGCGGCCTGGAACCGGCCGCTGCCTATGTCGTTCGGCGCGATGCGACGACATCGCTTCCCTCCACCGCGGCCCCGCTCCGGCCGCGGCGCCTTTGACTTTCTTCGACGCGACGCGACAGCATCGCGTTCTTGGATTTCTTTCCACGGCGCGGCGCGGCGGCGCCGCGCGTATCTTCCGCAATAAATCTTGTGGTGTGACGACACCACGTTTTCTCGTATCATCCTCAAGATACCATCACGAAAAACAAAGGAGGAGGGTCGGCCGTGTTTGTGCGGTCCGACCCCCTCGCGTTATTAAATAACAAAAAGGGTTTTAATCCACGATTATCACCAAGTTTGTATTCACGAACAATTAAATAAATAAACCCCTACCTCGATTCAGATACGGTGCACGTCAACAACCCGCGGAAGACGAGCGTCGCGGAGGTCGGGCGTCGCGGGGAAAGAATGTCGACTTCGTTGTCGTCGAGGTGCGTTCGAAGGGGAAACGTCGTTGGAAGAAGACATCGTGTTCTTCGGTGGAGATGTTCTTCGTTGGAGGTGTTCTTCGCGTTCTTCGTCGATGTTGAAGAAGAATAAGACTTAGCCTTTTCTCTCCCAAGTCTCCACCACAAGAACAACTAACCCCAAAATAAAATAATCCTCCCACTTATTTTATTAACCCAATATAGGTTTTGAATTTCAAGAGTTTGAAAATTCAAAACCCATATTTAACTCACTTAAGTTATTAACATAAGATGTTATAAAATTAAGGAGGTGTTAAGTTATCAAAACTTAAATGGGGGGTTTAGATGGGTTAGGAAAGTTAAGGAATTTGAAAAGGTGGGGAGGGGTTTGTGTGGGCCCCACCCTTTCAAATATCCACACATGGGAAGTTGGATGGATGTGGGCCCACCACCAACTTCCCATGGGAGAAGTTAACAACTTAACATGAAATAAAATTGATTTAACAATTTTATTCACTTTTTTTAATAAAACCCCAAAAAATTAACTTCTTCTCCCGCACAAACGCAACTACGGTAAAGGTTCCCTTAAGCGATTACCGGCGTTGCGAGTTCATCGGTGCAATCAGATTTCAATTCTGAGCACCGGTTCAAAAGATAGAAATTCCCACTCGCTCGTTCACTGAACGTACCCGAGCCAAACTTCGGAAATTAATTCCGGGCACACCGGGCCTCGGAATCAGGCGCCGTCAGAAACTGCGTTTTTGTAAAATTCCAAAGAAAATTAAGAAAAAATTTTCCTTGAAATTTCCGGGTCTTTACATTACTCCCACCTCAGGGCTTTACGTCCCCATAAAGCTTCAATACAAACTAGGGTCACAAAAGCGGTACAAAGAACGCATCTGAGCCTTCCGCTCCCATGTGCTTACCTGGAGGTTCTGTATTGCCAAAGAAAGTGCACCCGAGGAATCGATCGTCCTCGTAGGATCTGCTCCTGTCGATCCTCGATCCCCACTGGAACCTCCGTGAAAGACACCCCATCACCATCGTCCAGCTCCTCATGGTCGATGATATGCGCAGGGTCGAGCACGTATCTCCTCAGTTGAGATACGTGGGAGTCATCGTGCACCTGGTGCAACTGCGGTGAATGGGTCAAGCGGTAAATCACCCCGCCTACCCAGATGGGGACCTAAGAAGGTCCGCTGAACCCTGGAGATTACTTGCCGCCTTGGCCACATCTCCGTAAACCTTGTCGAGGTGAGACCCGTATAAGAACGTGGTCGCCATCCTCAAACTCCAGATGTTTCCAATTCCTGTTAGAACTGGAACTCAAACGACTGCTGCCACGAGGGTAAGGTTGGCCGATTCAAGAGTGATCGGTCGCACCCTCCCGTGAAAAAGTTTATCCCGTGCTGCCTGGGGTTTCCTTTTCACCGACCAAGGAAAACCCATCCCGACGTTTGCCTAAAACCGTCAATTTGAGTATGAACAGTTATTTCCCATTCCATACTCAAACTAACGTCGTAAGGCCTCGACGCTGTCACCAAGAGATTCCAACCAAAACTCTCGCCTCGAGGGTCTGACTACACCGTCGGTGTAAGTGTGATTATCAAGTCTCCTCTCAAGGTATCTCCAGACGTGAGGGTCAAGTCCACGGCTTACCAGAAACTCTAGGTCTGGAACAAGATTTGTGAAAGCAAGAAATGATTCACATCGATGTCCGTTACTACAACATCTAGTAGTGGACACAGACTGTCCCTTGAATCATTTCTAGAGCCATTGGGTCACACTCCTTGACCGCATGCAGGCGCACTCTTCCTCCGCCCTCCAGCTCCCTGATCCTGGCAGGAATAACTAAGGCGGGTGGTTGTACCATGTTAGGATGTACACCACCTCATGCTGCTCTCCTAGATCTGCCTCCACGTCTACTGCTTCGTAGACTCATCTCTCCTTTAAGCTTCCTCTTCTTAACACGCCCGAGTCTCTATGACTGGCACCGGTTTCCTGTTTCTTACTGCACTGAGCAATCTTCATCCTCTCTTGGATGTCCTGGACCTCCTTTAGTCTCACAAGAGCTGCTATGATTTCTTCTTTGCCGATAAGAGAAACCTGGTCTCATCCCCTGGATGAACCACATTCGTTGCCTAATACAGTCAATCCTGACATGAATGATGCATTCATGCCATGGATGACGTCGTAAGGCCTCGACGTATCTACTAAGAGATCCAACTGTCACTCTCGCCTCCAAGGGTCGAGTCACACTTTCGGCATCAGTGTGAGGTCACTGGGTCCCCTCCAGTAGAAATCTCGAAAGTGAGGGTCAAGTCAACAGTTTAACCGGGACCACTCAGTATCAACCAAACAAAAGGACAAGAAAGCAACAAAGATAAGTGTCTTTTTATTATTGCAGCTCATAGTACAAAGACACGAATACAAAGCAACATGGAACTAGAAGTACAAAGGACGTATCCACTAGTTCCTCTCCTGCCCACCTGCTCTCAGAGCTCTACTGCCTTGTCCACTGCTCGACTGTTACTCAAGAACTCACCGCTGCTTCTGTCTCGGTGGCTCCTCCAACACCCGCTGATCAATCGTACGAGGAGTCAGACATTCACGTGCCAGGTGACACTTTCAGCCGCAGGACTAACATTGTCCGTTTCTGGCACGCCTGGCTCTGACCCCACCTCGGGTGCCCCGCACCACCGGTCCTAAAACCCAAGATCGTCTAACTGCTAGTCCGGTCCTCCTGGACCTCTGCATCATCTGTCTACTGCCCACAGATGACTCAGATACTGATCGAAAAGCATGCGACAAAGGCAGAATCTCCTGTACACGCTCGGGGTGTAGAGATACTGGCACAAACTCCACCCTGAAGAAGGTCTCGAAGTCTTCCCATGCGAAGTTCATCTCATCGCAAAACTGGAACAAGTGGCTCCACCACCTGCCTACTGCTGCCTGAAGGAGGCTGGTAGCAAAGATCACCATGAAGTCTGCCGGCGTCCCCATTAGCCTGAAGACTCTCACCACAGCCTCCAGCCAAACCTCAGCCGCCTGCGGGTCCGTCTCTCCCCGGAACCTGGGTGGCCTCTGGCGCTGGAACTCATGCAGCGCGCTCAAGCGTCGTGCATTGCCTACTGCTGGGGCTGGTGGCATCGGTGGCCCAACAGGTAGCAGTACCGCTGGTGCCTCCGCTGGTGCCTCAATTGGGATAGGGCCCTGTACTGAGGCCTCGTCGCTCGGCGGGCTGTCAGTACGTACCACTCTCGGGGATCTAGCTGGTCGTCCGTGAAAAGGCATTCTGAAAGAAACATCGTGACACGGTCAAACGTTTATACCTGGTGGGCTGACCTGGTTTGAGCTGTTTTAAGGTAAAACCTTTGAAAACACACACACAATTAGTGTTTTCGTGCACAAAGTCAGAAATCAGTTGTCAGGGTCCTGGTGTATGGATACGTCGGCCGCCCGCACCAACACTGGACTCCCTGAACTGAAAACCACACTCGGTACTCTCAACACTATTGCTTCACAGAAAGAAACATCAGAGTTATAAGTTCTGCGGTAGAACCGAACTCCTCTGATACCAATTTGTCACGACCCGTCCTCGGGGCCCGTGCCGTGACTACCCCAAGCCCGCCTTCCATAGGCCAGGGGCTGGCGACTAGCACCAAGGCGTAAATCCCGGTAAAAAGGGAAGGCATTGCCTTTGTAAAGTAAACAATCACACAGAGTACAAGCGGAGGAAGTAAACACTAAGTAAAAACTGAGTACAACAGTAAGTGCGGAAAGTAAAAAGGGGCCGGAAATACAAGCCCGAATGTAAAGTACAACTCGAAGGGAAAACAACAACTGAAAAGTAAAGCTGCTACGCCGAGCTGTCCACTGGAAATCCCACCTGAAGGGTGGGTACGGATAGCTCCTCTCCTCCTCGTGTCCCGCCGTCCGCTCCGAGTATGTCTGCCCAGTGGTCCACCTTCGGGTACCGCCTCGTCGTCACGTCCACCTCTGGGTACCATCTCGTCGTGAGGTCCTCCTCCAGGTACCATCTCGTCGTATAGTCCACCTCCAGGTACCGTCCAGTCCTCGAACACTCAGCCTCTGTCAGAACTGCCCGTCGTCTGCAACCAACACAACGAGGTGCGGGCATAGCCCCTGCAGGGGTGAGTATAACGATACTCAGTAGGGACCCCGAGACCTTCAAGGTCTCACTAAACCAACAAGGATAACCACAAAGAAGATCTCAACATATAACCTCTACTTAGGTATATGCCCATACATATACCTAAGTTATCAAGTAACCCATCTCAATCATGAGGAAACACAAGGATTGTGAAATCAATGGATAACCACTACCCGGCTATATGCCCATACATATACCTAAGTTAGCAAGTGACCCATCTCAATCATGAGGTAAACACAAGGTCAAAAGTCTCAGCTCAACCAGGATTTTCATTATCGAAACCGTAACTGCTGAAGAGCTCCGTCTCTGGAGTGTACAGTGGTCCTGTCACGACTCTGAGGTACTGCTCACTAACCTAAGACTGCTGAAGAACTCCACCCATCGAGTACTGTGGGCCAGCTGCTACAACCAAGCGCTCCCATGTGCCGCTACAACCAAGCGCACCTCTGTCGTGGGTCTGCCGCTACAACCAAGTGCTCCCATGTGCAGCTACAACCAAGCGCACCTCTGTCGTGGGTCTGCCGCTACAACCAAGCGCTCCCATGTGCCGCTACAACCAAGCGCACCTCTGTCGTGGGTCTGCCGCTACAACCAAGCGCTCCCATGTGCCGCTACAACCAAGCGCACCTCTGTCGTGGGTCTGCCGCTACAACCATGCGCTCCCATGTGCCGCTACATCAAGCGCACCTCTATAACACACCGAGTCGTTCGATCAGCAGTCGTCGGGTCTCAACCAGCTACACGGTCTCCGTACTCCGCACGCTCGTCACTGGGAGGGTCCGCTCCACGAGCTACAGGTCGATACTCCAAGTATCTCAAAGTCCCACGAAGATGTATCTCAAAGGACCGCCACGTCATAGGGGTCTCAACGCAACAGACGACGCGTCAATCGGACGCCCGGTCTGTGAGTTATTAGCCTTTTCGTCCCAGGGGCCCGGTTGGTTTCGTGAGCGAACCAAAACCGGCCGTATCTCAACTGTACCCCAAACTCTCATAGGGTAAACTCATAGGGACCGTTTCTCAGCGCGATCACCAACGCCGCTGACGGTTCGTCAAACGGACGTTCTGTCAGAAAGATATCAGCTTTTCCGTTCCAGGGACCCGGTTGGATTTCGGTGCGATCCAACCCGGCCACTATCCATCTGCATCCAAAACTTGGGCGGAGGATGCCAAAAGTTTCGTATCGTCAATAGGAACGCAACGCAACAGACGACGCGTCAATCAGACGCCTGGTCTGGAAGTTATTGGCTTTTCCGTCTCACACCCACCCTCAGAAACTTCCCAGGAGGTCACCCATCCTGATCACTACTTTAGGCCAAGCACGCTTAACTATGGAGTTTTAACCACATAGCCTCCCGAAAAGGAAGATGTACCTTGAGTATAGTATACCGAAACGACCGTCTCGATCCAAGGATCGCGTTGCCGCTGACGGCGAGTCGTTTGGAGGCCCGTAGCCCAAGATACGGGCATTTGACCAAAAGTGGTCCGAAACTGGGGGTCTGGGCCCGGGCCGACCCGGACCGACCCCCCCTGGTCCGACCCGAACCGGGTCGGCCCGAATCGGGTCGACCCGACCCGGTCCGGCTGGACCCGGCCCGGCCGGTGGCGCGACCCGGCCGGCGGTGCGGCCAGTGCGTCGTTCGGGTGCCGCGCGCGGGGGGCAAACCCCCCCCCCCCCCCTTTGTGAAACTGCGGCCCCTTAATTGGGGCCGCTTGAAGACCCGGCCGTGGGAATTAATTCCCCCGGTCTCCACTGCCCGGCCGGTCCGCACTGGCCGGCCGGTTTCGCCTCCAAGGACCGGCGACGACCGATCCTTCCTTCGCCGACACCGGCGGCCCGGTGCCGGCCGCCGGTCATCTTGCTCCGCCGCGGCCCGGAACCGGCCGCTGCCTATGTCGTTCGGCGCGATGCGATGACATCGCTTCCCTCCGCCGCGGCCCCGCTCCGGCCGCGGCGCCTTTGACTTTCTTCGACGCGACGCGACGCGACGGCATCGCGTTCTTGGATTTCTTTCCACGGCGCGACGCGACGGCGCCGCGCGTATCTTCCGCAATAAATCTTGTGGTGTGACGGCACCACGTTTTCTCGTATCATCCTCAAGATACCATCACGAAAAACAAAGGAGGAGGGTCGGTCGTGTTTGTGCGGTCCGACCCCCTCGCGTTATTCAATAACAAAAAGGGTTTTAATCCACGATTATCACCAAGTTTGTATTCACGAACAATTAAATAAATAAACCCCTACCTCGATTCAGATACGGTGCACGTCAACAACCCGCGGAAGACGAGCGTCGCGGAGGTCGGGCGTCGCGGGGAAAGAACGTCGACTCCGTTGTCCTCGAGGTGCGTTTGAAGGGGAAACGTCGTTGGAAGAAGACATCGCGTTCTTCGGTGGAGATGTTCTTCGTTGGAGGTGTTCTTCGCGTTCTTCGTCGATGTTGAAGAAGAAGAAGACTTAGCCTTTTCTCTCCCAAGTCTCCACCACAAGAACAACTAACCCCAAAATAAAATAATCCTCCCACTTATTTTATTAACCCAATATAGGTTTTGAATTTCAAGAGTTTGAAAATTCAAAACCCATATTTAACTCACTTAAGTTATTAAGATAAGATGTTATAAAATTAAGGAGGTGTTAAGTTATCAAAACTTAAATGGGGGGTTTAGAGGGGTTAGGAAAGTTAAGGAATTTGAAAAGGTGGGGAGGGGTTTGTGTGGGACCCACCCTTTCACATATCCACACATGGGAAGTTGGATGGATGTGGGCCCACCACCGACTTCCCATGGGGGAAGTTAACAACTTAACATGAAATAAAATTGATTTAACAATTTTATTCACTTTTTTTAATAAAACCCCAAAAAATTAACTTCTTCTCCCGCACAAACGCAACTACGGTAAAGGTTCCCTTAAGCGATTACCGGCGTTGCGAGTTCATCGGTGCAATCAGATTTCAATTCCGAGCACCGGTTCAAAAGATAGAAATTCCCGCTCGCTCGTTCACTGAACGTACCCGAGCCAAACTTCGGAAATTAATTCCGGGCACACCGGGCCTCGGAATCAGGCGCCGTCAGAAACTGCGTTCTTGTAAAATTCCAAAGAAAATTAAGAAAAAATTTTCCTTGAAATTTCCGAGTCTTTACACTATGGATGTTTTATGTTCAGTTTTTTTGAAAAAAGTATTGATATTATATATTCTAGTTCTTCCAATACATACAATTATTTTTATAAAGGCCTATTGATTTAGTTTTATTACTTATTTATATGATTAGTGCATTAAAATTATTAAGTGATAGGTGGGGACCAGAATTACATTACCCCTTAATGCATCAGTTGGTCTCATGAGACAAAATCTATCAAGTATTAGGTCATAGCCTTACTAATTTATGTAGATGTCTTGGCAAGAGTCCATGATGGTATTTTAGATGTCTTTGAAAAATGAATCGAAGGTAAGTTTTAGATGTCTAGAATTGTGAATTAAATTATTATGAAATTATGTGTTGATTTCCATCTGATTATTTTAAAATCTTTTATATCATTGGATAAGATTAAAAATCTACTGATTATTTATATGGAATTTTTTAATCATTATTTATTCTTTTTATATTAATCATGACTTATTTAGATTCCAATATATATATCCTCTTACTATGCATTTGGGATCACCCCTTTCTTATGTTTTCTTTTCCTTATGATACCAAGAAAATATTTATGATTGATATATAGGGATATGATAGAGGGAATAAATATGGTCCAAAAGAGAATATTTTATTTTCTTTTATTTTTTCAAATGTAATGTTGGATGTAAGTACATATCTAGTTTACCATAACTCTTAAATGATTTTTTCCTTTGGGATGTGATTTCAAATATATGGTACTGATTTAATAATGCAACCACCAGATCTTCTCTACTAGGGTTGGGATCTTTATAGTCGGTATCAGATAAAGTTTTGTAGGAACCCTACGAACTAGATTTTGGAAAACGTATATTAGGGAATTTAACACTATGATAGAACTTGAGAATATTACCAAAGAAATAAACCTTATGGTTTTTATATTACTTATACATTAATTTCAAATTTTTATGTTTTTGACTTGTTTTGATGTTATAAATTATGATTCATACTTTTAAGATCTAGTCTAGGGCATGACATTTTTCAGAAATGGTGAATTGATAAAGGAATAGAAACCTTATCAATGCACATAATCCATATAGGGATTTCCCTCTAGATAAAAATAATAAATCTAGATCTAGTGTTGTAACTTTATATAAAAATATTATAACCATATCAGGGAATCTGACTCAGGTTATGTCTAATAACTATGCCCATATGGAGTATCCTGGTGATCCACAATGTAGTGTAACAATGTAAGAATTATTTATGCATCAGAAACCTCCATCAATCAATGAGAATAAAAATCCATCGGATGATGAGAAATGGATATGTTCATTAGATAAAATGTTTCTCTCTATGAGAAATAACAAAAGGGTGATTACTATCCTAGAAGTTTAATTTCTCTCAGGGTATGTGGATCAATGGTGGTCATTGATTCAAAATAGTAAGGATGAAGAGAAAATATAGATAATTTAATTGAAGTATTTTAAGGAACATTTCATCGAAAAATATTTGACTCATTAACAGTGAGTAGGTATGGATAGAAAATTCATGTGTCTAAGAAAAGAGTAAGAGGAAAATATTGCAAAGTATGAAGCAAAATTTACAAGGTTAGAAAGGAATGATGCATACTGAGTATGAAATCCAAAGTGTAATATTGAACATTTCATTTATGGGTTAAAACCAATAAATTAATGGGAAATTTTATCCCAAACATTCCCATCATATGTTTATATAGTACCATGTGCAATCAATATAGAAAAAAAAATTCTATGTCTTACAGATTTGAAGGATTGTAATAGATGAAGTTAATAGAAAAGTAAAAACTGGTTAAGGGGAAGAAGAGAAAGAAGAATTTTCTAATATGTGATACTTGGGGAAGGAGACAACTTGGTAAATTACTAAAAGGAAAAGTATTTTTCTTTAAATGTGGATAAAAAGTCCATCATTATCATTAATGTAGGGGTAAGGGAGAATCTATCAAAGTATAGTTCTTTATCTATAAGGATATGGGGAACTGATCCAACCAGTGCTACAAACATCAAGGTATTTTACCACAAAATAATCCATGGGGAGAAGATAAATCTTACAAAATTACTCTATCAAATTTAGATTTTCCTAATGTCATGGTGAAAGTTACACTTATGATCCACTCCCGAATTGAAAATAAATTTTTGATTATTTTTTTACGTAAAATTTTATATCTAATTAATTTTATAATTGTATTGTATTACAATATCAACACTTACATATTAAATTACCTTAAAAAAACCCTAATAGTAGGATAAACACATATCAATTCTATAACTCCTTTATGATATATTTTTGTGGGATGGTTCTTATTGATAATTTTTTTATTCTTCCTCTAGTGGAATTTGATGTAATTTTGGGTACATATTTTATCTCCCAGAATAGATCACATACCAATTCTTGAGGAAGAAAAGTTACATTTGATATTATAAATCAAACTTCAATAATCTATCATTGAGATCCTAAAATTAAATGGAAATTACTTCAATTATATGGGTTTTGATAAAAATTCATCATGGATGTTTATCTCAAATGGTTGGGGAGAAACTTAACATTGAAAATATTCCTATTATTCAGGAAAATGTTTATGTGTTTCCTAAGAACATGCCATGTTTTCCACAAAACATGAAGTTGAGTTTTCAAAAGAACTCATCCCTGGTGCTACACCAATGTCAATAAATAAATAAATATATTTATAATGGCCCCAATTAAGCAACTGAAATTGAAGAATCAACTCTAGGATAATCTAGATAAGGGATTCATTCGGCCAACTACTTGACTATGGGGTGAAACAATTATTTTTGTTAACAAAAAATATGGATTAGTGCATCTTTAAATTGATTATTAGAAACTCAACAAAATTACTATTATGAAAATGTATCCTCTACATCGTAATAATGATATGTTTGATCAATTACAAGGAAATATTTATTTTTCTAATATTTATCATCGATTTGGATATCATCAAATAAGGATCAAGAAATAGGATATACCTAATACAATCTTCTATATGAGTTATGGCCATTATGAATTCATATTGATGTCATTTGGACTTAATAATGTTCTTTTTACCTTCATGGATTTAATGAATAGAGTGTTTAGTGATTACTTCAATCTGTTTGGTTAAGTCTTTATAGATGATATTCTTCTATATTTAAAGTGCAAGGAAGATTATGATAAATGTGCTAATGAACCTGATGAGGGATAAGTTTGATGATAAATTTACCAAGTGTGAATTTTGGATTAAAAAAATTTCATTATTAGGTCATATATTATCAAGTGAGGGTATATTAGTGGATCCTTCAAGGATTAAAGTTATTGAAAAATGGCCTAGACTAATTACTATAACTAAAATCCATATTTTTTTGCGTTATGTTAGCCCAACTAGGTTAAATACCCTGAGAGTGGAAGGGGTAAATCATGGTATGATATATTAAATCTAATTCCCATTATATTCTTATTTCATCATTAAATAGAACAATATTATCTCTTTTTTACCATAGAAATGTATGACCAGAAATGAAATCATGCATGAGATACAAAAATTTTACTTGGTTCACCTACACTGGGCTACATCCAAGGATAATACAAAGGAAATGTAACTGTATATCACATTCACTAAAGCACACTTCTTTTACAAGTTTTTAAGTGGACTCACTATCCCTCCTAGTTTACAACCAATAAAAATTTCAAAATCTCACTATTCTCTCCAAAAAAGTGTTCTCATTTCTCCTTAAGATGTTTATTATTTTGATCACTTGAATCAATATGTTCTATAATTTTTTTTACATAATTAAGTTATAATTTCATCCACTTGATGAATACCACTATACTATAGTTTTATTAGTAAATCCATTTTCAACACTTTTACAATTCTCACTACTTTCGCGAAGATCTCACAGCCTTCACAAAACATCTCAATTACTCACAAGAATAAACTAATTTTTCAAACCCCACAAAATTTTCAAATATCAACACTTTTTCGAAGCTAAAAAATCCTTCACAAATATCCCTCCATTCATGAAGCTCATATAGACATCATGAATATAAAAATTTTCATGAAGATTATTTATCATTCATGATTCTCAATAATTTTATGATGCTTACAAATTTCAGTTATCTTTAATAGCCTTTGTGAACTTATTTTCATTGCAAGAATTTTGGTGAGAACAACCTTTATGAATCAACTTCATGAATTCAAAGCCTTTGTATTTTTTTAAGGATGAATCTCTTATTATTAGGGGTGGATTCATATTTATAAGTGTTACCTCCCTTTCGTGAAGCATTCACCATCTTTATCACATTTTTGTGAATCTTTCTATTTTTTATGGATAAAATACCTATCTTCTCAAATCATGAGGTAAATTTTCCATTTTTGAAGCTTATTTTAGTCCCATATATTTACTATCATTACATCTCCCATTCACGAACCATCAGAACTTCATGACAACAACTTTCTTCACGAAGCTCAAAATCATCTAGAAACTCAAATATTTGTGAAACTCATGCATTTTTCAATTTTTTTAAGGAATTAATGGAAATAACACTTTAATTATGATTATGTAATTCTATAAATTTTGGACCCCAAATTTTTTGAAAACATAGGGAAACAACGCCACATTGTGTACACTAGTTTTTGTACTACCTCCATTAAATCCATACCTTTGTCTGGGATCTTTTTCAAAATACCTAGTCAAAAACCATGTTGGAACTCCAAAACTAACCTTATCCAACTTTTTTTTCAACAACCAAAATCAACCCCAAACCACTACAATGCTACCTTGAGTTATTTTTTCCCCAACAATCTTCCCCTTTGGGTTTGTTGAAACCTCTTAACTTTTTGATACCATGTTAATGATTCTTCCATCATCTACCAAAATTTATTTTCTCAATTTTGATAGCTATGAAAGATTTAATCAAGACACACAATAAGAACACATGATCTATCTTAAATGTGATAAACAATACTATCATGTAATGTTCATCAATGAATCACTTCATTCCCATATAATTCGACCACTTTCATCACGAACCCCATTTTTCATGATATATAAACTTTGATCCAATATCTTTTGTATCATAAAATTTAAAACTCACCCTAATTCACTTCTACCACTATCATCTTCTTCCTCATTTATGATTAATATATTTTCTCCCCATTTTATAGCCACAAATTCTACCCCTTTATCAAAGAACCTGAAGGTCACTCCTTTGTTGTCTACAACAAGGTATAGAAAACAAATAATCACATTAGGGAAAAACATGTCATACTACAGGGGGAGGGGGTGTCATATCTACACTATTAAAAGTATTGAGAGTGAACTAAATTCCAAGATCCATTCAATACCACTCAAAATCCTCTTTGGATAAAGCCTTCATTAGAATGTATGCAACCTCAAATTATGTAGGCACATACTGCAACATCATAAGCACAAGATACACCTTCTCCTTGATAAAATTATACTTGATTTAAATGTGATTTTACCTTGAGTGATGGACTATTTTTTTAATATTTATAGAACATGAATTGTTACAATGGATTATGATCAGAGATATCTCTTGAACTCCCATATCATCAAGTTGCTACTTCATCCACATTAATTGAGTCTAAGTTTGTGTGTCTGAAATATATTAAACTTCTACAATGTTTAATGAAATTAAATATTGTTTCTTTCTTAGAAAAAAAATACTCAATCCCCAATATATAATTAACCACCTAACATTAATTTTCTATCATATGTCGAACCATCTTAATATGCATATATATAGCCCAATTAATCTTGTCAAGATTTTTCATTGTACAAAAAACTGAAATCCACCATCCCCTTGATATACCAATGTATTATTTTTTAATTTGAGTGTATTTATTTGGGATTAATTTGATACTATGCTTCTTGGAATGTAAAAAAAACTATATATGTTTATACTGCTGTTAAGTACAACAAACTACCGATGACCTACCTCTACTCTATTGTAACACCCCAATATTTTATGAGGGAGATTCTTTTTTAATTTATTTTATGTCTTGTGTTGTACCTTACACCAAGATTAGATAGTGATATACACAACATCATATTATCTTTCAGTATACGCAACACTATTATTGGCTTGTGTTGCATACAATTTTAAGTTCTTTTGATAGAACTCAACACTAAGTATAGATTTTGTTCAATGTAAAAATGATCTAAGTTTATATTATGTTATAAATATTACCAAAGTTTGATTTCACTACACACAACACTGAATAGAATTGTGTTACATGTAAGACCAACCTTCCTTGATAGCTTACGTTATACGTGATACTGAGTTTCACTAAACAACGATATATTATTAAAATATTATTAATTAATGGGATATAAACTTGAATTTATGAATAGTATTAACCAAATTTTAAATTTTATATAACATTAGAATTTATCTTACACATTTTCTAGAATATGATATGAGAATCATTTTTTCGGATAAACAGAGTATTTTTCAAAAAATGCAGTTTTACCACCTTTTGATGGCGCACCAATTCTAAATCTAGTTTTTTTCACTTTTATATGTTCAATTTGACAAAATAAATTTATTATTTAGAATAGGAACATAAAAATTTACTTTGGATGAAATTTTAGTATTTTTTGATAAAATTTATATTTTTATGAATAGTGAAAAATAATGTATTTTAATTCAAAATTGTCTTTTAATATAATTTATTTATATAGTTATATTGTACTTTTAATTGGTTTTAAAGTATAATTGGATTATAATTTTATCATTTAATACAATTTTTTTCATTTTAAGTAATTTCACTTTCAAATTTGACATAAACAGATGTCAATCGTTTGATAGTTATTACTTTTTAAAAACCCGCTTTTTGGTTTTGACAAAATGAATTAATTTTAAATTAATTACTGAAAATTATGTGTTTTGAATTTAGAAAAATGGATTCCATAATTTTAATCCTGAGGTACAAATTTTGTAAATAGGTACCTTTTATTTTTAGACATTATGAATAGTAACTTCAGTAATTATTTTATTTACCATGGTTAAAGGGTAAATCTGGTGAATAAGGGTAAAAAATAATATTATAATAATATTAAACTACCATAAAACATGTTCTAATATTATTGGATGAGATATTTCAAACCATGAAAATACTTTGGTCGATTTTCGGATCCCATGGATTCACATGGATGTGAAAATGACATTTCATAAGAATTAATTTGAAGTAAAGATAATTATAACTTAAACATATATCTTTTACAAAATCGATTTTAATATATGGTTATATAACTGATCTATATTTCTATAAAAATTAATTATAAATATAAAAATATTTCATACATCATGGTATTTTATTTATATTTTTTAGGCATTTGATAAATATATTTATTTATGACACAATAATGGTGTATTTATTACTTCATTAATGAATGATTCAAATAAATGAGTTTATTAAAATAAATTTAATTTGAATATTTTGATGAAATAAATGAATTTTATGAATGAAATTAATATATTAGGGATGAATTAATGACTTTATTTTTAAGGAACAAGGTTTCTATGAATTTTAAAAAAAGTTAAGTATGAATATTATTCAAAATTGACATAATTCATAACTTAAAACCTAAAATAGTTTATTAAATGATATTAAATTCTAGAAAATATAATATTAAAAAAATGGTTAATATAAGTATAAATATTTAATAAATAACGTTTTTTGGTTTTTTATAAGATATTTGAATTACATTAAACCACAATGTGTAAATAACATCATATCACGGTAAGATTAAAAAGGGTAAAATAAGGGTTAAACAAAAAAGATAAGGATAAAAAAATATTTAAAAATTGTCTAAAAATTGTTGGATGATGGGTATTAGATCCAAAATAATGTTATATTATATTTAAATAAGTTTTGAACCATTTTAAATCGAAATTAAATTTATAATAAATTAATATTTTGAGAGTTTCCTAAAGTGCCCCTCTCCTCTCTTATAAAAGGGTACCTCCTTCCTCTCCTATTCACTCCATTTTGAGCCTTCATGCTTGGAAATATCCTACCCATTTATTTTATCAAATTCCCTAGTTACATTATATAGGTTCTGGTCTTCTCAAAAACTAACTCTAGTACCCTAAGAGGAAATTTAAAGGAGGCACGTCGAGGAAGAGGTAATCTCTTCTACTGATTATTTCAAATTTATTTCTTCTTTTACTTCCTCTTATTTAGTTGTTTCATTATAAATTAATAACATTAGTATCAATCATATATTGATATTTTATTATAAATATTAAATAACCCTATTTAACCTTCTATCTATCCTACAAAAAGAGAAATCACCGCGCGTGCGTATGTACAACTTACCGTCTCCACACCGTGGTGTAATCTGTTTTTCACCACCAACATACTTGAATGATTATAATGGTGGAAATAATAACTATATATTATTATTATAACATGATACTAATTCTAAGGTATTATACACCATACACTTCAATACCATTCAACAATTATGGGAACGATATATTCACTCATGCATATATAAGACTTACCATCTCCACAACGCGATGAGATTAATTCTCCACGTTAACCATTCAAGAATGATTATAAATTATATATAATAAATAATTATGAAATATATGACATAATAATGCTACTTTATTTATGTATATATATGTCATGTACTAACTTCCATCCAATTCAATAAGGAAACGAAAACAACATTCATACATACGTATGACCTACTGTCACTATAAATGGTGTATTCCATTTCATTTATCTATATTATATATATATATATTTATATACAGAATATATATGATATATAAATCATGTTTTACATTCTAGAATTAATTAAATCATTATATAATTAATAATATCAAGAATAAAAATTCAAAACACATACGATAAATAAAACAATTATTACCCAAAACGTTTCTTTAACATGGAATTGACAAATGAACGAGTAATATAAAGACATAAGTGAATAATATATGATATGATAAATATTTTTATGGTTCTGTTACAAGTTAATAATATGTTTAAACCCATTATACATAAGTTTTAGACACATACAGAAGAAATCTGACCTAAGGCAAGGGATAACTTTTCCAATCTCGTTTTTATTTGAGATTGTTTATTTGTAAGTATTTACAAGGGATATATTTATCATCCATGTCCATGTTTTCTAAAAATATTTTTATAAATTTTTTAATATTATTCTACGTATGTTTAAATTCATTTTTACCCATTTTGACTTTTACTACATGGTTTGTAAGGAACTATTCTTACATTTAACCTATGAGGTACGTTTTGACTTTTCCTGCAAAAGTATGAGTTGAATGTTTTTTAAAGTTATATAGAATGATTGAATTTTTATGGTTTCATGATGATTTATTTCCATGAATCTTACTCTAAAATATTTCAAGTTTATTTTCAACCAAATTCTTTTCTTTTAAAATTGTGCAGAATTTTGAGAAAAGAAATTTTTTTTGAAGAAGAAAGGATATTTTCCTCAATAACTAAGTTCAAGTGGTTTATCAAAATTATTTTCCATCTAATATTATAATCTTTAAGCATGGTTATGTTTATATACCTATTATTATTATAATTTTATTGTGTTAATGATGGAATGGTATTTTATATGGAATATGTTATGATGGAATGATTTTTAAGAAACCCATTATATTTATTAGGTTATGCTATAATGAATGGTTTATGTTTTTGTGGAACATATAAGAATGATTTAATTATGAAATGGGTGGGACCTATACCTACCTTCAATTAATTGGGTAAATATTTATATCTCATGAGATAGACATGGCTACAACGGAAAGTAAATGCAATTTAGTAATACAGGACTGGAATAGCTAGTAAACCTAGTTCATTAATGGACTTAGTCCACTATAATGGTCTTAGAAGTAATTCCTTGGATACTATGGAAATAATATTATGTGATTAATGGTTTTCCAAAATTAAAAATTTTATTCCCATACTATTTTATCATGATTAATATTCCTTTACGATATATTCCTTATGTACAACCAAGATTTATTTCATGACTCAAGATTTTGATGTTTAAACTTTATGTTCATATTTTTACATTCAAATATATATGGTTTGTTTTATTTTATCCATTTTTACCCTTAATGAGAATTTGAGCTCACTATTTTTATGTTTTATTTTCCCCAGTATATAAAGAAAGGTTTTATATAGGAAAACAAAAGGGAAGATCTTTATTGGAGATGTTGAAGATCATTCACCATGATTAGAAGATTATGTTCTGAGTTTCCAAAGACACTAAAACAATACGGTATTTGGGCATCTATTTGTGTCATGTATTAAATATTCTTTAAAGGAAATATAATTTATATGTACGTCAAGCTTGGGTCTCTACATTTGGTATCAGAGTGAAGGTTTAGTCAACCTTTGGAAACTAAGACGAGAAAACTTTAGTGAGATCCCTAGAGATATTTCTAAGGTATGTCTAGGGATATCGCTAAGGGTATGTATAACTATATATTATAGTCCTATAATTATGGAAATGATCCTGAATAACCTAGGATTAAACTTACGATGTTAGATATTAAAGGTACTCCCCCATGATAATGTTGTTTTCCTAGAATGATTTTTGCCTCTCACACTGTTCTTTTTGGGTTTTGGACAATGGATGGAACCCGAAGGAACCGTGTTAATGATCAATGCACTGGAAAATGAAATGATTATCCTCCTGAACATTTTTTTTATGGGATATGGAATTAAACATCTTATTTCTTTACTTACAAAAGCTATGAATCATTCTTGACTTCCAAATGAGTAGAGAAGGGAACAATATTCTATTGAGTCCTTCATGAGGCAATGCCCAACTTCTTTTAGTGGATCTTCTGATCTACTAGTTACTAAACAATAGATTAGTACCATTGAAAATATATTTTCCATACATCACTATTCATAACATGAAAAGGTCATTTTGGCTATCTATCATTTAGAAAGTGAAACAGACCAGTGGTGGACTCTAATTAAGAATACAAGGCAGCAAGATGAAATTGAATCCATTTAATGGGATGAGTTCAAGAACTTGTTTTTCTGTAAGTACTTTCCTCACATTATTCAAAAAAATAGGGAAAAGGAGTCCCTTGAAATTAAGAAAAATGATGATGAATCTATCAGTACAAACGAGGAGAATTTTACAAGACTTTCAAGGTATGATTCTGGCATTATCATCTAACCTGAAACTTAAGTTGATCGATTATTCAATGGCTTAAAATGAATTCTTTGAATGGTATTAACTACAAGAGACTTCAGTAGCTATGAGGAGATTGTGAATTTTTTTATCAAGGTAGAACTGGAAGTTGGTGTTATATATCCATCTCATGGTTTTGACAATAAACGAAACATGGATTTCAAGGAAAAATATCAAAAAAATGGTGAAAAGACGATGAAGGCTTCTTTATGCTCAAATTGTTGAAAGAAGAATGGTGGATATTATCTTAAAGGGACTATCAAATATTTTAAGTGTAGAAAATAAGGTAATTGAGTAGCTGAGTGACTAAGTAATGGAAAAAAATTATCTAATGACTTGAATAGAGAAAAGAGTACTGAGAACACACCACCAACACTTCAATGCTACAAGTGCAAGGAAATGGGGAATTATGATAACCCATGCCTTAATCCAAAGTTTAATGTTTAAATTTCAGCAACCTCTTAAGGAAAAAGATAAAGGGAAGTCACATGTGATCACTATTGGAAATTTTGAGTATAACAACGAAGTGGTGGAATGATTAAGTGTTTATGTAATGGGATTCCAAAATAGTGTTATGGAATATCATTTATAGTATTATGGAATATTGGAATATCTATGTATTGGTCTATTTTGGTTTTTCATAATTATATGGTACTCTTAACCATGAAAAGTGATTGAAATATTTTTAAAAATCACATGATATGCACATAATGAAGGGATAACGAGATAATGAGATAATGAGATGTTTGATAATATTAATGATCTCATGACTAATATAAGGAAAAAGTGATATAATGGTTTGAGTATATATAAATTTTGGGATTTTGGTATGTGGAAAGAGTTAACCTTTGAAAAAATGAATGTTTTCACTAAGGTTCTATGGTAATTCATGTTATTATCATGCTTCAAGAGAATACACGATTAAGGTATTCTCATGTTTGGAATGTGACAACAAAAAACAACCATATAAGGTATGGGAGATAAATATTATGTTGATTTAGTTCACCTCCTTCTAAAGTTTTATATTTTTAGGATTTTAATGTTATCCATTTATGGATAGTATAAATTATTTTCCATTTTATGTTTGTTATATTAATGTATTATCTCACTATAGGTAAACTTATGCATATTTGATAACCTGTTGCAACCTTTTTGTTGAGATAGATGTAATGACCTATAATTCGATCCTATGATCTGATAACACTCCAAGAATGACAAATTTAACTTCATTTCTTTAAAAAAGAGATGAAGTGGAAATTGTTTAGGGAATGATCAACGGTACTTAAATCAAGTAAGTATTTCTTCTCATGAAAAAATTCTTCAACTTTAGGAAAAGGATCTTGAAAACAAGAAATGATATCCTAGTACCTTCTTATCCAATGAATTATATGGTCCCTTAAATCATATCATATTTATAGATTTTTGGTAGTTAACTTTTTCCAACATTGTTCTCTATCACTACCCATTAGAACTTGAGGGTTAGATTTCTCTTCCATATCCATGTTTTCACTTCCCAACTATGTTCTCCTATGGGGAAACCCAGTGACGAGTTAATTTGGGCAACCATTATGTTTCTATATTTACTTTTTAAAATTAAGTTTTAGTATTTCTTTTTACAATGTGGGTTTCTATGAAAGAAACTTTCATGTAGTAAACCATTTATAACCTTGATGAATTTCGAGGGCGAAATTCATTTTAAGGGGGGTGGAATGTAACACCCTGAGATTTTATGAGACATATTATTTTTAATTTCTTTGATATATTGTGTTTTATACTAAAAAACATTATCTTTCACTATACGCAACACCATATTAGCTTGCAGTATAAACAACACTATTCTTAGCTTGTGTTGCACACAATTTCAAGTTCTTTTAATAGAACTCAAAACTGAGTATAGATTTTGTTAAACGCAAAAATGAACTGAGTTTTTATTATGATATATGCACAACTAAAGGAAGATTTCACCTCACTCAACACTAACTTGTCTTGTGTTACATGCAAGAGAGACCTTCCTCGATAGCTTGAATTGTACGCAATACCGAGTTCTACTAAACAATGATATATTATTAATATATTATCGTTTAATGGGATATAAACTAGAATTTATGAATATTATTAACCAAATTTTTAATTTTATATAACATTAGAATTAATCTTACACATTTTCTAGAACATGTTATGAGAACAAAATCATTTTTTGGATAAAAGAAGTATTTTTCAAAAAATGCAGTTTTACAAGCTTTTGATGGTGCACCCATTTTAAATCTAGTTTTTGTCACTTTTATATATTAAATTTGACAAAATAAATTTTTTCTTTATAAAATTAACATCAAAATTTACTTGGAATGAAAATTTGGTATTTTTCTGATAAAATTCATATTTTTATGAATAGTGACAAATACTGTATTTTAATTCCAAACTAACTTTTAATATAACTTATTTATATAGTTATATTGTAATTTTAATTTGTTTTAAAGTATAATTGGATTATATTTTTATCATTTAAAGTAATTTCACTTTTAAATCGGACATAAACAGATGTCAATCTTTTGATAGTTATTACTTCTTAAAAACCTGCATTTTGGTTTTGACAACGAGAATTAATTTTAAATTAATTACCACAACTTCTATGTTTTGAGTTTTTAATCATCATGTACAAATTGTGTAAATATGTACCTTTTATTTTTAGACATTATGAATAGTAGCTTCAGTAATTATTTTATTTACCATGGTTAATGGGTAATTATGGTAAATAAGGGTAAAAAATAATCTTATAATAAAATTAAACTACCATAACACATGTCATAATCATATTGGATGAGATATTTAAGACCATGGTAATCCATGGGTCTATTTGGTACCCCATGGATTCACTTGTATGTGAAAATGATAGTTTTTAAGAATTAATTTATAGTAAAGATAATTATAACCTAAACATATATATTTTATTAAATTGATTTTAATATGGGGTTATATAACTAATATATATGTCTATAAATATTAATTATAAAGATAAAAATATTTCATACATCATGGTATTTTATTTATAATTTTTAAACATGAGATAAATATATTTATTTATAACATAATTATGATGTAGTGATGACCTCATTAATGAAAGATTCAAATAAATGAAATTATAAATATTAAAATAAATTTAATTTAAATATTTTTATTCCATAAATGAATTTCCAGGCCGATATTGAAATATAATGGATGAGTTAATGCCTTTGGTTCGAAGGAATAAGGCTTTTATAAAGTTTTAAAAAAGTCAAGCATGAATAGTATCCAAAATTGACATAATTCACAACTTAAAATATAAAATAGTTTATTAAATGATATTAAATTCATAAAATTATATGATTCATCCAAATGGTTAATATATGTTAAAATATTCCATAAATAACTTTTTTTGGGTATTTTTACAAGATATGGTAATTACATTAACCAACAATGTGTAAATAACATGATATCACAGTAAGATTAAAAAGGGTAAAATAAGGGTTAAACAAAAAAGAAAAGGATAATTTTTTTTTCAAAATGTGTCTAAAAATTACTGTATGATAGGTATTCTAACCAAAATAATATTATCTTATAATTAAATATATTTTTTAACATTTTAAATTTAAATTTAATTTATATTAAATTAATAATTTAAGAGTTTCCTAAAGTGTCCCTCTCCTCTCTTATAAAAGAGAACCTCCTCCCTCTCCTCTTCACTCCATTTTGAGCCTTAAAGCTCAGATAAAAACTTCCCCTTTCACTTCTCTAATTACCTAGTTACATTCTAGAGGTTATTTCCTTCTCAAAAGACCAACTCTAGTGCCCTAGGAAGAAATTTAAAGAAGACACGTCGAGGAAGAGGTAATCTCTTCTATCGATTCTTTCAAATTTATTTATTATTCTACTTCCTCTTCTTTAGTTTTTACATTATAAAGTAATAAAATAATTATCACTAATATACCGATATGTTATTATAAATATGAAACATCCCTATTTCACCTTCTATCCATCCTATGAAAAATGAAATCACCCTGCGTGCGTACGTACGACTTACCATCTCCACGCCGTGGTGTAATCTGTTTTTTCACCACTGCCTTACTTGGATGGGTATAATGGTGGAAATAATAACTATATATGATTGTTATAACATGATACTAATTCTGAGATATTATATACCATACACTTCAATACAATTCAACAATTATGGGAACGATATCATCGCTCGTATGTACGTACGACATACCATCTCCACGACGCGATGGGATTAAGTTTCCACATTAACCATTAAAGAATGATTATAAAGTTTATATAATAAATAATCATGAAATATATGACATAAAAATTCTAATATATATATATATATATTTCATTTACTTACTTCCATTCAATTCAATAAGGAAACGAAAACAACATTCATGCTTACCTACGACCTACCATCTCCAGGAATGGTGTATTCCATTTCATCTATCTATCTATTATATATATATTTTTATACTAAATATATATTATATATAAATTATATTTTACATTATTAAATTAATTAAATCATGATATAAGTAATAATATAAAGAATAATAATTTAAAACACGTACGATAAATAAAATGATTATTACCCAAAACATTTCTTTAACATGGAATTGACAAATGAACGGGTAATATAAATTCGTAAGTGAGTCATATATGATATAATAAATATTTTTCTAGTTCTTTTAAAAGTTAATAAAATTTTTAAACCCAATATATATGAGTTTTAGACACATATTGAAGAAATCGAATCTAAGGTAAGGGATAACTTTTCCAATCTCGTTTTTATTCGAGATTGTTTATTAGTTAGTATTTAATGGGGATATATTTATCATCCATGTCCATGTTTTATAAAAATATTTTCATATAATGTGTAATATTATTCTATGTATATTTAAATTAATTTTTACGCAGTTTTAATTTTACTACATAGTTTTTATGGAATCATTCTTACGTTTACCATACGAGGTACCTTTTTGGATTTTTAGAAAAAAGTACGAGAAGAATTATTTTTTCAACTTATATGACATGAATGGATTTTTAATGTTTCATGATGATTTATTTCCATAAATATTCCTATAAACTATTTCAATTTTATTTTCAACTAAGTTATTTTATTTTTAAATTTCATGGAATTTTAAGAAAAGAAAACATGTTTGAAGAAGAAAGAATATTTTCCTCAAAAACTAAGTTCAAGTGGTTTATCAAAATTATTTTCCATCTAATATGATACTATTTAAATATGGTTATTTTTCTATACCTATTATTAATATGACTTTATTGTGTTAATGATAGAATGATATTTTATATGGATTATGTTATGATGGAATTATGTTTAAGAAACCCAGTTTATTTCTTGGGTTATGCTATGGTGAATGGTTTATGTTTTTGTAGAACATGTAAGAATGTTTTAATTATGTGATGGGTGGGACCTATATTTCCCTCCAATTCATTGGTTAGAGATTTATATCTCATGAGTTATACATGGCTGGAATGGCAAGTAAATCCAGTTAAGTAATATAGGGTTGGAACGACAAGTAACCCCGGTTCAGTAATGGACTTCATCTACTATGATGGTCTTGGAAACAATGCCTTGGATACTGTGAAAATAATATTATGTGCTTAATGGTTTTAAAAATTTCCTCATTTTATTCCCATTCTATTTTATCATGATTAATATTCCTTTATGATCTATTCCTTACATACTACCAAGATTTATTTCATGACTCAAGATTTTGATGTTTAAACATTATGTTCATATTTTTATTTTCAAATATATATTGTTTGTTTTATTTTCTCGATGTTTACCATTACTGAGAATTTGAGCTCACCCTTTTTATGTTTTTTTTCCTACAATATAAATAAAGGTTTTAGGTAGGGAAAAAAAGGAAAGATCTTTATGGGAGATATTGAAGATCTTTCACCATGATTAGAAGGTTATGTTCTGAGTTTCCAAAGACACTTAACTAATATGGTCTTTGGGAATCTATTTTTGTCATGTATTAAGTATTACAAAAAATAAATGTAATGTCCATGTACATTAATCTTGGTTCTCTACAGTTGGTATCAGAGCAAAGGTTTAGTCAACCTTTGGAAACTAAGATGCGAAAACTTTAGTGAGATCCCTATAGATATTTCTAAGGTATGTATAGGGATGTATCTAAGGGTATGCATAACTATATATTACAGTCATAGAATTATGGTAAAAATCACAAATAACCTAGGATTAAATTTAAGATGTTATATATTGAAAGTAATCCCCCGTGAAAATTTTGTTTTCCTAATATGATTTTTGCCTCCCACACTGTTCCTTTTGGGTTTTGGACAATGGCTGGAACCCGAAGGAACCGTGTTAATGATCAATACAATGGGAAATGCAATGATTATATTTATGAACAACCAAATGTTATAGGATATGGAAAGAAAAATATTATTTCTATACTTACACAAGCTATGAATCATTATAGACTTCCAATTGATTAGAGAAGGGAACAAAATTTTATTGAGTCCTTCATGAGGAAACATCCAACTTATTTTAGTGGGTTTTCTAATCCACTTGTTGCTGAATAGTGGATCAATACCATTGAAATGATATTTTCCATCCTTCACTATTCAGAACATGAAGATTTCATTTTGGATGTCTATCATTTAGAAGGTAAAGTATACCCGTGGTGGAATCTAATTAAGATTACAAGACAAGAAGATGAAATTGAATCCATGGAATGGGATGAGTTCAAGAACCTATTTTTTAATAAGTACTTCCCTTGTATTCTTCAAAAAAATATAGAAAAGGAGTCCCACGAGCTTAATCAAAAGGATGATGAATTTTTAGGTACATATGAGGAGAATTTTACAAGACTTGCAAGGTATGCTTCTGGCTTTATCATCCAACCTGAAACTAAAGTTTATCGATTCTTCAGTTGATTAAAACCAATTATTTGTAGGGAATTAGATATAAGAGACTTCAGTATCTATGAAGAGATTGTGTGTTGTGCTATCAAGGTTGAACTGGAAGTTAGTGTCACATATCCATCTCATGGTTTTGACAAGAAATGAAAGATGGAGTTCAAGGAAAAATCACAAAAAAATCGTGAAAAGAAGATGAATATTTCCTTATGATCAATGTGTGGAAAGAAGCTTGGTAGAGATTGTATTAAAGAGAATATAAAATGTTTTAAGTGTAGAAAATAAGGTCATTGAGCAGTTGAGTGCCAAAGTAATGGGAAAAAGTAGCTAATGATGTGAATAGAGAAAAGAATACATAGAATGAACCACCGACACTTTAATGATACAAGTGAAAGGAAATGAGGCATTATGTTAACCAATTCCCTAATCCAAAGGTTAATAATGATCAAAATCAATAACCTCTTAAGGAAAAAGACAAAGGGAATTAACATGCGATCACTTTTTGGGATTTTTAGTATGACAACGAAGTGGTGGAATGATTAAGTGTTTATTTAATGGGATTACAAAAATAGTGTTGTGGAATATCATTTATAGTATTATAGAATATTGGAATATCTATGAATTGGTCTATTGTGGTTTTCCATAAATATATGGTATGGGTAACCATGAAAAGTGATTGAAATATTTTTTAAAATCACATGATATGCACATAATGAAGGGATAAGGAGATAATGAGATGTTTGATAGTATTAATGATCTCATGGATGATATAAGGAAAAAGTGATATAATGGTTTGAGTATATAGAATTTTTGGGATTTTGGTATGTGGAAAGAGTTAACTTTTGATAGAATTAATTTTTCACTACAGTTATGCGGTAATTCATGTTATTATCACGATTCAAGAGAATACATGATTAAGGTATTCACATGTTAGGAATGTGACAAAAAAGAACTACCTTATGAGATATGGGAGATAAATGTTATATCAATTTAGTTCACCTCATTATAAAGTTTTATATTTTTAGGATTTTAATGTTATCCATTTATGGATAATATAAGTTATTTTCCATTTTAAGTTTGTTAGATTAATGTATTATCTCACCACAGGTGGACTTATGAATATTTGATAACCTGTTCCAACCTTTTTGTTGAGATAGATGGAAAGAACTATCATTCTATCCTTTTTTCTTCTAACACTCCAAGAATGAAAATTTTAACTTTATTTATTTAAATAAGAGAGGAAGTGGAAACTGTTTAGAGAACGATAAACGATACTAAAATCAAGTAAGTATTTTTTCTCATGAAACAATTCTTAAACTTTAGGTAAAATATCTTGAAAACAAAAATGTTATCCAAGTACCTTTTTATCTAATGAATTATATGGTCCCTTAAATCATCACATATTTATGGATTTTTAGTAGTCAACTTTCTCCAACCTTGTTCTCTATCACTATCCATCAGAACTTGATGGTTAGATTTCTCTTCCATATCCATGTTTTCACTTCCCAACTATGTTCTCCTATGTGGAAACCCAGTGATGAGTTAATTTGGGTAACTGTTATGTTTCTAGATTTACTTTTTAAAATTATGTTTTATTATTCCTTTTTACGATGTGGGTTTCTATGAGAGAAACTTTCATGTAGTAAACCATTTATAACCCTGACAAATTTTGTGGGAAAAATTCATTTTAAGGGGGGTGGAATATAACACCTCGAGATTTTATGAGATAGATTCTTTTTAATTTCTTTGATGTCTTGTGTTTTATGCTACACCAAGATTATATTACACTATACAAAACACCGTATTAGATTGCAGTATACATAACTCTATTCTTGGCTTGTGTTGCACACAATTTCAAGTTCTTTTGATATAACTCAACAATGAGTATAGATTTTTTTCAATTTAAAAGTGAACTAAGTTTGGATTATTCTATACTCAACACCAAAGGAATTTTTCACTACACACAACACTGACTTGTCTTGTGTTACACTCAAGAGCGACCTTCCTCGATAGCTTGCGTTGTACGCGATTCCGAGTTTCACTAAAAAATGGTATATTATTAAAATATTATTATTTAATTGGATATAAACTAGACTTTATGAATAATATTAACCAAATTTTTAATTTTATATAACATTATAAATAATATTACACATTTTTTAGAACTTGATATTAAAAAATCATTTTTTCAGATAAAAGAAGTATTTTTCAAAAAATGCAGTTTTACATCCTTTTGATGACACACCCATTTAAATCTAGTTTTTTTTCACTTTTATATATTTAATTTCACAAAATAAATTTATTCATTATAAACGTAACAACAAAATTTACTTTGGATGAAATTTTGGTATTTTTCTGATAAAATTCATATTTTTATAAATAGTGAAAAATACTGTATTTTAATTCAAAACTACATTTTAATATAATATATTTATATAGATAGATTGTAATTTTAATTAGTTTTAAATTATAATTGGATTATATTTTTATAATTTAATACAATTTTGGTCATTGTAAGTAATTTCACTTTCAAATTGGACATAAAAAGATGTTAATCTTTTGATAGTTATTACTTCCTAAAAACCCACTTTTCAGTTTTGACAACGAGAATTAATTTTAAATTAATTACCAAAACTTTTGTGTTTTAAATTTTGAATCAGGAGGTCAAAATTGTGTAAATAGGCACCTTTTATTTTTTGACATAATGAATAGTAACTTCAGTAATTATTTTATTTACCATGGTTAATGGGTAAATCTGGTAAATAAGGGTAAAAAATAATATCATAATAATATTAAACTACCCTATCAAATGTCCTAATATTATTGGATGAGATATTTCTGACCATGGTTATCTTTGGGTCATTTTTGGTACCCCATTTATTCACTTGGATGTGAAAATGACTATGAATTAATTTAAAGTAAAGATAATTATAACCTAAACATATATCTTTTATTAAATTGATTTTAATATGGGGTTATATAACTGATATATATGTCTATAAATATTAATTATAAAGCTTCAAATATTTTATACATCTTTGTATTTTATTTATAATTTTTAGGCATTAGATAAATATATTTATTTATGACACAATTATGATGTAGTGATCACCTCATTAATAAAAGATTCAAATAAATGAATTATAAATATTAGAATAAATTTAATTTTAATATTTTTATGCCATAATTTTTTTTTGGATTAAATAAACATATTAGGGATGATTTAATTCCTTTTTTTCAAAGGAATAAGGGTTTTATAAAGTTTAAAAAAAGTCAAGTATGAATAATATCCAAAATTGACATAATTCATAACTTAAAACATAAAATAGTTTATTAAATGATATTAAATTACTAAAAATATAATATTTGGAAAAATGGTTAATATTAGTAAAAATGTGTCATAAATATATTTTTGTGGGGTTTTTTGGCAAGATATGGTAATTAAATTAACCCATAATGTGTAAATAACATGATATCACGATAAAATTATAAAGGGTAAAATAAGGGTTAAACCAAAAAATAAGGATAAAAAATATTCAGAACTTTTCTAAAAATTATTAGATGATGGGTATTTTAAAAAAAATAATATTATATTATAATTAAATAAGTTTTTGACCATTTTAAATTGAAATTTAATTTATAATAAATTAATATTTTGAGAGTTTCCTAAAGTGCCCCTCTCCTCTCTTATAAAAGGGAACCTCCTCCCTCTCCTCTTCACTCCATTTTGAGCCATCAATCTCGGCCTAAACCTTAAAATTTCACATCTCAACTTCCCTAGTAACATTATATAGGTTCTTTTCTTCTCAAAAGACCAACTCTAGTTCCCTAGGAGAAGATTTAAAGAAGATACGTCAAGGAAGAGGTAATCTCTTCTACCGATTCTTTCAAATTTATTTATTCATCTAATTTATATTATTTAGTTGTTACATTATAAAGTAATAACATAATTATAAATAATATACTAATATGTTATTATAAATATGAAATAACCCAATTATAAATATGAGGTTGAGAACTTTTAAAGGGACAATGGTTTTTGGATGTGATGTTAATGGAAATTAATGTGGAATTGTTCTTCGTTAATTAATGTTCGAAGAAATAATTAACGTACAGTGGAATTGATAAAAAGGGGAATGAAGTAATCTAATAAATCCCTTTTAAATGGTTGTTTGCTTATAGGATACCTAGTCTTAGAAGTGGCAGCCCAGAGTCCGAGAGATTTTAGCTGCAGTCATTTCTAAGACTAGGTTATGCCCATAATGTGGTTGTGAGTTATAATATATTCTATACTTTTTGTGTTTCTATATGCTACTCCACCCTGTCAGTAAAGGCAACTGATACCCTGGGGATTCTGAGCCCTGGGGGGTGTTTTCCACAATATTTCGGTGGGAGGATGAATAGCTAACTACCCCCTTTGACCCCTCTCTCTTCTCTTGGTATATACTAGTGCCATGAGGGTAAATCAGGTAAGTAATGGTTAAAAATAAAATGATAAGGGACTATAAAAAGACCATAAAAGTTGTATAAATTTTATTATATGAGTAAATATATTCCATAATTATCAAAATGTAATATATATTATCTTTTTTTCCATTTGTATGAGATTATGACCTTTATAATACTTTATTTCAAGAAAAGTAAAAAATTTCACACTCTTGTTTTGAATAACTATAATATTTTTAACTTGGTGATAAATAAAAGATATGTTTAGTTATAAATAGTATTTTTAAAACTAAAATATTTATATTCATTATGGTAATTTATTTTTAATTTTTAGTGAAGAAATAATTACCTTAAATTCTTACACAACACTTAAGTGGTAATTATTCAATTAATGAAAAAAATCAAATAAATGATATTTAAAATAATAAAATTAATATAATTTGAGATAAATAATATGATATGCTAATTTAATAGATTAACATGACTTGTTAGGGATATAATAAAATATTTGGTTAAAATTTTAGTTATTCTCTTGATGTTATTAAAATCAAAGTAATCAATAGTTCTAAAAATTGACATTAATGATATATAATAATAAATATTATTTTATGAAATGATATAAAATTACAAAAAAATATTTCAAAAAATGGAATAATATATGGTTTATAATATCATCCATGGTCTATTTATGGTCTATTTTTCCATTTATAGTAAATATATTAACCCTCAAAGAGTAAAAAATCATTGTTTCCACGGTAAGAGCGAAAGATGTTAATAAAGGGTTAAAACCAACTAAATAGTGTAAAAATGAGGCCTAAAATTTTAAAAAAATTATTTTATGAGATTATTTTGACCCATAATCATCATTTATTGGAAATAAACCAGTTTAGAACTATTTTTAATTGAAATTTAATTTATATTAATTTAATATTTTAAGGAATTCCAAGAGTGCTCCTCTCCTCTCTTATAAAAGGGCACCGATTCTTCTCATTTATTCATAGGTCCAAAACCATTTTGTTTGTAAAATACCTACCTAAATACCTTACTATAATCCTTAAACTCATTCTAGATGTCTTATTTGAGTAATAACACCAACCTTAGTGGTATTTAGGTGTTAAGTAAAGGAGGTTGTTTGAATAAGAGGTATCATTTTTAATTGAGCATTTATGTATTATTTCTTCATCCACCTTCTTAAAATATTCTTCAAACATGATAAAATAAAAAAATAACTATACTTCATATAATAATATTTTATTCTTTTAATATCATAGCTTATATCCATCTCTTCTTCCATAAAATGGGAAACTAAACTATCGTTCGTGTGTACAATTGACTACCACCTCATGAACCAGTGTAATTCATTTTCCATCACCATATCTTATGGATGGATTATAATGATGGAATTAATGTTTATATATGATATTAATTAAATAATAATTATTATTAAAAGATAATATATCTCTTAATTTCTTACCTTTTATTCACTGAAAAATGATAACGTCGTTCATGCGTACGCATGGACTACCACATCCACGAAGCAATGTGATTCAATTTTTATCACCACATCACATGGATGATATATATAAGAATATTTTAATGTTTAATATTATAATTATGATATTATAATAATTATATAAAGATAAAATAATACTTACCCTCTTTTCATAATGATCATTGAAAAATTGAAATGTTACTCATCCATACGTACGACCTACCATCTCCATGATTGCAACATATTTCATTTTTCATAACCATATTTAATGGTTGAATTTAAAATAATAATTGATATATAATAGTGATAATTATTTTATTATTATTATTTTTTAGATGATTTAATGATGATATATGTGACCATTGTCAACCTACAATAGTCATTTCTGACATATGAGTCAAATATCATCAGAAACATCTGATCTGAACTTAAATGATTAAGTAATTGTATATAATAGGGTAATAAGTGATATAAAAAGAATAATAAACTTGAAAAATCTTCTTAATCAATTAAATAACTAACCAAAATTTATCATTCAGGAAGATAAATAACGTATATGATGAGTCAGACTCAAGGTAAGAGATTTTCTTTTAAAAATACTCTTTTAAAGTTCCTCTTTCAACTTTTTTTATAAAGGTCAAAAGGAATGTATATTTTTATATATAAAAAATGAATGGAATTTACTACCATCATGGAACCTCATTACTTTTAAGTTTACATTACAAGTTTCCATAATTCTTTAAAACAATTGGTTTCTTCATCATGTGCACATTTTTTAGATTTTAATAGATAATTTTATTTAAATTTCTTTCAAAGGTTTTCAAAAAGAATATTTTTATGTAATGTTTGAATTTATCTAAAAAAATAAAAAAAACGAATTTCCAATTTTAATTTTTATGGTGAAAATGACTTTTTCCACCACCATAACTATTATTCCAAGTTTGGATTCCTCTAAAATATTTCATGTTTTCTTAAATAAAAAACCCCCTTTCCCTTTTTATGGGTACTCTGGTATTGAAAATCAGGTTTTAAGAAGAAAGGGTATTTGGATATCCAAATTAGTTTTTCATGTGGGTGTAAAAGGGTTTTCAAAGGTTTTATGATGAAAATATTCAAGGAGAAATTATTTTATATGGTACTTGAGCATTATATGCAAAATATGTGAGCATGATATATCTTATACGATGGGTTGGTCCCCATTATAAATCATGAGAGAGACTAATATATCTTATACATTTGGTACACCTATATAGTTCCAGGTGATCCTTATACAAATTATATGATGGGTGATCCCATATAACATTCCAATTCATGGGGTAATGTTCCTTATCTTAATAGGTAAGAAGGAGGGGGTTACCAAGGAGTTTTCTACTATGGATTTAACTTGGATCTTGTTATTTAAAACATGGGTGATGCATGTTCTTAGGTCTAATAGGGTAATGGTAGATGGTCTAGAGGGGGGGGGGGGGTGGAAATATACTTGAATAAAAATTAAAAAAAAAATAAATTTATTAATTAAATTAATTATCAAAGTTAATTATTAAGGTTAATTAGCAGCAAAAAAAGTAGATAATGCAAGGAGGTTTTTTTTATAGTAGTTCGGTCCAATGTGGGCATACTCTAATCTTATACCTATCTACTTAGTGAGAGATACACATGAACTAAAATAATTTTTACAGAGGAATAATAACCCAATTAAGAAATAATTTTATAGTGGAGCGATAAACACGATACTGACTTTTGTATGGGGAGTCACAACCCTTACAACCTGACTTTAGACACTAGGAGTCACAACCCGAACAATCCTGACTTTAGATACATGGATTCACAAACATTAAATTCTAACTTTAGAATTTGGGAGTCACAACCTAAGAAAATAGAATAATAAATAATGCTTTTTTATACAAAATCATAAACAGAAAAATAGAGTGCATGTGAGAGATAAGAAATAGTGTTATAGACTCACAACCAGAAGAATGATAATAAAAATAATTAAATCACAGATACTAGTTGTTGAGGATTATATTGGATCATATAATCAAGAAAATTATAGTCTAAGAAAAATTAATTTATTCATTGAGAGATCTTGTAGATGATGAAACAGAGTGTCTAGGATGTTGTAGATTTCACAACAGGTTCAAAGTTCACAACACTTTCTATTTGAAAAAAAGAAGAGTATCAAAAATGTTAATGTGCATATTTCAATTTTTATCTTGATATCTTGTATCTGTCCTATAATAGATAATGATATATATATATAAATAATAAATATCCAGTAGTTTCAAAAGCTCCGATTCCTTAGGAAATTCAAAATAAATTGAATCAAGAGCTATCATAAATTTCTCCATAAAAATAATAGCACTGTTGCCTCTTTATTCCTGTAGAATAAATATCTAAAAAATCATTCAAAATAATTTGAATAATTCTTCAAAAAATATCTCCAGAAATATAGTATTGTTGAATGATTTAAAATAATGACTTAAATCCATTAAAACTTCTTTAAATTTAGACAAAACAGTTCCTAAAAACCTACAACACAATCCTTACAAAAATTTTATTTTATACAATTTTGAAACCTCCAAACTAATCATAAAAATACATTGAAAATTTATTAATTTCTCTCTCTAAATATTCAAAAAAATATTAAAAACTCTTTGATTATAATTATTTTATTTAAATAGAAATTTTCTAGCAGAAAAACCTTTAAAAAAATCCATATATATGTAGAAAATAAATTTAAAAAAAATGCACAGAATGAACAATAGCTTCAGAATGAACAGTAACATATGGTTAATGAACCATAATTCTCACTATTCATGAACAATAATTTATGGTATGAACTATACTTTTCAAAATAAATAGTAACATAGGGTATAAACCATACTTTGCAGAATGAATAGTAATGTTGGGTATGTACCATACTTTATACTATTCATGAATAGTAATGTAGGGTCGATGAGCCATACTTTACAAAATTCATGAACAATATCATTGGGTTGATGAACCATACTTTCTACTACTCAAGAATAGTAACATAGGGTATAGGCCATACTTTGATGGATGAACAGTAACGTAGGGTTGATGAACCATACTTTTCACTATTCATGAACAGTACGTAGTGTATGGATGATAAACAAAAATGTTGGGTTGATGAACCATAATTTCCACTATTCATGAACAGTAATGTAGCATATGGATGATGAAAAATGATATAGGGTTGATGAACCATACTTTTCACTATTGCGAAAGTAGAGATTCCCATACATTGTAAAAAACTAAACAAAATTTTACAAAATTCAAAGAATTTTTAATGGATCTAAATATTAGATTCAGACTTTGGTAAAAAGACTTATTTATATAAAAACTTATTATCTTTCCAAATAATTAGGAATAAAATAAATCTGATATTTACTATTCCAAATATCATCAAAAAATAGAACCAATAATATTATGGAAAATAGCTGTTCTGAAAATCAAAGAAGAACTTCAAGAGATTTAATCACCATTCAAATGAACTTTTTATACTTCAATTTAAACTAATGAAATCAATATAAACATGTTGGATTTCTATAAAATCAAGTTTCATGCAAATATGATATCTATAGAAGTTGCAGTAAAATAAATATAGAAACTTTTTAAAACTATTTTCTATAGAGTTTCTAAAACCGCATCTGCAAATTAGTTAACTTTTTAGAGTATTAAAAATTCATTTTCAGACATCCTCATAAACAAATGAAATGTCAATAAATTTATTATATATCCAACATGATAATAATCCTTGAAATCAATAAACTTTATTTTAATAAATCATCAAAATATAGAAAGATTTATAAATGAAAATCACATGTAATCAAATAAAAGAAAACATGCACATGGAAGAATAATCACCCCAAGTAATCAAACGAAAGAGAATACACATGCACAAACAATCTCCCCCATTTTTTTGATTACAAAACCAAAAAGTTTTAATAATTAAAACCAATTTTCAAAATATTTAAAACTAATTTATTTCTCCCTATTTTCTCTCAAAACATCTCTCCCAAAACCATTGTTTTAAAACAATTAGAACCAAGTTATTTATCCCCCATTTTTTAAATAAACCAAAAGTGAAAACAAAATACCCCTTAAAAAATGCATTAAAAAAATTAAAATTCCAACATACAAAGTTAAAATTTAATTTTTTCAAAATGAAAAGAGTCTAAAGTCTTTGTAAAAATATCTGCTATTTGATTTTCAAAAGGTTTAAATTTTAAAACAATATCAACTATGTTCACATGATATATAATAAAATTAAATCTAAGATCAATATTCTTTTTTCTAGAATTATGTAATGGGTTTTTAGAAATAGAAATTGGATATGTATTATCACAATAAATAGATATTTTATTAAGATAAACACGAAAATCACATAATTTTTGATTAATCCATAAACTTTGAGCACAACTACTAGCAATAGAGATATACTCAGCTTCGGTATTAGATAAGGTAATAGATATTTTTTTCTTAGAAGATTTGGAAATTAAACATTTTCCCTGAAAATGGCACATACCTAATGTGATTCTTCTATCAATTCGACATCCTCCAAAATCAGAATCAAAATATGATGTTAAATCAAAATAATTATTTTTTGGATAAAATAAAATAGAATAAAAAGTTATTTTAACATATCTAATTATTATTTTGATAGATTTAATATTACTTTATTTAGGATCTAATTAAAATCTAGCATAAAAACAAACACTAAAAATGATATCAGGTCAAGATATAGGTAAATATAACAAGCTACTTATCATGCCTATATAAAAATTAAAATCAATAGATTTACCCAATGCATCAATATCTAATTTTCAATTAGTACCTATAAATTTTTTCATAGATTTATAAGAATCAATACCAAAGATTTTAACTAAATCTTTAGCATACTTTTATTGATTTAGAATAATTCCATATTTTCTTTGAAAAATTTTAAGTCCAAGAAATAATTTTAATTCTCCCATTAAACTCATGTAAAATTCAGAATACATCAAATAAGAAAATTCATTATAAAGTATTTCACTAGATAATCCAAAAAATATATCATCAACATAAATTTGAACAACTAAAATATCATCATAATTTCTTTTAATAAAAATAGTTGGATCCAAATTGCCTATATTTAAACAATTATTTAATAAAAACAAAGAAATTATTTCATACCAAGTATGATGTGCTTGTTTGAGACCATACAAATATTTAGATAATTTAAAAACATGGTTAGTAAAATTTTCACTTTCAAAACCAAGGGGTTGAGAAACATAAACTTCTTTAGTTATAAAACCATTTAAGAAATAACTTTTTACATACATTTGATATAATTTAAAACCTTGAAAACTAGAAAAATCATATAAAATTATAATTTCTTCTAAACTATAAACAGGTAAAAAATAATATTCAAAGTCTATAACTTCTTATTTAGAGTATCCTTGAGCAATAATCCTTGCTTTATTTTTGACAATCTGTACAGATTCATCCAACTTGTTTCTAAAGATCCACTTAGTTACACTTACTTTCTTATCCTCAAACAATTATACTAAAGTCTAAACATTATTTCTAACAAACTTATTTTATTCATATTTCATATAATAAATCCAATTTTCATCTTTTAAAGCATCATTAACATTAAAAGGAATAAAATCAAAGATAAAAGAATAATTAGAAAAAAATTTAAACTACAATTTCTAGTTTTAACACTAGAATTAAAATTTCCAATTACATTTTCAATAGGATGATATTTGTGAATATTCCATGATTTTTGGATCTGGTTTAGAAGGAGTATGCTCCCCATAAATTGATTCATTATTATCTCAAGTAATTTTTTCAACAAAATTAAAATCTCTAAACTCATCATCAATAACATTAGAAACAGAATTTATTTTAATATTATTTTTCATCAAACATAACATGAAAAGAATCTTCAATAATAATAGTTATTTTATTATAAACTCTATAAGATTTAATATTATTAGAATAACCAAGAAAAATACCTTAATCACTCTTTGCATCAAATTTATCTAAATTATCCTTTGAATTTAAAATAAAAACTTTAAAAACAAAAAATCTAAAGTAACCAACATTAGGTTTTTTATTTTTGAATAATTCATAAGGAGTTATATTTAACAAAGGTATAATAAAAATTTTATTTGAAATATAACATGTAGAAAAAATAGCCTCAATAAAAAAAATATCTATGAAAAATATATTCACTTAACATAGTTCAAGCCATTTTAATAAGAGTTCTATTTTTCCATTCTACAACACCATTTTTCTGTGGTGTTCTAGGAGTAGAAAAATTATAAAAAAAAATTCTTTTCACAAAATTTTTAAAATTATAAATTGTGAAATTCACCTCCTTTATCACTATGAATATAAATAATCAAACACCTTTTTTTATTCTTAACTATTTACAAATAATAGTAAATCTAGAAAATGTATCATTTTTATGAGAAAAAATGTATACCCAAATAAATCGACTATAATCATTAACAATAAATAAAATATATTTTTTTCCAGTAAGGCTAGAAATTTGAGTGGGGCCAGATAAATCAAGATATACTAACTGTAAAGGTCTCTTAGTACTTATCTGATTGATGTATCTAAAAGAAATTTTGTATAGCATCTCTTTCATACAAGCTTCACATAAATAAAGATGTTTTTTCTTTAAGGATGGTAGCTGTAACACATTATCATTTTTTAAGAGATTATATAGCATTATGAAATTAACATGACTTAAATGTCGATGCCAGAGGATTCTGTCATTATGTAAAACATTCAAACACTTTACATGTTGAATAGTTAGTTAAAAAAATCATTAGTATAAATATTATCTTTTCGATTAGCATAAAATAATAAATACGCATTTTTAAAAACTAATCAATTATCATTTTGAAATTTAACTTCCATTACAATATCACATAATTGTGATATACTAATTAAATTATGTTTTAAACCTTCAGCATATGAAAATTTAGAAATAAAAGTAGAATTTGAAATACCGAATTTACCAAAAAAATTTACTTTGCCATTGGAATTGTATCCAAAAGTAAACATTCCCCCATCACAAGTGTTTTAAGTGGAAAATATTGATGGGTCTCTAGTCATATGTCTAGATAATCCACTTTCCATTTACCATATGTCATACTTGAGACATCCAAGTAAATTTTCCTATAAAAATCAATTACTTGACAATTTTGGTACCCAAGCTACTTTGGGTCCAATAGAATTAGTAATACAATTTTTTTAGGTACCCATATAGAATTTAAACCTGTATTGTAAGGTACTATAGATAATAAGAATTTTGAAATATTAGTTTTTGTAAATCCCAAAGTTTTTTAAATCTAAGAGAATAATAATTTGCATAGTGACCTTTCATGCCACATTTAAAACAAGTAACAATTGAAGTACATCCATTTTTAATTTAAAAAAAATGAGTTTTGTAAATTTGGGGTAATATCCTATCATATACAAAAATATCTTTATTTTTATCAATTTTTTTCAAATACAACATCTCATGATATTTTTTACAACCTTGAATAAAATAAGATAATCTTTATTTTAGACTTTGAACTTTATTTTTCAAATTTTCATTCAAAATTTTGAGCAGATTTCAAATTTTCATAAACTTTGGAATGAGAAGAATAAGAAGTAGTGTTACTCAGTTTTTTATTTTTCTTCAAAAATATTTTATTTTTTGAAACAATTTTCTAATTGTTTTCTTTAATCTTATTATATAAATAAAAAACTTTTAAAATATATTTTCTTAATCTTTTAATTTCTTTATTTAATTCAAAAACATTGGGATTTTCAGAATCATATTAAGATTTAGAATATTCAGAATAAAAAAAAGAATTACTAACCTTGTCCAATGATTCCATAAAGTATAAGTTAGAAAATTCCTTTTCATTTCTAGATTATTCACTAGAATTAGATTCTTCTGTATAACTCCAACTAGTGGTCAATTCCTTTTTGTCCTTTTTTATTTGTCTTTATTATTTCATTTAAGACAACCAGGTTTGATATGAAATTTATTCTTGAACTCATAACAAGTTACTTATGAATTATTATAATTCATATCACCTTTATTATATCCATTATATTTTTATTTTTGAGAGTTTCTTCTAAAGCGATTATTGAATCCTTTCTTTTTCATTCTTTTGTAAAATCCTGTCACAATATGAGCTATATATTAATTTTCACAATCCTGTAGATAAGAATCATAAGAGACAATAGAAACAACATTTATAGATCTAAAAGATACACCTTTTGTTTTTGTTATCTTCTCAATATCTATGTTATTCAGTTCAATTTCATATTAGAGTAGTGATCTAATCAATTCATCTAGAGTGTATTCTTTGAAATTTTTTCTTTTATCAATGGAAACCTTCTTTGCCTGTCATTTATTTGGTAAGGATCATAGGACTCTTTAAACATGTACTGGGTTTTCCAGATATTCTCTATGTAAATTCATTCCTTTGATAATGCTTGTGAATCAGTGGAACATTTGGTTTACTATTTCATCTTTACCCATCATGAAGACTTAATACTGAGCACAAAGCATTCCAAGTTTAGTACATATTAGTTTGTCAGATCCAAGGTGAGTAACTTGTATAATCTTCCATATTTCATGAGCAATCTCACAAGAATAAACATGACTAAAAATACTTCTATTAATATAATAATATAAAATATTAACAACTTTGTAATTTAAAACATATCTAGCATCATCATTTTCGGTAAGAGTATCTAGGTCAGCTTCAGGCAGTGTATATTGTTTTGACATGATAAACCAGTTATCAATTATAAAATTTTTAAGGTAAGCCTCCATTTGGGATCTCTTGTATCCATATTCATTTTAATCAAAGTGAGGTGGATTTTGAGGTATCCAAGCATCATTGTGGTTCAATCCTTCCATCTTATAAGATCTTGTCCTTAGACTATAATGTCTAGGAAAATTTTAGAAAAAATAAAATCAAATAAGAATATAGAGAGGTATTTGATAACTCCAAAATGAATAATATTTTGATATAAATTAAAATGTATTAGATAGGGAATAACAAATCTAATCAGATCTAAAAAGGATTTCCCTCTCAAAAAAATTGTTAGGTATCATAAGGGGATAATTATAAGGAAAAAATATTCTTAATAAGGTCAACCTCTGATACTAATTGTTAGGATAGATAGGGTAATAGAAGATGGTCTAGAGGGGAGGGGGTGAATAGACCAGATTAAAAATTTAAACAAATAAACTGATTAATTAAATTAATTATAAAAGTTAATTATTAAGGAAAATTAGCAGCGGACAAATAAAATAATGCAAGGATATTTTTTATAGTAGTCTGGTCCAAAGTGGGCATACTCTACTCTTATATCTCTTTACTCGATGAGAGATACATGTGAAATAAAAATGATTTTAATGGGGGAATAATAACCTAATTACCAAATATTTATCTAGTAGAGGGATAACGACGACACTAAATTTGGTATAGTGAGTCAAAACCCTTAAAAATTGACTTTAGACATTGAGAGTCATAACTCAAACAATCCTCACTTTAGATACAGGGAGTCACAACCCTTAGATCTTGGATTTAGAATCTGGGAATCACAACCCAAGAAAATAGAATAAAAAATAATGCTTTTTTTTGTGAAAAATCATAAACAAAAAAATAGAGTGTGTGTGAAAGATAGGAAATAGTGTTACAGACTCACAAACATATGAATGATAAGAAAAATATTTAAATCACATATATAGGTTGTTGAGAATTAGATCAGATCATCTCGTCAAGGAAATTTTAGTCGAAGCAGAATTAATTCAGCCCTAGAGAGATCTTGCAGCTAATGAAATAGAGTGTTGTAGGACGTTGTAGATTACACAATAGGATCAAAGTTCATAACACTTTCTATATGAAAAAAGAGTATAAAAAATGTGAATGTGTGTATTTGAATTTTTACCTTAATATGATGTATATTTTCTAAAAAAGAGAATAATATATATATATATATATATAGAATAAATATTTAGCAGTTGTAGAAGCTCCTCTTAGGACATTTAAAATAAATTTAATCAAGAGATATCATAAATATCTCCATAAAAATCACAACATTGTTTCTCATTTATTCTTTTAGAATAAATCTCTAACAAAATAATTCAAAATAATTTGAATATGTCTTCAAAAAATATATCCATAAGAATAATAATATTGAATAATTTAAAAATATTATTTAAATCCATTCAAACTTATTTAAATTTAGATAAAACATTTCTTGAAAACTAGTAGCACAATCCGTATTTTTTTTGAATTTAAAACATTTTGAAACCTCCAAATTAATGGGAAAAAGTCATTGAAATTTTTTAATTTTTTCTATCTAAATATTCCACTAAAAATATTAAAAACTCTTCAATTATAATCCTTATATTTTAATATAATTTTATGTAATGAGACCCTAGAACTATAACTATGTACATTATTCTTATATATAGAATATACATTCTTTTTATTGTTACTTTATAAATAGTTTTTAAAGCACAAATAGTATTTTTAGTTAATATTCCACTATGAAATATATTTTGATGAATTAATGTATTTTTTAATTAGATAATATTATAATAAATTATTATTATTTTTATTAAATTAATTTTTATTAAATATAAATTATCATATAATTTTATGAATACAATTGTAATTTTTATTAAGGTTTGAAAGTTGTTTTTGTCAAAACCCATGAATTTTCTATAAATGTCGGTTTTTATTTTAAAATTAAACATTCCAATATTTATAAAATTATTTAGATAAAATGAATATTATTTTTGGAATCAGGACATCTAAATTATACAACGGTGATTTTTTTATAGTTTTCTGAGACAATTGATTTTTTGGGTAAAAATTAAATACTGTTTGAATATATAATGTGTTTTATGACATCATAATGACCCAATAGTGATGTAATAAAATACTATAAACATTATTTTCTTCCAATATATGCTTTATCATTAAAATAATGTGATTTTAGATTTTTTTTATTTATTTCAATACTTATAAAACATTTTGTCTTTTTAAATTATTTTCCTTGAGAGTGTGATACATCTCCACATAAGAAACCCTATTATTTTAAGAATTTAGGCCATTTTACTCATAAAATATTGTTTTAACTTCCCCTTTGGAAAAATCCATGGGCAAAAACCAAGGTATAGTTTGTGGTTTTGATTAGTTTAATGTGTGGTGTCCCAAACCAAAATAATAAAGAATTCCTTCTCCTTTCCTATATAAACCCACCCAAGATCCCACTTCCTCTTCACTAAAAGCCTTTTGAGTTCGTCCAAACTCGTCCCTCCTCTCTCTATAATCCTTCAAAGGTGAACCAAGCTCCCAAGAAGCCTCTCTCAAGCCTCTCCCAGGCCTTTGTGATCACACTTCCAAGTAATGGATTTCTTCCTTTCCCATTTTTGTCCAATATTCTTTAAGTTGTTATGCCCTTTTGTTTTCAATTAAAAATGTTGTGGTATGATTTCACACCTCCCCCATACTGCCATATTTATTTTTTGATTATGGGAGACCCCTTTCTCTCTCATTTATTTCTCCCATGTACACCCGTTACCATGCTAAAATTCTGTGAGGGATTTCTCTCTCCTCTTTTACATCCAAGTAATTATTTTGTATTATGCATCTAAATTCCATTAAGTTTTTTGGGACATGTATCTATATGAATCCCTTACTTTCCATTTCATGTACATATTATGAGACACCCTTTTCTCTCTCATCAACCATTTTCATGAATCCTTATGTTACACCATTATGCTGCCAAAATTGCACTGCGTTTTTCCAAGCCAAGATCATTGTGTAGTGAATACCATACCCATGTCTCTATCAAGGGTATTCATCTTTATGCACATATTCATATTGAATGGTACTTTCATGTATTTATTATACATTACTTAATCATGGAATAACTTATTATGTTGATTTATTCCATGTTACATGATCCATGTGGCACACTTATACATGAAATTAAATGTTTAAGAAGGGTACACCCTGATAGCACTTCAATGCATTGGGTAAAGTATAGTATCATGATACGTCATGTGAAATGAGTGTTGAATCATGCTAATTCAAGTGCAATGAGGGTTTACTCATTCTTCATGTGTAATTAGGGATTACTCATGCTTCATGTGTAATGAGCATTGGCTCATGATAATTCCATGTTAAGTGTTGTTGCCACATTTCCATGTTATGATTATCATGATTTATCATGCCTTTATGTTCATGTTTCTCTTGTGCTCCATTGATATGCCTATTTTCTAACATGTATTATATTCGTCATTTTATTCCATGTTTATTCCCTTACTAGGATTTATAGCTCACCCTTTTCTTATGCATGTCCTCAGGTTATCCCATGCAATGCTATGTGCAAGGGAATGTAGTGGTCATGTAAAGGAAGTTCTCAATAAAGATGTTGTGATTCATTTTTTAAGTTGATATATAATGTTCCTAATCCCAAAATACACTAGAAATCTCAATCTTTAATGTTGTATCAAGTGAAGAGTTTATGTAATAAATCATGTTTAAGTGTGTAATAAAGAGTAGGGTTTTTATACTTGTAGTATCTGGATCTTCAGCTATGGTTTCTCTTTTGGTGGGTCAGGGGTTTTTGAGGAGTCGCAGGATCTTCTCCAGTGGTGGTTGGGTTGGAAACATGTCCATCTATTACTGAATATTTCTTCTCTTGGTTTAGCCTCATCCTAGGTGGTATGATGGAGGTTCCTGGAGATGATTTTTAGGTAAGTGACAATAATATTTAGTGTGTTGGTCCTTTTTATGGTTCTAGTTTGTGTTTCCTTTTGTCTATGCAATTGCTTTGGCTTCCTGTTATCTGGTTTATATTTTGGGAAGTGAAATGTGTTGGTTCTTGGTGATGGTGATTATGGAGGTTGGTCTATGATGCTTTTGGAGAGACATCAGATTTATAGTGTGAAGGTTTTGGATGGTGTGGTTCCCCATCTTGAGGGTTTTAGTGGTGCTTGATGTGGTATTAGATAGTGTGAAGCCTCAATTTGTGTGCATATATAGGCTTGATGTGTCACTAAAAGATGAAGCGTACATGGATCAAGGTGTGTTTCATGTGGGTTGAGGTGTATTGGAGTCTATAGGGTCTGATTTTTTGTAATTTGAATGTTTTAAATTTTAAAGTTAATTGTATGGGGGTGGAATTTGGTTCTCTATGAGGTTACCACTAAACCATAAAGTGGATGTTTTAAAAAAAGGTTTTGCAGTGGATCATAAGAATAAGGGTAAAGGGACATGATCACAACTTAATAAATTCATTAAAAATTAGTCAAATATGTTTAATAAAAAATAATGGTATAAGGTTTTGTTATATCAAAATACATAAGTCATAAGAGTTTTTAATCATCAATAATTAATCCGAGTCATGAGAATATATCATAATCAAAAGACATAAGTTTATAGAATACAAATAAGCATAAAAATCATTTCCTTAGACAACACTCAATGTATGAACTATCATAATGGAATGAGTTCACTCTTATTCCATAATTTACTTATTCCAGGTTGATGTTAGGACCTGCCTTCATCAAGATGAGATAAGGGACAACAAAACTGCCAGACCCTTACTTCCTCAAGTAGAAGAAGAGATAATGACCCCCCGAGTCCAGCCTTCAATAGCCCCCGTAGTGATGACTAGCACCAATGGTATATAATCACTCGTAATATGGATGGAATTAACCTATTTTATTTAGTAGGATCAAGAGATAAGATAGTAGATCCCAAAAAAAATGAAAACTGGAATTAAAATTAAAGCAAAAAACAATCCATTCCCATGTGCATGTTCCAATATAAAGTGTTACAAGTACAAAAAACTCCAAAGGGAAGTAGAAAAAGAAAAGAAAAGCAGCAACACTAATGGTCCCAGAATATGATCTAATACTATCCCACATAGTCCCTAAAGTCCTCCTAGAATCCTGAAAAAAGTTATATATACATAGGGTGAGTATACCAGTATACTCAGTAGGAAAGACCAAAAGCTCTCATGCACAAGTGGGGAGGAATTATAATGCCCCATGAGAAAAGGAGAAAACCAAAACACCTAGAAAGGAAAATATCCACCCAAAACTCACCAAAAAACGCTCCCCAAATAATGCAAGTCAAGTAGAGTAATAATAATAACACATTGATGTGTGGGTGTGCTGCACCACTTTCCCTCTGGTCATTGAAGACATCCTACGTGTCAGACCTCCCCCGCCATTCTCACCGCAGTCCCACTTCCTTCCCAACAACAAAATTTTGGGCAACCACAACCACAACTAGGCTCATAAACACATGGGCCACCACAAACACATGTAACCATGCCCGCAAACACCTAGGCTAGAATAACTACCACCACGTCCAAAGACACCAGGGCCCGTACAACCACTACCACGCCTGGAGACACCTGGGGCTCATCCCGAAGACACTTGGGAAACAATCTTCCTACACACACTTGGGTCAAACACCACAACATACGCTGCTTTAAGAATCTTGGGTTATAATGGAATTCATTCCATCACATCCTACCCGAAGAGTCTTGGGATACTCAGGAAAGGGTGTAGGAAAAGAGCTAATAACCAGCCACTCATAGGAGTGTTGGGAAACCACCCTCCCTCATGAAATGGGGGTGTTTGGCATGAAGTGCTCAACTTAGGTGGGGTGCATATAAGAAAAAAAAACTAAGTTATACATATAAGTAAACAGGCACTCATCCCAACCTAGTGGTTTCAAAACCAGCCAATACAAAAAAAAACATTGTTACTATTTATTCATAAAAAGAACATAGCCCCAACCAAGTCACAACTCATTCCTGGAAATCAATTCCCCATTGAACCCATTGGTGTTATCATAATCATATTATTTCGTTTAAATAATTCTTCACAACTGGGAAACTAATAGGAATATCCATAAGACAAGGAAGGAAAAATATCCAAGAAACAAATTAAGCATTCACACCTGGTTCTCTTTTAAAGTCACAACAACAAAAGGGATCTGTGAGATCCCTCAAAGTACTAGAACCAAACCAAGCCCCAATATATGAACCCACATGGCCTCATATACACAAACCAACCACTACGCCATAGGGGAATCCATCCCCATCCATGCTACCTCACAAGCATCAAGTAGAACAACCATAAATATCACCAGAACAGAGCAAGGGAGTTTTTAGATTTAAACACACCATTAGTTTAGTTCTGTCTTTCTGTTTTATTAAGTGGGGTAACCACATAAGGATTATTATTCATTGGGAATCCATTTAATCAAATGAGTTTACGTGATTAACCAATTTCCATGCCACAACCATCCAATTAAAGAATTATCCAGAAAATAGAGGTTCATTAGTGAGCAATAAAGGACCACCAACAGACACTATTTTCAGTGGACATAAGACCATACAATTCACAACATACAAGAAAAGGTAAAATAGTACATTGATATCATCAAACACACCCCATTATTCTTTGAAAACAATTTTGTTATCTTTTTTAAGGTTTGGTTTCATTCATCCTTAAAGTAACATCATCAAAACCACCCCACATGATACACAGTAAAGAGAGATGAAGGAAAAACCCTACCCGGATGATCAATGATCAAATGTTTTCTCCTCTCTTCAAGAATTGAGGATGAATTACTTGTTGGGGAATATCTCCGAGGACTCCAAGAGTGAGTAGGAAATATCCAGCATAGGTGCACCACTAGCCTTAGAAAGGGGGGCTCCAAATGCACCAAGGAAAGGAAAAGAGACTAGTCAAGAAGAAGAAATAATCCCTGTTCCATAAGAGGCGAGATACTAGAGTTCAAGAATATGAAATCTTGAATGAATTTAAAGGGGGATCATGGTTTCGCCACACGGTTGGATGGTTACACATGATCAAATTAATTTTTATTTAACAATTATCATAGGAGAGGTGTCCATAACAGCTTTGAGTTAAAATATTTCACTTAAATAGAGGAAACTCGTAACAATGACAAAAATTTTTGGTCAGTTGAGGGTCTCCCCACTCCTGGAGATCAATAAAATCATTTATAGTATTTAAAAATATCCTCAAAACACTTTAAAGAGATATTAAAACTTAAAAGAATCATTACAAGAAACTAGGGAAAGAAACCTTCAGCAACCCCATGGAATCAATCATGTGTGGTGCTGATTGGTGAGACCGGTCGGTGAAACACTGATTAGTGACTCACCGACTGACAACTCACTGATCGGTTAGACTGACCAGTGACTCACCAATAGGCGACTCACCGATCGGTCAGACCGATTGGTGACTCACCGGTTGGTGAGACTGATCGGTGACACACCGATTGGCACACACCAATCGGTGACTCACCGATGGGGGGAACACTGATCGGTGACACACTGATCGGGAACACACCAATCGGTGAGATTGATCGGTGACACTGATGGGTGACACCAAGGTGAACCTTGACACCGAAACTGCCACCCTCACGACTCACTGATGGGTCCAGGGTGCCCCAACACTAGATATTAACAAAGTAATAGACCAAGAGAATCTGAGCCATTACATTAGATACCTATCAAACTATTCTCATTCTTGAGAATCAAAACTAAACCTGAAGGAAAGAGGGGGTCCGAACAACCACCTCAAAGATACCTCTCAGGAGTAAAACTCCTCAACATCTAGGAACACCTCTCCCTCAAGTGGCCAAACAAACATACAAAGGTTACACCATCCAGTCATATAGATTTGGGAGTCCCTTCCTCCATGTCAAGATACTATCTACTTTGGGTAGCACTGACTTTCTTGCACGAGTATAATCACATCCACCTTAATGCTTCTTTATTAGGGATTAGGTCCCCCTACCCACAGTCAAGACTATTCACACACATTCAGAGGATAAGGAAAACAACACATTTCATAGTTAACAAGGTCAATTACTACATCACAATCAAGTAGGAAACAAAACAGAGAAAAACTCAAAAACAGCTATGGGTACTGGGCGCACATCTATGTCTCCCATTCCCAAGTATTCTCCTCGAGGCCACCGTGTCTCCATAACACACGAAACAAATGGATGGTTCACCCACGAAGCACCTTCGACTCATGATTCTCGATCCTCACTAGTTGCTCAATAAATGTCGTGTCATCCCCTATATCCAACTCTCCCTAGTCAATGACATGGGAATCATCATGTAGATATTGGCGAAGCTGGGAGAAGTGGAAAACCTCATGGATCCTTTCCAAATGAGGTGGAAACGCCAGCTAATATTCCACCTCACCAACTCACCCCTACACCTCGAAAGGCCCAATTAACCTAGGAGAGAGGTTTCTCACCTTGTCGAACCTTCGCTGCCCACGTTGAGGGGAGACCTTCAAGAACACGTGGTCCCTAACCACGAACTCAAAGGGTCTCCTCCTATGATTAGCGTATGACTTCTACTGGTCCCAATCCACCTTCATCCTCTTTCATATGAGTTGAACTTTCTCTGTGGTGCTTTGCACCACCTCTGAGAAAAGTACACCTGCTTCCCCGACCTCTATCCAGCACACAGGTGAGTGACACGGTCTCCCTTACAAGGCTTTGAATGAAGCTATGGTAATGGTAGAGTGATAACTATTGTTGTGGGAAAACTCTATCAGAGGAAAGTGTCATACCCACGATCCCCTAAAGTCCCAATCACATGATCATTTCATATCCTCCAACGTCTGGATGGTCCGCTCTATCTGCCCATCTGTCTGGGGGTGGAAAGCATGCTAAGGCATAGATGGGTGCCAAAAGCATGCAACAATCTCCTCCAGACTTGTGAGGTAAACTGTGAATCCCTATCCGAGACTATGGACCACATAACGCCATCCTACCATACCACCTCATCAACGTATCTCTATTCCAAGGAATCTACCTCACTCGACTCCTTGATTTCTAGGAAGTGAGCTGATTTTGTTAGCCTCTCTACCACTACCCAGATAACATCACAGCCTCCTTGAAACATAGGTATTCCTATGATGAAATCCATCGAGATTTCACCCTACTTCCACTTGGGGATATCTAATGGTTTCAACAAACCTTCTGGGATATGGTGTTCAGCCTTTACCTGATGACACACCAGACACCTTTCCACAAACTCTGCCACTGCCTGCTTCACCCCAAGCCACCAAAACTGACCCCTCAATCCCCGATACATCTTGGAAACTCTTGGTTATACTTCCAGGGGTGAGTTTTAGAACTCACCAAGAACTCTCTCACACATTTCCACCGGGTCAAATGACTTTCTATGAAACATGATATGATTCTGTCCGTCTTCTGACCATCCTTACAGAGCATTGCCCTGGCCAACATAGTCGTACATCACTTCACTCTATAAGTCTCCCCATTAAGACTCATACACATGCCAAAATAGAGAGTACTGCACTGTCATCTAAAATAGACATCCTCTACCATCCTCCACCCTTGCATATGGGTTTAATGCATCCAACTCCTCCATTGCTTTCCAAGAATATTCCAATTCTTAGATCAAATCCTTCTACGACTTCCTACTAAAGGAATCAACCACCACGTTCACCTTTCCTGAGGTGTAGGAAATCTCGAAGTCGTAGTCCTTAAAAAACTCCATCCACCTCTATTGTCACAAGTTTAGGTCTCGCTGAGAGAAGATACGCCTCAATCTCTTGTGATATGTGAAGAACACAAATCGCTCCCTGATGAGGTAGTTCAACCAAAACTTTAGTGTGAACACAACCACTGAGAGCTATAAGTCGTGGGTGGAATAGTTATGCTCATGGGGATGTAACTTCCTAGAACCATAAGAGATCACCCGTACTATTTCATCAACACACACCCTAAGACTTGGCCTGAAGTATCACAGAACACCTCAAACATTACCAATTCTTCTGGAAACCTCAGCACTGGGGAACTAACTAACTTCCCCTTCAGATAACTGAATACTACCTGGAACTACTCAATCCACACAAAATCCTAGCCCTTTCTGTTCAAAGCTGTCAAAGGAGCTGTAACTCAAGAGAATTCGGGCACGAACCTCCGATAATAGCCTACCTGACCTAGGAAACTACGAACCTCCATCACATTCTTGGGTGCTTCCCAAGATACAACTGCTTCAAACTTTTAAGGATCAACCGATATTCCCTACTCAGACACCATGTGTCCAAGGAAGTGTACCTCTCATGTCTAGAACTTTCACTTTGAAAACTTCCCCTAGATCTGGTGCTGTTGGAGGACCTCTAAAATCATTCTCAGATGCTCGGAATGATCCTACTCTAATATTGAGTAGATCAGAATGTCATCGATGAAAAAAATGATGAACTGGTCCAGAAAATTGTGGAAAACAGAGTTCATGAGCCCCATGAACATAGTAGGTGCATTTGTAACACTGAATGACATGACTACGAAATCAAAGTGCCCATACCAGCACCTGAAAGCAGTCTTTGGGATATCACTATCTTCCACCCTTAAATGGTGATACCCAAACTATAGATCGATCTTAGAGAACCAACTTGCTCCCCTTAGTTGGTCAAAGAGGTTGTCTATCCTTGGAAGAGGGTAAAAGTTCTTGGCCATTACCTGATTCAGTCTTCGGTAGTCTATGCACATTATGAGACCACCATCTTTCTTCTTTGAGAACAAGACCAGAGCACCCCATGGAGACACGCTTGGTAAAAAAAAACCCTTCTTCATCAGTTCATAAATCTAAATCCATAACTCCCACAACTTAGAAGGCACTATCTGATAAGGAGCCATTGAAATGGGATGAGCACCGAATTTTAAGTCTATCCTGAAATCAATGTAACATCGAGGGGGTAGAGTCACAAACTTCTTCACTACTGAAAATTTAGGCTATAGACATGGATATATAGCCACGATTTTATAGATCCGTGGCTATAGTATGTTTATAGCCACAGTTTAATTAACACACCGTGGCTACTCTTTTTTTTTCACACAAGCACCAGGCTCCTCCCCCCTATACGCAACCCGTCCTCCATCGACCTCTCCACGCCCTACTCCTCTCTTGAGTTACTCCCCGCCGAACGTCGTCTCGACCTCCTCCCTCGAGCTCCTCCTTGCCAAACACTGCCACGACCTCCTCCCTAGAGCTCCTCCCCGTCGAACGCCGCCGTGACCTCCTCCCTCAAGTTCTCCGCGACCTCCTCCCTGTTGAACGCTGCCGCTCCTCCCCCAATCCGCAACCCTCTTCCTCCCTCTACCACTCCATGCCCTCCTCCTCCCTCGACCTCTCCACGCCCTCCTCCTCGCCGAACCCCGCCTCTATTGACAAAGCTTGATTGTTCACTCTGGGAATGTATTGCCTTTTTTATTCCTCTATATTTGGATTCTTTAGTTTTATCTTCCTTTAAAAAATCCTTCAGTTCTTAAACATTCTAGTGAAATTCTTAGAATTTTTTTGTGCATCAATTAGAAAATTCTTGAAGGGAAACATCTTATTTAGGCTCATTTGTATGTAGAGTTCAACTTATCTAGGAAGTATTCAGAGTTTATTTAGTTCTCTGTCAATGATGATTTCAAAGTTAGGAAACCTATTATCTAGGGAACTCAAGTGGATTATTGTTCTTCATGTTTTATACAAGGCTGTTCTTTACTAAATTATTAGAGGGAGTCTCGTTCTATGGGTAAACTCAAGTCTTCGGTTATCACTCAAATTGAGGAGGGATGAATGTGTTCTTGTTCTTTTGTTGGTGATACACTAGATATCAAGATACCTATGTCATATACAAGTGAGGTTATCTAGAGCTGGTGAGGATCATCCAATCACAAAGACCATGTATCATGGTAAGGTAGAATTCCATGATTGTATTGGAGAAATTAATTTGAAATCTGATTAGGAAGAGTATTCTCATGATTCATCTAACACTTATCTTGAGGAGGGATGAGTGTGTTCTACTTATTTTACTAGTGAGGCATTGGTGGTCATAGTATGAATGGTGCATGCAGGGGTGGTCATCCAAACTCATGAATCATCATAGGTGAAACCTGGAGCTTGTGAGGATAATTCGTCCACAAAGGGCATGGTTCTCTTAAAGGAATCATCCTATGATAGTTTTGGAGTAGGTAGACTATAATAAGTTACATTTTACCCATACGTAGTTTCTGAAACCTTCTCCTAATAAATCTTCAAATAAATTCAATAAAAAATTTATCCTTTATAAATAATATCATCCACTATAAAAATTCTATTTCTCGCAAGAAATAGAAAAAACCAAACTGATCCATAAATCTTCCAAGAATCACCACATTTTTCATGAAAATCATGTAACTCATGAAAATCATGCAACTCATATAAAATATTTTTACTATAATCGATCCTCATTCTTGGAACTTATGTATGACTATTCATGAATTTTTATAATTTAAAACATTTATGAATTCCCTAAAACATAATTTTAATATATTTGTTATGATTTTTTTATTAACTTGTTATTGATGATTACTTAATATCTTATGAAACAATACATATAATGTTAAGTAATTTTATAGATTATTTATTTAATGTATGTTTATCTACCTCAGAATGGATAGATACTGGATGTACAACATTGATCAGATCACTGATGAATTTTAGGAGTTACAATATTTTTTGGACTTTGCATTCACTAATGATTCAGATGGCGGATTGATTCGATGACCGTGTTTTGATTGTGTTGGAAGACCTTGGTTAACTCATGAGGAAGTGAGTTACCATATCACTAAAAGTTGTTTCTAGAAAAATTATCATGTGTGGTATCACAATGGAGAAAAAGCTCAAGTGTTGAATGAAATCGATTCAGCGGAAAAGATTGGTATGAAAAATCTGATTTCTGATCAGTTTCCTTTTGTTTCTAAAGCAAGCTCCTCATGTAGATCAGTGCAAGAGGAAATGAATACTGGAACATAGTTCTCATCTATTAATCAGGATGATGACTTTGAGAGTGTTAGAAAGATGATGGAAGATGCAAATACCCCAGTATATCAAGCATGTGGAAAAATGAGAAAAATTGAGTTTTTAATGCGATTATATCATGGGAAAACAATGTATGGATTTATTAATACTACGGTCGACTATCTCCTTACATTTATTAAGGATTTACTGCTTGATAATGCATGTATTCCAGAAAATGATTACATGGCATCAAAGTTGGTTGACAAATTTGGATTTTCATCTAGTAAGATTCATTCTTGTCTCAAAGATTGTTATTTGTTGTAGAAGGAGAATATAGACTTTAGTCAGTGCAAACAGTGTGGCACATTAAGGTGGAAGACTAATAAAGACAGATCTCAATCTTGCATACCACAGAAAGTGATGTGGCACTTCCCTTTAATTCCCAGGCTTCAAAATTTTTTTATGTCAAAACAAATGGAAAAGAATATGAGATGGCATGCAGATGAAAGAAATAAGGATAATGATGAAATAGTGCATCCTGCAGATGGGTTGGCTTGGATGAAATTTGATAGGTTACATCCTGATTTTGAAGCCTACCCATGAAATGTTAGATTGGGATTATCCTGTGATGGTTTCAACCCATTTTTCCAAATGCATACTGAACACAGTACTTGACCTGTTTTTATTCACATTTATAACTTTCCTTCATGGATGTGTATGAATAATCCATTCACTATCCTAAGTATATTAATATCTGGACCCAGTGATCCTGGAAATGATATTGATATATACTTGCAGCCATTAATAGAGGAGTTAAATGAGATTTGGATTATTGGTGCACAAGCGTATGATGCATTCAGAAAGGAGTACTTTATGTTTCATGTAGCTTTATTATGGACGATAAATTATTTATATGCCGACAGAATGATGTCTGGTTGGAGTACTAAAGTGAAATTATCCTGTCCTATTCGTATAAAAAATACACTTTTCTGAAGATTAAAGTTTCGATGAACTTTCATCTTCATAGGGCATCGACGTTTTCTACCAATGGATCATACATACAGAAAAAATCAGAGACAGTTCGATAATGCCATCGAGACAGATGAGACACCTCAACGAATGTCAGGGACTGATACTCTTAAAGAACCTGATGATTTGAATAATGTTCTTGGAAAAAGTCAATCAAATATCAGAAAGTGAAAGCATGCTAATTCTAATTCCAATATAAATTGGAGAAAGAAAAGAATATTCTTTGAGTTTCCATATTGGTCATCAAATTTATTATGTCATTGTTTGGATGTAATTCATATCAAGAAAAATATTTGTGAGATGTTACTTGATACTATTTTAAATGTCAAAGGCAAAAAAAAAGATGATTTGCAGTGTCATCGTGATTTGATGGATTGGGGTATAAGAGAAAGACTTCATCCTGAGTTAATTGGTCAAAATAAGTGGAAAGTCCCTGTTGCCTGTTATTAGATGAAAAATGTGGAGAAAAAAAAATTTCTTCTGGTCTTGGAAAGTTTGAAGGTTCCGGATGGTTATTCAAGTAATATTTCGAAAAGGGTGAATACACAAGATGTGAAACTCAAATCTCTTAAAACCCATGATTACCATGTCTTGTTACATGAGTTGATTCCCATTTCCATTCACCATTTACTTTCACATAATGTTAGAGTTGAGGTGATTAAGTTATGTAAATTTTTTCGAGATCTTTGTGCCAAAATATTGAGCAGATGTGTTGTTCAGAAATTGCAGAGAGATTCACCAATTATTCTTTATGACTTGGAGAAAATTTTCCCACCGTCTTTTTTCACATGTATGTTACATTTGACTGTGCATATTTCCACAGAAGTTCTCTTTAGTGGTCCTGTTTTGAGTCAGTGGATGTATCCTACCGAAAGAATGGTGTTTACATTGAAATCTTATGTGAGAAATAAATATCATCCTGAAGGCTCTATTGTGAAATGCTATTTAGCACAAGAATGCATGGATTTCTGTTCATCGTACTTGGATAATATCACTATGAGGTCTAATAGACTAATGAGAACTGAAGATAAGCAATATGATCCCATTGAGCCTATATTTACTTCACTGAACCAAATAGGGGGGATATCTGGATCGTACTCGTTGTGTACTTTAAGCAGGGAAGAGTGGGAAATGGCACATCGCATAGTATTATTCAACTATGATGTGCTTGATGATTATATCAAGTAAGTAAACTAATAAATATGTATTTTTTTCTTTGTGTGATTTCTTTATATCTTCTTACATTTTAATGCTTTCATATCTATAGAGAACATTTAGAAATTATAAAAAAGAGACATCTCTCTCTATCTATTAATTGGAAGGAACTGTTGCACAACAACGAATTTGCTGCCTGGTTAAAGTCAAAGGTAATAGATTTCTTTTTCTTCTTCTCATAACATAATCACATGTCTCTATTTAATATTCTATGTTGGTATCTTTTAGGTTTTAACTCTACCAATGATTGAAGTATCAGATGAAATAAAAGCATTGTCCTTTGGTCCAAATGATGTGGTATGTGATTGTAAGTCAATGGTTGTCAATGGATTTAAATTTATTATAAATAGTTGTGAAAAAAATGGAAACACAGCATGACGGTGTCATGATAAGCACCACAACAGATTGTTATGCGAGTGCATCGGACATGCAGCCTCAATCAGAAAATATATCATATTACGATGTTGTTGAAAGAATCATTTTATTAGATTACTATGCACATGGTCGTGTCGAAATGATGAAATGCAAGTTTTTTGATTTAATTACATGACAAGGAATTCATATTGATAAATGTGGATTTAGATAGATTGATATGAACCTCCAGCTTCATACTGATAAACCTTATATTATTGCATCACAAGCTAAACAGGTGTTTTATGTAAGTGACCCGTTACAACCACAAATTGGTGTTATTGTTTATGTTATTACTAGACATATTTTTGACGAAGTCATGGATGACAATGATGTTGTGGATGAACCTGTCGATATTTATTCGAATGTTACATTTGATGATACAGATGATGCAATTGTTAGAACAGATTGTGAACCAGAAATTGTCACAGACCCCACATAGCGTTGACACATTTGTAAGTATTTACGTGATATTATCGCAATATTGTATGTGTTTTTTTAACTTCCTTACATGATATCAAAATAACTAGTATATTTTATACCATTATCGAATATAAAACTATTAATATACTCACCAATTTATGTTTAACCACTTATCTAATAAATATTGAACATAGAAAAGTCTTGATATTTTATCAATATAAATATCACACATGAAAATGTATCTCATTGTTTTATGATAAAATTGTATTATTTAACATTTTGCATTATTTCTATTTATTTGAGAATATTATTTTAAATTTCCAGGTCATAATGTCTGATTTTGATGATACTAGAAGGAGTAGAAGAATACCGAGAAACGAACAACGTAGGTCTCCTCTTGGAAACAATGTAAGTACAAATTATGTTTGAATATTATGGTCTTTCATATTATTTATCTTGTTATCGTTCATTTTATTTTATCATCTATGTTATTTTAGGCTGCATCGTTGAAGAGATGCTTGGATTATGCCACTGAGGATGATATTGTGGTGGGGGGTACTGATTCTACAGGTCAGCCTACTACTACACCGCTTGAGACACCAGGAGGCCATCCTCCCATTATGCCACTTCCATATTATCCATACCCACCTTTTCCATATGCCTTTTTTCCTACACCTACATCGGATGGTAGTTCTCAGACTCCCATCCCTCATTTTCCATTCCCACCATCCACTGTACAGGGTACTATTCCCCCATATATCCCACCGGCATATCCATATCCATATCCAACCTCATCTATACAGGGTTATCCATCGGGTTTTCTTCCTCCATCAGTAAACATTGCATCTACTATACATAGTACTCCTGTAGATATCTCACCTACCATGGAGGCTGCCCCCCCTCCAGACACAAAACTTCAGGGGTCAGCAGATCCCCCATCTACTGGTATTTGTTTAAACATTACTGTTACTGATTAATGATAAATTCATATATATTATTTTCTTTTATTTTTGGTTTCATGATTAGCTCCAGCCTCTACCAAACGACGAGGTCGCACAAAAATGCACAAGGTTTGGAATTGGCACATGCAAATCATAGTTGATTACAATGAGTACAATGCTATAATTAATAAAAATGGCATGGAATGTAAAAGTTTTATGGGAAAACTTTCTAGACATAGCAATATCATTCCGGTTCAACTGATAAGTTGGAAAGAAGTTGGACAACAAATAAAGGACAAATCCTGGGTAGAGATTTGGGTAAGTAATGTTAATCAATTTATATATATATTTAAATTTATAATATTTCCTTAACAAATATTATGTCCATTTCAGCTTTGATATAATTTTCCCGATGGACAAAATGAAAAGGCTGCAAGGATAATGGATTTAAGTGAAATGTGGAAAGCCTACAAGTATGATTTATATCTTGGTTGGAAAAAGAGAGTTGGTATAGAGCTTGAAGAAGTACCAGTGATTCCATATTTCCCAATATCATAATATAAATAGATGATCAAATATTGGAAGAGTCCAACATTTAAGGTGTTTGTTAAATTTATATATATATTCATTTATTTATTTGAAAACGATTTTAAATTACTTGTTTTATTTATGTTAATGAATTTATATAATTATTTGTTTATAGGAGAAATCAAACAGAAATAAAACAAACAAGAGTGCAATGGAAAACATTTATACTCGCGGACACACTTCATTACCAGATCATGAGAAGATGTAGGTAATTTAACATTTAAAATATATATCTTTGTTTAGTGAAATTTTTTTAACTTCAAATTCTTATTTATTTATTTGTTTTTTCCCAGAAAAAGGCATCGAATATCGAGGGTTGCGTTCCTCACTCAACTTTGTTTTGTACAAGCTGAAAAAAGAAAGATGGTACTGTGCCAAATACCGACACCGAGAAGGTGATTGTAAGTAAATTTCAATTTCTTTGATTTTTACTGAATTTAATTCCTTATATTATTTTATCATTTTAATTTATGTTATATATCAATCAACAGAATGATTTATAGGCATTGGCAGAAAAAGAACCTGACAATTTGGGCCCAAACGATCATCTACATCAGGTATTAGGAGATGAGCATCAGGGTAGAGTGCATTGTCGACCTGGGAAGAAGATTGTACCATCTCGATACTGTTCTACTAACGTTTCTTCGAGTACCGGTTCTGGTTTTTTCGCAGTGGAACAAATGAATGCCGCAATGAAAGAAGAAAGTCAAAAATCAGAACAGGCGATAACTACAAATATGATGAAATTTATGTCTGCCCTTTCTTCTACACTTCCACCAGAATCAGCTGAAATAGTTGATGCCTTTTTGATGTCGATGTGTTCTGCTAATGTAGATCTTCCATCAGAGCCGAATCCAGAGCCAGACCTAGTGCTGGACCTGGTGCTGGTGCCGGTTCGGATGCAGATGCTGATGATGATGTTGGTGGTGTGAGAGGTGGTGATGGTGTTTCTGTAGGAGGTGTGGATGAGGGTTATCATGATTCTGATGATACTGATATTGAGACTCACTTTTGATTTAAATTTTATTTTTGGATTGGTAATGTATGACGAGTTCCATGCATCAGATTACACTGCTATTTTGATCAATATCATTAATATTTACCATATCTTATTGGGAATGAGAATGACTAGAAACCTATAGATCTACCTTAAGCTAACTATGTCTAGTATTAGATATAGCCCTACCTCCATGACTTCTCAATCGATAAGTTTATTTAACTACCTCAGTTAAAGTTATGTATTCAAATTCAGTAGCTGAAAGTGCAACAATAGATCACATATTTCAATTCTAGGAAATGAAACCTCCAAATTCAGTAAACACATTAATATTTAAGGATTTACAATTTTCAACATTAATAGTATAGTTAGCATCAACCAAACCACAAATAATTTAAGTAGTATCTACATTTTTACCACAGAATAATGAAATATTAGAAGTAAAAGAAAGATACCTCAAGATCCACTTAAGGGAATACCATTATAGCTTCCCGGGAGTGCCCATGAACCATCATAGAGTAAAGGTAGAAACTAAAAAATTAGTTCTAGAGAAAATCATAGAATATTCTTTGCAACCAACAATGTTAGACTAAGGAATTATCGACATAAATTCAACATCAACTTCAGCAGTAGGTGATTGATTCAAGGACAATTTAAAATGTTGTTCAAGTAGGAAATTAACAGGACTGAGAGATTCCAACATTTCCCTATTTATAATGAATTCTAATGAACTTTTTACCTAGAAAAAATGAATCAAAATTGAAGCACCACTTCCATGAGGATTTTCTCAAGCCAGACCAAGATTTATTTAAATGGTATACTTTCTTTGGTTTGATCTCAGCAGGATAATCATCAAGAGGTATCATATAAATATTTTCATTCAAATCACCAAGCTAGAAATTAGTTTTAACAACTAACTACTCTATATGAAAGTCTTTATAAGTTTCAAAATCTATCAAAAGATGAATGAAATAATGCTTAAGAAAAAAGTGAAAATAATTCATCGTAATAAATTCCCTCTCTTTGAAGGATTCCCTTGGAAAATAGCCTAGATTTTTATTTGATTCGCTGGCCCAAAAATATTTGGAGAGTCTTGAGCATACATGAATGCTTCTAAATCTTTCTAGAATAGTACTATTCAACCTCTCTGCTAGGCTATTCTATTGGGGAGTGGGGTTCCCTAACAGTTATGTCCCTCATAATCCCATCAGACTCAAAAAACTGAATGAACTCTATAGAATGATATTCAAGACCATTATCTAATCTTCGGTCTTAATAATCTTTACAGTGTGATTTTACATTGAATCTTTTTAGGTTTAAATGGTTTGGAATGCATCATATTCTTTTTATTATCTAAATCCAAACATTCTTAGAGATTTTAGTTATGAAGATGATGAAATTGGATCCTCCAACATAAGAACTAGTCCTGGATATCCCCCAAAAATCTGATTGTATGTATTCATGTGGGTTGGCAGCATTGAAATAAGACCTATTGAAACTCACCCTCTTGGATTTTCCCATCACACTATCTCTGGAAAATGAAATATTTATAGTTGTGATGTTACTCAATAGCCCTTGGTTGTTGTGTTCCTCTAAGACTTTGGAGCTGAAATTCCCAATCTTATATGCTATAGTATATTATTGTTAGTGTTTGTATTGTAAACACTTCCCAATTTCCATAAATGGATCTTCCCATTCAAAACATATAACCCATTGTTTAGAGATCCTTTTATGATAATTTTTGATCCTTTAGAGATCTTGAGATTTGGTCTAAAGGTAAATCCATTTTGATCTAGGACCGTTAAGGAGATTATGTTTCATTAAAGGATGGGGACCCACTATACATTAAGTAAGGTGACAATGGATTGATTATCTAACTCTATAATAATGGATCATGTTCCCTCAACCTTGCACCTATTATTTTTTATAGATGTACTAGGATTCATTTTGAATGTAAATATAATTTGTTTCTTGTAAATTTTTCCTACAAATGAGGCAATCATGTATAATTTTTCATGTTTAAGCCAAACTCCCTTAGATTGGGGTGTGTTGGGGCAGGGGGAGGGGTGCTGGGGCAGGGGGATGGGTGTGTGCAGGTGGGGGGGGGCAGGTGGGGGGGGGGAGGTGGGGGCAAGGGGAGGGGGGTGTGCAAGTGGGGGGTAGGGGAGGGGGCAGGGGGTGTGCAGGTGGGGGAATGGGGCAGGGAGAGAGGGCATGGGGGTGTGCAGGTGGGGGGGGGGGGGCAGGGGGTGTGCTGGGGCAGGGGGAGGGGTATGTGCAGGTGGCGGGGGGGAGGCAGGTGGGGGGGTAGGGGGAGGGGGTGTGCAGGTGGGGGGTAGGGGAGGGGCAGGGGGGTGTGAAGGTGGGGGATAGGGGAAGGGGCAGGGGGTGTACAGGTGGGGGGCAGGGGGAAGGGAGAGGGGGCAGGGGGTGTGCATGTGGGGAGCACGAGGTAGGGGCTGTAGTTATGCTTCTTCAAGTCTGGCTCGATCATTTTTGAACTCAATTTTTTGTGATTACTTGTTCTATAGATGTCAGATTGGGGTGATCTTTACTGAGTTGGATAACTTATAATATTATCTAAAATAATCATAACTGCATAAAAGTCTAACTCAATCATTTTGAAACTCAATATTTGGCCCAAATTTGTTGTACTTTTGCTGCTACAGAATTAAATTTTATTTCTTTTATTATTTTAACAGTTTTGATTGTGTTTATTTCAGGTTTTTTTGTATGGATATATAAGGAAGAAGTTGATCAATAAACTTGATGGTTTTGGTGGCCTAAACCACCAGATTCACCTTAGGATCCTACTTGGGCCCCTCTAGGACATGCTAGGAAGTAGGTTCTTCTGTTCTTCACACCAGTAACCTAGAAACTTCCTGTTGGAGGTTAATATCATTTGCTACACGTTCTCTCCAAATCACAAATTACCTGATTTGTTTTCATTCTTCCATCCACAATTCTTCCACATTTGACCATATATTTCCATCCAGGTTCGTTACCATTACTAAAATACTAATTTTCTCAACCTTATTTAATTTATCCTTTATGTTCAATGGTTCTTCCTCTTTTCTAATCATAATTTCGTGCCCTACTTTTATTCTATTTCCACTATTTTAAATGCAGTTTGTGCAGCTTTTAGAAACTTTATATTCATTAATAATTTTAATTTTAATATTAGTATCAATATATTTTTTCACAGTAATTTTGTTTTAATAACTTAAATATAGTATCATGATTTTTTTTGAATTACTTATGCTTTGTATTTGCAATCTCATTTTATGTACTTGATTACCCACTTTAATGTTCCACTACCTTGCTAAGTAATAACTACTACACTTTTTTTTCATTTTCAGGTGCATAATGGATGCATTTTAATGATCGCATGTCCAAATACATAATGAATACAATTTTAGGTATTCCTATTTTTTATGAATTCATTCTCAAGTACACATTGAATGCATTTTTATCTGGCGGTATGTTTCTTTCTCATTTTAATGTTGTTTACTGTATGAAATTGAATGCATTCTCATTATGTATACTAAATGTTCTTATTTCTCCCCCCATTGAGGTTCATGAAGTGAATCTTTTCACTCTCCTGGGGTCTTTGATTCATTATGCAACATAGTCCTCTTCTTCCCCATCATGTGATGTGTTCCCTGAAGTGCATTATAATATTCTAGAGCCTCCGGTTCATGGATCTTACCCTCCTATTGATTCGTATAATTCCATTGAAGTCATGGCCCTGACTGGAGATGATAATGTCCCATCATCTCCAATGCGAGGTATGCGAAGGAAGATGAAGTCCTCCATCCCCCTCCCAATAGTGTCGTGACATCATCAATGAAAAAGAAAAGGATTTTTTCCAACAAACCAAAAAAAGAGATGTTATTGTCTTCCATGACTAAACCCTTCTACATCATGATTTCTTTCATAATATTGAACTCCAGGGGTTTGGGATACCCAAACCAAGGTGAATATAATCTCAAATTTATCTGGAGCAAGCAGATTTCCATGTTAGCAGTTTGGGAACCCAAAATCAAGGTATATTCTATCAAATATGTCTCTAGAAAATTACATGTGTCCTATTACATGATTTTTATTACAATTAATATTAATATATGGATTTTATGGGACAAGAACCATGAAGTGGAATTCATTGATGCTTCCCATCAAAAATACCAAGCAAGAGTTTCTATAAATGTTATTAACTGGAATGTAAGAGGAATTAAAAAACATAATTAATTGTCCTACATTGATTGTAGTGGGTTGTCAAATTCAAACTATAAGGAGTTGAATGAATTATATGGGAAGTACAAATATCTAGGTTTGGGATTTACATTTATGTTCTCCATATGCATCTTCATCTTTTAAGACAAAAGATACATGTCTATTTCATATTTCACCAAACCTGCCCTTATAACCCTCTGCATTTCATTTCTCTATATGTGTTACATTTACATAACATTGATATGATATTGATGGATTTTTTTATCTAACACTTATTAAGGCCTTTCTTCTAAGTTTTAACCATTAATTTTTTAAAATTTATATGATTTCATTTCACAGTTTAATATAATCTTTAGATTTTTGAATCATCTCACATTTATATATTAATTACAACATGTATTAGAAAAAAAATTCTGTTTGCAGTTACTGTATACATGACTTGCTATTTGCAGTTGTTTTTTGTAGTCTGTTTATAGTTGCTGTAATAAAATGGAATTGAGTTCGTTTGAGTCATGTATACATGACTTCATTTTCTTAATTCTATATTAAAAAATGATACTGTTTCACTTCTATATACATGACTTCATGGGCTTAATTCTATATAATTATATTTTTGATAAACATTGTTAATTTTTAATTCACATTGATATTTACATAATCATCAATGATTCCTGTGTAAAAATGATATTGTTTACATTTGTTTATTTTGTCATGTACATCATCTGGTCTGAAGATGCTGCCCTGCGGATTTCGCAGGACTGGGCCAACACGCCGCGATCACGCCGTGGTCACGCTACGATCACGCCGCGGTCACGCTGTGATTTGGCCCTGATCTAGCCACATCCAGCCCACACCAGCCCCCTTCAACCTACATTTGTATTATCCTTGGACAAATCTTCCATTATGCTATTTCTTGCCTTTATATTCACATACAAGCAAGGCTTGTTGGCATGAATCTATGTTTTTCTCCTTCTTCCATGATAGAAGAACTGATCCTTTTATATTTATCACTTAGCTTAGACTTCTTAGGTTTTTTACCCAAGGATGTATGATCTTCCTTCTTTAAAAACTTCTTGGGAATAGTGTTTCCAACTTCATTTTTTTAAAATTTTCTAAAGGAAGTTTCCTTCCATTTTTCATCATCGGTGGTCTTCATTATCCATTTGTTTTTAACACATTCTTAGATGAACATGCTCCATTCTAGTGACAACACTTAATTAAAATACAACAGTGATCTTAAATCAAGAAGTCACTCAAGTTGAATCATTACATGTTTTTAGGAAAATAAGAGTATCTACCACACAAACTAATGATGATAATATTACTAACAAAAAGACTCATAATTGTGTAAAAATAACTTTAATTGATCCACTATTTTTTTCACTATAAGATCATGGAGGAATGTGACATACTATCCTGATAAATCCGTTGTTACTCATGCATATTTATCTATTACCCATGGTTTAAAAACAAATTCTGTACAAATATGGGTGTGATTAAATAATGAGAATCCATCCATGGGGGTGCATGGGGACTGGTGCTGGCTGGGGGGCAGAACTTTGATCCATTTACTATCCAAAACAGACATAATCGTTTATGGATCCACATATTTAAACTAAATTGGATATATTGGCATCCTATAATTTTATTGGTATTGCATCCTCAATTGAAAATCCCATCAGAATTGATAACCAAACCAAAAATACAAGGTATGGTCACTTTACACGATTCTTGCTGAAGTTGATATGGTAGCTACATTGGTAGAGGAAGTTGTTATTACCATAAGAGATGATAGATTTAACTAAGACATTGTTTATGAATGGAATCCTATGTTTTGTGATGGTTTTAGTCTGTTTGGACATCTCTTATCTGAGTGAAATCGCTCAATGGTCTATGAAAAATGCGATTTTAAGGTTCATGTTGAGGCAACATGCAAAAGAGGCCTGGAAAATGTCAAGGGGATGGCTCATGATATTGCTTTCGCAACCTCTAGTACAGGCTCCAACTTTCATGGTGAGGAACATAATCTGGACTCACATCATACGGATGGACTGGATCCTAATTTGGTTTCACTTATTGACATTGTTGAGTTAGAGGGGGATAACAAAGAGGTTCTCCTCCAGCATGCAGTTAATCCATTTATGGTAGTTAACATGAAAGATATCTACATTGGTTTACAACATGAGGACTCAATAAATCAAATGCAGTATCATGATGATTTCAATTCGGAGAGTGTTCCAGAAGATATCCTAGTGTCCTATGTGACTTCCTAGCCACATAAACTGATTATGGTATCTAAACAGGCTTATAAGGCCCCATCTAATGATTGTTTGGAATAGAATGAGTAGACCCACAACTCAGGCCAGGAAATACACGACTTAGACCGGGCTCTTGATGGAAAGCAGGAGAACTTCAGAACTACTAAATGTGGCTCTGATGAAGTTTTCCCAGACTCACAAATGCCTACTACGACCATGCCTATACATAAGGTTAAAATCAACAATTCAGGTTAGGACCTACATGGTTCAGGCGAGTCACTTGATGGATAGTAGGAGAACCTCAGTGCTACTATATATGGCTATGATGAAGTAGTACCAGACACACCATTGGGTAGTGCTGGTTCTGGGAATGCATCTGCCTTGCCTACTTCATATTTGGTTGAACATGATTCTCATAAAGGGGACTCTTTTACTCAGGTAGAGCCTGTGAAATCAGGAAAAATGTGAGTTTCAAGAGCCGCAGATGTAGGATTTGCTCACTCTCTAAAGAAATTCTTGCCTCTAAGTGGGAAATCATGGGTGGAATATATAGATGACAATGATCCATCCAAAGATATAACAATTTAAATAAATGGGAAGGATGAATCTCCCCCTTCCTCTAGGGAAACTGATGAATGTCCTGAGGATAAGGCCTCTAAAGGCAAGTCTAAAGAGAACACTAAATCCAATAAACTGAACAACATGAAGAAAGGGGGGCCTCAGAACAGAGGCAAGTCAGCTCTTAATAAATGAATAATTTTTCTGGAATTTCCATGGGCATGGGAACCCTCCCATAGTCAAAGCCCTTAGGCACATTCTTATGACCAACAAACCTTTAATGATTAGCATTGCTGAACTAAAAATGAAGTTATCAAGTTGGAAAGCTATAAAATGGTCTTCAATTGGATACTCACCAATCTCATAACATGTGAATGAAAATGCAGATGAGGATTTTGTTGGATTGGTTTTTCTCAATCCGGTTGGGCCGAATACTTGTGGCCCACAACTGTTGTGGGTCGAACCATGTAAATCGTTGTGTCCCTTTCTTTATTTCCTCCATTATTCCTCATTTCTATCGTTATGTCTCCCAGCGATTCCGTAACAGATTTATGGGTCCTAAAGCATGAAATCGTTCATGTTCTTTCCTGCACTGATGATCATCAGAGTGTCCTGGTTGATATGGTGTTCCATGATATTGGGATATCTATAGTCTTTGTTTATGCCTCTAACTCCTATCTCAATAGAAGGGAGCATTGGTAGGATGTCACTTATATTTCTAAGAAAATGTCACACAACTGGATGTCATTGGGTGATTTTAATACTATGCTCCGACTAGAGGAGAAAACTGGTGATAAATTCAACATGATGGATGCTTCTGACTTCATTTCTTGCATTGACAATTGCAGGATAGTTGAAGTGACCACTATGGGGGTGATTACACCTGGAGTAGGTACACCATTAATGGGAGGCAAGCCAGCAGTATTGATAGATGCTTGGCCTGCATTTATGAAGGGAATGAGCCCTTGATTATTTCTGGACTCATCTTACCAAAGCATCACTCTGATCATAATCCCATCCTGATTGATGTATGTGCTAGAAATGTGAGGTATTCTCTTTTTCCTTTCAGACATAACAGCTCATGGATTGTGTGCAGGGGACAGGGTGAGGGGGAAGGTGTGGTTTTCTGGGGGAAGGGGGGTTTGTAGTGGGTTGGGGGGGAAGTGCAGTGGGCAGGGGGAAGTGTAGGGGGTAGGGGGTGTGTTGGGGGCCGGGTGTGTGTGCAGGGGGGTATGCAGTGGGCTGGGGGGGAGGTGCAGTGGGCAGGGGGCAGGGGTGTGTGCAGTGGGCTGTGGGGAGTGCAGGGGGTAGTGTTGGGGAAGGGGGCATGTGGGGGATGTTTGTTTTATGGAATGGGGGGACATATAGCCAAGGTTTTAAACTGTGTCTATATATATTTCCAGACTTAGGATTTTTCCACAGTTTGAAAACCATGGCTATAGGCTGTTTCCACGGTTCAAACTGTGGCTATAAAGATATATCCTAGGTTCAAACCGTGGCTATAGGTTTTACCCTATAGCCATACCAATACCAGCCACGGTTTATGAAACCGTGGCTATAACCTATAGCCATGGTTTTTGGGCCTATAGCTACGGTTCCAAACCGTGGATATAGCTTTATTTTGTAGTAGTTCTTGGTAAAAAAATCTAGGAACTCTCTGAAAACTACTAGAACATAAATCATCTTAGCATACAATGATTCTGCTGAAATCTCAACCAACTTAGAAAGAAGAAGCTCCACACACCATCTCCCCACCTGACAACCCTGTTCACTGACCAAAGATACACGTTGGTCACCCATATTAGAAAACACAACTCTTCTCCAGAAGCAGTCTATAATGACACAAATAGAGAACATATGGTCAATGCCTAAAATGACATCATATGGCTACATATACAACAAATGAAGGTCCCCATAGTACTGATGTGGCCCCAACATTAGTCTGCATCCCCGATAAGCATAAGAACAGCTGTTCTGGCTTCAGACTGGCATACTAAAAACCAAGGGAATAGAAAGTCTCTATGCATATAGGCCTAGATTATGGGCTAGACTAGGTGAAACAAAGGTTTGTGAAGCTCCTGAATCAAACAAGGTGCATGCAAGAGTGATAAACAAGACAATCATACCTCAAACGACTTCTGGCCCTGCTAGAACTACTGACTCTATGGCGTGCAGCTGCCGACACCCAGCTCCTCTTTCCCTCAGCTATCGGCTGCCTCCCCGACCACTCTCGGGTCGATGTCCTGAGGGATTTCCTCGAGGTTGGCCTCTTCCTGTAATGTCTGATTTCAGAGGAATGAGAGATCTTTGTCCCCATTGTTGCTGCTGCTAAAAGGGCTTGGCTAGAAGATGCTACTGCTGGGGTGGGTGCTGAACCTGCCCACCCCCACTGTACTATACTTGGTCCGGGCACTAATTATGAAGGTTCCCAAAACTACTACAGATGAAGAATCTCAGTCCCGGTCTCACAAAGAAAGGGCGAGTACTGGGATTTCGAAACTGGAATTGTTGGGGCCTGCTCCCCAGTGGCCAAAACCTAGAAGGCCCTGACACTGGAGGCCTACTGCTGATGACCTTCCCCTTTGACGAGCCCAACTAGCTCCATTCTAGTGTCACACCTACCATTGTGTGCATACTCTCTAACACTTCAGCCTTATTTTGGAACTCTAGGTATGTTGGTAGGGTGAAGGGAGTAACAACATACTGAAGAGAAGGTCAGAGTGCCTCCTCTAAGCATCTCACCCAAGACTCCTCATCTGGAAAAAGGTCCAGATAAAAAAAGGAGATCCTTGAACTTGATCCCTAGATCCCTCACTGACATACTCCCTTAATAAAGGGAGATTATCTCTTGACACTTCTCAACCTTCATCGTAGAATAAAAGAATTCCACCCAGAACTCCTTCTCGAATTCAGCCCACAAAATCTCACTTTCCATCCTCTCTCTGAGGTAGAGCATACACCACTGACGCATTTCTTATCTCATCTGACTGACTACCAATGGAACCCAATACTCAGCCATATCCTGGATCAAGATGAAATCTATCACAAAATCCTCGATCCATCTTTCATTCTCCATGTATGAGATGATTCCCTCGTACTTCTCGAGGGTTTTCTGTTGAAAGGCATGAAGCATCTTATACCACTGGTCGTCCTCATCCTATTGATCAGTCCTCTGTTGATCAGTCAGATTAGCCTCTTGGGCCTCAATTTCCCACACTACTCGTAGTCATTGTACAGGTGCCATAGCTGCAAGGTAAACAAGGAATGCCTAAGCCCGAGTCGTGTAGAATAATTCTTTTAAACTTTTATTAAAGTTGTTATTTAATTAAATTCCCGAAACATCTAGAACACCCAAGAACACAAGTCATTATGATGCATGTACCTTTCATAGGTTCTCTACCCTACAATCAGTATAGATACACATGGTATTTCACTAGGTCCAGAGTCCTTGCATTGAATCAAAGGGGCCCCTAAAATCCTATATCCTAGCTGGTCTTCCCTAGCCTATTTCACGCAACAAGGTTGTCTAACACTATTACCATTCCATTCCATGAAATCCTCACTGTGTCTAACCCCAAGATCCATCCTATCTCTCAATAAACCTCTCTTTGATACCAATATGTCATGACCCGACTTCACTGATATGAGAGTAGGGACAAAAAACTACCAGACCCTTCCTTCCTCAAGTTGAAGGAGTGATAATGACCCCCCTGAGTCCTACCTTCTATAGGCCCCATAGTGGCTACTAGCACCAAGGGTATAGAATCACACATAATATGGAAGGCATTACCCATTTTATTTAGTAGGATAGAGAGATAATATAGTAGGTCCCAACAACACCCAAACTAGAAGTAAAAGTAAAGACAAGAACAATCCATTCCCATGTGCATGTTACAATATAAAGTGATAAAAGAACAGAAAACTCCAAATGGAAGTACCAAAAGAAAAGAAAAGCATCAACACTGACGATCCCAGCGTCCAAGCTAATATGGCCCCGCATGGTCCTCGAAGTCCTCTAGGTAACCTGAAAATAGTTTTATATACATAGGGTGAGTATACCGGTACACTCAGTAGGGAATACCAAAATCTCTCGTGCACAAGTGGGGTGAAATTCTAATGCCTCGTGAGGGAAGGAGACAACTAGAGCACCTAGTAAGTAAACTATCCACCCAAAACTCACCAAGGAACACTCCCCAAATAATGAAAGTCAAGTAAAGTAATAGTAATAACACATCGATGTTTGGGTACCTCTCACCACTTTCCCACGGGTCATTATAGACATCCTACGTGTCATACTTCCCCCTCCATTCTCACTGCAGTACCACTACCACCCCAACAACAACCATTTTGGCCTCCACGACCTAAACTATGCCTACAAATACCTAGTCCACAACAAACACATGTAAGCACACCCAAAGACACCTATAACACACCCCGAAGACACTTGGGAAACAACCTACCCGCACACATCTAGGCCAACCACCCCAACATACCCTACCTGAAGAATCTTGGGCTATAATGTACCTTAGGCTGTCACAGCCTACCAGAAGAGTCTTGGGCTGCTAGGGAAAGGGAGCAGAAAAGGAGCTAATAACTATCCACTCATAGGAGTGTTGGAAAAAACACCCCACCCATGAAATGGGGGTGTTCATAATGAAGTGCTCAACTTGGGTGGGGTGTGTATAAGAAACAAAAAAATTAAGTTATCCATATAAGTAAATAGGAACTCATCCCAACCTAAGGGTTCCAAAACCAGCCCATACACAAGAAACCTAATTAATATTTATTCATAAAAAGAACACAACCACAACCAAGTCACAACTCATTCCTGGAAAGCAATTCCCCATTGAACCCATTCTTGTTATCATAATCAAGTGATTCCATTTAAATAATTATTCACTACTAGGAAATTAACGGGAATAGCCACAAGCCTAAGAAGGAAAAAAAACCAAGCAGCATGTTAATCATTCACACCCAGTTATCTTTTAAAGTCACAACAACAAAAGGGATCTGTGAGATCCCTCGAAGTACTGGAACCAAACTAAGCCCCAACATACATCCCCACACAGCCTCAAATCCACAAACCAACAACTGCACAACAGGGGATCCCATCCCCATCCACATTACCTCACAAGAATCAAGTAGGACAACTATAAACATCACCCTAACAGAGCAAGGGAGTTTTCATATTTAAACACACCATTCATTTAATTACGTATTTCCATTTTTTTAACCAGGGTGACCACACCAGGATTATTATTCTTTGGATATCCATTTAATCAACTGATTTTATGCGATTAACCATTTTCCATGCCACAACCATCCAATCCCAGAATTATCTAGAAAATAGAGGTTCATTAGTGCGCAATAAATGACCACCAATGACAACAATTTTTAGTGGCCATAAGCCCATACAATTCACAACATATAAGAAAAGGTCAAAGAGTAAAACATCATCATCAAACACACCCCATAATTCTTTGAAAAACATTTGTTATATTTGTTAAGTTTTGGTTTCATCCATCCCTAAAGGAACATCATCATACCCACCCCACATGATACATAGTAAAGAGAGACGTAGGAAAAACCCTACATAGATGATCAATGATCAATGTTTTTCTCCTCGTGCCAAGAACTAGGGATGCATGACTTGTAGGGGAAGATCTATGAGGACTCCAAGAGTGATTAAAAAATCTCATGCACAGGAACACCACTATCCTCAGAAAGGGGGACTCCAAACTCACCAAGTAAAGGAAAAGAGACTAGCCAAGAAGAAGAATGAATGACCCTGAGATAAGAGGTAAGATTCTAGAGTTATAGAATATGAAATCTTGAATGTATTTAAAGTCTGATCATGGATTCACCATGTGGTTGGATGGTTACACACGATTGAATTAATTGTTATTTAATAATTTTCATCGGAGAGGTGGCCATAACAGCTGTGCGTTAAAATATTTCATTTAAACAGAGGAAATGCATAACAACAACATAAATTTTGGGTTAGTCGAGGGTCTCCCCACTCCTGGAGATATATAAATTCATTTATGGTATTTAAAAACATCCTCAAAACAATTTAAGGATGCATTTAACCTTAAAGGAAGCATTATGATAAACTAGGGAAAGAAACCCCTGATAACCTCATGGCACCGATTGGTGACACACCAATCAGGGACACACCGATCAGTGACTCACCAATTCATGACACACAGACTAGTGACTCACTAATCAGGGACACATCGATTGGGAACACACCAATCTACGAGACTGATCGGTGACACCAATGGGTGACACCACAGTGAAAGCCTGCCACTGACACCACCATGAACACGACTCACTAATGAGTCCAGGGTGCCCCCACACTAGAGATTAACAAAGAAATGAACTAGGAGGGTCCATTCCATTATAGTTGACTCTTAATACTATCATGTTTGATATATTCCATTAATAATTTGGGTTCAATCCTCATTTTAGTCCATATTATCTCTTGAGATATTAATATTTACCGAATGTATTTGAGAACTATATAATTATAGTCTCACCCCTAATATAATTAATACCATACATATGTTTTCCACAAGATTATTAAAACATTCATTATTTAACAATATCGTAACTCATGTAATTAAAATAGGTTTCTTATACATTTTATAATTTCATCATAGAATATCTCATCGAAATTAAATGGGTTTCATAAAGAATTTATCATGACTTAATTAATCTATGGAAATAAAAAGAGTTTCAAACAATCATACTTATATCTTAATCATTATAAGACATCTAGAGAAATAAATTTTATAGTATAATAATATCATATCCCCAATGAAGCAAAAAAAATTCATAAAGGATGTTGACATTGTTGAAAAATATCTTTACAAGATCATTTTTACATTTCTTTGAAAATGGAAAAAATTCCTTTTTCAGTGTCTATAAAAAATTATGGAATATTAAGAAAAATAGTGTTTAAAATTACCATAGAAAATTTTAATTTGATATTAAAATTTATGAATATTAATGATAATGATGAAATAAATTCACTCATTAAATGTTAAAATAATTATTCTTTTTACACTTTTTTAAAAAAAATCCAAAGTACCTCATTTATAAAATGAAAAGAAGATAAATTTTAAAACATTGAAAAGAAAGAAAAACATGGTTTAAAATGAAATTAAATATTCATTTGATCATAGAAAAGAGTATTCTTGAGAGAATTTTTAATAATAGGGACATGGAAGGAAAATTTTTTCAATCAAACAATAAATAAGGTTGGTTTTTATTAAAAAAATGAATGCTTAATTTAATTCGCAAAGTGATTAAATATTTATTATTTCTATAAAATTATAAGAATAAATAGAAGAGATTAAATATGTGTGTTTTAATGGATAATATCCCTATAAATTCTCTAAAATGAAATTTTGTGTAGACATTCCCAAAAAGAAATGACATTATAACATAAAACCTTACCACAAGTTCTCTCTTTCTTTGTAATCATTCAAAACACATGTATAACAAATAAAACAATTATAAACCTTTTAAAGAACCATATTAATACGGAAAATAAAATTTATCATTATTTTATAAATTCAAATTAAATTTATAATAACAATTTCATCATTAAAATTAATATTTTTGTAAAAAATTGTATGCTTTCCATGTAGGTCATGGTTTGATGGTTCTAGAACATGCACCTTGTTAATGGTTTTATAGTATCTATAATATTAATCATGAAATATATATCATATTTATTCATTATATAATCATTTAAAACCATTCATATAAATAGGAGATGAATTTTCTTTACAATGATTCATGTAATAGATGGTCTACATTTACGCAAAAATGATAATATAATGTTTTTAGTAGTTTTTACAATAAGTAACATGAAAAAAATCAGTGAAAATATATACCTATTCTTTGGATATCATCATTTGAAAAGAACTATAAATCTTCTTAGATAGGACTATTAGGAAGAAAAAACCTCAAGGTAATAGATCATGATTTTTTGAAATTATTGGGGAAGTGATTTTTCAAGATAAATGGATCAGTTCATGTAGAGAAGAGAGAAGATACACTGCCCTTTTATAAGGGAATTTGGTAGAAAACTTGTAAATACTAGAAAATTTATTTTATAACATATGTATTACTCATTCAGGGTGGCTAAAAAATAACAAATATTAGGATAACATAACTATAATTTATAAATACCATCAAATAATAAAATTAAATGTGTTTTTATGTAATATTTCAAACCTTAACTCTTAGGTTAACCCATATTTCAACCAATTTAACCATTATCATGGTAACCCAATTTTTAGCACAGTAATTATTCATTTTAGAAAAAATTATTCTGATATTGTTACATAATTTTTTTATTATGAATAAAAATATAGAATTTATTTTATTATATTCAATTTCTATAAAATGAAGTAATTCAATTTTAAAGAAGTGTGAAAAATTCAACAAAACCATTTTTCAAAAAATGTATTATAACGAATAAAATAGAACTTGTTATTATTATATTATTATTTAAAACCATTATATTAATGATGAAATATTTTACATAATATTTAATTTAAAATTTTAATTAAAATATTTATTATATATATATTAATTTAATTTAAATTTATAAAAAACAAAATTCACTTGTAAAAACAATTTTTTTTAGTAAAAAAAATATTTTTACATTAAAATGATTTTATTTTACATTATAATAAATTAATAACCACTGAATTAATTTTATACATGTTTAAAAAAATATTTTTTTATAATTTAGTTTTTATATCAATACCCTCCATTCCAAAATCTAGGCAATGAATATCACATTAAATAACAATATTCCAATAGTATACCACACTTCGTTTGAACTCGTTGTTTCTAATATAGAATGCCATTAAATATAATAATTTTTTTTAAAGATAAATATCTCATAAAGTATTTATGAATTTAATAATTTTTTATTTATATAATTATTCACTCTATGTTCATTGAATTGAGTGTTTAATTTCAAGATCACTCTTTTGAGGGATTTTGATTTGAATGTTAAAAAATGTCATAATGGGATTTACTAACTCAAATTATTTCCTTTTTTATATAATATTTCTTCATGAATACCATTATTATAAGTCCCCTATATTATTTAATTTATTATTTTATATTATATTTCATCTTATCTCATTTGGTAATGTGATATTTTTTATTCAAATCCTCTTCCATGAAGAATTTATTCTCATATAAGTATAACATTTTAAAATTAATTATCATCCTCTTTAATAGATCTTTCTCCTCCATGACTATATTATTTCATTCAAAAAATTCTTTCATTTATCACTTTGAAACACAAATGTTTTTTTATCTTAGGTGACCTTAATATTTCTCTTTATCTCTTTTTAAATTGATGTTTTATTACCCTTTTTATGATCTGGGTTTTCAATAATGGTATTCTTTAAATGTTGAAAAGGATTTTCTTTTTCAGATAATTCATTTTATCTTATAACCAACTTTTCAACTGAAACCCCACTATGTCTTTTTCTCAACTTTTTTATTTAGTGTCCTTTAAATATTGTTTTTAACTATTTTTTCATGTCAAATACTAGAAAAAATCTTTTGAAAGTAAGTCATAACTTATTCTTTTTATGGTAATGATAAAAATATATTATAATTTTTTTTCATCATTTCACTTCTATTTTACTTCTTTTCACCAACATGTTTATATAATTGGAGTAATGATACATGATTCCCCCTCTAAATTACCTTTTGAAATACTCATTTTGGGTGGTTTAATTTTTTTTTTCATATCAACTAATCTAAATTTTGATGTCATTTCATGTGACACCATTTTAAAATCCAATAAAACAAATTTTCTTTTTATGGGTTCTTTATGATATGATATACCACTAATTTTTTTGTGGAACACATGAATATAGTTTGTCATTATGAGAGGGGTGGGGTATTATATAATCATTTAATTCATTTGTAAGGTTTATAACTCTTGAGATCAAAAGGGTACAAGAAAGGTTCTCCCAAGACCAACGGTGGATGAGAGGCTATCATAAGACAAATTATACACAGGGGTAAGCCCAAGACTAATAAGGTATGTTCAGGCCTTCTAATGTTATACATGGATAAATTATATTCTTATCATGTCCTTAATTTTATGTTTAATTAAGAATATTCTTACGACACATTTATATGTTACATGTTAATATTATGATCCATAGCATAAAATTATTGTATCATATTTCTACACTCTAATTCCATAGTATATATTTGATCATTTGATATTATATTACCTTATTTTACTTGAAAAACACATATTGGTTCATTTTTTTAATAATATATTTCTACCATGTTCCTGTTTTATCATTCCTATAATATAACCCTTGATGACATGTTGATAATTTGTTCTCTTACTGAGAATTTGATCTCATAGATTCTTTGGATTCCCTTCGACCCAGGTTAAGAAGATGAGTGAAACCTGGGAGATGTCTAGAAGGGGATCTTGTATGATATTATTTTTTATAAAATATCACAATGATATTTTTATGTAACTAAAGTCAAAATATATAAAATTAAAAGCTTCTTTGGATTTTATGATATTATTATGAGTTGTATTATTAATATGAAATATATGAAATGTTTTCTTTGTTAAACTCACTTTATATTGATAAAAGTTTATAAATAATGTGTTTCTAGTAATGGACTTGTGATTACAGTTTTGGGGTACTGTTGTTGGTATTAAATCAAGGTTTATTTATTTTTTAGGATTAGATTCGTTTTTTTTGAATTAGGTCTATGGAACATTAGTGAAACCCCTAAGGGTATGTTTCAGAATAGGATAACATATATAAATTTTATTAACATAGATATTGCACGGTTTCCAAAAAATGAATCCTTATCTGGATACAAATCAGTAGATTCAATCTCTAGAATTGTTTCCACTATGGTTAGTAACCCTATAAAGGAAAGTTTTGTATTGACTTATTCTTTATTTGGTGCTTGATATAGATGTCTAACTACACATCAGGTTTGGAACACAAATGAAATATTCTTTGGGTTGATTAAAATTCTCTTTATAAACATGATTTAATTTGAATTTAAGGATATAATATATGACTAATAGGTAGAGAACCTAATAGAAATATGATCATATATTAACTAGGTTAAACTAAATGAGTTATATGTTGATGTAATTATATATTAGTTAAAATTAAAGTATCAAAGTTGAAATGAATGTGTTATAAGAAAAGTTATATTAAGATTTATTTTTCATATTTATATGATATTTTACCCAGATTTTATTGGATATTATTATAAATATTTTGTTTATACTATTTTGTTGCAAATAGGATCATGAAAAATAAAGATAATGAAGGCATGAATTTTCATGAAAAAACCTAGATAACCTACCTAAAAAGTACTCAAATTAGTTCAGACATGGTTCAAAGTGAATTATCAAAACCTACTAGCTAGTGGCTAGTACCTGAGTATTAAAAAGAAGCAAGAGGGGTTGATTTTTTTCATAAGGGAAAATTATCAAGATGGGGAAGAAAATATATGATTATAAATAGTTGGTATTCCAAACACAACTTAAGAGAAAAATTACCACAAGTAAACTAATACAAATCTCTAAAATAATATTCCAAATAGAGTACCAAGATTAAAACATCATTACATCATCACTAGATCCCCATGTAATAAGTGGATCACATCTTCGACTAATCACCACCTATTCCCAAGGTCCCTTTAATCATGTAAAACCACCACCTTTGAGTGGTTCTTACCATTTTCGTAGACCTAACATAGGAGTACTCATAAACTCCCAAAGGTAAATTTAGGGTGTGAGAAATAAATCCTAGTGGGATATCACAATGTGTTACCTAGGAAATTCATATCAAATAATACAAATGTTATAAATTTTAAATAAAATAAGGAATGGAAATATTTTCTCAGTTCATCTCAAAACATACATTATAAAATATTTCAATATATAAAAGTAAATTCAATTCAAAACCATAAGATTTCAGAATCTTTTTCAAAATAGGTATGAATAATACTTTTTATCAAAATAGTAATTAGTAATCTAATCTATCAATCACTATAATACATAAATCAATTATAATCATAAAACCATGGTTAAGAGTCTTGGTGTTATGTTAATATATATATTCTCACACTTATTAGTAAAATATATCTTCAGGTTACATATATCCATATATATTAGTACTAGGGGGAATATGAGAACACCCCAAAGAATTAAATAACTTCCCTCATCATAGTTTAGTCATAATTTTCAATGTTAATTCCATTTCTAGTTAGATTTAATATATTCCATGCATGTGTTCTTTCCACTTAACTTCAAAATCATTCATGTTATTCAAGGAAATAAAACATACAAGGGGATATCTTTTATTTCCATCAATAAAAAATAATTACAATAAATCATTTCATTTAGTACCAAGTTCATGTTTCAAAACATGCTATTTTATTATCAAAACCAACTTTATTTTTTTATCAATAATCATTCTCTTATAATAAATTCATTTTATTTAGAAATCATAAAACATTTCATGCCCTCATTTATAAAAACTCATAATCAAATTATTTCATTAAATCATTCTTCATTCTCAATTTTAGTTTAGAGAATCAAAAATTAATTTAAAATCCAAAATAAAATATACTCAACACACATCATGATCTTTCAAAAATTTTATAAAAAGTATCAAATCATATTGAAGAAATCATCTGGAAAATCCATCAAAATCAAATGAAAAAACAATCCTTTAATTGAAAGGAAATAATCATAAAATAAAATTCCTAAGGAATGGTTTACACCCAATGAGTGATCAAAAGTTTCTAATAAATAAGGATCTTAGAGAAAAAAATATATGGTCCATGCACAATGATCAAGTAAGAATAAAAATTAACTCCATTTCATTGATCTCTAGTAGGGAATAACAAAAATGAACAACAAGAGTATGATTCACCTTCTTCAAAAGTTTTAATACCCAATTACTATAAAATAATGAATCCAATTTTATATTAGATTTAAATGAAAGAGATATACCTATTTAATATTAAAAAAACAACTTAAAATATTCAATAAACCCTTCCATTTAAAAAATAATGTGGCTGGAGCTACCATCTCAAGAGATCAAGCAACCTTTTGGGTGTTTTAAAAATGAAACCCCCATTAACACACCTTAGAACATGCCCTGGTATAGACATTAAGTCTATTTTTACCTATCCATGACCTTCACCATGCCCTGGTAGATCCTTTTTGTTAATGGAGGATAGGGTGAAACATAGGAGTACACACCCAGGATCACACTGTGGTGTAATATTATTGTCCAGTTTGGCTGGGTTATTTTATACTCTAGATAGACCAAAACCACCCCTAAGTGGTTGTCATAGGTGTTTTGAACTAAAAAAGTATAAAACTTCTTTTGATTCCTTAAAAACATATAAAGGCACTATAAATATAAATAAAAACTCAAGGATCAAATTAAAATAGAGAAAACTAAATAACATACTTGAAATAAAATATTGGGATATTAAAATTCTCCCCACTATAAATTCCTTCTTCCCATAGAAACAATGTTATTAAATATAAAAATAAAAGAGTTCGGGCCACTTCTCTCTCATAAAAGCCTCATGATCCCATGTCTTTTGAGAATTAAAACCATTCTACCAAAACAACCACATTGAGGGTATGGACTTTTCATAAAGAATTGTTGTCTAAGAAATTATAATATAAACTAGCTACTTAGTAGTGGTCTTAGAAGGTTCTATATCAAGGTCCTCTATACTCAATCCATTGGATGGGTTTGAAAGATAAATCTTAAGATGGTATACATGAAACATGTCATGAATACCAGTCATCTAAGGTGGTAAATCCAAACACTATACCTCCTTTACAATTTTCTCCAAAATATCAAATGGTCCTATATATATTGGTGCCAACTTACCCTTTTTTCAATATTTCAATTCCCTAACCAAGGTGATACTACAAAGAAACTAATAGTCACAAACCATGAACTCTAAATAATATTGAAAATTGTCAAAATAAGACTTATATGGGATCTAATCCGTTAAAAATATTTGTTGAATCATCAGAATCTTATTCATCATTTCTTATACCAAACAATATCCAACTCCAGAAGATTCTCAAATCTCTGACTGCTAGAGAGGAGATTTAAAATTCCTTCAATACATGGCCTCAAAGTTCTCCATATTAATGAAATATTGGTAACATTTTTTATAATAAATATCAAATAACCCCATATGGAAATCTCAAGCTCTTCTAAAGTCAATGAAACAAGCAAAAATGATGGTCTCAAAAATATATATAGATCGTTCTTTATGACCCTTGTTCTATGGATGTTATTTCATGATTAACATTACTTAGGATAATTTTACCTCTTGGAGGCCTCTAAAAAAATGATACATAAACTGGTGATCCCTATCAAAAATTATGGGTGACCAAACTCTATTCAATTTAATATTATCATACACAGAGATATTTTCAATTCCTCAAAATTGGTGGTATTATGAATGGGAATAAAGTGAGAAACTTTGTCCAATTGTTCAATCACTACCAAATAAAATTCATTCAATGAGGTTTTTTGTAGAAACCCAACTACAAAGTACATTGATATCTAATCCCACTTTTGTGTTAGCTCAAGAAGTGGTTGAAGGAGGATAATGGGATTCTGATTCTAAACCTTGATCTGCTGAAAATTATAATATTAAAAAAATAAAAAAGATATGATTTCATACCTGGAAACTAGAATAGTCAAATAATATCATAAAAAATATTCATCGTGACTTCATACACCACCCACTGGGAATAATTAAAACCGCCATTCATAACATTTCTTTTAGGAAATAGAATAACATATATGTTCTAAAAGTAAAGCATACAATCTGATGGTAGATACCATTTATTGATCATCTCCTCACTATATAAGAAAATCATAATACCTCGTAACTCATCATCAAGTTGTTTTCCTAGAGAATCATCTCAATAATAATGGATTTAAATGGAACTCTCATAAAAACAACCTCTATCTCATTCTAACTGGCTCCTAAATAAAAAAGATCAAAGAGAGAAATTATATTCCATTCCTCAGAAGATTATTTCACATTTTTTATAGAATATTTTACATAGAGAATCATCAATGAAATTTTCCTTACTAATAGAATAGAAAATATCAACGTAAAAAGACATTAAGAGCTCCACCCATCACCACTGTAGAGGGTTTTGTTATTTTTGTGAGAGGATATAAATCAAGATTTTATGATCAAATTAGAAGGTAAAACTTTTTGAAAAAAGGTAATGTCACCCACTCATCTGAGAATGAATCATCATTGTGAGTTCAAGATCAAGAGTGGGATAGTTCTTCTCATTAGTTTGAATCTGAAAAAAAACATAAGCCACCACATGATTACCCTTCATGAGAATGCAACCCAAAATTTAAATTGGTGTATCCATAAATAACAAATATTCTAAGCCATATTTTTAAAGAGTCAACACTGGAGTTAAAGAAAAAATATATTTCAACGCATCAAAATAAGAATGGAATTTCAAACCCCATTTGAAATTTACTCTCTTATAAGTAAGAGTGTTCAATAGAGAATCCAACCTTGATAAATACTAAGAAATATGGAAGTAATACTCTTCTAATACCAATAATATCAAAATAAATACTAAATTTCATGATTCCACCCAAGTCATGACACCTTTCACCTTTTCCAGATCAACTAAAATACCAGGTTCAAAAACCATTCATCCCAATAACGTTACCTAATAAATATATAAATTTATTTTAGAAATCCTAACATAAAGTATGAGATTTCTCTAGATATTCTGAACAACTCAAAAATGATTCACATGATCCTCCCATGTTTCTGAGTAAACCAAAATTTCATCAAAAAATACAACTTTTAAAGAATCAAGGTATTAATAGAAAATAATATTCATAAAATACATAAATAAATAAGGATATTTGGTAAGATAAAAGGAATAATAAGGTACTCATAGTGGACATACCTATGCTTAAAATGTGTATTATGGATATCATACTTCTTGATTGTATAATGGTGATAACACAGATTAATATCAACCACTGAGAATCACTTCTCCCATTTTATCTTGTCAAAAAAATCATCTGTATAGGGAAATAAATACTTTTTCTTAACCATGTTTCGATTAATATTTAATTAATAAAAACATAAGAGAAGGTATACATAAAATTTCATAGAAAAAATAACTAATTATACCTAAATAAAAAACTCCCTAACCTCATCATAGTTTAGTTTCCATTGTTATCATCAATTCTATTATTTGGTAGAGATAATAAATTCCTAGCATGAGCTCTTCCCACCTAACTAACCAGGCTCTCATGTGCTTTAAAAAAATCAAAAATGTAATGGGTTATCATTCAATTAAATAAATAACAAACCATATTAATAAATAATTTCATTATGCCCCAAGTTCATGTTTCAAAACATTCTATTTCATTTTCAAAACTGACATTTTTGGTTTTCATCAAAAATCATATTCTTCAAATCAATTCATTTCATTTTGAGATTACAAAACATTTCGTGGAATAATTTTTAAAAAATCATAATCAAATACTTTCAACAAATAATTATAATTTATCAAATCAATTTTCTATAAATCACACATTATATTAAAATAAGTAATAAAATATATTCAACACACACTATTCCCTTTATAAAAACTTTTATAAAAATTCTCAAATCATGCTGTAGAAATTATTTGGAAAATCCATCTGAATTCAATGAACAACAAAAGTTTCAATTTACAAGAAATAATTAAAAATTATCCTATATTTATAATGGTATAAAACCAACAAGTGATCCACACCCCATTAAAAATAAGGATCCTGCAGAAAAAAGAGAAGGTCCATGAACACTGTTCAAGGAAGAACAATGTTTATTTACCTTCCACTGATCTTAATCAAGGAAGAATAAGAATAACCATAGATGAACCAAATCACATTCTTTAAAAGATATAACACCCAAAGTCACTTCAATAATTCACCCAATATTAGATTCGAGAAAAATGAATGAGATAAACTAATTTAATAGAAGGTAAATGACTTAAAATATTAAATAAATCCTCACATTAAGAAAGCACACTACTAGAGTAAACCACCCTAAGAGATCAAATGATCATTCAAGAATTTAAAAAATTAAACTCCCATACCCATGATATAGGTCACACCCTGATAAAGAATTCCATGGCATTTTGGTTAGTATGTGGCCTCCAACACACCCTAGTAGAGCCTTGTTGTTTTTGGTGGATAAGGAAATACTCATCAAGCCATGCCTTGTACCATGCCCTTATCTAGAAGTCCAAACCATTTTCCATTTGTTTCACACTAAATATATACAACAACCACCCATAGAAATTGGTCCTATAGTTTTTGTACCAAAAAATACCAAAACGTTTTTTAAGCATCTAAGAACCTCTATGTTTTATAAAAACATAAAAAACTTCTGAAGTCTCAAAAAACAAAGAAAAATAAAGAAAATTCTTGAAATTAAAGGTTGGGATGTTTCAAATCTGTAGAAACTCATAAGTATTATAGATAAATATGGAGTTATATTTTGAATAAGTGTTTGAGAATCTCAATATATTCTTATGAAAAAAATAAAACATGAGTGTTATGGTATTACTCATGATAGAGTGTTTAAAATTAAATCTTGAGACATGCCACTATCAATTTTTCCATAGTGGGTGATAATTAAAATTATAAGGGCATAATTTATTTAAGGGAGGGGAATGTAATACCACGAGATGTTTTTATTTACTTTACATTAATTAAATACCATTTTTAATATCTAGTTCCATATTAAACAAAAAAATATGATACATTTTATTATGATAAAATTTGAACATAAAAGATAAAACATTGATACGTCAGGAGAATGAAATATAAAAGAAAAAGATAATATTTAATTAAATATTTTTATAATATATATATGTGTGGAATATATTATTATTATAATTAATATTTTTTAAAATAATTATTTGATGTATTTATAAAATTCAAAGAATTACTTTCTTTCCATTGTGTTGATAAAATTTATCTAAAATTTATTTAAATAAACAAAAAGAATTAAAGAATTATGAATATAATCATTTAGTAATAAAAATACTTTTTTCTCAAAGAATTTTCAATTTTCTATATTACCTTTACATTTAAATTAATTTATCACTATAGAATAATGAAAAAATTATTAACAAAATATATAATAAAATAATTTAATTTTAATCTAAATATTTTCACTTTTCATGTAATTTGATTAAATACTTTTTATGCTAAAATATAAATTTTTGAAAATTATCTCTTTTTTTTATGTGAACTTATTTCATGATAAATTATTTTAAACTCATGAAATTGAGTAAAATAAAATATTCAAAATTTTAATCATCATGTCCATATATTTTACTTTGGTTATTTTTATTTTTAATATAAAATATGTTACCAAAGTAAATATTACATACCATGGTAAAAAAATTATTCTTAAAATAATTGGTTTTATAAATTTTGTTTAATTTTTATTTAAAAAAATTAAATTTTATATTTTAAATGATGAATCTTTTATGATGTTTAAATAAACAAACAAAAATATTGACACTTAATTAATAATTACTTGGTAGGAACACATAATGTATAAAAAGTCATGTTTCTACAAAAAAAATAGTTTTTCCACTATATCATATATTTTAATTTAAATTATATTTTTCAATATTTAGAAATTTAATTATATTAAATGGTGTCAAAATTTAAAATCATTAATTTTTTTTTTATTTTTTAAGATGGTTGATTTTATATTTTTATTAAAATATATAAAGACAATGTTTAATATTTATTCAATTTTAATAAGGGTGAAAATGAGTAAGAAAAATTTTCTCAACTTTTACTAAATTAAATTGAAATAAAAACCTTCTTGAAGACCTTTTTTGGGTCAAAATTCATATCAACATGTCTCACCAATCTTTCCTGAGCTAACACACCTAACTTCGATCAGATTCCATTCTTACCACTCACTAAACATTCAATTCCAAAGAATAGTTCTTTTTTCACCTATAAAAGGAGCTCACATGTATCCACTCCATGATAAAACCATAATTAAAAATCCTATTGAAACCATTCACATTTTACATTTCCTTTATGATTTTAACACATTTGAAAGATCTTAGTTATAAAAAATTTCCCCAAGTCACAAATTCTAATAACTATTTCTAGAGAAGACATAAATACTCAACATGAGTATAACCCACCCTCGAGTCTTTTCTTATTTAGGTTTCTCATACATCATACACAAAAAATATTATAATGATTGTAATATAATTACAATTATTTTTATTGGAATGATACAATTTTATTGTAATCATGGTGAAATCATTATCTATTTCCCTCTCATCCATTTGGAAAATAAAAATGTTTCTTGTGTGTACATGTGAATTACATCCCCTTGGAAGATATATTTCATTCTTCATCTCCACATTACATGGATGTTACCAAGGATGTAATGAATGACTATATATGATATATATTACATAATTATTATTTTTAAAGTTAAATCATTATTTAACTTCTTTACATTCTATCTGTTGACAAATGGAAATGTGTTTGTGTGTACGTGCAAACTACCACCACTGTATACAATGTGTTTTATTTTTTCCTCTCCATATTAAATGTATGGTTAAAAAAATTATTTCATGAATATATAATATATAAAGGATCAATATATTTCATGAATATGTTTATTAAAGTATTATATAATAATCAATTATCATTGAAATTTAATTTGTTTATATCAATAAATTAACCAAAACACGCTCATCACTGATTTCATCTTCAAGATTAGTGACCAAAAATCACATAGAAAGAAATTATAAGTTAACAATTTATTAAATAAAATCTATTAAGGTAACTTAAATAATCTTGTAATTATGAACCTATTATCAATATATGGGGATCAACAATGACATTACAAAGCATGTGTGAAGTAATCAGAAATACAAAAAATCAACGAGGAAGATAATAATTAACTAGATATTGATTGTATAATTAATTGATATAAATAAATATTATAAAATATTATATATATGAATAAGGTTATTAAATAGGTTATTAATTTGGATATGTTTGTTATAAATTATTTTAAAGTACTTTCATGGAAGTCTAGATTTATGGTAAGAGTTTTCATCTTAATTTCCTTTCTTTGACACATGATTCATTTTATAAAAAATATTTCTTTTATATGGTGTATATAATTATTATTTGAAATATTATATCATTATTATATTTATATTAATGGTATTTAAAAATATGTTCCATGATCTCTCTTTCAATAGTATTCAATTAGGGTTTTTTCCATTTCAATTTCCATTCATTGATGCATGTTTTCATGTTATGAACCTATTAATATTTTATAGTGTTTGATTAGTTCCAAAATTTCTTATTTTTTATTAAGTATTATTTAATTTGATTTTAAATTATTTTCATGAATCCCTCCTTCCAATTCTTTTGAATCTATTGTTATAAATTTTTCAGGGTTTCTTACCTCAAAATTTATTTCTTTGAGATATGTTTTATATTATGAACCTACATTATTTTATAAGGTATTCATAATAATTAATTTAAATTTAAATAAATATGATATATTTATTCATGTTATTAAGTGATTTATTTCATGATCACTATTTTGAGGGATTTGGATTTGAATATTACAAAAGTTTTAAGGTTTTTTTCTACCTTATATTTTTTTCTTTGAGTTATAACTTTCCTTCTTAAAACCCAATCATTTATGTACCATAAATTATTCTATTTCCTATTTAATATGATATTACCTCTTCTCCATCTGGGTAATTTTTCATTTTAAAATTCAATTGATTTTTTCTCATAAAATCATAATATTATTAGAATATTTATTATCCTCTAACGTCTCTTTATCATCTATGTCTATATTATTTCTTTCCAAGAATGTTTTCATTGATTTTTTTGATGAAAAAAATATTTTATCTCATGTGAGCTTAATATTTATATTTATCCCTTTTTAAAATTAATTTTTTTTACCCTTTATACTGTTATTTTTTTCAATAAAGGTATTTTTTCAAATGTTGAAAAATAATTTACATTATCATTCATATATTTTATCTTCCACTTCACATTTCATCTATAAAACCTTTATGTATTTTTCAAGGATATATTATTCATAATTATTTCTAAATATTTTATTTAAATAGTTTTTCCTTTCACATTCTTGAAAGAAACTTTTTAATGTTACCCATGTGTTCATATTTTTATATTAATGTTTAAAATAATTTATAAAATAATTGTTAATGATTTTTCTTCCATTTTCATAATTATATATAAAATTTATATCATCTTTGAAGAAATATTTTATGAATAAAACTCTAAATTACCTTGTGAAATACAAATTTTTTGTGATAGAAATTTTGGGTATTAACTTATCTGACTCATAAAGTAATTTCAAGTGATACAAAATGGAAATTTTACGATCCCAATTTCCTTCAGTGGGTTCTTCATTATATGATATATAATTAGTTTTATGTGGTACACATGTGTATTATTTATTATTTGATATTTTTGGGGTGCTATATATCCATATAATTCATTTTTAATGTTAATATCACATGATATCAAAGGGGTTCATGAGATTTTTTTTTCCAAGCCCAAGGGTATACAAGAGGATATCCCATGCCAAAGGGTATAGGGGTGGTTATCCAAGGACCATGGGTTCACAAGAGGTTATCCCAATCCCAATGGTATATGGTTGTCAATACACATAACAATAAGGTACAAAAGTAGTTACCCAAGACTACTAATGTAATATGATGATCAGTTTGTATTTAAACACTTCCATAATGTTATGATTACATATGTTTATTCCTATTCCATATTTCTATGTTATATTCCTACACGATGATCCATCACAAATGATTATTGTCTCTTGTTTCCACACTCTTATATGAATGGATATGTCTATCCATTTGAGATCATATGTCCTTCTATTAAATAGAAAAATATTATTGGTTCCTAATTTTTCTTTTAATAACAAATTTCTTCCATGATAATGTTTTCCCATACTTATGATCTAAACCTTGATGACATGTTGATATGTTTTTCCATTACTGAGTGTTTGAGTTCACCCCTAATTTTATTTCCATTTTACTAAGAAAATGACATTGAGTATAAAATATGAGATGACTAGAAGGTAATATAGTATGTTTCAATTATGGATAAATTTTCATAATAATATTTTTTGTATAAATAATTCCGAAATAAATTAAACCTAATGGTTCTATGAATCATGTGATATTATTGTGAGATATAATATTAGAGTAAAATATAGGAAATTTTATTTTGGGTCAACTCACTTATCATCCTTTTTAGTTTATAATTAATGTGTTTTTATCACAGATAATGGGAGTGTAGTTCTTGGGAACCTCAGACTATATAGATAAGGCCACCCAAATGAAGAACTATTAGGGAAAACTAGTCAATGATGTTCAATAGTAGATTCACATCCCCTCTATTGCTAATATATCTAAAACTTATTGTAATATCATGAATTTAAATTGGTATAATTATATATTTTCATCAATAAAATGATTTAGAAATCATCAAGGAAAACCTAGTGATTACTTTATATTATCCCACACCTATTATGGTTAACAAAAACAAATATAGAGGTTCTATCTTGAGTAAAATCCCCAAAAACCTTATATGTACTCCCAAGGGAACTCTTTACGGAGGTATTACATGAAAAAAAATAATGTTAACCAAATAATTTCTCCGTATAGTAATTTCAAAGCAAGAAACACTGCATTTCATCCCAAGATAACCAATCACAGATTTCCACCTCATGATAAGATGAATACTTTCCATGTATTTCATCCCCATGTTTAAATATAATACTAAAACCATAGAGTTCCTACCCATTGTACCAATTAAGAAAGGGCCTCTCTATAATACAATATTCAACTAACATAATGTTCCTCACCTTATCAATGAATAAAAAAGATAACTATAATAGTTCTTAGTGTTTTTTTGTGAAGTTCCCCTTTAAAATAGAAAATTATCTATAGAATAGCTCCTCCCCATGAAGGATATCTAATAAATTGAAATTGTACAGGTCCTACCCATGGTACCATAAAGGTAATCCATCCAAAAATTATTAATAATAAAAAAAATTCATATGGTCCTCTTTTAGATACTCATTATTAAATTCCTACCTATATAAATATAGAAAAAAACTGTAGAGGTCCTCCCCAGGGAACCTTCTTTGGTGTTCCACCCATAAATGAATTATCCAGCTGATGGAGGACCTCCTAGGACTAAAAACAAATAAATCATCATCCATTGTGGTTCCCCCCATGGTTCCCATTGTGAAAGTCATCCATGGGATGTTATATCTCATCAAAATAATGGTCACATTTTTTTAATAATCAATTTAATGATACTGTTATATTTATAGGTGCTTTCAAAAATAAATTCATATGTTCTAAAAACTCCACCATCAACTAGAATTATCTTACATTGACCAATGGGTGAGTTGATGTAATTCTAATAATCAATGAATTTTTTAAATAATGAAATACTATGGATGGTTCAAAACATTAAAACTTATTATTCTTTTCTTAATAAAATTGTGCGAAAATGACCCTTATAGTCTAAACAAGTTAAATAACTATTAAAAAAATATGTATAAGGCCTTAGTGTAATGTGGAATTAGTTTTCCAAGGAAACAATATTAGTTATGTTATAACCCATAGCTACATCAAATTATGTCATTATTTTGATTTATGGATAGGTATACATATCTTCCTTCACTGAAATATATGGAAGATTTTTAATCATTTAATGTCCAAATATAATCCATATGAAGGGTACACAATCTACTTAATGAATTAGATGAAAAGTGTATCTAAGTTGACCTGGATGCCTTCATCATATCTCAAAACACCATTTCAGTCAAATAAAATTAATACCTCTAACAATACTACTTAAACTTTGTCAAGATAATTTAAAAATTAATTAAGGATTCTTCTCCCAAATATAATAATTTGAAGGTTGGTGTGTATTTGGGGTTTTTCATTTCACCCCAATCAATTTTCAACAAGGTCATTATTATGGGTTAGTTTCTAATTTCATAGTCATATATCAAAGATTTGTGTATTCTAGTTGGTCAATCCAACATAACCCCAAAATTACCTCCGCATCGAAAAGTCATACTCAATTGGATTAATTAATTTATAATATTCTCTATTAATCTTTCCAAAAAGTGTGGCATTATGTGAATCTATAGTGATCCCACCATATTGATTAAATTGTTTCTTTTAAAATAAAAATCAATAATAAAAAATATAAACACATTATATCTAATAGTATCTAGAATGAAAACTAAAAAGGTATATAGGGATATAGAAACAAATACAACAACATAAAGGTATTCTCAACCCATATGTATGGAGAATTTTTACCCTTTCCACTACCCATGTTATCTTCAATTATTCATAGGGATTCTCGAGTAGAATATAAACCTAAACAAAATATATTTGTATTCTCAAGGATAGAGAAATATCTACGGGGAGTACCACTATTTTTATTCCATTAATGACTTATGAGTCAAACCATCCATTGGGATCAAATTCTGTAGAAGTTATAGGAGATTCACTCATAACCAATGTTCATGTGTATCCTCACACTTTATCATAATGGGAGTGTCAAAAGTAAAATTAAAAACAATATAAACATTTAAAAACCAAATGACCGACCAATAAATATAAAATTAAGTATGTTTATTAACTACACATTTAGGGTTAATGTGAGGATAGTGAGGCCCAATATTTCTACAACACAAAAGAAAACATGGTTTCTTCTATGGGATTCACATAAACATAATTTATTGATTAAAAATGTACATATTTCATAGATAAATATTCCAATAAAAATGAATATGATTGAGAGGATTCATTTGTGGTAATAATTTTTCACATAGAAGTGAAAGAATGTGTCTCTACTTGGTCCCGAATACTAGTCTATGATCTGGGAGTTCCCCTAAATATTCTATTTCTACTCACTCAATGGTTTTGTTCCCCAGAAAACCCAAAGGACTAAGAAATATTCATATATTATCCACTAAATTATGGTGATAGAATAATTTTTTATAACAAAAGGTATTCCCAATATGAGTATAAAATATAATAGATTGAACACATTAATTCTATGTTTCTCATAAGAAATATTACTGCTGAATATAATTCCAAATATAATGATGGTATGCCTCCTCTATCTAACCTCTTTGAATATAAGATATTAATCAACCTTTAGGAATAAAATTTATTTCTAGTCCCAAACTAGGGAAAAATCGTTAAGAGGGTGGGTAAATTAGGGTATTCTAATTTTTTTTTAAAAAACCTTACTGATATTATTTCATTATGATGTGAACACACTTATTTATTTATCTCAAAGTAATGTACAATGGTAATAAAAACAAGAAATTAAAATAATGTTTTTTACTTTTTTCACCTTTAATGGGTTACAAAAAGGATAATGCACTTCAAAATGTGTTGTCATACCAAAATTCAGCAATTCACATTTTTTTACTAGTTTAGAGAAAAAAAAATTCTCTTTGGTTTATAGCCAATTAAAATAGTGGATTAACTAATTTATCAATTAAAGGAGACTCATTAATCCTCCATAAGAATATTCAAAAATATATAAATTATTATAAAATCTATTCATAATGTTTTTAGTGTGACATTAATCTCCTTCTTCATAAAACTAATGAATTCATTTTTAACACATAATATTTTTTTATTTAAAAATCATCTATATGTGAAATTTTTTATTTATAAGAAAAACCATATCAGTTATACAAGGAAAACCCATTTGATATAAATTCTATATGGTTATTACTACCCTATAATTTCATTTTGGTTCCTTCTACTGAATAAAATTTTATTTGGTACTCCCGGTCCATGTAATATTTTTGTGAATGAAATTCTTCTATGTGGATCTTTCATATAGCTCCCTAATTTTTGAAAATAGAGTGATCACATCACTCTAATATTCCAATAATTACTTCATCTATTCTTACTGAAATACATTGGTACTAACATGATCTATAAAATATTATATCAATTTTACAAAATAATCTTCCTTTGATTCATAGAGTTTTATTTAACTCACAAATGATGAGGTCTATATAAATATGTCCATTTTACCTCCATGTTCATTGGAGACTATATATGATCCATTATTATAACGACCCATACATTACATACATTGTTAATACTTCAGAATTGAAGTATATTTATTACAACATATAACAAAACCATGATAGGACTGTATAGGTATAGTGTCTTTAGAAACTCAGAAACATAAACAACTGGTTCATAAAGCATCTACATTATATCCCATTTATTTGATCATATCTAGACTCCTTTTTGGAATATCATTTTTAATACCCTTCTTCCTGACCTGGGGAAAAGAAACATACAAAAGGGTGAGCTGAAATTCTCAGTAAGGGTAAACAAATGAAATGTCAATCATATCATATTCTTAAGATCATAACTTTTGAAAATATTATCCCGTATAAGAGGTCATAATATTATGTCATGGGATAAATCATAGAACTGCAATGTAATACCAAAAATCAGAACATAAGACATGAAACTTTGTGTCATACAAACATAATAATAAAAAATAATTTCATATTAATCAAGGCTCATCGCCAAGATCATCATAGCGGACAAAGTCCATTACTGAACCGAGTTCACTCCTCATTCCAGCCCTGTAATACTGAACCCGATTTACTTTTTGTTTTGGCCATGTTTATCTCATGAGATATAGATCTTTACCCAATGAATTGGAGGGATATATAGGTCCCAACCATCTCATAATTAAACTATTCTTATGTGTGCCACAAAATCATAAATCATACATCATAGCATAACCCATATAATAAAGTGAGATTCTTAAACATCATGCTATCATAACATAATCCATATAAGATAAAAGAACTTCATAAAAATAATTCCATCGTAAAATAATCAAATAAATATAATAATAGGGATAGAAACATAACAATATATCATCTTATATGGAAAATAATTTTGATATAACACTTAAACTTAGTTTTTGAGGAAAATATCATTTCTTCTTCAAAAACATTTTCTGTTCACAACATGTCATGCAATTTTAAAATAAAAGAAGTTAATTGAAAATAAACTTGAAAATTTGTAAAGGAAGCTTCATAAAAATAATGTTATATGAAATAAAAAAAAAATCCATTCATGACGTATAAGGCAACAAAACATTCTTCTCATACTATGGAAAGAAAAGTCAAAAAGTATCTCATACTAAAAACGAAAAAAGATTCCTTTCATATCTTTTTCTAAAAATTCACCAATTGGTAAAATTGGATTTAAAAAAATGTAGAAGGATAGAAATAATATTACATATCGAGAAAAAACATATGTGGATGATAAATATTCCCCAGTAAATACTGAAGTATAAACAATCTAGGATAAAAATGATATTGTGATATTTTCCGTTACCTTAGGTCTGATATGCTTGGTACGTATCCGAACCTCCTCTTCTTCAATGTACCTCTTCTAAACCTCCTCTTAGGGCACTGAAGTTTGTCTTTTAAGAATACCAAGATCTCTAGTATGTTTCTAGGTAAGTTTATAAGTATAATGGGTAGGGTTTGGTGGAGTTTTAAAGCTCAAAATGGAGTGTAGAGAAGAGGGAATAGGTGCCCTTTTTATAAGAGAGTAGAGGGGCACTTTTGGAAACCTTCAAAATATTAATTTATAATAAACTAAAATCTGACGTAAAAACTTCCAAAGTAACTCCAATTCTAAGATGAGATATGATAGGGTTGTAATATCATTAAATAATCAAATTTATACATGTTTTGATTTTATTTTAAACCTTATCATTTTGATTTATCCTTATTTAATCTATTTAATTTTATTTGTGGTAATAATATTCTAAATTTTAAATTGTTATAAATACTTAGTTATTTGTTGTTAATTATCCATAATTTCATACTTTATGATATTCTAGACCATAAAAATTTCAATTTATAATTTTTAAATATTTTTGTGATTTTTAAACAATTTAATATTATAAAATATCAATAGTGTCAATGTTGACACTATTCATTATTAGAATTTAAATAAAATCCACAGAGAATATATGTTCAAAAAAAATATTTAATATATTTATAACATGTCATATTTATCTATAAAATTAGCTGAGTACATCAATTAGTTCATATAGTATTTATTTTAATATTTTTAAAACCATTTATTTGATATTTCTCTTAATAAAATAATTACTACAACATTTTTTCATAATTAATTAATATACTTATTTTATCATAAAAATTAAAAATAAAATACTATAATTAAGATAAATCTAATATATTTCATAAGAATACTTTTATTATAATTTATCTTCTAAAACAACCAGCTTGTAAAATGTTATCTTTATTAAAGTATGAAGGTGACAACTTTGACATCATTTAATCTAAAATAATATAAATTTCATAATATGTTTTATAAAGCTCAAAATGGTCCACAAGTCGACCCTTTTATTCTTAGGGTATATATATACTTGACCAATAAGTTTTGGTCAGGTGTTTCGGCCTTTTAATTAGCATTATTATTTTAATAAAAACAATATTATTGATTTTTCACTAAATAAATAATTTCTGCATCATTAATGTATAAGCTATTAAGTTAATTAAAAATTTCTTAAAAATTACAAATAAATTACCATAACAAAAAAACCCATTTTAGATTTCAAATTAGTATTTATAATTGAATTTATATTCTGTATAACCTTATATTAAAAATACTTTAATTATTAAAGTTTAGGTGAGCCATATTTCACTTTCTTTAAATAAAATTAATTAAAGGTCTTAATCACATACAAGTGGTTTAAAATAGATTCTATTTCGACCCAAGTATGCTTTAGAGAAACATATAATCATCCTATTATATTAAGAAAAGTGTTAGAGTTATTTTATAATATTATATTTACCCTTAATTACCCGATTTACCTTTAACTATGGTAAATATAATTTACCGTAGTTACTATTAATAATGCCTAAAAATAAAAAGTATCCTATTAACATAATTTAGACCTAATGATTCCAAATATGGAATCCATTTTTCCAAATTTAATACATGATAGCATTTAATTTAAAATTAATCCCACTGTTGAGAAAACATGTTTTAAAAGTTAAAACATTTCAAAAGATTGAAATGTTTTTACCTATGAATTCAAAGTAAAATTAATGATAATGACATAAATTATATTAAATAGTAAAAATATATTCCATTTTTTACTTTAAAACCATTCAATATTATAATTTAATAATATAAATTATCTTGATGAAAAAAGTTGTTTTTAATTAAAATTTAGCGTATTTTTACTATTCATCAAATTATGAATTTTATCAGAAAAATATCATAATTTTAACCAAAGTAAACTTTTATATTCCTCTTCCAAAGAAAAGGTTTACATTGTAATATTAAAATTATTAATGTCTCTAAAAGGGTTTTCTATAAAAAAGTGGGAAAACATTCTTTTAATATCTATTTCATGAATATCAAAAAGGCCATTTTAATAACATACAAATCTTATTAATTTCATCCACTAAAAAAAACTACTATGACCAATAATTGATTTAAATTTATCATATAATTTTGTAAAATTTAGTTTTATTTATTCCCGCTAACATAGCTACTAGGTTATAACAATATCTTTATATTAAGGGCATCTCACAGTTTGTTTAAATTCACGATTGCGTGCAAAACAAGCTACTGAAAAATTATTGAAATATTTCATAAATCACATGGGTGTTACATTCTATCCCCCTTAAAATGAATTTCACCCTAGAAATTCATCAGATAGAAATAAACAGATGAGGATTCCTCTCCCTCATAATATCCTAAAATTCCCATGTAGCTTCTTCTAATTGGTGTTTCCTCCATAAAACTTTAATCAATCGAGTGGTCTTGTTTCGTAGAAATTTTTTGATATGATCCAAAATCTATATCGGTTGTTCTTAGTTAGACAGATCTTGATCTAGTGGTATGACTTCTGAGCTTAGTACATGTGAAGGATCATGAATGTACTTTCTCAGGAGGGATACATGGAACACATCATGAACTTGAGAGAGATTCGATAGAAGCGCCAATCGGTAAGCTGCCTTCCCAACATGATCCAGAATTTCAAAATGACCAATATAACTAGGGCTCAGATTTCCCTTATTTCCAAATCTCATTACTCTCTTCTAGGGAGATATTCGTAAGAACACCTTATCTCCCACTTCCAACTCTAGGTCTTTTCTTCAATTGACATCATAACTTTTTTGTCGACTCTGAGATGCTCTTATGTGTTGTTGAATAGATCTAACCTTTTCTACTATTTCATCAACAAGATCAGGTCTTAATAGTTTTCTTTCCCCAACTTCATCTCATAAAGTTGGAGTTATGCACTTATTTCCATAGAGGACTTCATAAGGAGCCATATGAATACTAGAGTGAAAGCTATTGTTGTATGAAAATTCCACCAATGGTAGGTGTTGATCCCAACAACCTTTTAAATCCATAGAGAAAGCTCTCAACATGTCTTCTATAATTTTAATTATCCTTTTAGACTGACCATCTGTCTGAGGATGATAAGTAGTGATGAAACTCAACTCTATATCTAGAGCATGCTGAAGAATTCTCCTGAACTTTGAGGTAAACCTTGGATCCCGATCAGATATATTGGAAAGTGGAACTCCATGAAATCTTACCACTTCTTTTACATATGTCCTGGTAAGTCGATCAAGAGATAAATCCTCTCTAATGGAAATGAAGTGTGCCAACTTCGTAAGATGATCAACTATAACCCAAATAGCATTATTGACTTTGGATGTTTTGGGAAGTCTGATGAAAAAGTTCATAGTGATGTTTTCCCATTTCCATTATGGTATGGGTAATGGTTGCAACATCACCTTAGACTTCTATCTTTTAGGCTTAAATTGCTGACAAAACAAGCATTGAGAGACATATTTAGCAACATCTCTTTTCATGCCATCCCACTAGAATTACTCTTTTAGGTCCCTATACATCTTCATGCTTCCAGGGTGAATAGAGAATGAAGAACTATGAGCCTCATCCAATATTTCCTTCTTTAATTCTTGTGTGGGAGGAACAAAAACCTGATTCCTAAACCTTATTATTTCATCACAATCAATGTGGAATTCAGGAACATTTCTCACATTATTTTTTAAATCTACATATTCTTTCTATGCCTCTTTAATCTTCACATGTATAGATGGTTGAACATTCATTTGATAAAGATATGATTTTCCCTTTCTATTATAATTCCAAGATCCATCCTTTGCAAATCCATAAATATTGGATATTTCATGATCCTCTTCATGGATAAGATGGCATGGTCTTGTTGACTTAATGCATCTGCCACCTTGTTTTCTTTCCCAGGGTGGTAATGTATGGAGCAGTCGTAATCTTTAATTAACTACAACCATCTTATTTGGAACATATTCAGATTCTTTTGTTTGAAAATATACTTCAAAATTTTATGATTAGTATAAATATCACACCTTTCACCATAAAGATAATGCATCCATATTTTTAATGAAAAGATTACCACGACTAACTCCAAATCATGAGTTGGGTAATTTTTCCCATGGATTTTCAACTTTCGTGAGGAATAAGCTATCACCATATCAATTTGCATGAGAAAACACCCCAATACCTTCTTGGATGCATCACTTTAGATCAAAAACCTTTGTCCACTACAAGGTAGTGTGAGCAGAGGTGCACTAGATAAACTTCTTTTTAACTCCTTGAAATTCTCTTCACACTCCTCCATCCAAATGAACATAACTCCTTTTCGAGTCAACCTGGTGAGTGGATTATATAATCGTGAAAAATATTTCACAAAAAGTTGATAATATCCAGCCAAACTAAGAAAACATCAAATCTTAGTTACTATTGTTAGTCTTGACTATCTTTCAATAATCTCTGTTTTTGCTGGATCCACAGATATCCCCTCTCTTGAGATTATGTGTCCCAAAAATGAAACTTTTTGTAGCCAGAGTTCACACTTGGTATATTTGGCATAGAGCTTATCCTTTCTCAGGGTCTTCAATACAATTCTTAAGTAATCTTAATGTTCTTCCTTGATCTTTGAATATACAAAAATATCGTTTATAAATATAACCAAAAACTCATCAAGATAATCTCTAAAGACTCTATTCATCAGATCCATGAAGATAGTAGGGGAATTAGTAAGAACAAATTGCATCACTATAAATTCATAGTGTCTATAACTTCTATGGAAATCTGTATTTGGTATATCCTTCTTTTTGACCCTTAATTGATGATACCTTGAATGAAGATCAATCTTGGAAAAGTATTGAGCTTAGTGTGGTTGGTCAAACAAGTCATTAATGCGTGGGTGAGGATATTTGTTCTTGATAACGATCTTGTTAAGCTCTCAATAATCAATTCAGAGTCTCATTGATCTATCTTTATTCTTAACGAAAAGAAAAGATTCTCCCCAAGGTGATTCACTAGGGCGTATGAATCCCTTATCAAGATTCTCTTGGAGTTGCTTCTTCAATTCCTGAAACTCAATTGGGGCCATTCTATAAGGTGTCTTTGAAATGGGCATAACACCCGGTATGAGTTCTATTGAAAACTCAACTTCATGATTTGGTGGAAGACCTGACAATTCCTCTGTAAAGACATCATCAAACTCCCATACAATGTACATATTCTTAATTGCAAGTTTCTTTTTAATCATTTGAGATAAATAACCTTCATTTATTAGAATCAAGACCCATAAGATGGAAGAAATTTTCACTGGAAGGTTATATTCATCCTTGCATCGATAGATGATCATAGATTGATCAGGAATATGAAATGTGACTTCCATTATTTGGAAATTGATATGAGTTCCATATAAGGAAAGACAATACTTACCAAGAATCACATAAAATTCCACTATAGGAAGGATCAAAATATTTTCAGGAAGAACTTTACCAAAAATGTCAATTGGAGAAGAATTATAAACTTTGGAAGCAACCGTTCTGCCATTAGGAGTTGTCACAGCTAACTCAACATCTAATTGTTGAGGTAGTATGGTGATACCATTAGAAAATTCTTCCAAAATAAAAGAGTGGGTGGATCTAGAATCAAATAAAACATTTTCTACTTTACAGTGGATGGTAAGTGTACCTTTCACAACTTTGTTATTATACTCCACATTACCGATAGAAATTGCATGTGACTTTACTTTGTCTTTGGCCTTAAGAATTTGTTGACGTTGATCATCATCAACAACCCTTATATTAGGTCATTGATTGGAAGAATTCCCCATTTCCTTGCACTTGTAACATTGAAGTGTAGGAGGTGTATTCTATGTAGCCTTTTCTTTTTTGCATAATTAGACATCTTTTTCCCATCACCGTGGCATTGAATTGCTTGATGGCCTTCTTTTCCACATTTAAAATATCTACTTGTCCCTTTAAGACAATTCCCTCCATGTTTCTTTCCACACTTTGAGCATAAGGGAAAAATCATCTTTTTTTTTCAGTGTGTTATTTAGATTTTCCTTTGAATTCCATTTTCCTATTCTTATCAAACCCATATGACTAATGGGTTACTCCAATATCCATATCAACCTTAAGAGCACATCTAAAAATTTCCTCATAGCTATTGAAGTCCCTTATGGCTAACACCCATTGAAGACTTGGTTTTAATCCACTAAAGAATCAATCGATCTTACTCTCATGTTGGATAATAATTCTAGAAGCTTACCTTGAAAGTCTTGAAAAAATTTCTTCGTAGGTACCACCAGATTCATCATCCTTTTGATTTAGTTCAAGAAACTCCTTCTCCATCTTTGTTTTAAGAATACGAACAAAGTACTTATTGAAAAATATGTTCTTTAACTCGTCCCATTCCATGGGCTGAATTTCATCTCTTTGCCTCGTATTCTTGATAAGATTCCACCATTGATCAGTTTCACCTTCTAAACGATATACTGTTAAGATGAATTTATCATGTTCAGAACATTGTAGAACTAAAAATATCTTTTCAGTGGTACTGATCCATTGTTCAGCCACTAATGGATCAGAAGACCCACTGAATGAAGGTGGACGCTGCCTCATGAAGGATTCAAAAGAATGTTGCTCCTTCCATTGCTTTTTTGGAAGTCCTGCATGATTCATAGCTTAATAATGTTGTGTTAGCATGACTACAAGATTTTTCATTCCAACTCCCATAATGATTGGTTACTCAGGGGACAATCATTAAATTTCCCATCACATTCAACATTAACATGGTTCTTTTGGGTTCCAACCATTGACTAAAACCAAGAATCATAGTGTGAGCAACACTAATTACAACAGGAAAACTACATAATCAGAAATAAAATTTCACACTTTAGGTCTTATTATAGGTTATTAAAAGAAATTTATAAAAAACTAGGATTATGTCCAATGCTTAGAAATATCCTTAGGGTTCTTACTAAATTCACATCCAAGTTTCCTAAGGTTAACTATACCTTTCCTCTGATACCAACTATAACGACCCATAATTTACATAAATTGTAAATAATTTAGAATTGAAGTATATTTATTACAACATATAAAAAAACCATGATAGAACTGTATAGGTATAGTGTCTCTAGAAACCAGGAAACATAAAAAACTAGTTCATAAAGCATCTATGTTGTCTCTCGTTTATTTGATCATATCTAGACTCCTTTTTGGCATATCATATTTAATACCCTTCTTCCTGACCTGGGGAAAAGAAACATACAAAAGGGTGATCTCAAATTTCCAGTAAGGGTAAACAAATGAAATGTCAATCATATCATATTCTTAATATCATAAAGTTTGAAAATCTTATCATGTATAAGAGGTCATAATATTATGTCATGGGATAAATCATAGAACTGCAATGTAATCCCAAAAATCAGAATATAAGACATGAAAATTTGTGGAATACACCCATAAGCATAGAAAATTATTTCATATTAGTAAAGGCTCATCGCCAATACAATCATAGCAGACAAAGTCCATTACTGAATTGAGTTCACTCCTCATTCTAACCTTGTAATACTGAACCAGATTTATTTACCATTCCAGCCATGTCTATCTCATGAGATACAAATCTTTACCCAATGAATTGGAGGGAGATATAGGTCCCACCCATATTATAATGAAACCATTCTTATGTGTGACACAAAATCATAAATCCTAAATCATAGAAAAAACCATGTAATAGAATGAGATTCTTAAACATAATGCCATCATAACATAATGTTTAAAAGATAAAAGGACTTCATAAAAATAATTCCATCGTAGCATAATCAAATTAATGTAATAATAGGGATATAAACATAACCCTATATAATATTATATGGAAAATAATTTTGATAAAACACTTGAACTTAGTTCTTGAGGAAAATATCATTTATTCTTCAAAAACATTTTCTGTTCTCAATATGTTATGAAATTTTAAAATAAAAGAAGTTAATTGAAAATAACTTGATAACTTTTAAAGGAAGATTCAAGGAAATAATGTTATCTGAAATCATAAAAAATCCATTCATTTCGTATAAGGTAATAAAAAAATCTTCTCATACGATGGCCAGAAAAGTCAAAAAGTATCTTGTACTGGAAACAACAAAATATTCCTTTCATATATTTTACTAAAAATTCACCAATTAGTAAAATTGGATTTAAAAAATTATAGGAGGATAGAAATAATATTACATATTTAGGAAACATAGATGTGGATAATAAATATTCCCCCAGTAAATACTGAATTATAAACAATCTCAGATAAAAATGATATTGTGATATTTTCCCTTACCTTAGGTTCGATATGCTTGGTACGTATCCAAACCTCCTCTTCTTCGACGTGCCTCTTCTAAATCTCCTCTTAGGGCACTAAAGTTATCCTATTAAGAATACCATGACATCTAGTATGTTTCTAGGTAAGTTTAGAAGGGAAATGGGTAGGTTTTGGATGAGTTTGAAAGCTTAAAATGGAGTGAATAGAAGAGGGAGGAGGTGCCCTTTTTATAAGAGAGTAGAGGGGAACTTTTCGAAACCTCCAAAATATTAGTTTATAATAAACTCAAACCCAACTTAAAAACTTCCAAAGTGAATCAAAGTCAAATATAAGATAATATAGGGTTCTAATATCATCAACAAATCAAATTTAGACATGTTTGTATTTTATTTTAAACCTTATCATTTTGATTTATCCTTATTTAATCTATTTAATTTTATTTGTGGTAATAATATTCTAAATTTTAAATTATTATAAATACTTAATTATGTGTTGTGAATTTTCAATAATTGGATACTTTATGAAATTTTAGACCATATAAATTTTAATTTATAATTTTTAAATATTTTTGTGATTTTTAAACAATATAATAATATAAAATATCAACAGTGTCAATTTTTAAACTATTAATTTATTTGAATTTAAATAAAATCCACACAGAATATATGTTCAAACCATAATATTTAATAGGTTTATAACATGTCATATTTATCTATAAAATTAATGGAGCACATTATTTAGTTCATATAGTATTTATTTTATTATTTTTAAAACCATTTATTTGATATTTCTCTTAGCAAAATAATTACTACAAAATTTTTGTATAATTAATTAATATACTTATTTTTTGCATAAAAATTAAAAATAAAATATTAAGATGAAGATAAATCTAATAGATTTTATAAGAATAATTTTATTCTAATTTATCATCTAAAACAACCAACTTTTAAAATATTACCCTTATTAAAGTATGAAGGTGATAAGTTTGATATCATTTAAAATAAAATAATATAAAGGCCATAATCTGTTTTATAAGGCTCCAAATGGTCCACAAGTCGACCCTTGGATGATTGGGGTATAGATATACTCGTCCAGTAAGTTTTGGTAAGGTGTTTGGGCCTTTTTATGGGTATTATTATTTTGATAAAAACTATATTATTGATTTTTCACTAAATAAATAATTTCTGCATCATTAATGTATAAGATATTAAGGTAATTAAATATTTCTTAAAAATTAAAAATAAATTACCATAAAAAATAAAAACATTTTTGATTTTAAATGAGTATTTATAATCGAATTTATATTCTGTATAACCTTATATTAAAAATATTCTAATTATTAAAGTTTGAGTGAGACATATTTCACTTTCTTTAAATAAAATAAATTAAAGGTCTTAATCGCATCCAAGTGGGTTCCAATAGATTCCATTTCAACCCAAGTATGATTTAGGGAAAAATATAATCATACAATTATATTAATACAAGTGTTAGGGTAATTTTATAATCTTATATTTATCCTTAATTACCCGATTTACCTTTAACTATGGTAAATAAAATTTACCGTAGTTACTATTCATAATGCCTAAAAATAAAAAGTAGAATATTAACATAATTTGGACCTACTAATTCCAAATATGGAATCCATTTTTCCAAATTCAATACACAGAAGTGACAGTATTTAATTTATAATTAATACCACTGTTTAGAAAATCAGTTTTAAAAGTTAAAACATTGCAAAAGATTGAAATATTTTTACCTTTGAATTAATTGTAAAATTAATTATAATGACATACATTATATTAAATGGTAAAATTATATACTATTTATACTTTAAAACCATTAAATATTATAATTTAACCATATAAATTATCTCGTTGAAAAAAAGTTATTTTTAATTAAAATTTAGCGTATTTTTACTATTCATAAAATTATGAATTTTATCAGAAGAATATCAGGATTTTAACCAAAGTAAATTTTTGTATTCTTCTTAAAAAGAAAAGTTTTACATTGTAATATTAAAATTATTAATTTGTCTAAAATGGTTTTCTATTAAAAGGTGGAAAAACATTTTTTTAATATCTATTGGATGAATATCAAAAATACCATTTTAATAAGATACATATCTTATTAATTTCATTCACTAAAAAAAACTAATATGAAAAACAACTGATTTACATGTATCATAGATTTTTTTAAAAGTTAGTTATATTTATTCCCGCTAACATAACGGCTAGGTTATAATGGTAACTTTATATTAAGGGCATCTCACAGTTTGTTTAAACTCACAATTGCATGCAAAACAAGCTACTGAAAAATTATTTAAATATTTCATAAAATACATAGGTGTTACAATTATTTTTTCCTAAATTCTGCTTCCAACTCAATATCAGAATTTCAAAACAAATTGTAAACCTTTCTAAAACTATCATGAAATAATACTCTACATAATTATATTGTATCATCGCACCTCCACATAAATCATTCAGGGTCCACAAAAGTTACATAAAAAAATCATTTATTTATATAATTATATTATAGTATTTATTATTTTTCTCTATATTTTTCACAAAACATCCCATTTGATTTTATATTTTCATGACCTATAAAAAAATAAAATATTCCAGAAAAACTATTTCTAGGAATAGATCAATATTCATAATTTTATAAGATTTTCAACATTATTTTTCAACAAACCCAACCCAAAAAACCCAAAATATGTAGTTCGGGGATTTTTCTAAGAATTATACACTTTGTGTTTATTGAAATAACATTAAATAACTCTATAAAATTTATGATAAAAAATGTTCCATTATTTTTTTCAAACACTATCTACTTCCTAAAAAATATATTTCATTTAATGATTCACTTAACATGTTCCCTATGCCCACATGATCCATTCATAACGTGGGAGAAAAATTATAACATGAAATATTCATCAATGACTCACTTAATTCCAACTCAAAAACTTTGTGATTTAAAATCCACTCTAGCTATAAATTTAAACCAAATCCCCTCATCATTTATCCCCTTAATAAAACATAATGTTTCCTCCTTATACAATTTTTCTAAAATAAAAATTCTACCCATTTGTCAATATTTTCAAGAAACACTCTCCCTTGTTTATAATGGTCATATTTTTAGAAAAATTATCCCCCGTATTTGAGAATAACTATGTTAAATAACCCATATGAACAAATGTATTGAACCATATTAAATAAAAAAATTTATTTTACCGTATTTCAATCACATGTAAACTAAATAAAAATTTCAATTCATCAATCATGACCATTTCTAACTATCACCTTCGGATTTTAATAAATTATTTTCACTATAATTTTTTTAGCCTAAAAATACTATATCATCAACATATATGAGAACTATCCACTATTTTGAAGAACCCATGGGTTTTTATGGAGGTGTTGTATTTATTTTAATCATGAAATATATTGAGGTTTCTATTTTAATAAAGTAATTCTTTGAAGGATAAATCAATACATTTATGAAAGGATATTTTTTGATTGTCTGGATATCAAGTCAGATGATGCTTCATTGATCCTAAAATTTTATAACATTATGGGTAATTAAAGTATTCATGGTTCAAGATAGGTTTTTTAATTGTAATAATGTGGTGATAAAAGAGGTTATTAGACTATGATTTTTGAATGATTCTTTTGAATATAGTTTACCAGATTGGGTTTATTGGAAGGATAAAATATAAGCATCACCAGATATAGTTGTAGCTATATAATTCTTAAACCATAGAGTTATGATATTATGGATTTAATAAACAAAATTTTATAAATCAATCATATGTAGGTTTCTAGGTGAAGGGGATCCGAAAAAATAAATTCCAAATGAAGATTAACTTGAAGTTGAAGATCTAAAAAAAGTAGCACCGAAAATAAAATTACTAGATGGATGAGTTCTTAAAAAGAATAACCGGATTAAGAATATCTCACAAAGATGAATTAGAGAGAGAAGTTCTTAAAGTATTTTATATAGATCTACCTACATGTTTTTAATACATAATAATTTTTATCTCATTCAAAGGAGTTTATAAAGGATAATATTTATTTTTATATTGAAAAATAAACTTATATTTTCTTTTAGAATATTTGGATGGGTTCAGTTAAAGAGTCACGGTAATAGAAGAGGTTTTAGGAAGGAAGTTATAGAAATACATCACATAAATTCAATGATTTATCATTCTTTATAATGATTCCGAGTTTCTATTTAATCATTAAATATTTAAGAAAGATAAATTGAGACTCTAGATAAGTTTTTAAAAACTTTTAATGATAATACATTCCACAATTTGGGGAAATCTTATGAAGTTTTTTGACATTGATTTATTCTGAGGCTTAGAAGGTAGTCAAACAAAGAATGAGTTGAGAAGGAATTTCAAATTTAAATCCTTTATTTATCCCTTGATTATCATATGATGTTTGATTATATAAAGGGTGACAATAAATTTTTTATATTTTTTGAGAACATTGAGAACTGAAAGCCACTGAAAAGAAGAATTAAAGAGTGGGATTTTCTAAAGAACAATGTTCCTAAAGAAGAATATCTAGATAAAAATTCCCATAATAATTGAGTTTGGATTATAGGATATCATAATTATAATATAAAATATTATAGGATAATATTCATTATTACTATAATAGATGGTAATTCAAGATATCTTTCTCAGGTTAAAATGTGATATTTGTTTGTGTGATGTATTTGTAAACTGGATAAACATGAATAAAAACAGTATAAGATCAATGGTGATTCCTTCACTCTATATTTTGGGATTAAGGGTGATTCCATCCCATTTTTTTTATTTGTGATGAATCATAGTGAATAATATATGGACACAATGATTTCGAACATGGTAAGAAGTACATTCCCAAATTAGGACTAGACATTTTAAAATCATTGTAACTTGATTTTATTTATTTTTCTTATATTCATAGAAAGGATAGGATGAGTCATATAGTGATGCTTATATAAACTTAATTATTATTTGGGATTATTTAAATGTGATGTAAATTTAGAAAAAAATATCACCACATATTCAACCTCCCCATTACACACTTTCTCAATGGTTCTAAAATTATAAACACTATAATTTGTATATGAGAAAAGGATAACTTTGTACATTGATTTATTAAAGTATAGATAATTTAAATTCAGTTGATAGTAGAGGAGTCCCTACCTTCAATGATGATAAATATAATGGTTGGGAGAATGTGATGATACCCTATATTATTTTACATGACCTATTAATTTTAGATTTAGAAATGGTTGGATATACACATATAGAAAAGGATTCACTAATGAATTTTACTAAAAATAAGAATTTATAAGATTATAGTAATGCACAAAATTTTATTCTTGAGTCTCTTTAGGATAAACTATTCAAGAAATTAATGAGTCTTTGAATGGATAATGATACATTGGATACAACTAAAAGATTTTTGGACAGAAAATTTAATATAAAGGAAGAAGCACATCAAATATAGGGAAGTAAATTTGGTGACTTAAAAATGATATAGGAAGATACAATTATTTAATATTGGAAATGGAAAATTAAACAGTTAGTAATATTAGATGTTTTGAATAATATTTGTTAGATTAAACTATTTTTTAAAAAAAAATTATGAGAAATTGTCATGATATATTTGATTCAAAAATATATACTATTGAGCATACATAAACTATTTCCCTAGATGATATTCATAACATTATCAGTACCTCTGAATTGAGGAAATATTTTATCTTGAAGAATAACACTTAGGATGACATTACTTTTAAAGTAATGAAGAAAATAAATTTTTCATAAGAAGAAGAGTGCTCCAATATGTGAGATTATGAATCTTTAAAGGATGAATAATATCCAAAATTTATGGATTTTGTCCTAAAAAATCATAGAAAATTTAAGTTCAATTATGAGAGAAAACTTCATCAAAAAATATTTTTATGTTTGGTGAAATCATTCCCATTGCCTCTGACTACCCAAGAAATAAATGGGTTAATTACAAGGAGGATGGACAAATGAACATGCATCTATAGAAAAAATGGGGTAAAACTTCTAAAGAGGTAAAACAATCTAAGGAGTGAAAAAGAAAAAATTCCTAAAGAATTAAAAGTAGAATTCTTTTTTAAGTAATATTAGAATTCCTAAAATAAAGTTAATTCATCATATGAAGATATTCTATAAATCATCATAAACTCCATTTCTCATTTTTAGAAACATGATGAAATATCTTATAATGAATAATGAGAAGGTTAAGAAACTTATAGAAAATATGTTCAATGATCATAATTTGAGGATTTTCTAAAGAAAAAAAATACTCTCAAGAAGTATTATGATTTTCTTAGAAAGAAAGATTTCCTTAAAAGATAATACGATTATATTGAGTTAATAATATCTCTCAATGTCAATGTTACAGATAAAGAAAACACGTGACTAGGAAATTATGTGAAAAGTTACATGAAGGAAGAGGAATTGGGAAATACTCAATCAATATTTCTCATAACTGAGATATCCTTAAAAAGGAAGAATAAATATTTTTAAAAATAAATTATATTAAAACACCAATCATATTTTTTTTTTCAAAGAACACAGTTGTGTGATATATTTTTAAACTCAACTTGACAATTTAAAAGTCACAAATATTGTTCCATATAGTTTTATAGGTTCTATAATAAAAAAATGGAATTTAGAAATTATAAACAATAGTGGGATGTTTTTTATCTTTCAAAATCAGTCAATGTATATGTTCACTTCAAAAAGTATTACATTCCATAGAAAAAAATAATGAAATTTCAAATTCTAATGAACCTCAATGAAAATATTTCAGTCTGCATTCATATCATTATGGGAAACCATGATTCAATGGGTATTGTTTGTGTTGTGATGAATTTAGTCATAAAGAATATAATTGTTTACATAACATGTTACTTACATGGTTATGGAATGAGTAAATGGGAGAATTACAAAAAGGTTGAAATTTTTTTAGAATAGTAATACAAATTTCTATATTTTTAAAAATTATGTGAAAAATAGAATATCCTAAAGTTAAGGAGTGTTAAATAAAAAATAGGTGTGAATGTATTAATAAGGTGAGTGGAATTTTTGATCAATATAATCATCATTTAGAATAATGTGTGACCACTCTAATAGGAAAAGTTTCTCTGATCAGGAAATAAAAGGATCTTGGTAAAGGGAAGATTGAAGATAAGTCATTATTTTCTGAGGTTCCAGTAAATGATAGAAAAATGGTGAATCATTAAATTCTAGATATTGGGTGATCTTATCATATTTCATGAAATAGTATAACCCTTTTAAGAATCAAAGATCATGAAGAAGAGTTGATACACCTTGGAATGAATGTTATCTCAAAATAAAAGGAATTGGCATAAATGAAATTAAATTATATAAGATGATGTCTAAAAATGTTTAATATTTTAATGAAAAAACACAATTTATGATATTTTAGCTATATTTGTGTTGATGGGAATGATTTTTCTTCAAAATAAATTCTTACATTATAAAAAATTAAAAATATGGGGATATTATTTCTATTATAATTAGAACATGTGGTGATTTGTTACAGATTGGTGATCCAAGTAACACTAGATGTTTAAGTATTAAAGATGAAAATAAATTATGGTATAAGATAATTGACACTATAATTCATGGAAATATTAGAAAAATATGAAAAAAAATCATGACAGATCTTGTTAAACATAATAAGTGAAAATAGATTATTTGTTAAATAAGTGAAAAGTATGAATGGTCAATAAAAGTCACTAGAATTTATATATTCAATATAATCAGCCTCTCGAACATATTCACTCTAATATCTATAGAACAATGTGACATCAATCCACTAAAATTGATATGTACATCATAAACATTATTGATGGATTTACATAGATGACTCAAGTAATTTTTATAAAGCATATATCTAATGTTTTAGAGATGTTCAACATTTTTTAAAAGGAGGCTGAGAAGGAACAAAATGTAAATATCAGATAATTTATAACATAAAATTGAAAATATTTAACAATAAACTCTTTTGAATCATATTTTAAAATGAATGGGATTAGACACCAATGTATTTATCCATACACTCTAAAAAATAGATCATTTGGAAGGAATAAATAATGTCTAGTTGAAATGGGAAAAGTGATGATTTCTATTTATATAATATCAAAATATTTTTTAGGAGGAATTTATTATAGAAATACATGTTTAAAAAAAATGTTTTCTAAGACTGGAATTAGAATAAACTCTCTATAAAATGTTGAAGAAAAGTGTCTTATTGTTAAATACATCAACATTTTTTGAAGTACCTGCTTAATTAAGATAGAAAAACAAACTTAAGAAAATGTGATGAAATTAATTAAGAAGGGATCATCTTGGGGTATAAAACCAATGGAAGATTCTACAATTTAAAGTGAAAATGATCACAAAAAAATGTGGAATAATGTGATGGCAAGGTTAATGAAAACAAGTTCAATTAGATATAGAAATTAGTTGTACCAAGATTATAAAAAAGTGAACCTTTCAATGATTATAAATTAATAAATAGAAAAATTAAATACCTATACAGGAGTTACTTAAAATGTACTCTAATATTTTTAGTGGAGAGGAAAAACTGAGGAAAATAAAAAGTCTAAATTTCATAAGATATAGAAACAAGTTAAAATAAGAAAGAAAGATCCAATTCACATTATAAAAAAAATGAATAGAAAATAAAATAGAAATAATATCTCAAATATTACCATGATTACTATCTAATGTTGATGAACATAAATAATATTTAGAATCTAAGAATTAAGAGTTAGACCATATTGAAAATAATGATACGTATTAGCTTGTTCCAAGAGAATTATATAAAAGTATCATAATAACTAAATGGGGTTTTAAGAATATTCTATATGAAAATGGGGATGTATCTAGAAATAAATACATCACCATTTTAAAATTTAATCATAGGTTGAATGTGTCTATTTCAATGAAACATTTTACCCTATCAAAAGACTCAAAACCAACAAAATGTGCTCGGAAATTACTACTCATCAAAGGTACATACTCTATGAGGTGTATGTTAAGTCCTCATTATTAAATTTAGAATTTAAAGAAGAATTTTATATTTAACAAACATAAGGATTCATCCTTGATAATAATATAAGCAAGGTTTCTAATATGATGATATCCATATATTGGTTAAAGTAATCTCCTTGATACTGATATTCAAAACTTTATAATTGCCTACAAACATTAAAATTTTCTTAAGGTATATTTGAAATTAATAGTTATGAAAAGGTAATATGTTTTTGAACATTAATTGATACAATTTATATTGATGAAATAATATTTGTAGGTGATAAAGGTCATATGTGTGAAGAGTTCACAAAATAGATGAAATAGTTCTTTGATATGTATATTATTATGGAAATGAATTTATTTCTCATGAATTTTTTTTGAAAAAATAAATATATATATTTATTTCACAAGAAACATATTCCATAAGAGTATAAAAAATTTATGCATGGAATATTGAAAGGATGTTTTTTACACATATTTCTCTTTTCATAAATATTACTATAGAAAAAGTTGTCCATTGTGTGAATTAGAAGGTCCTTCTAAAGTTTATTAGAAATTTATCATAAAGTGTCTCATCAATATATGTTTTATATTGTAAAATTATTTTATAATTATCAAAGTTATCCAAAATAATATTATGTGATTAATTCCATAATAATATTAAGGCATGTCAATGGAACTTTGAATTAATTATTATCATACAAGAAAAGTATTGGGTAGAACTTACTTGGGTTTATGTTTGTGGCTTGAGCAGTTTATGTACTCAAATGATCTGGATAAAAGTACAACCTGAATATTTAAGGGTGAAAATTAAAAAACATTGAAGATTATTGGTTATAATAAGAGTGTAATTAATATCCATAAAAATAAATTTCATAATTATTTATCAATGAAAATTTATATTTAATATCATTTCATGAAACAAAATGATGTAATTTGAAATGTAAATCAAGAGGATGTATCCAAAAAATAACAAATTGTTTATATATGAAGAAATTATTTTACCATGTAAATATTTGAGTAATTGAGGAAGAATCTTCATGTTAATCCTCTAATACTAACTTAATAATGTTATTGAGAAACCCAATGTAACTTTGGATTCTATTTTCAAAGTGGGTAAGATGTATAACCCCATACTCTATATTTTGTGAATCCAATAATTGTATTACCATAAAAATGGGGTGTAAAAATTCTTAAAGTTACAATTCTAAACAATGCTATGATTGAAGTGGAGTATATCAATATCCTAGATGAAACATTTCTTGTCACTAATGGATGGAATTCTAAAAAAAATTCCTTTTCATGGAGTATGGTATTTATAAAATTTATTTGAAAAAGGATATTTTTTGTTGGAGAGTATAAAAATATTTTTTTATGTCAAAAAAAAAACAAATGGGGAGATCGAAGAAATCATGGTTTTGTTGAAGGATTTTTATTTATTTTTGACTTAAAATATATTTAGATTACAATTTTTAGAAGGAAATTATTATAAGGATAACTCTAGACATTTTTGGGAGGAAAATTTCAGATGATATAGATTTCAAGTCAGATAATTATTTATTGATACTCAAAGATTCTATCGTCATGATCCTCAATGTTTGTACATCATAACTCCACCCTGTGTTTAGGTTCTTCATTAAATTTGTCACAAAAAATCACACTCTACCTTTAAGGGATAAATATGTTACAATGGTCCACCTTTCTCATATACCAATCACAATATCCAATGAAATGGTAATATAAATACAGGAGAGTACACACGTATGAATATAATAACATCATGAGTGCATAACCGCAAACAAAACAACTTGTGAAAATAATCATCATGGAAATGGGAAAATATAATAAAACTCTCTAATATCACATATCAAAAATATATTAGGGGCTATACACACACCCATATGTGATCACAATCAAACATGGTGTCAAACTTAGAACACATAGACACACATCAATTCAGAAAGTGTAAAAAAGATCCCAATTAGGTATATAAATTCTACCTCATGGATTTCTAGTTCAATTTCATGTTTTCCCAAGGTTGTCATCACCCAAATACACATCCATACACTAACTGGGATAGTGATCACAATTCAATGACTCTTAGAACCCCTATATCATCATTACCAGACTTTTAGTTCTAGAATAGAAAAAATGAGACAAAGGGAATATCTAAACTTACCCGATTACAAAAGCAATTCCCCTTGGTGTTGTAAGACTTATTCACATATAATATAAACTAATAACTTACAGTGTAGAATTTGGATCACACCTTTTAATATTTAAATGGTATTCATATAATGCAATACCAACCTCTTTCCACTTTTAGTGAAAAACTATACTTTCAGCATAAAACTATTAAGGGTCTGACTCTATAGTGTATGTTTTTGGATTAATAGTGTATATGGTTATGACTGATATACCTAGAGATGAAGGTCTTATTTTTGGAATAACCAAAATAATATGAATTCTAATGAATATAGAGATGTATGGAGGGTATTTATAGGTGATCATAATCCCTAAACCTGTGTGAGAGTTCCCTGGATAACTCCTCGCTTAAATACTGAAGAATAAGGACCTCATAACACCCCTAATAATGGGATTTTGAAGGCCTATAATTTTTCAAATACCAGAGATAAAAAACATCTATAACTATGTTGAGGAAGATATGTTGCAACATAAAAAAAAAATAAACGTGTGCCTCTTACAGTATAAAAGGATATATTATGGTTTAAAATTTTCATCATGTAATATTTCTAATGTAAAATTCCTTTAAGTCATAAAATGTTTGGTCAATACTTTTAGGACAAAAAATCAATATATATGCCATAAAACGACATTTAGGCTATAAAATATGAAAAGGAGAACAAGTATTTACAATTCCACTCCTCCAAGTAATTCTCCTCCTCAATAAGAATCTTTAGTGATTTTGTTCGAAAAACTCATGCCACTGAGCTCGAACATCAAATTGTTACTCCCAAGTGTCCTCTTGGATCGTCCCATGTTGCATTGAAACCAGAACAGTGGTATTTTCTTTTGCTGAAGTATACTCTTTATATGGTTTATAATCTACACCATATGCTCCTCATATGATGCATCATGCTATAGCTCCACACCATTGCAGTCGATAACATAAATATAGTCGTGTATATACCTCCTTAGTTATGACACATGAAACATAGAGATATGGAGGGTCTAAATGATATGCAACTTACCCTATGCTTTTGATAATCTTTGAGGGTCCCACATAACACGATGATAGCTTGACCTACTTATTCAGATATATATGCCCTAACCAAGGAGTCACTCTCAAGAAAACCTAATTTCTCACAGTGAACTCCAAGGGTATCCTCTTGTGGTCAGCATAAGATCAATGTCTACTCTGAGTGGTGATCAAACATTTCTACATTAATTGAACTTCTTTATAGGTCTCCTATACCATGTTGTGGCCCATAATATATACCTCACACACCTCATTCCTATCAGATTTGGTTTTCTAGGAAAAATAGTTTTTACATTTATTACACGTATACTCGATGTATTGAATATTAATTAAATATATTATTAAAAATTGTTCATTGTTGTTCATTTATTTAACATAATAATGTACTAGTTTATTTTTCCCTTTGATAAGGTCATAATAGTTTCCTATTGTGGTGAGAACCTTAAAGTTCTATGGAAATATTTTTAATATAGTTCTATTGTTTGATAACACACTATAATGGGACACATAGTATTTATATCATCATGTGAGAGTACTCATAATAGGATGAGGATTTTTCTCATGATGATCTCCTTTAGTAATCTCCAAGAATAGAGATTATGATAATAGAACCTCCAGTATAAATTCTTCATGTTTTGGTGTCATTAGATATTCCAATCTTTTAGAATGTTTAATGGTACTTAGTATTTAATATTATTATTGATTAATTTAATGACTTGATCACTAAGATTTACAGATGAAAAATACCACGCCATATGTTGGAGGGATGTAGGGTTTTTTGGGTGTGTCATTATTGGCATGTCATTAATGGATAAGTTGAGGAATTATTTGTCTCTTCCTTATTTATAGAAACTGATATATCATTCCTTTGATTTGAATGAAACTATCTCCCTAAATTCTATCTCCATTATGTAATGATGCAATTGTTTTTGATAGTCAAAGGAAGATGTATCTAGAATTTAAGTTATTGACATTTTCGTACATCCTGCTTGATTATATATTATGATAAGGGGATTATACTACACTATGAGTGTTCATATTTTGTCGTCGACATTGCAACATTGTGTTTTTTCTCTTTGTTTCCTTGACCCATTACTAAATAGTAATATTGATCTTTAGAAAAACCCACCTAAAGCTAATGATAAATATTCCTAGAGGTTCACACAATAGGTATTTCTATTGATTTTTTAAATTATATTTTATTTTAATAATTGAAATAAATATTATTCTCAAGACTGAGAAATAATTTTATTCATGTTATATTGATCTCATAAATTCAGTAAATAATTATTCATCGACATGTGAATAAAATTATATTTATTTATTTTATTGAATATTCAATAAATATTTATTCATTTTTTTGTGAATGAAATATTTATTGATGAATAAGCTCTCTATTAGGGTATTTAATTAATACAAAGTATTTTGAACAGACCAAGAATTGTTTTGGTGATAAATTATTATTTACAAGCCGGTAAATATTATTTATCACTTTTCTCATGTTGGATCATGCTACAAAATAATAATTATATTATTATTATTATATTTCATGGTGTTTAATTAAAGGTTATAACATTATTTAATATATGGAATGCAATGTAATTATTATTTTATCATAAAATCTAACTCTATAAATAGGATTTTATGTTTATTTTTTGGACCATCGGTGTACAATTGAAAAAGAGGGAATTATTGTAAAAAATGCATTATCTCTTGAGTCCTCCTTCTACCCCCTCTCATGAATGAGAAAATCAAGATATATTTCTTCAAGACTGAAGAATGAGATATCATAAACAAACAACACAAGACATTTGATTCACTACACTAGCACCAAGAGATCGAGTGTAATTTCTTGGAGATTATAGGAGCACATTTGGATCACCACTAAAGTGATTTTATACATGTATCCTCACAATTCAATGAAGGAAATATAAAGGGGTATTTTCAAAAGAACAAAAATCATCAATGAATAAAGGTCATAATCTCTGGTATTCATTTCTTTAGATATTAAATAAATAAATTATAAATTTGAAGTGAAAAAACCTTTCTCAATATTTCATGATGTGATATTTAAAATAAATTTTAATATATATACCACCACTACATGATTCCACTACAACTGGAACCAATAAGTGATATCAGAGAGGTCACAGTTAAATTTATAATTATTTATTTTATTGTTAATATATGTGTAATTATAGTTAGATTTTCATTTCAAGTTATTAATTATTTAATCTGATTTATATTAACATGATTTGAAAAATTAATCATCATCCATTTTTTTCATTTTTTTAAATGTTTAAGAAAAAATGAAGGATGAACAAAGATTGCATTGGGAAACTTCCTATTTTTTACCAGAAAGATACGGTTACACAAAGTGTACTCGGAAGTACCCATTGTGTATACTAGTGAGTTGCATCTAGATGCACCGAGGGATACACAACATTCCATATAGTAATTACATGCAGTGTATGCCATGTGTTGACCAATCAACCTAGAACATGGATGTCTGATTACATGAAGTGTATCAGTGTATGTATAGTGTAGTACACATGGGTTATCATTGTAAATTGACCTATATGTGTATCCATTATACACAACCAAAACTGTGATATATTAAAAACCTGTAACATTTAGGATATAAACAATTTATATAAGTTTTCCAAGACATGTAGTTCATCAAATCCTAAATCTGAAGAACACGTCGAGCCACTCAGTGAGAAAACAGACACACATCTTAAAGATATAAATGGTCTGTAGCTGGCCTCTACACGCCATGTAGTCTATCAAGACACACCATGAATACCCAATCAATAATCCCTGACACACATCAAGTGAAACATATAGTGTGTAGCTAGTCTATAAAAATAATGTAGTCTGGACAAAGTACACACCATAGACCCATGCATGTGCAATGTATACACAAAAATCGAGATACAAAACAAGTAGCTAGATGTACACACCATGTAGTCTTCATTGATTGTAAATAATTAAAAATTTCATTAAATTGAAAAATTACATCATTAAAAACTTATTTTATTGATTTTCATAGCAGTTTTTGTTTGAAAATTTAATAATAATTTTAAATTTTAAATTAATTTACAATATTAAATATATGTCATTTTTTTGATTTTACTATTTATTTTCCTTGAATTTCATAAATAATGGGTATCTATAATAATGTTCATATGATCATTAATATTAAATGAAATTAATTAATTAATTAATAAATTTAATTATGTTCATATTAATAACAAATAATGAATAAAGAAATGAATTCTAGTGAGTAACTTTTAAGAATTAGCTGCATGTATAACTATTCAAGAGATTGACCAAGACCTTCTGGAGTTTTGGATGTTTTAATTTAATTTATTTCATGGGTTTGGAATTATTTATTATTAAATTAAATATGGTGATATGTGAATCATCATTCCCTTAATTATTATGTAGGATGTGTATGTCTAAGGATATTTATGTAATCCCCTTTTATCCAATCCTTTAGTTCCTTTCACCTACATGTGAGTCATAAATACATGTTATTAATGGAGTATCACAAGGTGCATGGATGTGGATCAATACAGAACCATTATGATTTCAACTCATGTGATACATAGGTTTAAATGTGGAATGATGTAACTCATGCCAAGACTTGAAATATTAGTTAATTACCCTAGGTCAAAGATTTATTTATTATGTTCTTATTAAATAAACCATTAGATAAATCTCTTTAATGGGTTATTTATTTATTTATTTATTTCATTATGTGAAATTATTTATTTTATGGATTCAGGGTTGTGATCACATAAATAAATAAATTAATGTGCAATGATGGAAATTAAATAAATCGACAATGTATAAATTATTTATCCAACAGATTTAATTAATTAAGTAATATCTACTTAATATTAATAGAACAAGTAAATGGTAAAAAAAGAATTTTTTTTGGAATAATAAATTAAAATCACTCAATTATATATTCATTCAGACTTGGACTTACATTACTTTATTTGGATTGAAACTCAATAAATGTAAGTTTTTTACTAACCCTTGTTGGGACACATACTTTTATAAAGGGGTTATTGTGAAGGTTTTTGGTTGAATTAACCATTTTACATCAATATGAGTATCCCTTTATATACTTGGTATAATTTAGAGGCAAATGTTGAGGAAATACAAGTCCAGCTTTTAGGATATAGGATTACACTAAACAGATCAATGAAATGCAATCCCACAGTTGGAAAAGACCTTCTTTTCTAAATACATTCAAGTAGCTTGACCAACCATTGTGGGGTTATGTGAAGAAGAATATGGATCCTTTAAACTACAATGTCCTAAAAACCAGATATTATGAGTTAAATAGTGAGTAAAATTGGGACTCGATAAAATATCAAGGGTTTAATAATTAATAAAAACTATTAATTTATTGTTTTAATATAATTTATAAATCAATAAATTTACTAATGTTATCTTTTAATTATACAATAAAATAGAAATATCATCATCCACTTTATCTCTAGGGTTAATATTGGATGAAGAAAAACTATTAACTAGAAGTAACTTTCAGAAATGGTATAGATGCTTTTGGGTTATTTTGCATCATGATGGGAAATCATACATTATAGAATACTCTAGGTCTGATGTCACACCCCGACCGCGGACATCAGTAATTTTTCTCCTCTCTTGGTCCCGATTTAAATTTTTCGAAGATTAATTGTGATTGATGGTTTCGCACCGGTGCGCGGTCATCGCATCGCTAGCGGTGATCGTGCGTTCGGCCCGGGTGACGATGTGTCCACCCGACGTTTTAAATATTAAAGTTTTTACGTTGACTTTTTATTATTATTACTATTTGAGTTGCGTTACTATTATTGTAGTATTTTTATATGTTTATAGACGTGTATATTAATGTATATATATATATATATCTATATGTGTATATATGCATATATATGTTTAGGTCTATATATGTTATACATATATATGTGTTTATTGTAATTGCGTGTATATGTTTGTAGGTATATATACATCTATATATGTGTAAATATATATATGGGTGTTATTTTAAATGATTGCATTATTTTAAATGTTTGATCATAATAATTATTATTGTAATTGGCTAATTTTTATTATTATTATTATTATTATTATTATTATATATATATATATATATATATTTTAGAACCTCTAACCCTAGCCTACCTCCCGGTAGCCGCCACCCCTTTTCTCCCCTTCTCCCTCTCCCCGTTTCTCTTCCGCTCAGCCCAGGCGCAGCACCCAGCCGACTACCGCCTCACCCTGTCCCGGCCTCCGCCCGAGCGCGCTACCGTTGTACCCCCTTCGGCGGTGTCCCGCCTCCCTGCTCCCGCGCCGGTGCGGCCAACCCCCGGACCCCGATGCCCCGCCTGCTTCCCCTGTCCCGCTCCCCGTTCTGCATACCCTGTCGCCGCACCCCACACCCAGCAGCCGCCGCACCGCGCCCGGCCTCCCTCCAGCGTGCTCAACCTCGCCCCATCCCGACTCCTCTCCCGACCTCCGCCCTCCTGCTCCCTCTCCCCCACACGGCTCCCCGCTCCCCTCCGACTCCCGTCGCCGCGCCCTGCCGCCTCCACCCCTTCCCGCCTGCTGGCCTCTCCGCCGTCCCGCTTCGACGCCTGCCGCCTCCTCCCTCGCCCAAGCCGGAACCTAGCGACCCCCTGCTCCCTGTCGTCCCGCCTCGCCCAAACCGGAACCGCCGCCGTCCGCTCCCCTCCTGCTCCCGCTGCCGCGCCGCGTGACCTCCGAACCCCCGACCTCCCCTCCGGTCTCCGCCGCGCGCCTCCAGCGCGACCTGCACCCCTGCTCGTGAGTCTTTTATTTTATTTTTTATTTTATTTATGTTCGTTGCTTTTTATTATAAATATTGTTATTATGTTACTATTATTATCTTTATTATTATTATTATTATTATTATATTATGTTATCCTTACTAATATTATTATATTATGTTTTTATATTATTATTATTAATATTAATAACATATTATGAATATTATTATTACTATTATTGTAATGTTGTATTATTATTACCACATTATTATTTTATTATTATTATTATTATTACTATTATCTTATCATTTTTATTATTATCATATTATAATATTATAATTATGCTAAGTAATTATTATTATCATTATATTATTATTATTGTGATTATATTATTATTATATTATTATCATGTTAATATTATTGTTATGATATTATTGTTACTCTTATTATTATTATATTATTATTATGTCATAATAATAATAATTATCATTATTATTATGACATTATTATTACTACATTTTGGTTATTATTACGTTATTATAATTATTATTATTATTAGTATGTTGTCATTAATGATCCTGCTTAACGGCCTATTGTTTTAGGATTGGGTTGACGGTGCGGTACGATGCGACCATCACGCAACGGGAGTCTTGCACCGTGTCGTTTCGTTCCGAGCTGCGTCTTGAGGTAGGTCTCCCTATGCACTTGCCTCTAAATTAAGAATTTATTTATTCCTTGTCCTTTTATTAAATTTCAGTAAATTTAAGAAAATAATATTAAGTAGTTTTTATAGTGTGGTGATTTGCTGATAATGCAAACTGTTTAATTCCAGCATTTCATTGAAAGTGTTTTCTTGGTTTCAATTGAGGGATTTCATAGTAATGTCGCTAAATGGTTCTTCCTGAGTAACGAAAGACATGTTGAATTGGGTTTTGAAATGTTTTTGGCATGTGTAAATTAGAAAATGTACTGTTTATGGAAAATGGTGTTTTCTTATAACCTTGATCAGAGAAAACATCGTGTGACCTTTTGAAATTGTTTTTGGAAACTTTACGTGTGGTTCTTGGTTGACGAAAGATGTTTTCCCTTGTTGTGTTATTAAAAATAATGCTTTCTGGGTTGTGAAAGTTGTTTATGTTCTTGTTTGAGTGTTTCCAAAAAGGGGTTTTTGCGAAAAGATTGGGTAATGACATTTATATTTTCAGAAAGGTATTTTTGACGTGCGTGAGTTTTGAAATATTGTTTGGATGTGGAAATGGTGACTTTTGTGTGCGATATCTGGTTTGGACTGCGATATGAGGAAGTAATATACTATGTGAATGTGAAGCTTGCTTGAGCACACGGGAAACCCTGGGTATCTAGGTGGGCGGACTAGAACTAGTGTGCTAGTGAGCCGGATGGGTGTCGTCCCTGTTTCACTTAGCTGGATTGACGTTTGCAACACTAACTAAACATATGATATCTGAGGGTCGTGGCCTTCTAAGCCACGTGTTCTGAGGGTCGTGGCCTTCTAAGCCACGTTTTCTGAGGGTCGTGGCCTTCTAAGCCACGTTTCACCGAGACACGAGGTTCTAGGGTCCCACGCGATCTAGATGAACCTTAGGGGTTTTACCCATAGTGCTCTACCATCTATGGCGTGGTGCATTCCGTCGGCATACGGGGGTCCACTTGGGTGTGAGTGTGTGTGTGTGTGAGTATGTGTGTGTGTGTGTGAGTGTGTGAGTGTGTGTGTGTGCCCATGGTTATTGCTGATAACTTCTGGTTTGTTTTTTACTTGCACTTGGTTTTTCCTTGCCTGTTTACTTCTACTTGCACTTGTTCTCTTTCCTGCTTGATTACTTTCGGTTCTTCTTTACCGCTTGTACTGGTTGCTTTGCGAAAATGGTTCTCAAATAAAAATGCGTTTTTCTCTTGTGTAGTAAAACTGAAAATGTAACACTTCTTTGTCATTCAGAACGAATTTAGAATCAATGAAAAGAAATTCAACTTTTAAAAAGGAATAAGGGTGATGTCTTGTGTTTAGTTTTTCAAGTGAAACATTGTAAAAGCATAATTTTATACATTGTAGTTCAAACCTGGAATAGGTAGATTCTTTATTTACTGGCAGTGCATTGGGATTTGTTGTGGGGCTCACCTACTGAGTACTTTTGTGTTCACGCCTATCTTTTACCTTTTTAGTTGCAGGTTCCTTTTGTTCAGGTTCTCCTGCTTGAGTCGCTCAGTGTGGGAGCGACGTTGGTTGTAGTTGGGTGGTGACCCGCGAGGTCACATGGAGGTATGTCATGGTTTAGTTTTGTTTGTGTCTTTAGTGTTTGTCTGTTTGTTTAGTTTATATTCGTTCTTTTGATCCTGTTTTTAGTTTGGGCTAAAATCGTTCCCAACGATTGAAATTTTAACGCCCGACACTTGTTGCCATCCCGGGGGGATCGGGAACGCCCCTCGGGACTTGCCGCGGACCGGCTCGGGTGACCGGTTTAGGGTCGATCCGGGCTGGTTCGTGACAAAATGGTATCAAAGGTGGTTCTTGTTATTTGGGTTGTCCGGTAGAAGGAGATTAGGACTGTCGGAACTCGAGGGGTAGGTACGGGAAGAGCGTCGTGAACTCTTGCTCGCACTGATCTTCGAGTTACCAGGGGTAGTTCGGGAATTGTGTCCTTGTCTTTTCTGGTTTGTCTTGGATTGAGAGATGATACGGAGGCAAGCCGATGTTACTTTGTGAATTCACCTGGAGTAGTGACCCATGTGGAGTCCGAGTACGTGGTTTGAATTCCTCCTAGTGGTCGACGCTGACTTGGGACATGGCCCACTACCATGTCGCTAGGTTGAGCGTGACTACTAGTCCCTCATTTCAGTGATTGATGCAAATTTGGATGTTGTTTCCGTTTTGGTCTGTGTGAGTGCGTAGTTGGAAATGAAAAAGGGTTTTTGAAAATTTGACTGGTTTCTTTTAAAGGACTTTAAATGTATAAAATGGATTTTGAAACTGAAATCTCTTGATTTAAAAATCTGTTGTTTGCTTGGAATTGGATAAGAATGATTTGGGTTGAAACCTCGGTTCCTCTTTATGAACGTTTGCACATGTGTGAGAATGCATGGAAAGTGTGTGTTGATGCATGTATGAATGGAATGTGGATAAGGACATGTGCAACGGTTCATGAGATTACCCGGGTGTGTATTTGAAGTTAAAGGCTTGACTTTGTTTTCTAAATTGGTTTTAAAGGGGAAACAATTTTGAAAAGTTTTGGTTTGAAAGTGGATCGGTTTTTGGAAAGTGATCTTGAAAAAGGGTGGTTTTGAAATCAAAAATGAGAAGGGAATTTTAAAGAGGAGATTTTGTTTTGGGTTGTGTTGTATCTGTTTGGTCCTTGTGCTGACTGTTTTTGATGAAGACGCTTTTATTGACGTTGCTTCGATTTGATGTTGGTTTTGGCTTTGAGTTTTATATATCGCTCAGGAAATGCCGCCCAGAAAGGTCTCTAAGGATTCAGATATGTCATGCCCAGTTTTTGGTCCTCCTCAGACTTTGCCTATTCTCCATGGTGATCAGGGTCCGTTAGAAGCAATGAAATGGCTCGAGGAAGTGGAACGTGTCTTTAGAATATTGGGAACTCCCGATAGTGTTAAGGTCTGTGCAATTATGGAGTTGTTTGAGGGTCCAGCTCTGGACCAGTGGAAGATGGTTACCCCACCGTCAACGCAAGGTTAAATGACGTGGGATGTCTTTAAAACTGTTTTCATCCAATGGTTTGTACCTGAGGAAGTGAAGCTGGAGAAAAGAGGGAGCGTGTGCATATTCAACAAGGTCGACGGATGGTGAAGGCATATGTTGACCATTTCAAGGAACTAATTCCCTTTTCTCCAGATGTAGCATCGCATGAGCTCATGAAGGCCCCACTTTTCACTGGGGGTCTTCGTCCAGAGATCAAGGAGCGAGTCCTCCCTTATAAAGACCTTTGTTTCGAGAAGCTGGTGGAGGAAGCTTTCTTGGCTGAGTTAGTTTCTGGTGTGCGGGTGGTTAGTACTTTAGCATCCCCAGTTGTTCGTAAGAGTTCCTCCTCTGGTGTGGAAAATATACCAGAGATACCTGTTCCTAATGAGTTATCCCCTTTGGTCCCAGCTTCCAGTTCATCAGATCGTTCGATAGTATGCTTTCAGTGTGGTCGTTTCGGGCATTTAAAGTCGTCTTGTCGCAACCCTCCGAAGACGTGTCATCGTTGTGGTTGTCTGGGTCATCTAGAGGAGTTTTTCATGAAGCGTCGCTTGAAGAGGACGCTGTTATGGGAGAATGTCGGTACCTGACTGTGAGGCAGAAGATGCTTCAGCCATCAGAGCCCCAGCCACAAGTCTCGGGGTGAAGCTCGCGCACAGTCAGGAGTTCCCAGGGTTGTGAAGCCTTGGTCCATGTTCTGTCTTCCGTGTTGACGGTGAAGCAATTAGAAACCTCTTCCATACTTGTCTTCCTGCTACTGAAGTTTCAACAGCGTTGTAAATGCGTAGTTTTTCTATAAAGTGATGGTGGACTTGTTCTATGATAATCTAAGCAGACTTGTCGTGTGAATGTAATATTCTAAATCGTGTGTCCTTAAAAGTGTGTTTGACTCTCGTGTGGGTTGTCCTCATTTTGGTTAGGTTGTCGATGTGGTTATGCCTTGTGGACTTCGGTGGATCATGTATCCAATTTGATAATGGTTGAATGTTTTTCTATGGATTTTTCCCCGGTGTTGAAGGTTGTTGACTCTGGTCGAGGATTTAATGTCTTGACGGAAGTGTTGTTTTAATCGCGCTATAGGAGTTGGTTTGAACTGGTTGGGAGTTCCCGCGTCGACCCCCTTTTTCCCAGGGCTTTCTATTTAGATGGTCAACTTTTCTGCACTGGTTAAGTTCTTGTGGTGGGGAGAACCCCTTCGGTTTCTCCCCTCACCCTCGGACCCCAGTTTTCTCTTGAATCGGTCGGGTGTGACCTGTGTAGAGTAAGGTCATCCCCGAGAACATCAGTTTTCTTCAGTACTGTTGGGCATAGACTTGGATTTTTGGCTGACTTGTGACCTGGTGACTTTCTGGGGGCAGAAAGTGTCTGTGGTGGGGAGAATTGTCACACCCCGACCGTGGACATCAGTAATTTTTCTCCTCTCTTGGTCCCGATTTAAATTTTTTCGAAGATTAATTGTGATTGATGGTTTCGCACCGGTGCGCGGTCATCGCATCGCTAGCGGTGATCGTGCGTTCGGCCCGGGTGACGATGTGTCCACCCGACGTTTTAAATATTAAATTTTTTACGTTGACTTTTTATTATTATTACTATTTGAGTTGCGTTACTATTATTGTAGTATTTTTATATGTTTATAGACGTGTATATTAATGTATATATATATATATATCTATATGTGTATATATGCATATATATGTTTAGGTCTATATATGTTATACATATATATGTGTTTATTGTAATTGCGTGTATATGTTTGTAGGTATATATACATCTATATATGTGTAAATATATATATGGGTGTTATTTTAAATGATTTCATTATTTTAAATGTTTGATCATAATAATTTTTATTGTAATTGGCTAATTTTTATTATTATTATTATTATTATTATTATTATATATATATATATTTTAGAACCTCTAACCCTAGCCTACCTCCCGGTAGCCGCCACCCCTTTTCTCCCCTTCTCCCTCTCCCCGTTTCTCTTCCGCTCAGCCCAGGCGCAACACCCAGCCGACTACCGCCTCACCCTGTCCCGGCCTCCGCCCGAGCGCGCTACCGTTGCACCCCCTTCGGCGGTGTCCCGCCTCCCTGCTCCCGCGCCGGTGCGGCCAACCCCCGGACCCCGATGCCCCGCCTGCTTCCCCTGTCCCGCTCCCCGTTCCGCATACCCCGTCGCCGCACCCCACACCCAGCAGCTGCCGCACCGCGCCCGGCCTCCCTCCAGCGCGCTCAACCTCGCCCCGTCCCGACTCCTCTCCCGACCTCCGCCCTCCTGCTCCCTCTCCCCCACGCGGCTCCCCGCTCCCCTCCGACTCCCGTCGCCGCGCCCTGCCGCCTCCACCCCGTCCCGCCTGCTGGCCTCTCCGCCGTCCCGCTTCGGCGCCTGCCGCCTCCTCCCTCGCCCAAGCCGGAACCCAGCGACCCCCTGCTCCCTGTCGTCCCGCCTCGCCCAAACCGGAACCGCCACCGTCCGCTCCCCTCCTGCTCCCGCTGCCGCGCCGCGTGACCTCCGAACCCCCGACCTCCCCTTCGGTCTCCGCCGCGCGCCTCCAGCGCGACCTGCACCCCTGCTCGTGAGTCTTTTATTTTATTTTTTATTTTATTTATGTTCGTTGCTTTTTATTATAAATATTGTTATTATGTTACTATTATTATCTTTATTATTATTATTATTATTATTATATTATGTTATCCTTACTAATATTATTATATTATGTTTTTATATTATTATTATTAATATTAATAACATATTATGAATATTATTATTACTATTATTGTAATGTTGTATTATTATTACCACATTATTATTTTATTATTATTATTATTATTACTATTATCTTATCATTTTTATTATTATCATATTATAATATTATAATTATGCTAAGTCATTATTATTATCATTATATTATTATTATTGTGATTATATTATTATTATATTATTATCATGTTAATATTATTGTTATGATATTATTGTTACTCTTATTATTATTATATTATTATAATGTCATAATAATAATAATTATCATTATTATTATGACATTATTATTACTACATTTTGGTTATTATTACGTTATTATAATAATTATTATTATTAGTATGTTGTCATTAATGAGCCTGCTTAACGGCCTATTGTTTTAGGATTGGGTTGACGGTGCGGTACGGTGCGACCATCATGCAACGGGAGTCTTGCGCCGTGTCGTTTCGTTCCGAGCTGCGTCTTGAGGTAGGTCTCCCTATGCACTTGCCTCTAAATTAAGAATTTATTTATTCCTTGTCCTTTTATTAAATTTCAGTAAATTTAAGAAAATAATATTAAGTAGTTTTTATAGTGTGGTGATTTGCTGATAATGCAAACTGTTTAATTCCAGCATTTCATTGAAAGTGTTTTCTTGGTTTCAATTGAGGGATTTCATAGTAATGTCGCTAAATGGTTCTTCCTGAGTAACGAAAGACATGTTGAATTGGGTTTTGAAATGTTTTTGGCATGTGTAAATTAGAAAATGTACTGTTTATGGAAAATGGTGTTTTCTTATAACCTTGATCAGAGAAAACGTCGTGTGACCTTTTGAAATTGTTTTTGGAAACTTTACGTGTGGTTGTTGGTTGACAAAAGATGGTTTCCCTTGTTGTGTTATTAAAAATAATGCTTTCTGGGTTGTGAAAGTTGTTTATGTTCTTGTTTGAGTGTTTCCAAAAAGGGGTTTTTGCGAAAAGATTGGGTAATGACATTTATATTTTCAGAAAGGTATTTTTGACGTGCGTGAGTTTTGAAATATTGTTTGGATGTGGAAATGGTGACTTTTGTGTGCGATATCTGGTTTGGCCTGCGATATGAGGAAGTAATATACTATGTGAATGTGAAGCTTGCTTGAGCACACGGGAAACCCTGGGTATCTAGGTGGGCGGACTAGAACTAGTGTGCTAGTGAGCCGGATGGGAGTCGTCCCTGTTTCACTTAGCTGGATTGACGTTTGCAACACTAACTAAACATATGATATCTGAGGGTCGTGGCCTTCTAAGCCACATGTTCTGAGGGTCGTGGCCTTCTAAGCCACGTTTTCTGAGGGTCGTGGCCTTCTAAGCCACGTTTCACCGAGACACGAGGTTCTAGGGTCCCACGCGAGCTAGATGAACCTTAGGGGTTTTACCCATAGTGCTCTACCATCTCTGGCGTGGTGCCTTCCGTCGGCATACGGGGGTCCACTTGGGTGTGAGTGTGTGTGTGTGTGAGTATGTGTGTGTGTGTGTGAGTGTGTGAGTGTGTGTGTGTGCCCATGGTTATTGCTGATAACTTCTGGTTTGTTTTTTACTTGCACTTGGTTTTTCCTTGCCTGTTTACTTCTACTTTCACTTGTTCTCTTTCCTGCTTGATTACATTCGGTTCTTCTTTACCACTTGTACTGGTTGCTATGCGAAAATGGTTCTCAAATAAAAATGTGTTTTTCTCTTGTGTAGTAAAACTGAAAATGTAACACTTCTTTGTCGTTCAGAACGAATTTAGAATCAATGAAAAGAAATTCAACTTTTAAAAAGGAATAAGGGTGATGGCTTGTGTTTAGTTTTTCAAGTGAAACATTGTAAAAGCATACTTTTATACATTGTAGTTCAAACCTGGAATAGGTAGATTCTTTATTTACTGGCAGTGCATTGGGATTTGTTGTGGGGCTCACCTACTGAGTACTTTTGTGCTCATGCCTATCTTTTACCTTTTTAGTTGCAGGTTCCTTTTGTTCAGGTTCTCCTGCTTGAGTCGCTCAGTGTGGGAGCGACGTTGGTTGTAGTTGGGTGGTGACCCGCGAGGTCACATGGAGGTATGTCGTGGTTTAGTTTTGTTTGTGTCTTTAGTGTTTGTCTGTTTGTTTAGTTTATATTCGTTCTTTTGATCCTGTTTTTAGTTTGGGCTAAAATCGTTCCCAACGATTGAAATTTTAACGCCCGACACTTGTTGCCATCCTGGGGGGATCGGGAACGCCCCTCGGGACTTGCCGCGGACCGGCTCGGGTGACCGGTTTAGGGTCGATCCGGGCTGGTTCGTGACATCTGATCTGCCTACTAAAAAGGTGTGTAATGAAGATTTACTATTCTATTAAAATAATTTCATTAACATGGATGATATTCATTGTTTTATGAATTCATCTATGTATAGTTAACTCATGACGTATCAAGAAAAAAATGATGTGTATAGAATTTTTGAGCACCTATGTGGCCTTTACTAGGAGATATCTAGACAAGAACCTTATGAGATATCCAAGGAACTATTTCAAAGAAATCATGGAGAGGGTGCCCCAGATATGCCTCAAATAGTCAAGATCATTGGCTATATTGAGTTCCTAGAGTATAAACTCCCTGAAGAACTGGGAATTGACCTCATTCTTACATCACTACCTCAGTGATTCTCTAGAATGTTTGAAAATTTTAATATAAATAATATTGAGAAGCCTCTAACAAATCTTCTTACTCTTCTTCACCAAGTATAAAACAATACTATGATCAAAAGGCCTTTTGTACTTATGGTGAAAATATATAAGGGGAAAGGGAAGATATTTAAGACCAAATATTCTTCACACCCTTCTAAGAAGAATAAGTTCAAGGGGGAGTTTTGAGAATAGGATGATGTATATTTGACACGTGGTAACAAGGGCCACTAGAATAACAACTCCACCCAACCAAAAAAGAAATGGGAAGGTTTATGTGAATTTTTTATCAAGTGTAAATTATCAGTTTTTACAAATTGGGTGTTAGATAAAACTTGTATTTATCGCATATATTTTCAAGTATAAGAACCAAGTAGATTCAAGAATATTGATTGAGAGGAATTAGATATACAAGTAGCCAATATAGATAAACTTTCTATTTTAGATATCAGTGACAACCACCTCACATTTCCAAACATGATGATATTAGTTTTAAAGGGTTTTTAATATGTGAATTATATTACCTAAAACATTATATATGTATACATACAAGTTATATATGGTTTTATTGTCAAATTTGGAGATAAATGTTTCTTCATTTATACAGATATCATTTTTTATGGCAAGGAAAAATTAAATAATGGTATTTATTTTTTGGGATACACAAACTATGTAATGTAAATTGATAATGAAACAATCTCACATAACTAATACCACACCCAACTCTAGAATCCCTAGACAGATCATGTAAAAAAAGTACATGACTAACCTAAATCAAGATGGATATTTATATTCATTTGAACTAAAACCAATAGGTGTATGTCACACATTTTTACAAGGTAAAATGACCAAATCCCCATTTAGTTTGAAAGGTGAGAGGGCTTAAGATATTTTTGAATTAGTTCATATCGATGTGCGTAGAACATTTCCTATTGAAGAAAGGGGTGGGTACCCATATTTTGTAACTTTTACTGATGATTTTAGTATATATATATTTCTACTTAATATGGTATAAGTCATATTACATTGATAAATTCTAGGAATATGAGAATTAAGTTGATAACATATTGTTAAGAATATTAAGATACTCCACTTAGACTATGTTGGAAGATATATTAATCATGACTAGTTTTATTACTTACGAGAGTTGGGGATCCTATTCCAAATCACTCCTCCTTACATGCCTCTATAGAATGGTGTAAGAAAAAGGAGTAATGATGCCTTGTTTGACATGGTGAGATCAATGACGAGTCATGTGAGTCTTCTATTTCATTTTTGGGGATATTCATTACAAATAACTAAACACATACTAAAATTGGTACCAACTAAATCAATAAATGGTATTATATATAAATTTTGGAGTTGATGAAAAACCATGTTAATTTATAAATATGGGAAATTGAATCATTTGTTAAGAAAAATTGAGTTAAAAAACATCCCCATCAAGGAACATAGTGTACCATTATAGGATATGCCAAGGAACAAGGGGATATTACCTATACAACCCATCAAGAAGATTATAGTGGAAAACATACCATATTCCCTGAGTAGGAGAACATCTCTAAAATTAGTAGTGATATATAGATAGACTAAGATGAATTAGAGGATCAAGGAATGAAGGAGTTATTATTGGAATAGAATCTATAAATCCTATTTTAAGATTAAATGGTTCTGGAGACACAAGTACTATGTAGGAGTATAACAGAGTTTAGAGAACCAGAATATTATGGTTTTCTACTCACTGGGAAGGGTGACTCATTATTAGTTTATAATAATGATCCTATAACCTACAAGGAAGCAATAAGTAGAACATATTTTTTTCATGTGGAAAGAATCTATGAATTCTGAAATGTATTCGATGTACCAAAACCAAGTTTGTATTTTGATTGACCCTCCAGTAGATGTATAAACCATTGGTTGAAAAAGGGTATTTAAGAGGAAACTAGACATAGAAGGACAATCAACTACCTATAGGGCATGAATAGTTAGAAGAGGGTTTAAACAACACCAATGAATTGAATTTAAAGAAACCTTTACAATAGTTTCAATTCAAAAATACATCATAATTCTATGTGCCATTACAGACTTCCATGAGTAAGAGATTCGGAAAATGGATTACAAAACATATTTTCTAAACAAAAAACTTTAGTAATACATCTATATGACACAACCAAAAGGGTTTGAGACTCCAAAGGATTCCAACAAGGTTTCAAAGTTACAAAGATCAATTTATAGATTAAAGTTATAATCCATACTAGGGAAAATTCATTTTGACGAGGTAATAAAATAATTTGGTTTTATAAAGAATGAATGTGAGCCTTGTGTATATAAAATGTTTAGTTGGAGTGCAGTAGTTTTATTATTAGTATATATTTAAGAAATATTTCTCATAGGAAACAAAATTCTAGTATTACATTTTATTAAGACATGGACAAATAAATTCTTCACCGTAAAGGACTTAGGAAATGCATCATATGCCCTTGGTATTAATATCTATAAAGATATATCCAGGAGAATTCATGGCCTAAGTCATGGTATATATGTTGACATGGTATTGAAGAAATTTAGTATGGAGCAATCAGAGAGGGTATTGTTGCTAGTATCACATGGGAATCATATTTCAAAGAAAATGTGTCCTCATACACATGAAGAAATAAAGAGAATAGAATAGATTCCACACAAGTTGGTGATTTTTCAGTAATGTATGATTTTATATGTACTAGGATAGATGTTTCCTATACATTAAGATTGATAGGAAGGTATCAACCTGATCTTTTTGGCCATCATTGGATGTAAGTCAAGAATATCCTTAAGTATCTGAGGCATACTAAGGACATGTTCTTGGTCAAGTGTTGAGATGAGGAACTAGCCATCAGAGGGTATACAGATGCAAGTTTCCAAAATAATAAAGATGACATGAAGTCACAAACGGGTTACATATTCACTTTTAATGGGGTTTTTGTGAGATGGAATAGCTCAAGTAAGGTTTTAGTTTCATATTCTATATTATAGTCCAAGTATATTGTGAATATTAAAAAAACTGAGGAGGCATTATAGATTCAAAACATCATCCAAGAGCATGATGTTTCACAAGTATTAAATATATTATCACACTATATTATGATAATACTGTAGTAGTGGATATCGCAAAAGATCCAATGCCACATTAGTAGGCCAAGAACATTCTTTAGGATAATCATCTCTTGATGGATTTTCTTAGTTTTTTGAGGTTGTAGTGAGATTTATATTCATGGAATAAATTATGTAGGACACATTTAATAAATACTAGAGTCAGAAAAAAACATGATTATCATGTGAGTTCTAGTAGACAAGAATTCATAGGCATTTGGATCTAGTCTAAGTTTCATTTTTTTGGAGTTGGTGTCCCAGGACCAACTATTTTTACTTTGATTACATGTATATTTGAGGTATTGAATATTAATTAAATATATTTTAATTTATTTTTCAATTTTATTAATGGATTTAATGTAATAATGTACTTGGATTTGATAATGTCAAAGTAATTCCCCTCTAGAATGAGAACCCTAAAGTCCTAGGACAATACTCTTAATATAGTTTTGTGGTTGGATAAAATGATACGATGGGACACATAGTATTTATACTGTTAGGTGAGAGTACTTATAAGTGGACGCATATTATTCTCATGAATTTTCAACTTCCTAATATTTAATACACGTGGTTACAAGAACAGACTTACCAGTAAAATTTTAATATGTATTGGTGTCATTAGATATTCCTATATGTGAGTGTCTTTAATTTTCATTAGACTTTAATATTATTAGTGGTTTATTTAATGACTTGTTAACTTTGATTTTCAGATGAAAACTATCACGTCATATTTAGAAATAATGTAGGGTATGTTGGGTGCATCACAATTGAAATGTAATTAATGGATAATTCAAGGAAGAGATTTCCCTTCCAAATTTATGGAAGCTGATATTTAGGCTCCTTGATTGGAATAGAACGACAACAAAAAATTCCATCTACATGGTGTAATAATGTTTTTATTTCATATAGTCAAAGAAAGGCATGCCAATAAGATATGTTGATGACACTATCATGCAACCCTCTTAATAAGAAATTGTGATAAAGGGATTACAATATATAGTGAGCATTTGTATGTGGTTTTTGATGTTGTGACATTGAGTTTTTTTTAAGTGCCTTGAACCATTGCTCGACAGTAATCTTGGACTTTAGGAAAACCCACATAATTCCAAAAACAAACAATCATAGAGGGTGACACACTAAGTGTTTCTCTTTTTCTCAATTAAATTATATTTGAATGTAATTAATGGAATTAATATTATCCTCAAGGATGAGGAATAATTTTATTTAATTTATGTTGATCACATAAATTTAATAAATATTTGTTCACCGAAATGTGAATGAAAATATATATATTTATTTTATTGAATATTTAATAACTATTTATTCCCTTGTATGTGAATAATTTTTTTTATGAATAAACTATGAATTTGGGTATTCAATAAATACCAAGGTGTTCAAATAGACTATGACTGTATTTAGTGATAAATAATTATTTACTAGATAGTAAATATTATATATCAAATTGAAAAATTTGGTGCATGCCACAAAATTATAACTATATTATTATGTAGAATGGGGTTTCATTGATGCTTATAATTGTATATAATGGTAAACATGTAATTAAATTATTATTTTAACTATAACTCTATGTCTATAAATAGAAATATATTTTTATTGTGTAGAGCATGAATGTGAAATTAAAAAAGAGAGAGTTGTTGCACAAAAAGAATTCTCTCTTGACTCCTCCTTCCCTCCCCTTCTCAGGAATGCCAAACTCAAGAGGGATTTCTTAAAGACTTAATAATGAGCTATCACGAATGAACAATGAAAGACATTCAATTCTCCAAACTAGCAGCATAATATCATGCGGCATTTATTGTAGATAATTGGAGCATTTTTTGGGTCACTACTAGGGGGATTCTATCCTTATATCATCCCAGTGGAATGAAGGAAATACAAAATTATATTTTGGGACAATCAAAATTCATCAACAAAGAATGATCCAAATACTAGGTATTTATTACATCAGATATTAGAAAAATTAATTATGAATTTGACATATAAGACTATCGCTCATGGTTTCGGGAAATTATAATTAAAATAAATTTTAATATATCTCCCACCAATTCACACTTATGATGCACCATAAACCAATAGTTACAATAGAGTGGTGGGAGAAACAGACTCTCTTATATAACCTCATAAGGTTCCATCTGGATCAAATCTAGATAAATATTTTTATATAAAAACTCAATGAGGGATTGGTGATCTTCACATGCTCCACCGAAGTCCGTGATCCAAAATCAAATAATATCCTCTAATATGTGTATATTCCACTCAGAATATCCATCTATATAAGGATGGTACACCATGATCAATCTCAAATTATTACCTAGGGAATTATATAAGCCCTACCAAATCCGTAACATAGAACATGTCTCGCTATCAAATCAAATTCTCAAGTTAACTCTATGTAGGTGTACGATGTCACATATGAACCACTTCCCCATCTCCTCTATTGAGTGTGTCTTATTGATCATCAAAATGTGGGCAACATTTATGAATAGATCCAAAACAACACAAACCTCACCATGACTCACTAGGTTCCACGGTACCCCCATCACAAAGTCCATCATGACATCCTCCCACTTCCACATGGGTAATAGAATTTGGTAGAGCATCCCTAAAGGCCATTAGTTCTCAAGACTCAGCCTTTCAAAGGTCAGGAAACATGAGATGAACCCTGCAATGTCCCTCTTCATCCATAGAAACCAGAACTACTACAGTAAATCATTGTACATCTTTGTTTCTCAAGGTTTTAATTCCCATCTAAAGGTATGATAATCCTTAATCATATCATATATAATTGATGTAGGTACAACTACTATACCATAGATCATGATCACATCATCCTCACTCAAGGAGAACCCAGTTATCATATATCCTCTAGATAGTTGTTCCCTCATCATAGTGCACTTAGAGTCTAACTAATGTCCATCCTTTACTTATTTAATGAGAGAATATGTTATTACTAGGTGATATTAAGTCACAAATACCTTGTTCTATGGTGAATCCATCCTCTAATTAGTCCATAATCTCATCAAGAACTATGCCTACTCAAATTTACACTCTCCAAACTCCTTCTCAACCTGAATATTACAACTATGATAATCCAAAATGATTTTTCCATTACCTATTGTATACACCATCTAAAATTTGAATGTCTATAGATATCCAACTCAACACCTTTGTCTTAGATTCAGGTCCATATGTGTGAAGATATAGAGAACGATCTTATGGTTCGTATTATCAAAAAATCTCTCATAAAAGAGATACTGTCTCCCTCACATTAATGCACAAACCATAGCTTTTAGATACAAGTCATGTGTAGGGTAGTACTGATCATGGAGTGGTAGTTGAAAAGAACCATAAGATACTAACTTATCTATCTATATTAGTACTACTCTTAGAACAACATTAGATTCATTTCACTATACTGAATAACCAACCACATGATCATGATGTACTAGTATTGGAGATCTTGTCAACCTTCTATTAATCCCTAGGAAATCCTATTCACACTAATCTGATCAAAATAACTTCACTAATTTCTTTAGGAATTTTGTAGTGGTTTCTGATAGTTAGGAGAATTTCTAAATAAACCATCAATAATATCCTGGTCAACCAAGGTAGGTCCTAAAATAAAATATGTTTTGGGGACATTTCTATGACAGGGATGCCTTAACATTATCTAGGTCTAAATATATACCCATTTCAGAAACCAAATATCCTAGTAACATCACCTCACATATCTAGAAGGCTCACATCACCAACTAGGTGTAATTTCAATGTCCTCAAAGTATAATTATGACTATCTCTTAATGCCTAGTATATTTCCCTGTTATCAGTGAGTAGACATGGATATCATTGTTGAACTCTCTGAATAACGAGTCATAGTATGGATGGAGTATTTTATTAATGGGGGCCATTAACAACATGGGTGAAATCATCATCCATAAAGGCATCACCAAGTACTCATACAATACATATATTTTCTAAAACACCTCTTTGGAATGTAATCCTCTCTAACTCACAACTTATAAAAGACCGATCAGGTATATATCTTGGAGAATCACTAGTCTACGCATAACTAATCAAATATATCATAGATCCTTGGGAAGAGATATCGGTTCGTCACCATTACATGGTTCAAATTTTAGTAATTGACACAGAGCTGAATACTATTATCCACCTTCTTTGAGAATAACATAGGTGAACCCCATGGTGAAGTACGTAACCTATTAAAGCCATTTCTATCAAATACATCCAACTTTACCATAATTTTATTTATCTTATTCAGTGACATATGATATGTGGGTATCAAAATGGGTTGTGCACTTGGTACAAGATCCAACTTAGAGTCAAATACTCTATCAGGAGGAGTAAAAAAAGTCATTTAGAAATACCTCCTTATAGAGATCCATGACTGGAGGACAATACAATGGTGCTTCTATAGATCCAACTAAAATATCCAATACCACTATCTTTTTTGTGATCATCTCTAGCTGACGCAAGTCTGGTACAAATCTTCCTGCTCTAAGTTCCCACTCTCAGATCATCATGGACATTTCCCCATTTGGAAAAGTGAACGAAACACCCCACCAGTAGCAATTTGTGTGAGATTATAATATATTCATACAATCAATGATGAGAATCAAATCAATGGTATTTTCTCCAATATCATAAATTATCATATGTCTCCATAACCTCCAACAAGTATATGTTAGTACATGAATCTCTAGAGATGGTACACTTTATTTTCCAAAGGTTTCGCTTAGGAGACTAACCCAGAATATAACATAACTGATATGTTAATTCGAGAAACCTCTTGTGGAAATATAAATAAAGAGGACAATCATTTATGAAATAAAAAAGTAGATAAAGTCTATGTAATCAAGAACATACCTCTAAATATAGATAGCCACTCTTCACCATCTTCTAGAGCCTAATCCACAACATATACACAACCTGTCTCAGTCTTATGACTTTATCCTCGAGGTTATTGTCTAGTATTGGTATTCTATTGTGAGCCCTGACCTAACATACGGTTCATTAGTCATGAATAACTCCTCCTCTTAACCAAAAATCTAGAAACAAAACTATTTAAGAAGTCATATCCTACCATATTATTAGTACTGGACGTACGGTGTAGGGAACACCCAACTATGGTGTCCAAAATTCTTATAGTTGAAACATTATGGGTCAACTCTAGAGTAAGTGGAAAAATAAAAAATATGAACCACTTGCATACTTATTCTCTTCCATATAACCACATTATTACTTTTCCTATCATCAGAAGAGGTACTCATGGCACTGGTGGGATATCCACTCAATTGAGTGATGAAGGGTTTGTGAAAAACAACAACCTATAACTCTTGGTAATCATCCCTATAGTCAGTGCCTTACATATTACCTCAGGGTATGAATCCAAATCAAAACCCAAAACCATCTACCTAAGGTCTATTCAAAGTCTAATCTCTAACTTCCCATCTTTTTAAGCCTCATTTCTTGCTAGAAGCATTACGAAGTGTAGGAACTCAGCAAAGGTATTTGAACATGATGATATCATCATGGAACACTACAAATATTCCATGAACTCCTATGATAGGTAATTATTTTCCATATTAGGGAATAATTATCTAAAAAAAATTCCATGACATCATCCCATTTGAGACCCTCCTATCATCTTGCCTTCCCCATAACTCTATACCAATGCTTAGCAGGTCCTTGCATCTTGAAATATTTGAGCTTCACTTTCCTATCTGATGATGTCTTTATATAGTCAAGGATGATATCTTGGTATCTACCCAATACTTAGTATCATGTGGCATGTTGGTTCCCTAAATGTTAAGGGGATTTTAGATCTATAAATCCTTTGTATAGTCCACCATGGATTTCAGTACCGCATGGTAAGCAACCATAGCTTGCACCACTATGGTAGGTGCATGAACTTGCTCGGGGTCACCCAACATAATAAGTGGTACCACTAAATGTGTATGTGGTGGTATCCTCTATAAATTAAGTAATATTAGGAACATATCAATTCCTATCTAGTCTAAGGGATCAAAAAATATTTCCTTATGATTTTACCCTCATCCCAAGGTTTAACCCACCGACCACTATCCCACGTATCTATCCCTACATGTTAGTCATATTAATCATATATATACTTACATAGTATAATTATCAACTATAATAATAAATTCCAATAAGTTCATAAAAAATTATATGGCGTAGATATATCATGCATTAAAATAACCAATCCAGAACAAATAATATAAATAAAGCATTTAATTGAAGAACTACTATGAAAAACAAAAATAGGTATGTGTGTGTGTATATATATATGTATGGTATGTGGACCTACATTCCTAGACATGATGCATGAACATATGAAAAATATCATAAATCACATATAAAACCCATTTGATTCACTCAATGTGAATTGAATCAAATGTAACAGTAATACATCATTCCTAGTTTAATGGTAACTTGGAGGTCCGCTATAAATTGTTGTCTAGGCATTGTTATAGTTCCCCTAATTGAATCTCATCCATATTAACTCTTTTCTATACAATTAAAAATCAATGAATAATAAGATAAAATTTATCAAAATAATGGTCCTCTGATACCACTTTGTAACAGAACCAACATGAAATTCCTGGTCTAAGATGGTTGTTACATGACCTCATGTGTTCCTCCCCATACGAAAGAGGATTTTGACTAGTAGTAAGGATATAAGCCCAAAAATGGGGATACTATAACTCTATATCATTTCATTGAACCAATATAATAGATAATAATAATTTAATAACAATAAATCATCAAAGTAATCAATTAGAAAAATAAATATGGAAAACGTGGCGTAAAAAGAAGACATATCAATAAGGAATGATTTCCATAGAAATGAACACAGATAAATAAATAAAATAAATGTGGGTACTCTACTGTCTGTCACATTCCACTCCATCTCCATGATCCACCTTATCAGCCATCCACCATAAGTTCCTTTCCCTTTATCAGATCTCTCATAAAATCTTCAAGTGACTGAAATAACTATGTATGGTGTGCATAAAAGACTTAAAAGGACACCTACAATGCATCCTTGAAGTATGTTCTCAAGTGTAATGAGTGTATGAAAATAATGATAATAAATGAATAATAAAAAAAATAAAAACGGAGAGGTATTATTTTAATCACGTCACCACAACCCCCTAGCTGTACCTACTTTTTCTCTATGATGGAAGATAACAGAATGAATCAGAAGAATAAAACCAACCCATATATTTCATCCTCATAGTGTCATGGAGATGATACACAACATCATATATCCATCAAGAGGACCACTTCACTTGACATCCTCACATTGAGAGAAACTCACATCAACTAGGACTCCTGGTGGGGAATAGAACTTGTAAATTCAAGGTTTCCTCAGATACACCCTAAACATAACGTCATGGATTCCTCATACACTGACCCTATGTTCAGATCCCCTATATCCATTATCACAAATGGGCTCAATCCCCCGCTAAAGGATAAACATGTCACAATGGTCCACATCCCTCAATTACCAATCACAAAATCTATGTAAATGGTATCATATATACAGGGTGAGTACACAAGTATGCATAGGATAATATCACGAGTATATAGTAGAAAAAAACATCACGTGAACATAATAATCAAAGAAATATACTTCTCTAATATCACTCATTTAAATCACATATTAGAAAGATATCATGGGCTACACACACACACACACCCAAATGTGATAATAATTCAACACAGTGTAAAATTTTAAAAAAATAGATAAACATTATAGTAAAACGTGAAAACTCAATCCCAATAATCCAATGAACTTACTACCTCACGATTTTACATGTCTATGTCATGGTATTGTAGGGGTTTCACCCTCAAAACCCACATTTCTCAACCAACCGGGATAAATTTCACTTTCTAATGACTCATAGAACCTCCAAATACTCATGAAAATACTTCTAGATCTATATTGGGAAAAACTAGAAAAATGGAATTTCCAAAATACCCTAGTTAATTAATAAAATCCCATGGGTATTCAAGGATCGCTCCACATATGGTGTAAACCACTAACTTACGATATAGAATCTAGGAAGTTCCATTTATGGCATGCACTATATTCTTATAATATAATACTATACTCACGCCTATTGCAGTGTAAAAACAGTCTTGGGTGTGCCTAAAAAGTGAAATGTTGCGGCTTCATGATGCAAGATGTGCAGACAACTGTGTAGGGTAAGGGGGACTTTTATAAGGCTCTTTCAGACTTCCAATACTTCTACAAAATGAATAGGGGAACATAAGGGTATTTATAGGGGACCATCATACCTAACCCCACCTGAGAGTACCCTAGGTAACTCCTCTATTAAAGATATTGGACCAAGGAACTTGTAATGCCCCTGATAACATCATTTTTATGTCCTACAATGATAAGAAGAACAGGGACCAAAAACTATCTTAATCGCATTGAGGAATAGATATTGTAATATAAAATAGGCTGATTCATGCCTCTTGCAACATAAACTGATGTATTATATTGAAAATTGGTTTGGGTATAATATTTCTAATATAAAATTCATTTAATCCACAAAATGGTTGGGCAATACATTTACATCATAAAATCAATATTTTCATTATAAATTGGAACTTAGGTTATAAAATATGACAACCAGAACCCAGATTTACACTTATGATAATTATTTTTTATCACTTCACTTTTAAAATATTTTTTAAAATTTAATTAACAATGAATTTTTGGATTTAAAGTGACATTTTTGGCGTTTCATGTTTGGTATGTATAAAGGATTTTAAAATAAATATATTTTTTTAAATTGGAATATCAATTTTACAATACATTTGTGTATTTAATAATTCTAATAGTAATTTTTTATTTTATATTTTTTTCAATATTGTACATATAATTTTTGTAGCTTGTGTAAAAATTAACCACTACAATTTTCATATAAGAAATTTCTCTAGGAATGCCTCATGTTTGAATATTATTCAACTAATTCAAAAGAACATATATATAATCAAATCATTTCACATACATGGATAAATGAACAAATAATAATTTAAAATGAGCTACATGATATTAAATAATGTACATTCTATGTATAAAACAACAATAAAAAATATCATGTATAAATATTTATCAAAATATGGAATAACTAACATAAATTCACATATGGAATGTGGTTTACTTAAATTTATCCCATAAAAGAAAGTATTTACTAGTATAAGAATTGGGTTGTCAATTTAATAGAGTCCTTAGAAACAAACTAAACACGATGAATTATTATTTAGAGATATTGATTTAAGTAGCCAATTATGAGAATGATTTAATTTGAATATATATAAAATACAAAGATCTATGTAAAATCAATTAATAGAAATGGGATGATCCAATAATTCCCCATGTCTGTAAGGGAATAAAAATTCAAGAAATAATTTGAATTTTTGAATTAGTGAATAAGAAATATTTTGAAATGGACAAAAAATGTTATTCTAAGAGTTTTAGTACCATGATTGGAAGTTTTTTAAAAATGATTTAGGTATAAGAGGTTCCTAAGGTGTCTCAGAAAGTCACAAGAGTGTTAGGTTGAGATTATAAGGTTTTTTAGAACTCTAAACAAGTTTTACAGTTTGTGTTTCATACTTTATGGAAAAATATATAGGTACCCTTATGAAGGATGAGCTTGAATTTATTTTTTATAGAGTATGGTTGAGTTTTATAGTTAGTGAACTGTTGAGGTTTAACCATGTATGATGTGAGATTAAAAAGTTTAAGCTATCATAGACCAGGGGCTTGGTTCACAATTTTAACATGATTGGAGAAAAACCATGTGAAATGTTATACACTGAGACAATGCCAATTTTCAACTGTGGTGTATAGTTTATTAAACTGTGTGGATCGACCATGCTAGAGGGATTTAGAAATAAAATCTCTATGGAATGATTGGGAACTATGTGTTAAACCATGAAACATAAACTACATGTCCAATTAAAAGGGTGGAATTACCATTTTTACCGTGATAATTAATAATAGGGTAGCCACACTTTTCTTTCCTTTACCTCATGTTCACTTCCTCACCCATTATTCATTCCTCCTTGGATTTAGGTAATATTGGGTCTATTATTTAGTGATTTAACTCAATTATTTCTCTTTGTAACCTTCTGTAATTGTTTTCCCTTTCATTTCAATTGATTTTTATTTCCCTGATAAGGGTTTTAGTGCTGATTCCACTAGATCATGGTGGAATAAATATATTCTATTGAGGCATTTATTCTTTCTCAGAATAATATTTCCAGATATTCCATCTTTATATATTTGTTTGATTTTTTTATGAGTTATGTATTCATGGTGAATTTATTATTTTTTACTTAAATTAAGTTAATTTTGGTAATTTATTGTGGTTGTGGTTGGAGATTAGACCTATTTTTGTTTGGGTGTGTATCGGGGCTGTTAAATACCCTATTTCTTAATAGGGAAGTAAGCATTAGAATCTTGGTGATTTAATGGGAATTTTTCCTATTTGATATTAAAATTTAAAATTAATTTAAGTGGTTCTAATTAATCAATTGACGATTTTGGGTGTGAGTGAGGTGATCGGTATAGTTGGATGAGCTTGAATGAGGCTAGACATGCTATAGTAGAGCTGTCGGTCTACAATTTAAATAGGGGAAAGATTATTTTAGGTATGTGGTATTGGTACTAGCCCTATGGCCTTATGCATAGTGTTTATCTACATGTGTATGTATGATATCACCACTGGGGTGAAATACCTTTTTATTAATAATTTATTTTAATTTTTTTCTAAAAAGATTAATTTAAATTAAAATTTTAAACTTCCATGCCCACATAATTGTATAATCAATAGAGTACCTAAGACACAATAAACATTGTGCACTAGCTTGATGCCTCACCCTCTAATGGATGAGGCTTGGACTAATAGTACGACCTAGTGACTTGAACCCCTTTAGATATTATAATCAAATGGATTGAGTTAGATAAAGCATAGTGTCCCTTTCCTAAAAATCAATAGACACCTCCAATAGTGGGTGTGTGATGGCTTGAGTGGGGTAACCCTAGTAGGCCTTAGATGACCATAGTATAGTGACCCTTGGACCCTTCAATATTTATGAGGGTAGTGTGTTATTTTTGTTTATACATTGGATTCCATTTATTCTATGTTTTATTACCTAAGGTGTGATATGGGTCATAATCCATATATTTAGGGTGTTTTTGGTAGGAATTAATCCTTAAGGCCCATGAGGTCAATCTATGTTATGATACTATCGAGGAGTGTGACATCCTCCATGAGATGGGATGTGACCTGAATGAGTTGACTAAGAACAATGAAACCAGTGTGGTGTCCCCACCCCAATGATTACAAAGAGGACACCGAGTAGGGTGCATCACCCTTTACATGGCCTTGGGGAACTTTGTAGTTTCCTTGTGATAGAATAATCCTAAGAAGGTGTGTGTGGGTATGGGTATAGATGGTGGAATGTGTAACCATATACCCATACCGATGATGTCCGATCAAGGGGTTATACATAATAGTGATGGGTTTAGGAATTCATCCAACCTCGTTCTTATATATAATATTTAACTTATTTATTTTTGATTCAACTATAGATACACATACATGCATCCTTCAGTCAAACAATTTCATTGGATGTGATTTCATGTTGATGTTGTGTGTGTATATAGGTACAAATAAAGATCCATATTTTTAGTATCATCTGATACTGGTGTGATACTATTGATGTGATGAAATCCTCATGGATTCTCATATATGCTTCTTAGAATTCCACTGTTGGATGTTGGGATTTTTCCTTAGGTCTGTATAGGATGGTTTGGATGTTAATGGTTCCAAGTATTCCTCTAATGACAAGGATCTAGGAATTCATACTTGAGGATTATTATTATTATCATTATTATAATGGGATGCATAGTTCACCCATAGGATCTAGTCGGTTGAGCCTGATGACAAGTGTACCTGATGTGAATGCTTTAGATGCCTTGGAACCAACCTATTGGCATGGTGATAAAGAGGATGATTATAAAAAGTTATTTCCCCAGATTATCATGATTTTGATTCAAGCCTTTATTTATCTTGGAGTTTGGAAATGTTCCAAAGATTCATTAGATCTAGTTGTTGAGACTTTTATGACAAGATACTCAATCACTGAGCCTCATGTACTGGATTTACAGGGTGTTTCCATTGAAATTGTCCTTGGGTATAATATGATTCACATGATATCATTGTGTACATATAGAAACTCTATCACTAGTCAAAGCAGGCATGGTTGATCGAAGTCGCAGACCTGAGGTTCAATGATTGTCTTTTATTAACGTATTTCCTACATTTTACATGTCTTCTAACTAAGCATTTCACATGTACATATAACTATATTTTCTATTTTGTATTGGGTGTCATTGGTGGTTCTTTATTGAGTTATATATTCACAACCTGATCGGGCCACCATTTCACTTAGTAACCCTTGCAGTGACTTACATAGTTATAAACACAAGTTGGGATGAGACCTGGAATTATGTGTTTGAGAAAGAGTAACTTTTTTGGACTAGGATATTGGGCGTGAGATCTAGGTTTAGGGATATGACCTCTTATCTAGTTTTCTTTCTATTATTTAATTACTTTGTATATGTGATCAGTCTAGTGGGTGATATGTCTTTTATGCTAGTATGAGCATTTGAGTCTGTACTATTTCCACATTCAATTGTTAATATTATATTTGTTATTTTTCTTTTTTGTAATTTTATTTGATGATGTGGATATTGTTTAGTAATTTATCTTTTATTGTTCACTTTGATATGGGTTATATGTAATGATCAATAATTTTTTAAAGGAAATTCCCAACAGAAAATATATTTGTGTCATGATTTCTAATATAATATTATATAACACACACACCACATGATAAAACTAAATAAATTGTATAATAATAATTGGAACATTAAATTTATAGAATAAATATTGACATAATAATTTAAATCATTACAATGGGTCAAAAAATAGAAAATAAGACGATAATAATAAGAAAATTTGGATCTAATTGATCCCCCAAAATAATATCACTCATGAACAACACTGTAGAAATAAATCAAAATGTTAGAAATATAATATGCACTTTGGTAACTAAAGTATATGTAACCATGATTAAATATATAATTCAATGAAGAATGAATGAAATGTGATTTATTTATAGAATGTACGAAACCCTTATGACCTTTTCAAATCAGATTATCCAAATAGTAATATGGCCCATAGAATCATAATAAGTACACTAGAATACTAATAGGATGTTTATGAATAGTAAGAAAACCTATGTAAATGTAATATAATAATTAAGTATCTTATAAAATGAAAATATGATATATCTATAATGTAACTCCCTGATATTTTGTGATTTTTTTTTGAATTAATCTATCTTTTGGATATTTTTCATTTCACATGACACTGGAAATAGGTTTATATATATATATATATATAAACTAAGACACTAAGTCAAACATTACTTTAACATGTCACAGACTTGGCTTGTGCTACACACAATACCGACTTGGCTTGTACAACATGCAATATTGAATTGGCGTACGTTACACGCAACATAGATGTTTCTATAAAACATCATTTTATTATTATAATTATTTAAATGAGATAATTATAACTTAGCTGTTAAACTGAATAATATGAATAACAATAACTAATTTTCAAATATTTTCTATAATTTTTTTATTTTAATAAAACATATTGATAATAGATGTTCTAATTTTTGATAAAGTCCAAATATGTTCAATGATACTATTTTATTGAATAAACTTCTTTTAATGCCCTAATATAAAAAATAATAAAATTTATTATAGAAATATTTAGAAATTTAATTTGGTAAAATAAAATTCATTTTTGAATTTATAATGTCAAAATTTTCTTAGGGTGAATTTTCAGTATTTTTCTGTGAAACTTCATTTTTTGATGAATAGTGAAAAATACTGCTTTTAGGTAAAAAAATTACTTTTTATTTAAATGATTATTATTGATAAATTATACTTTACAATTGTTTTAACGTCACATTAGATCAATTATATATCTATTAATAAACATTTGAACTTCTTCCTACTTTAAAGATCCGTAATTTCGTCTCGTCTGTGGGATTTGCATTACTCTTAATTTTTTTTCTTCTATGATTGAAATTTTTAAAAGTATACATATAAAATTTTAATAATTATTATATTTAGAGTCTAATAAGATCAAATTAAATTTTAACCAAAAATATTAGTAAAAGTGATTAAAATTAATCACAACGATTAAGGTCAAATTAAGTTTAATTAGGGACTAAACCTTAATATTTGGGGCCCAAATAACCTATTCACTTGTCAAGAACCCATTTTATAGCCATATTTCGTCCATAAAACTTCAATTATTTATTTCAGTTCGTTTTGTACGACTTTTTTTAGGTAATAACATGTTTACACCTAACTTGTTTTTAAAAATTCTATTTGAGTCCTTTTCATTCCCTATAAAAGGACACCAACTCTCCCATATCCTCACACCTCTCAAACCTCTTAGGATCAGAAAATATCTACCTAGTAAAATTCCCATTAATATTACCTTCCTCCTATAATCATTTCATTTTTTATAATTCAATCCAAGGAATCCTTTGGAACTAACCAAAATGAGTTACCCGATTAAGAGGTGACATCTTCTCTCAAGTCCATTCTTTTATTTTCCTTCTCTACCCCTACAACTATCTTTATTAAATTTTTATATAAAAACAAAATTATCCTCAATATACTATTATGTTTTAATGTAAAAGTTTCAGCCTAAAATTACCAAAACCTCCATCTAATGTAGAATGAACATACTGTTTCTATGTACGGTGAACTACTGCCTCACAAAACGATGATTGTTCATTTTTTCCATTACCACCTATCATGATGGCCATTATGATGAAAATTCTATTTATATATGATATATATATATATATATTATATTTATAATTTCTTTACATTTTTTTAATTTTTATTTAGAAAATACCTTTATGCTTTCCATCGTATGTAAGTATGAAAATTTCGTTTGAGGAAGTGTGGACTACCACCCCCTCAAAGCGATAGGATTCATTCATACACTACATGGATTGTATAAATGATGAGCTTAATGAGTATATATGATATATATGATATCATAATGATAATATAATAATTATATATATATACATATATTTATTTTACTTTATTTCTCTTAACATGACAATTAAATTGAAATAACAGTCATGCGTACGTACGACCTACCGTCTCCATGAACATTGTATTCTGTTTTATAATTATATATTCTATAGATTATTATAATACAAATATACAAATTTATACATGATATTTATATCTTGTATTACATTTTTGAATCATAATATAAGTATAAGGACAAAAAATATAACATATTAAGACACATGAAAAAAACCAAGTGAATATTACCTGAAGAGAAACCTTAACATAGGATTGTTAAATATTGGGTTATACACTACTGGAAAAATACCCTATACCAATGGTTTGGAACCACTGGTATAGGCCTCCAAACCTTTGGTATAGTCTATACCAATGGTTTGGAGCACCGTTTCGAAGTAAGCCATGAGGATAGGTCAATACCACCAGTTTTGGGAAAACCGTTGGTATAAACCTATACCAACGGTTTTGAAAACCATTGGTATAAGTAATATGAAAATCTATACCAACAGTTCCATAAAACCGTTGGTATATGTAATTCAAAAAATAATCATTTTTTTGGTTTTGATCCCAGCACCTCCCATTTGTGATTGAATGACCTAACCACTAACCTAACTTACATTTGTGAACATAATTTCATAAATATATATATGTATTATCATAAGTATTTTAAATTTTGATTTATTTAATGTCCTTTTTAAGAAGATTCCATTAAAAATACATGTACCTGTACCAACGGTTTTGAGAACTGTTGGTATAGTTAGATGTATTTTGGGACCTATACCGACGATTTTGGACAAACCGTTGGTATATGGGTGACCTATACCAACAGTTTGGCCAAACCATTGGTATAGGGTCTCTATATTGGACCTATACCAATAGTTTTGGCCAAACCGTTGGTATAGGTACCCCCTATACCAATGGTTTGTCGAAAACCGTTGGTATAAGTCTATATAAGTGACCTATACCAATGGTTTTCCCAAAACCGTTGGTAAAGATTATATTTCCAGTAGTGATATAAGGTCATAATAACACCATATATGGTATTAGATATAATAATATGGTTCTTTAAAATATTTATAATAAATTTATATTTATTATATAGGTTTTTTTAATGAGTATAATGAGATTCAAGACACAAGTTAAGGGGATTCTATCTCACTTTTTATTTATGAAAGATACATGCTATTTTCACTACTCTTTCCATTTGTGTGTTGTATGCACTTCCCATGATTGTATTCCATATATCTTATAATTAAATTTATTTGTATTAAAATATCAATTTTATAATCTTTATTTCGTGGGGTATAATTTTAAAAAACTACTAACACCTAAATTTTGTTCAAGGTGTATATATTTCAATTTTACATGTTATATCAAGAATTTCTTTCTTTTCATGATATTTTTTGCTTCATTCAATTTAATTTTCTTAAATGGAGAGTTTGATCCCATGTTAACAATTTATAATAGTTTATTAATACAATCTTATCACTTTTCAATATTGTTTATGTTAATTCTTCCTTTCATGAAATATTATGATCCACATGTCAAGAAAATTCATGTATTTTTCTATCTTATGTTTATTAATGATTTATTCATATATTTTAACCATTTATTCCACTAATTTATACATAATATATTTAAGAAAGTGTTTTTAATAAATCCCATCTTCTCCTTCTCTTCGATTAGAAATCTGTGTTCCTTTAAAATCATGTTTTCCGAAAAGGGTTTCCAAGAATATTCAATTATTCTTCTTTCATCATTAAAAGAAATTGTTACCCTTTTCTTATTTTACCAATTATTTCAAAGGAATATTTTTATTACTTTCCAAATAAGGTATTTTCCATCCTTTTTACCATGAAAAAGGAATTTTCTTTCTACCTCATACGACATGCACATATTTACCCGCTATTATTTCTTTGAAGATTCCTTTGAATTTTTAAATGGTTAATTTTTAAGAATTTTTTTAAAAGTAATTTTTAAGGATAATATTTTTCAAAAAAATTTCAATTTTATTTTTTTATATTTTCAAGGAAATTTGTTTTCAAAACATTATCAAGGTTATTTATTAAGGTTTCAAGGAAAATTGTTTTCAAAATATTTTAAATCCTTATTTATAAGTTTTAAAAGTATTTTTAATGAAATAGTTTTCAAAATAATTTCAATCTTATTTCATATGTTTTCAAATAAAAAGGGTTTCAAAACATTTTCAAGCTTTATTTATAAGTTTTCAATGTTTTTTCAAAGAAAAATATTTTCAAAATGTTTTGAAACTAATTTTATAATTTTTCAAGGAAAAATATTTTGAAAATTATTTCAATACTTTTTTATAATTTTTCAAGCTATTTTTAGGATAATAATTTTAATTTTTTTTATGTATTAAAAATAAATTTGCAAAGAATAAATGATATTTTCCTCAATAAGTAATTTTGATATATATTTCAAAATTATTTTCAATCTAAAATAACATTTATTGATATTACTGATTCCCTTATAGTAAATAATATAAAAGTTGCATTCAAATTCTTTCTATAAATGTGTTATGCTTAATGTTATGGTATTTATGAAATGGGTTTATCTTACATAGTTTATATGTTTATGAAACTTAATTCCCTTTCTTCAGTTATATGTTTATGAAACCAATATCTCTTTAACGAGTTTTTATTTTGATGAAATGATTATGAAACCCATATCTTTTTCCACAGGTTATGATATTATTACATGTTTTTGATACCCATTTCATTTCATGTGTTATGATATTAGTTTTAATGATATATTGGAACATGTATGTATGATTTAATTATGATATGGGTGGGATATATATCTCATTTTAATGCATTGGGTAATGATTTATATCTCCTGAGATACACATAGCTAGAACGAGAAAATAACTTGGTTCAATATTATAGGACTGAACTGAGAAATGAACACATTTCATTAATATAGGGTTGTAATTAGGGTTTACTAGTTTCAGTAATACATGGCTAGAATTGTGGTGTACCATGTTCAATAATACAGGGTTGGAATGGGGGTGTACTCAGCTCAATAATGGACTTTTTCCACTAAGATGGTCTCCAAAGCAATGCATTGACTTCTTTTTAAATAATTATACATGCTTATCTATTTTCCAAAATTCCATGTTTTATTCTAATGTTACGATTTCATGGATTACATTATTTATTTCCTTATGTTTCATGTCTTATTAAGTACAAATATTTATGACATAATTTTTACATATGATCTTTGATATATAGGGTTTGATATTATATTTTCATGACCATGTTCTCACACCCTTATCCTCATAATTATTCTTACATATCTTTCTTGTTTATCCTTATTGAGCATTTGAGAACACCCATTTCTTATGAGTCCTTTCCCCATGTTATGAAAAAAGGTTTTAGGTAGAAGTACTAAAGATGGAGATATTTATGGGATATGTTGAAGATCTTTTACTTAGATAGAATATTTTATTTCCATGTTTCCAAAGACACAAAACTATTATGGTCCTCAAACATGTATTTTTGTATTGTACTGAATATTTATCTAAAATGATGTAATATCCATGTATGTTAAGTCGGGTTCACTATAATTGGTATCAAATTAATGGTTTAGTCAACCATAAGAAACTTGGATGAGAAAATTTTAGTGATATCCCTAGGTATATTTCAATGTATATTTATAGGGTTGTATCTAAGGATAAGTATAAGGATGAGTTAAAATTTAGGAAAATGTCTTGGAATTTTGGTATAGGATAGAGTGATTTGTTTCCTAGAAATACATATCTATTTTGATACTATAAGTCGATGTGGCTCTAACATAGATGTACCTAGGTGTAAAAATTCCAACAAGATGTTCCAAGCCTAACTCAGGGTAATCTAGTACATGAAAATGAGCCATGATGCACACCTAGTTTGACACTCTAATGGGATATGTGTTGGGAATTCACAAACTCTTCATGAAACATCATAAGGGGTTAAAATATAAGTTATATATGAATAACCTAGGATGAACCTAGGATGTCATAGATTAAAGATGGTTTCATGATTTGAAAATCCTATAAGTAATTCTTTTCATGACTATTTTATTTTCTTCTATGATAAGTAATGATCAAACTATTATTATAGTTTTAGTCAATGGTGGGAACCAGAAAGAGTTGGATTAAGGTTTATTGTGATGAACTATTTGCTGATGAGTAGTCAAGTGTGATGATTACTAGAGTTAGGGATGTTGTGATCATTCCTAACTAATTTTCACAAAACATGATTTAAAACATATAACTTCACCAACTCTCAGACTCACTAAGGAAGAGATGGAATGATTTCACTGAGAATTTTTTTAATGGATACCATGGGGGAAAGAAGATTTTGTTTCCTCTATGTCAAGAATGTGGAAAGAATCACCCTAGTGAATGTCTTAGCGGAACAAGAATATGTTTTTATTATGGAAAATAATGATACAAATCAAGTGCATGCAAGGGAAAATGAAGATTTCAATTAATGAAATGGATGATAATATTGGCCTCCCTAAGTAATCATTGAAGGTTATGTTTTTTAAGTGTGGATTAAATGGTCATTATGTAACTCAATGTCCCAAGATGATAGCTCCTAAAGGGAAAATGCAAGGTGGTGTGAGTAATGGTTACATTCCTAATGATGAAGATATTACTGATTAAATGTGAATGGAAATAGGTATTGTGTAATAGGATGAGGTAGAATTGAAAATGGGATAAGGATGAAGTGGGATAATAAAAGTTTTATGTGTTTGGATTTAATAAGTATGTTATATGAAAGGTGAAATATATATGGACTATTCCATTTATGTTTTTTGCTATAGATTTTTAATAAAACATTGAATAGTTTTTATGGAATAGAAAAGTTATATAACTTCAAGGTGATGTCCATAGAAAACACCTGATTAAGGGAAAGATAACCCTTAATATGTTCCTTATGTAATGATAATGTCATTTGGATTATGATATTTGGGATATGTATAAGTAAATTGGAAGGTAAAAATTTCCTTGGAACTAAGTACGAACATGTTGACAAGTATTTCATGAAATCATGGAAGAGGTTTACAACTGTTTGGATTTGTGGAATATATCCAGCAATCTATGAAATAAGGAAGCATGCATGTTTTATAGAAGTATTTATGCTAATTCAGGTTGTCACCATGTTCTAATAGAATTTACCACGAGGGTATCCACATGTTGGGAATGTGACAACCCAGAGATACTTTGTTATATATAGGGGATCAATGTTAAGAATATTTTATTACTCTCATTCTAATGTTTTGGATTTTCATATTTGATAAGGGTTATAAGGTTAACTATTTTTGGAAAGATTAAGTTAAACTTTGGATGAAGTTTTATAAATAAATAATTATCTTACCACAAATGGATTTAATCATATTGGATAACATGTTATAAAAATGTGGTGTTGATGATTATAGATGATATATGGGAAGAAATATCATGGATCTCATGATCTGCTACTACTTTAGGAACAAAAAATTCACCTTCTTTTTTAAAGAAAGGGGTGAAGTGGATTAAGGAACAACAAAGGGTGAGGTTGTCCTGAAATCATGTATGTATATGTTTTCATAAAAATTCTTTAACTTTAGTAAAGATGATATTGAAACCAAAAATTTTATCCTATTACCTCCATTTTTGATGAATCAGATGATCCCTTAGTTCATCACAGATTTATAGATATCTAATTGTTAACTTTATCCTGGCCTTTTTCTCTATCACTCTCTATAATAGCTTTATAGTTATATTTTTCTTCCATGTCTATGTTTTCACTTCACACATATGTTCTCCTATATCAAAACTGAGTTATATGTTACTTTGGGTTACCTTTATGGTCCTAAATTTCTCATTTAAGGGAAATTTTAGTATTCATTTTTATGATGTGCGTTTATATGAATGAAAATTTCAAGTATTAAACATTTGATAACCCATACGAATTTTGAGGGGGGAATTAATTTTAAGGGGGTAGAACATAACACCCCAAAATTTTGTGAATTATTATTTTTCGAATTAATCTATCTTTTTGAAAATTTTCATTTCACATAACACTAGAAATAATTATATATATATATTTAAAGACACTAAATCAAATATTACTTTCACATGGAACAGACTTAGTTTGTGACAAACACAATACTAACTTGGATTTCACTACACACAACATCGACTTGGCATGTGTTACAAGCAACACAAATGTTTCTAAAAAACATCATTTTATTATTATAATTATTTAAATGAGATAATTATAACCTAAATGTTAAATTGAATAATATGAATAATAATAATAGCTTTTAAAATAATTTCTTATAATTTTTTTAGATAAAAAAAACATATTTATAATGAAAGATCTAATTTTTGGTAAATTCATTTTATGTTTAAAGATGTTTTTTCTCGAATAAACTACATTTAATATCCTACTCTAAAAAATAATAAAATTAATTTTAAGAAAATTAAGAAAGTGAATTTTATAAAATAGACTTTATTGTTTAATTTATTATATAAAAATTATATTATTGTGAATTTTAGGGATTTTTATGAGAAACTTCATTTTTTTATGAATAGTGAAGAATACTGCTTTTTGGTTAAAAGAAACCTTTTTGTTTAAATAATTATTAAGGATAAATTATATTTTAAATTTGTTTGAAGGTCAAATTAGATCAATTATAAATCTATTAATACAATTTATCTCATTATAATCAATTTTACTTTGAAATTGAATATAAAAACTTAATAAACTGTTGAACTTATTTCTACTATAAAGACCCGTAATTTCATCCCGTCTGTGGGATTAACATTAATCTTAATTTTATTGAATTTGTGATTTTAATTTATAAAAATAAAAATAAACCATTTTAATCATTATAATATTTATAGTCTAATAATATCATATTAATTTTTTACCAAAAATATTAGTAAATGTGATTAAAATTAATCACAGCGATTAATGTCAAAATTAGTTTTAATTAGAAAATAAACCTTAGTATTATGGTTCAAAATGACATCTAAACTTTTCAAAAACAATTCAATAGAAATATGTAATCCATAAAACTTAAATTATTTATTTATCCTATTTTTTATTAATTATGTTAGTAAATAACATGTGTACACATAACTTCTTTTCAAAAATTCCAAATGAGTCATTTTCCTTCCCTATAAAGGCCACAACCTCTCCCATATGCTATCATCTATAAAACCTCTTAGGTTCAGCCAATATCTACCCAATAAAATTACCATAAATCCTAAATTTCTCTAAGAATCCTTCTATTTGGTATAAGGCAATCCAAGGAAACCTTTTGGCCCAAACCAAAAAAAGTTACCCAATTAAGAGGAAAAGTATTCTCTCAAGTCCTTTATTTTATTTTCTTTCTCCAAACCCTGAAAATATATTTATTATTTTATTATATAAAAAAAATTATACTAAATATACTAGGATGTTTTTATGTAAATGGTTTTACCTAAACATCAACACACCTCCATATAATGGGTAACGAACATACTGTTTCTGTGTAAGGTGAATTACTGCCTCACAAAACAATAATTGTTTATTTTCCTATTACAACCTATCATGGTGGGAAATATGATGGAAAATATGCTTATATATGATATATATATATATATATATATATATTATATTTATAATGTATTTATGATTCTTAAGTTTCTATTTAGAACATAAATTTATGCTTTCCATCTTATTTAAATATGATAATTTTATTTGAGGAAGTGTGGACTACCACCCACTCAAAGCGATATGATTCATTCATACACTGTATGGATAATATTAAGGATGACCTTATTGAATATATATGATATATATGATATCATAAGTCTACTGTAGTAATAATACACACACACACTCACAAATGTATTTTACTTTATTTCTCTCAATAAGACAATTAAATGTAAATAGCGTTCATATGTACTTACAATATACTGTCTCCATTAACAGTATTTTCTGTTTCATATATATATATATTATATAGATTATTATAATAAAAATATACTATATATAATTGATATGTATATAATTTTTTACATTCTTTAATCATGATATAAATATTAGGACCAACAATATAACAAATTAACACAGATACAAAAAACAAAGCTAATATTACACGAAGTGAAACCTTAACACATGATGGTTAAAAAGCAGGTAATATGAGGTATTAATAAATAAATATATGGTATTAGATATAAAAATATGGTTTTGTAAAATATTTATAATAAATCAATATTTATTATACAGGTGGTTTGAATGAGTACGACATGATTCAAGACACAAGGTAAAGGGATTTTATATCACTTTTTATTTCTAAGAGATACAAGCTATGTTCACTACTCTTTACTTTTACGTGGTGTATGTAATTACCATGATTTTATTACATGTATATTATAAATAAATTTATGGCTATTCACATATACATTTTATTATCTTTCTTTCATGGGGTATAAGTTTAAAAACATACCAAATCGGTGAAATAGTTTTTTCTCAATTTGTCTTCTTTGAGAATCATGCTTTGTTATGCACCTAAATTCTATTCAAGGTGTATATATTTCCATTTTAAATTTTATACCATAAATTTACTATTTTTCATGACTTATTAAGATTCATTAAATTTCCTTTTATTATATTGAGTTTATGATCCCAATTTACCATGTTATAATAGATATTTGAGACAATCTTATCACTTTTCAAGATTGTTTATGTTTATGCTTCCTTTATGAATTATTATGATCCATATCTCAATAAAATTCAGAATATTTATTATCCAATGGTTATTAGTGATTTATTATTATATTGGAACCATTTATTCTACTCTTTGTTATATAATATAGTTAAGAAAGTGTTTTTAAGAAATCCTGAGATTAGCTTATCTTCAGTCAAAAATCTATGTTCCTTTAAAATCATGTTTTCATAAAAGGGTTTACATGAATATTCTAATATTCACATTTGACCATTAAAATAAATATTTGACATTTTTTCTTTTACCATTGATTTCAAAGGAATCTTATTGTCAATTTTTGAATAAGGAATTTTTCTATCCTTTTTATAGTGCAAAAGGAATGTTTTTTACATCGTATGACATGTACGGATTTACCCGCAATTATTTTATTTAAGATTCCTTTGAATTTTAAAAAGAATAAATTTTAAGAAAATTTTTTAAAATTAATTTTCAAGGAAAATTGTTTTAAAAATGTTTTCAAGCTTATTTTTTTAAGTTTTCAAGGAAAATTGTTTTCAAAACGTTAGCAAAATTCTTTATTATGTTTTCAAGAGAAATTGTTTTCAAATTATTTTCAATCTTTTTTTATATGTCTTAAAAGTATTTTCAAAGAAATGGTTCTCAAATTATTTTTGAGATTATTTCATTTTTTTAATGTAAAAAGGTTTTCAAAACATTTTCTTGTTTTATTTATAAGTTTTTCAAAGTCTTTTCAAAGAAAAATATTTTTAAAATGTTTTGAAGATTATTTTTTAAGCTTTAAAGGAAAAAGGTTTTAAAAATTATTTGAAGTAATTTTTATAAATTTTCAATGTATTTTAAAAGAAATTTATTCTTAAATGTTTTTTTGTATTAAAAATCCTTTTTTAAAGAAGAAAGGATATTTTTCTCAAGAAATATTTTTAATTGATATTTCAAAATTATTTTCCATCTAAAATGACATTTGTTGATGTCACTCATGCCATTCTTGGAAATGATATAAAGGTTCCATTCATATTATTTCTATAAATGGGTTATGCTTAATCTCTTGGTATTTATGAAATCTATTTATCTTCCATATGTTATATGTTTATGAAATCTATTTCCCTTTCATGGGTTATATATTTTTGATACCCATCTCTCCTTCAAAATTTATGCTTTTTATGAAATGATTATGAAACCTATATATTTTTTCATAGGTTATGATATTATTACATATTTATAATACCCATTTCATTTCATGGGTTATGATATGATTTGTAATTATCTTCTAGGACATGTATGTAAGATTTCATTCTGAGATGGGTGAGACCAATATCTCTCTCCAATTAATTGGGTAAAGATTTATATCTCATGAGAGAGATCTGACTGGAATGAGAAAAGAAATCAGTTCAGTATTACAGGGATGGAATGGGAAATAATCTTTGTTCAGTTATACAGTGCTGAAATGGGGGTGTACTCAGTTCATTAATACAGTCCTTGAATGGGGGTGTACCAAGTTTAGTAATACTGGGCTAGAACAAGGGTGTACACAATTTAGTAATGGACTTTGTCCACCAAGATGGTCTCAATAGAAATTACTTAACTAATGTGGAAATAATTATATATACTTATGTGTTTTCCAAAATTCAATGTTTAATTCCTATGTTATGATTTCATGGATTATGTTCTTTATTTACTTATGTTTCATGTCTTATGAACTTCCATCTTTCATTCAATTATTTATGCATATGATACTTAATATACAGGGTATGGTCTTATATTTTCCTGATCATGTTCTTTTACCCTTATTCTCATAATTATTATTATAAATCTCTATTATTTACCATCACTATTCATTTTATCCCACCCCTTTCTTATGTTTCCTTTACATAGGTTATGAAGAAAGGTTTCAGGTAAAAGTACTAATAGTGGAGATCTTTATGGGAGATTTTAATGATCTTTCACCAGGATAAAACATTTTGTTTCTATGTTTTCAAATACACTACAATATTACATTCTTAGGGAATTTATTTTTTTTAAAATACTGATTATTCATCTAAAATGATGTAATATCCATGTACGTTAAGCCCGAGTCGCTATATATACAATGTTACAGGTAAGTAATTTTTTTAAAAATAATAAATTAAGTGTTTATATTTTTGTTAAACATAAAATTTTTAATTACAATTTGATAAAAAATATAATGATTGAAAATAGTGTCTATTTTCATAAAATGGATCTATAAATTAATATTTTGTTTTTTATGAAGATAATATAATTTTTTGTCACCATAATTAATTTTTTTAATGGTATGAATATTGATCATAATATTAAAATTGATATTTTACACCTAAATGAGTATTTTATTTAACCATTTAATTTCATTAATTTATAAAATTATTTTTATAAAATTATTTTCATTTTTAAAATAATCATGTCAAAAAACAGTTAAAGTGAATTATTATTATTTTTCTAGAATAGATAAATTTTTTTGAATGGTGAAATACGGTAAAATAAGATCTTTTTAATTATAAGATAAATACAAGAATATTTGAGTCATGGGTGGTGTAAAAACCCATTAAATATAACTCACATTAAACATTTACTATATATAGTCAAAATAATCAATAATTTTGAGAGTAATAGGCCAAAATAATAAACTAATGAATATAATATTCAGAAACACTCTTCTCTTCCCCTTATAAATACTACCCCCACCACCCATTCTTATGAGAACATATAAGAAATGAATCATACCAAAATTATACCAAATTCCATTCCCATTCACCTCCCCCATGTACTAGTGTTTCTGATCTTACCAGAAGACCAATTCCAAGTGCCTTAAGGAGTATTTCAAGGACACACCATCTAAGAGGTAACATTCTCAATTTTCCTATTCTAAGTTCATTTATTATTATAATATCTCCTTGAATCCTTCATAAAAAATGTAATAATAACCTCAGTATAATTTATATACTATAATTATATACATACAATGGAATCTATACCATCCACCCCTTTCTCAACTCCACTTATTCTAAAAAATGAAACCATTGTCCTTATTATGTAGGTTTGTCGCCTCCATGGACAAAGAGTTTTCATTTTCCACTACCACCTTCATGGAAAGTATAAATTCACATATAGTTGTTTAAAATAAACTAATTATTTATATTATAAACACACATATATATATATATATTCCCATTCAGGAATGAATATATGGCCATAATATTAAATAAAAGGAAATAGTTTTTGATGGTTGGTAAAACTACCAAAATGAACTAACTATCTAAAATAAGAATTTTTACAAAAATAATCATCAATTTTTTATAAAAAATATGTGTATTTGGGAAAAGTTCAATTAATATAACTATATGAAAAAATTTATTTCACTTAGGAATTTTTAGTATCATTTTATAAGAACATCAATAATTATCCACAAGTGATCCAACCTTGGAACCTGGAAATGAACACTCACATAATAACAAAATTCAACATTATATATTTTTGAAATGATTATAATTGAACATAATAAAATTAAATTAAATAATATATATATAAAATGTTCTTAATTAACTAATTAATGAATCTAATTTTATTATCTATGATGGTATGTGAAAGTGTAGAATAGATTCAGATATAAGGTAATGGTTATTTCTAGACCACTCTACTTTCTTTGGGGGTATGCTTTCTATATATTACCTTATATTATCACTATATTATTTTTATTTAAACTAATATATTATTTAATGATGTCCCAAGAATATATAACTATATTAATTCATCTTTCCTTTATGTGTAGATACATGTTTTAATAGGTTTCCTTCTCAAATATACTCGATAAGAAAAAATTATTAAATAGGAATTTCCAATTTCTAACCCCACTTCAATAAACACTCCTTAAAAATTAATAAACTACCCATTATTAATAAAATAATTCATTTTAAACTAGAAAACCATTTTATTCACTTTTTATGTAAATAATTATTTCCTTACCTTATTTAAATACATGTTACCCTATTTACTATTGCCCCTCTTAAGAGGAAAATACCCAAAGGGATTTCCTTACTCTTTTTCAATTATTAAATTCACTTGAACATCATTTTTATGGTATATTCTTAAAAGCATCCAATAATTATTAAATTTCCTCTTTTATGGAACTAATTATGATATTCCATCTGGTTATGTTAGGTGATAAGATTATGCAATCCATTTCTTTCCATGAGTAATTTTTATGTTTATGAATTATGATTGATTTCTATTTTTGGCACTCACAATCATGAATATTTTATGATGGGTTCACCTAGATAGATCTCTATAGTATTGGTTAATGATTTTTCTCATGATATTTTATGTATGGTATTAAGTATTAAAAAAAATCCATAATGGGACATTTCCCAACATGTGACCTTGTCTTGGTAGTTAGTATTGACTTATGCTTATGTCATGTCATATGTTTCATGAACTTACTTATGTTTCTATGATATTATGACACCATACTATTTATTTTATGCTCCCACGTGATTATTCATGATCCCTAACTTCTTTATATCATGTTATTCTATTTGAATCACATGTTATGTATCATTATCATGATTGTTCCAACATTGGCCTTTATAGTTCACCCCTTTCTTGTATGTATTCACCAGGTTATCCTATGTAGTTTTAGAATATCAAGGGGACTTATGAGCTCATTATGGAGAATAAAATAATTATTTCATGTTTTAGTTTCCTTTTGATGTAATATAAACCTATTCTTATAAAGACACTAGTCCTTATAATCGTTTTACTGTGTTCATTGGGTGTTTATGTTAAAAATTATGTAATAATTTGTGTAAAAGGCTTGGGTTACTATTTTTGATTTTAGAGAGAGGTTAACATACTTTTTGGGAGTATGGATTGGGTAATTTAGTGAGAAAACCAGGGATAAGTATATGTATAAGAATAAGATCCTAATATTTTGGTAAAGTATATAGTAAGTGGTTATAAGAAAATACATCCATGTATAGATACTACAAGTGGACATGGTTTTTTTCTCAAATACATATAGGGGTAATAACACAAAACATATTTGGTCAGTTATTTCTTGGTCATCACCCTAGTTCATGGTGAATAGGCCCTTAGTATACACCTATTTTGACACTCTTGTGGGATTTCCTTTGGAAAATTCATAAACTCTTTATAAACCATTATAAAAGAATTAAATAGATTGTTAGGTTAGAAAACATTAATAGGGAAATAATAGTGGATATCCTAGTTTGAAACCTAGATACTGAAAGGTTATGATTTAAATTTAATTTATAGTTCTTCCTTATAATTTCATAGTTTACATTTTATATGTTTTCTAGTTATGGTATTATCATCCATTTTTTCCTTTATTTATGTTAATGGATGGAAATCAGAGGAAAAATTACAAAAAAATGTAATAGGAAATGTGATTATTTCCCTAATGATATACCTAAACTTATGGGAGAAGGATTTAGGAACTTTATGTCAGTACTAGCTCAACCGAATCATGCTATGAATAATAACATGAATCATGTTGAACACCCTCATCCTATAAATGAAAAATTTGTGGTAGAGTCCTTTATGAGATAAATTCCTCCTTCCATTAAGGGATCTTATGATCCCCTCATCACATAAAAATGGATTAACTCTAGTGAGAAGATAATATTTTTCCTCCAATGCTCAAAATAATACAATGTCATACTAATTGTCTATCATATTGAATAGGAATCCGATGAGTAGTGGAATCTAATCAAGAATAATAATTCCAAAGAGGATATTGATTTCATTGATTGGGATGGATTAAAGAAAGTATTTTTCAATAAATATTTTCCTCAAACACTCTATATATAAATATATAGGGAGTTCCTAAGATTAAAGGAAAATCAAGAAGATTATATTAGGGCATAAGTGGAAAACTTCACAAGGCCTGCATAGTACTCCTTTGTCTTTATCATCAAAAGTGAATAGAAGTTATTCTATTCCTTTTGTAGGTTAAATAATATTCTATAAATTTATTTAGTGATTAAATACATTGAAATATATGAAGAGATTTCCATTGTTACCTTAAGGTCAAGATAGAAACCAGTCACTCTAGGTGGTCTCTTGGTCCTAGTGATAAAAATCATAAAATAGATTTTCAATTAGTAGGATCTATAGATAAATATCATGGTGGAAATAAAACATAAATTACAATGTATCAAATTTTTTGGAAGAATCATCCTAGAAACTATCTCAAGAGAACATGGATATGCTTCAATTATGGAAAATAGGAGATCCAAGCTAATCATATTAAATGTGGATGAAGAATCCCACTAATATAACAAAGGAAAAGAAAGTTCATATCAACGCACAACTTATAGAATAATATTTCAATTGAAAGGACTGAAGGTATTATGTGATACAATTTCATAATCCAAGGGTTCTTAGAGATAATCAATTAAAACAACCTATACTGTCAATAAATCACAGAACATAATATCCTAAAACTACTAGTGAGGTGGATCGTGACAATGATGTGGTGATAGTTATGATGGTTATTCATCAGGTATAGAAAATGTACTATTTGATTTTGGTTTTATGCATTATTTCATGTCATAAAATTTTAGTATAACTACTCAAACACAACGTCAAAAAATGGGGTTTGAGATATATGTAAGAATAATAAATATAGAAATTATTGAATCCCAGGAATACGACTCCTCCATAGTCAATATTTGTGGACTAAACCTCCTAGAAAATCATGTAATACTTTATTTATTAGATTTCAATTCTATATTGGGAATGGATTGGCTATCCTAACATAAATACAACATCAACTATTAGGAGAGGGGGATAAAACTTTGAATACTAAGTCATCCTCCCATTTCATACAAGTCAAAGGAGAAGGATGATTCTCCTTTGGAATCGATGTCTCATGTGTGGATTTTATTGCGTCATGAGATAGAATATTTGGCTCAAGTTATTGAGATAATGGAGAGAATAATTCTTAAGGACATTCCCATTGTGAAGGATTATACTAATGTATTCACTAAAGAGTTCCCTAATCATCCATATATCCAATAGGTTGAGTTATCAATACAACATATGCATGGATCGCTGCCCATATCCTAGACTCTGTACAGAGTGGCCACCATTGAGTTAGAAGGATTGATGAATCAACTACAAGATAATTTGGACTAGGGTTTTATATGATCAAGTGCTTAATTGTGTGGTGTGCCAATCATCTTCATCAAGAAGAAATATGGGTCAATTATTCTCTCCATTTATTATCATGAGATCAACAAAATCACTATAAATAACAAGTATCCCCTGCCATGGAAAAATGAATTTTTCAATCTACTATGTAGGGACCATGATTTTTCTAATGGGGAACTTCGGTTAGGATATCACCAATTAAAGGTGGAAAAGGAATATATTCACAATACTTCCTATAAAATAAGGTATAAATACTATGAGTTAATATTTATTGCATTCTAACTCACTAATTCTCCATAAATATTCATGGACTTAATGATTAGAGTATTATGATATTACCTTGACACAAATTTTCTAGACTTTAAATATGATATTCTGAAATACTCTAAAATAAAGGAGGATCCAGAGGATTATTTTAATACAGTTGAATGAAATTTTCAAAAGGATAATATTTATGAAAATTATTATAAATTTGAGTTATTGATGAAAGAAGTAACTTTCTTAGCGAATATTATCAATAGAAAAGAGATATATATGGAATCTTATAAGTAAATGAAAATTGAGTAGTGGCCCATACCAATATATGTAATGTAGATCTATAATATACTTGTACTACATGAGTATTATAGATGATTTGTGATAATCATATTGTGATTTTAAAACTCAATAACCAATATGAATCAAATAAAGTAATGTTTTTCTAGACTAATTAATGTAGATAAGACTTTAAGGAATTGAAGAGGAGTCATATCATAGCACCATTGCTTATGTTTCCCATAATTTTTGATATTTTCATGGTGTACCATGATTCTTCAAAGAAGTTCATTGGATTTGTAAAAATTCACAATGACAAATTGGTTACCTATGCCTCAATGCAGTTGAAAGTGCAAGAAAAAAAATATCCAACTCATGATTTGGAGTTGGCTGTAGTGATCTTAGTACTAAAAATATGGTGGAATTATATATATGGTGATATTCATGAAATATATATGGATCATAAAATACTCAATTATATATTCACATAAAATGAACTTAACATGTTCCAAAAAATGTGATTAGAGCTAATCAAGGATTATGACTCCTAAATCCACTACCATACTATGAACTAAAATAAAGTGGCAGATGAACTAAGTAAAAAGGAAATGGAAACCCTATCACTTATGAGAATTTAGAAGGATAATATCTTCATAGACTTGAAAAGTATGGGTATAAGAATCATAAACGAAAGAACATCATCATTCCTTTATCAAATTATTTCTCAACCATCCCATATGGACAAGATAAAGGATTAACAATGTGATGATGTAGAAATATGTAAGATCATGTAATCAATAAGAAAAGATAAATCATTAGAGTTCAAAACTAATGAAGAATATTTTTTAGTAATTGGGTCATGACTATCTATACAAATAAATCCCGAGATAAAGACGATGTTTTTGAATGATGCACATAGTTCATCCTTATTTATCCATCCAGAGAGAATAAATATGTATAAATATATATGATTGAACTGTTGGTTTGAAAATATATAGAATTAGATCACATAATATACTTCAATGTTTTTGGTATGTCAGTAGATTAAGGCTGAAAGGAAAAAGTACAAAGAAATGATGAAACCATTTCCCATAACAACAAAGAAATGGGAAAAAATCACTATGGTCATTTTTTCTAGTATCTCAATGATAATGAGAGTAAATAATGATATATGGGTTTTGATGGATCATCTGATAATGGTTGGTTACTTCATTACAATTCGAGAGGAATTATAACTCGATCGGCTTACAAGGATGTACATTAGAGAAATGGTGATGCTATATTGAACACAACTATCCATTATATATGAACATGATTTAAGATTTACCTAGAAGTTTTGAATGAGTCTTCACTATTCTCTAAAAATTGAGTTGAACTTATATATGTTATATTACCCTCAAACCTATGTCCAATGTAAGGACTCATGTTTTTTTAATATGTAATTTTGAATAGAAATTTAATTTTTTTCTTTCAGATGATTATGAGGGGTAAAATTGTCTTTTCCTCAAGAATTTTGTCTCAGATAATTTTTCCAACTACTCTGTTGGTCTTGGAATAGGATTTTTAACCTAGTATAGGGATTTGGTGGAAATCTAGGGCATTCAAAATTTAGAAGAATAATGAATATTTAATATTTAATAAATTATATTTTAAATTTTTCACGCATGTTAGTTCAGTTATAATCATTGAACATAGCATCATATTGAGATTACATCTTAGTCATTGAGTCCAAAAAGGTGAGTTTAGTCTAGGTTAGGCCTAAATTCGAGTTGGGCTTCAAGGTCATCTTGGGCCCCACTTTCTTTTCTTTCCTTTCTTTATTGTATTTGTTTTTCTCCTTCTTCTTTTCTTTCTTATCCTTTCCTACTTTTCTTCTCACAAAATCCTTTTAGGAGATCTTCCTATGCCACTAAACCAAGATAGAAGGGAGAGGGGGGGGGATAGAGGGATGGAGGTACCATCACAAACCCTTGACACCATGGATCGACATAGAACAACCGTGGACCATGAAATCAAATAAAGCTTTGATGGTTTCCACCCAATGGTAGGAATATTTATATTTTTACTGAAAAACACCTTCAGAATCATAAATTCAATTTTTTAATTCCATATTAGTATTTCTTATGTCCCATAGTATCCAAATCTATTGTTTTGGGGGTTTAAATGGGGGTTTTAGGTGATCTGGAGGTTTCTATTTGGGAAAACTGAGTTACGCTGCGTGTGGTTCAGGGAAAAACATTATGTGATCTTCCCATTCATGGAAGATGATGTTTTAGGGATTAAAATCTATGTATGGTGTATACAATCCATGTACTAGTACGCTTCCATGTATCTAAGTACCTGGACAGGAGAACCCGTGTAGGGGTACATGGCCATGTAAAGTACACAGCCAAACCCCATGTGGGTGGAACGCTATGTAGAAGTACATGTCCTGGCCAAGTATATGGCCAATTTGGATGAGGGACATATGATGGTACCCCATTTCATCTACAAACCATTTACCCATTTCAAACTTTGTGTACCTTGGGAATTTAAATGCCCGAGCTGATGGAGGTACTTGCCCAAGTGGGGCTTCGAGATTACACATTGTGTAACCATGGGGACATGCCGTGTACTACCCCTTGTAACCCTTCAAGTGTTTTTCATATCTTTTCACCCAGGATTCATAATTGGACTTACGAATAGTCCATTATGAGTTTATATTCATGTATATCATAATTTTAAGACATATGAGGTGTTTTGAGGACCCATGAGTGTCATTTTAGTCTTTTTTTTGAATACAGAGGTTCTTCCTTAATTTTTTGTATTAAGTGTCTCTTGAGAGTGAGAACTGTTCACAGATGATCCATAAACTCTCTCTCTAGATGTATGATGATTTTTCATTCTTTATAAGAAGTTTACCTTGGGAGATATTCCATTTTGGCCTAAGATGCCATGAGAATAGCTGTTATTAAGGATCCCTTGTTGGATTCCTCCATTTACGTTTTGACCTAGAGGATCCCATGTGGGTTGTCTCTATCTTCTATCTAGTTACTAAGGATCCAGTAAGGGATTCCATTACTTATATGCTGATCTAGGGATTAACGTTTTGGATCCATGTACCTATGCATCTCTCTAAGGATCATAAAGAGGTTACCTCATCCTTACTGACCCTTTTTAGGATCCCTTGTAGGATGCCTCTGTTGCTTAATCTTTGAGGATTCCATATAAGATTCCTCATTTCCATTTTATATATAAGGATCCCAAGTAGTATTGCTTCATTTGTGTTTCAAACTAGAGGATCCCAATTAGGATACATCTTCAATGTTTAACATGAGGGATCTAGTGGGTGCCCCATTTCTTGACCAAACCTAGTTGTATGTCGAGTTTGGGTAGATATGGTGTTCGAGTGTCACCTTAAACCCCATGCAGGAATGTTAATCCCTTGGGGTTGTGGCAGTAGTGTTGGGTTGGGTTTTCGGGGAACCCTCACTCCATTTTTTATATATTTGACATGGTTATTACTGGTTCATAGATGTTTACCATAGGTGCTTCCTGTTTGGTGGTTGTTAAGCCTGAAACGAGGCGTCTTTCTTTCTCTTAGGATGCCCTGACATTCTTTCAGGGATCTTTTAAGCTTGTTGGGATTCCCATAAGTACTTTTCTAGGATATGACTTTCGAACCAGGTTATTTATGATATTTTACTTGTATACCCATAGGTACTATATAGGACATGGATTTTGATCAGGGATATATATATATATATATTGATATATTTTTTTGGGATGTATACAGGTGTTTCCTAGTATCTGACCATTGAGCCTTACATGTTGACATGTACGCCTTGAGTGATACTTGGTATCCCATTGTAGGAATCCCTTGTATGAACTCAAATTCTAGATGTTATATGATGAGGACGATTATAATCTCCTCAATACGAGAATGACAACCCAAGACTCTTATTATATTATGCTATATTGAGTGGTGGTGATGATTATGATCTCCTTGATCTATGATAGGAATGATTACTCTCTTCTAGATTAGTTATGGGACTTAAGGGGTATATCATGGCATCTCACCAGTGAGTTATCTTTATATGGGAATGGTGACCTAGGACTCATGTTAGATTAAACTCTTCTGAGTGGTGGGGATGATTATGATGTCATTAGCCTATGATTTAAATGATTATGATCTTCTGAATTAGTTACAAGACTTGAGGGGTGAATCATGACATCTCACTAGTGAGTTCTCTTTACATATCACCTAAGGGTAAGCCCCTTAGGGTTCATCTGAGTTCCAAATGTCGAGACCACCTATGAAACAAAACCTAGGGCTCAGAAATTGGACTAGATTTACATTCCTGGGAAGTACGGTGACTAACTCATTGAACTTTTACATGATGTCTAAATGTACTACCCAGAATCATTATTTACAGGATTGACTATCTGTATATGGTATCCTTGTTGGTGATTGGAAGTGAGTATAGGTGAACCCAGGTGTAGGAAGAGTATCCTACTATGGTGATGTAGCTTTCTCAGAGATATAATTCTGGCATTGTACGATGTTGGTTTATGCCTATTAGGATTAAAGACCTAGAGATAGACTTAATGATACATGGATGGAGTGGAAAAACGTCCAACTCAATGCCCTTGTAAAATACATATAGGTGATTGGGATTACATACCCAAGGATCGAATACAGTTTTGTTTTCAAGTTATTTGATTCCAAATACTAGTGAATATTCATGTTTATATATATATGTATAGGTATGTGACGGTAAATTTATACATATATAGATATAGACACTCATGGTGGCACTTTCCCAATCGATCGGGATTATAGACCCAAGGGTTGACTTCGGTTTCAATTTGGGTTTTAATTAACATTTTAGTTTTGTTTCAGCTCGGCTCAACACATCTATTTTCTATAAACTTATAGCAGAACATTTTTTAGGTTGCTTATCAGGGTGGCCTACTAAGATTTATTTATTACTCATGCACGTTCCCATTAGTGTACGTGTATAAATTATGTCATCTTTTTTAGGTTGAGGACAAGTTTCATGGTGGATAGGGATGAGGCCTATAGTCGCGTGTTTGAGTGAAGATTATTGTATGTGTTCTTTTAACTAGGATACTGTAGTTTGATAGTGTTTGGAGACCAAGTATGTGGTCTATCTTGGATTTATTAGTAGATCTCTATACATTTACTTTCAATTTATTTTTTACTTTTGTATATGTATGGTCGGACCAGTAGGTAACCAATGTTGTATTGTATGGATAATTGTTAGGGATTTTACAATAATAATTTATTATTACATCATGTTCTATTTCAATTTATTTATTGATTCTATACTCTATTTTTTACTACTATATAGGACACTTCTCTATTTCCACTATTTTATTACTCTGGTATGGGGGTATTGTTTTCCCACTATACCACCTTTACACCCTTAATACCAGTCCACAACCTCTAGAATATAGGGAGGCACACTTGAGGCAAGTAACCAATTGGATTAGGGCACCATTTTCATGGTATCTGGGATGAGATGTTATATCCAATATAAGGGGACTATCAGGACACTTGAGGAAATGTTGATATCATGGTTGATGAAATTCAAAAAAGGATGGGATCAACATCGTCATATTTTTGAGTTCTTATCCAATAATATCTTTCAATCAACCATAAAAATGGATCCATATAAATCCCTTTATGGGATGTGATGTAGAACCCCTATGTGACGTGAAGAATTTGGTGAACATAAGATTTTTAGGACTGAAATGTTTGAGGAAATTGTAGAAATGGTCAAGACCATTCAACATCACATCAATGATTCTCAAATTCAATAGAAAAACTATGTTGATACTCATCGATGAGACCTAGAATTTGAGGCCAATGATAAATATTTTATCCACATAACACAATGGAAAATTTTCATGGGATTTGGGAAGAAGGGAAAGATATACCCCAAGTAAATTTTCCCCTTTGAGATTCTGGATCGTATCATAGGTGAGGTTTACTGACTAGCACTCCCACTAACCATGTCTAACATACATGATGTGTTATACATATCTTTCCTCAGGATGTAAATACCAGATCTCTCACATTTAATAAATTTAGTAGTGGTAAATCTGGAAAATGATCTATATTATGAGGATATGTAAGTAAAGATCTTAGATCATAGTGATAAATTTCTATGCAATAAGACAACTTAGCTTATGAAAGTATTATAGAGAGACTATATGTATGAGGAAGAAACATGATAACTAGATGAATCCATAAGGTAGAAGTACCTTAAACTTCTCTCACATTATTATGTAAAAAAACATTGTAGGTGAAATTTATTAATTGGGGAAGAACGTAATGAACATGAATTTTTTCAATGGAATTTTCCTTCTAAATATTTAATTTTCTCATATTTAGTAATATAATATTATATAATTAACTCACACAACATGGTAAAACCAACTGCATATTATTATAGTAATTAAAGAATTACTTTTAGAGAATAAATAGTTATAAAATAATTGAAATAATTACAATGGGACAAAAAATAGAAAATAAGACAATAATAATAGGATAATTTAGATCTTATTGATCCCATAGAATAATAGAACTCATGAACAACACTGTAGAAATAAAGTAGAATGTTTGTGTTGAAATATAATTTTTTTGGGAAATAAAATATATACAACTCTGAGAGAAAGTTTAATTGGGTGATGAATGAATGAAAAGCGATGTATTGATTTAATTAATGTAACACATATGACTGTTAAAAATTTGATAATTAGAATAGAAATATGTCCTTCAGAATAGTAATATGACTGTTAAAATAGTAATCTGACCATTGGGAATAGTAACATCACCTATGGAAATGTAAAATAATATTTAAGTATCTTATAAAATGAAAATATTATATTTTTATACCACGACACAAGTAAAAAGATGTTATAAAAATGATAAATTAAGTGATTGTATGTTTTAAAAACATAAATGTTTTAATTTAATTTTTTTAAATATTATGATTTAAAAGATATTTTATTTTCATAAATTTGATTTATAAATTAATTTTATGTTTTCTTATAATGGTAAGATAAATTTATGAGACATTAATTATTTTTTAAAGGCTTAGAAAATACCTCATAATATTAAAATTGTTATTTTTTACATAAATGAGGATTTAATTTTAATATTAGATTTTTCATAGTTAGAAAATTATTTTAAAAAAGTGTTTAATTTTTGAAATATACTAATCAAAAAATGGTTAGGGTGAATTTTTGTTGTCATTCTAAAATATTTTAATTTTTTGTGAATAGTGAAATATAGTAAAATATGATATTTAACATTATAATATAAATACATGAATTATTGAGTCATGGATGTTGTAATAACCCATTAGTTTGAACTCAAATGAACCATTTAATTTATATAGTAAAATTAATAAATACTTATTATAGTCTTGATCCAAAATAGTAAACTAATGAATATAATATTCAAAAACACCCCTCTCCTCCCCTGATAAATAATCTCCCCCACCCCTCATCCTAAAAAATTATTACCATAGTAGATTTCAAAATTTCTTACCAATAACCTTAATAATACATCATAGTGATGTTTTTCTCCCCATAATACCAATTCTAAGTTCCATGGTAGTAATTTCAAGGGGACTCCATTTAAGTGGTAACAATCTCAATTTACCTCTTCCAAATTCATTTCTTATTCTAACTTATCAATGCCTCCCTAATAAATCATGGAATAATAAATAACTTCTCATATATATACTATAATATAAAATTTATAATATAATATATACCATCCTCCCTTTTATCATCTCATCTTCTATTAATAAATAAAACCATTGTCCATATTATGTCGGTTCATAGCCTTTATGGACGATGAGTTCTCATGTTCCAATACCACATTCATGGAAGGTTTAAATTCACATATTATATTATAAAATTAAATTATTATTTATATTATATATATTGTTTCATATAATTAAATTAATATATGTCCATAATATTTTAAAAAATGAAACTAGTTCGTGATGGTTGGTAAAACTTCTTAAATGAACTAACTGTATAATGTTAATGTTTTTATGAAAAGAATCATCCATATTTTGGAAAAAAAATATGTTTTTTTTTGGAAAATTTACATTTATATAAGTATATTATAACCATTTCATTTCAAATATGGACATTCAGTCCCATTTTACTATAATATCATTAATTATCCACAAGTGATCCGACCTTGGAACCATAAAAAAATGCTCCCAGAACAACAAAAATAAACATTATATCTCATTACAATTATTATAAATGATCATAATAAAATTATATTAAATAAAATATATATGTAAAATATTCTTAAATAATTAGTTAATAATTGTCCAGGATGTTAAGTTCTAGTGCATAATTAATCCAGATATAAGGTAATGGATATTTCAGAACCACCTAGTTTTCCTTGGGATTAATCTCTCTCTATCTTAACTCAAATTATCAATATAATCATCTTGTTTAATTATAAATTATGTATATATGTCTTACAAAAATATAACTATCTTAATTCATTTTTCTATGATGAGGAAATACATTATTTAAAATATTACCTTTCCAACAACACTTGACAAGAAAATACGATTAAATTGAATATTACTATTTCTTATCTCGTTTCAAGTACCAATCCATAAAATGTTTTAAACCAGCCATGTTTTCTAAAATATATCATTTTTTCATGGAAATAAATTTTATTCATTTTATGGTTTCATGGAAATAATTTTTCCCTTTCCCTTGTTAAATATTGGAAACTATTTTTCCTAAATCCCCACATAAGAGGCATATTTCCAATGGGATTTCTATACTATTTTTCAAGACTTCACTTCACGTGGATAGAATTGTTCACGGTATATTCTTATTATCATCCTATAATTTGTAAATATCTTATTTAATTGAAACAATTTGGATATTCTATATAGTTATGCTATGTGATAAGATTATGCATCCCATTTATTTCAATGTGTAATTCATATATTTAAGACTTATGATTTATTTTCTTTTGTTGAACAGACAAGAATGTAGAGGTTATGATGAGTGTGACTAGATAATTATCTAATTCATCAATTAATGTTTTTACTAGTAAGAGTTTATGTAAGGGATTAGGGTGTAAACCAAATCGATGATATGACTTTTTCCACCTTATGATGTTGTCTTGGAATTTAGCCTTGAATTATGCTTATGTCTGGTTATACATTACTGTCACTTTCTTGTATTTAGATTATATTATGATACCATGTTCCTTTTGTTATTCTACCAGGTTATTATTCATGATCCTTATCTGTTATGATATAATGTTATGTATTTTCAATCACATGTTATACCTCATTATCATGATTATTTTATTACTAGGATTTATTGACCACCCCTTTATTTTATGTATTCACTAGGTCATCCATTGTAGTATTTGGATAAAAAGTGTATTTAAGAGATCATTTCTAAGAATAAAATAATTACACTATGTTCTAATTTCCTTTTTATGTATTATTAACATAGTCTTCCAAATATAGTAGGCCTCACAATCATTGGGTTGTGTATATTGTATTCTTATGTAAGAAATTATGTAATAATATGTGTAAAAGGCTTGGGTATCTGTATTAAAGTCTTCATAAGGTCACAACACAGACCACCAAAACTAGCTATAAACCTTTATAGTATAGGTTGGAGCACCTAAGGTAATGCGGATTTCTATTCTAATTACTTTTTTGAGTGAGTCAATCCTCATATATTAAAAAGTAGTACCAATTTTTTTATTTTGTTTTACTATTTTCTATATGGTGTGTAGGAGATATAAGAATGTGTTAGAGACTATTATGGATATCAAGATGGAATGTATTTAACACATGATCCAGTAGGAAGTTTAGGTTAACAGGGCAGTTGAAGTTTTTTTTATTTTTTATATTGGGTTTGATAGGATTTTAACATCATGTGATGTACATGGTGTTTGAGGATGGTAATTTTGCAATTGGATTTTTGGTTCTTGGACCATTTCTAAGAATAATGTTATTATATTTGTGTCTTCAACTAATACAAATATATTTCTATATATGAATCATATTTATCATGTTGGATTCATGTGACAGGTAGGCATACTAGTGAGGTTTTATTACTAATGAGAGACCCAAACATTTAATGTAATACAAACATATATCATACCATGTTTTCTTATAAAAGTTTTTAGATGAATTATAATTAGTTGGGATGTAATGTATATAGTTCTTTCTTAAGGTTTTCCTATGGTTTCTAAGTCAGGATGATCGATGGTGATGAATGGTGATACAATCCCTTGGTCTAAGGGATGCATGGTGAGTTGAGTTGGTCTATAAAGTCACATGATTCCCCAGTTTTAAACCCCATTTGGGTGGTTGTGTTTAAGTTTTGGTTAATTTAAGTGTAATTAACAACTTATATGGTGTTTTTCTATATAACTTGGAATGTAATTATATATAACCAAACATCATGTCTATGGTCCCTCTACACAGATCATCTAGGGGATCCTATTATATGAGATAATGATGCATGAAGAGATGTTATTCTTAAGGGATAAGAATGAACAGGGATGCTAGGTGATAATCAGTGCCTAGTGGTCTGATGGTTTTGGCATGTGATGTTGGTTATACATATATATGACTCTTTATTTGTTGGTTGGGTATGTTGTATATTGTGGTTTGTTTGAGATAGGAGGATGGATAATATATTCTTTAACTCCATCCTTTTGTGAGACAAGAATTGATGGTCATTGTGGGAGACCTAGAAGTATATAGAGTTAAATTAGACGTTTTTGAGACAATGTATATTACTGATAGAGGGCATCCCATGAGAGGTTTTTTCTATGTATTAATAGTTTTTTAGATATGGAAATCATGGGTACATTCTTTTTTTAGGCTGGTGCACAAGAGGAGCTATCAATTTTATGGTGGATGCATGGTTATTCCTTTAGGTTTTATGAGAATAGAACCTTGTGTGCTAGAAAATCGGGATATGAGGCACTTATAATGTCATAGTTTTGAGGCTAGTTTCAAAAGGAAAGACTATATGGGTATATGACTCTATTGATGGTGTATTTATTTCAACAAGTAGTGGGAGCATGGGTGGAGGCTCATTAATTAGAAGGGCATCGAATGGTGGATAAATGTATGGTTGGATTGATGAACTGACATTACATAGACCATTTTCATTGGTTTTTAGCCATGAGACTTTACATATTTTGGATTTCAGGAATTTGTGGGAAAAGAATCAAGGATTTCTAATTATTAATAAGATGGACATTCCATAGTGCATAGTAAGAGCAGTTCTAAAGTCGTGTGATGCATGGGACCACGTGGCAGATTTCAATGATCGAGTGGTATGAGATTATATGTCATTTTATTTCAGAAAGATCAAGGGTAACACATGTCATTCATGCATGATACCTAGTTAGTTTTAATCAGTGCTGGTTGTGGATTAGTTGAGGACTGAAAGAATTATCTGAGTTTCTTATAGTGTCAATTGTGTGAGAGTTTGGTGAGTGTGGACCCATAATGGCATCACACGTATTATTATGCATGACCATGATATGGTTGTTCTTAATTAATGAAATATGTGAAAAAAATAGTGTGTATTAAGCAATTTTATATTGGAGGATAGTTAGTATCATTATGAATTTAATTTCCATGGAGGATATTGATGTGTTTCCATGAGATATGAATGAGTGATTGAATGTTTTTTAACTATTATTAGGTATGAATTATTTGTAAATTCCATAACATTTTGTTCGTGATGCGAGGCTGTTACGTGTTGATGATTGTGGAAAGTGTATTAGTGGTACTCTACAATTCTGTTTTCTGCTATGGTATTTTCAGTGGTGTTGATGGATCCTGGCGGACGGTTCTAGTAGGCGTGCTGGTGTTTTCCGATGTGGTGATGATGGTCTATGATAGTTTTTTTGAATTGGTTTGAATCTTGTATTTGAAATTTGAAATCCGGTGGTGAAGGTTTTTGGTAGGTTCCCACTTTTACTTAAAGTGGCACTTTGGATAAAATAAAAAAATGGATTTGAGGATAAAGGAAGCCTATAGATGGTTGTTAGGGAAATTTGATACCAATTAATGAATGAATCCTAAATATTTTTGATTACTCAATGAATACAAGGTATAACTTCGTATATGATTTCAGGAGGAATCCAAGTGTTGGATTTAGACTCTATATAAATTGAGATAATATGGGGGTGATCAATAGAGGTATGATGGAGCTTATAGTTCACCATATTAAAGGCATCATGATCAGTTATTTTTTATAAATTTTGGTGGATAAATCCATGAATCTTAGGAGTGTTTAACCTATAAATATTCAACTATCATTCATGCTTGTCATTCTATATAGACTTATGGAAACATCATTGGATAAGTTTTTTTAGAAGAAAAGTCTTTTTGTGGAATTTATTTGGGTTTTTAGGAAAATATGACAAGTCTATGTTGTGAATGGATGGTGAAGTCATGTTTTTAGCTTAGAAATGAAAAGTGAGAGTTTTTACTGGTTTTTGAATAGTTCTTTCACATGTTTTAAGTGTTTGAGTATTGAAAACCACATTGTGGGGGAATCATTAGAACCCTAGGATCATACTTCAATAGTAAATTTTGATAGTGGGCGGCTCTATGGCTTAAAATGGGCTCCATATCTATGTTTTATGATGGGTATCACCAATGAATGGTTGATCAAGTGAAAGATAACACCATTAGTGTTTCATGATAGATTTTATTAGGTAAGTACCATCCTGGTTTTTTGTTGACAACATGAGTGGTGGATCATGTTTTAGTTGTTTAAGTGCCTTACATTAGAATCAAGATATAGGTGTATATTGACTCCTCAAGGATGGAACAAGGATGTATAGATGATATATGTAGGATAGAATATGTGGTTACATGACCAATGATAATTCCTAGGGATTAGAAGTGTTATGGTGGGAAGTTTTTAATTCCCTATGATTGTACAGGTGTGAAAATTATAGAAGGAAGTCAATTTTTTGAATTGGTGGGTGGGAAAAAAAATTTGAACTTGGATTCAGAATAGAATTATTATAGTTTGAGCATCCCTAGAGGATTTTTTTGGATGAGGATTGTGGCCTATTAAATCCTCAATGTTTTTGGTAAAATCTCAAGATAATTAGGTTGAATTCTTTAGTTTTTAGAGAACTATTACTAGGGTTCAGGGTTTTTGTTACATATTTTAGAGTAAATAAAGAATGTACCTTTATGTAGGAGGAGTTATAGTTTAGTTTTTATAGAGCACAGTTGAGTTTCATTATCATTTCATTGTTTGGTAAACTATGTTGAACAAAAATGTGAGAGGGATTCACCTACATAGTTATTACCTAATAGTTAGTGCATATTTTGGTAAACAATACATCATAAAATTTTTATCCCATTTAAATGATAAAATTTCCATTTTCCATATGAAAAATTAGAGGGAATCCATTATTTTCTTCCCTTTACCAAGTTCTCATGACAAGACACCTTCCTCCCTCATCCCTACTTCATTCCAATTTATATTTGTGTTATTTTAGGTCTGTTCATTGATGATTTATGGTGAATATCTCCCTATATTAGCATTTTTTCTGGTTTCCTATGCTTTTATCCTGATTTAGGTTATCCAGGTTAACCATTTTAGTGCTGATTTCACCTGAAAATAGTTGAATCAACCAATTTTCTTGGGTATTTCATTCTTATTAGGAAGATATCATCACATGATTTCATCTTCATGTATTCATTTTCCATTTTTATAAGGTATTTCACTATGGTGAATTTATTAAAAAAAATTAGTCAAATTATTTCTTTGGTAAATTTTAAAAGCGTCAGTTGGTGCTTGAGCCCGGTTTGGGTTTGGGGGTGTGTCGAGGGGGGTCAATACCATATTTCTTGAGAGAGAAGAAAGTGTTGGAAAACCAATTGTTTATTTGTTATTATTAATATTTGAAGTTAATTTTTTAAATTAATTTAAATGGTTTGAGTTAATTAATTAAAGTTGTTGTCAAGATTTAGGATCTCATTATGGTTGGATGAGCTAAAATGAGGTTGTATAGGACTCAAAAAATCTGATGGCCTTCGGTTTAAAAGTGGGAAAATATTGTTTTGAAGTAAGTGGTTTAGGTACTAGTCCTATGTCCTAATGCATGTTTTTTATCATCATGTTTATGTGTGGCCTCACCAGTGAGGTGAAAGGACCCATAATTAGTTAAATTGTCTGATTTAATTTAAATAGTTTCATTTATATTATATTTTTAAACCTGAATGAAAATATAATTGTAATTGGAACAGAGTGCCTAAGATATTGTGGACTATGTGCATCGGGTTGAAACCCCAACCACTGATGGTCATGTTTTGGATCAATAGTAAGAACTTGGTACTTTAAACCCTTTTGGGGTGGTAATCAAATGACTTGACTAAGATAAGACCTAGTGGGCCATTCCTAGAAATCTATGGACACCTCCTTGAGTGGGTGTATGATGTATTCAATGGGGAGACCCAAGTCTGCCTTATAGAACCTCAGTATAGGACCCCAATGATGATATTGGTTAAAATAAACTTATCCAATGAAATTATGACGTGTTTTAGGAAAATTTTCTATTATTTATAATTTTTTACCCTTAATTACCCAAATTACCTTTTACCGCATTAATAAATAAATTAATAAAGTTACTATTCATAATTCATAAAAATAAAAGAAATCTATTTACGTAATTTGGAGCTGTTGATTCCAAATCTAGAATCCATTTTTCTAAATTCAAAAAATTGAAGTTCTAGTAAGTAATTTAAAAATAATCTCCTTGATGTTGTGACAAAACATGTTATTAATGTTAAAACATGAAAAGTATTGAAACTTCTTTATATCTAAATTCAATGTAAAATTAATCCCAATGACCTAAATTATATTAACTAATAATAATTTGATCCAATTATACTTTAAAACCAATAAAATTTTAATTTAACACTATAAATTATTTCGATGAAAATAGTTTTTTTCAATTAAAATTTAGTATTTTTTTTCTATTCCTCAAAACATGAAACTTATCATAAAAATACTAGAAATTCACCCAAATTAAATTCTCATATCTATCTTTCAAATAAAAAGTTTATTTTGTCAAATATAATATATAAAAGTTTCAAAAATTGGATTTAAAATTGGTTCTCCATTAAAAGGCTATAAAATTACTCTTTTGGAAAATATATGATTTTATGCATAAAATTAGGTTTTTTCTTATCTTATACTAATAAAATCTATTGGATGAATATAAAAAATATTTGACTGGATAGGTTTATCATAAACTTATACAAGAGATTCAAATGGATAAGGATAATGACGAAGGATTTTTTTCTCATGAAATAGAGGAATGTAGGCCTACCTTGACTGGATCCAGGTCAGGGTTGGACTTGGATTTGGTGACCAAGCATGGAATGAATGCTTAATATGAGGGTAGATTAAATCCATATGTGAATTTGGGAATGATTAATCAAGACCCTTCCATTGCAATCGTGTGGAAACAAATTCTGAGTGATGGTGTGGATCTCTCAATGTTCCAGGAGGAAATTATTAAATGAAGGGAAATGCAAGGAATCCATGGAATTTGGGATGATATTGAAGAAGACTATAATTTTTTTCCCTATAGTCAGGAATTTTACAAAGGGAAAAACATTTATTTTGGATGATGGGGTTTTCCAACCTATTCCTCCTATGAAAGTGAGGCATAGTAAACACTACTCATATCTGAAGAAAATTATGGTCACCGGGTCTCATTGTCTAATAGAATATGATTATATTTGGAATGATGATTATTATTATTCCTATCAATTTGAATATAACCTTTGATTTTTTCGTTGGTTATTCTTGGTTGTCACATTCCCAACATGTGAATACCCTCATCATATATTCTCTTGAAACAAGGTAATAACCTAAATTACCATAAATACTTTCTGGAAACATGCATGATTCCTTATTAGAAATATTAATGGATATATTACTTAAATACAAGAAGTTTTAAACATTATCCATGATGATATAGGCACAATTTTCAACAAATCATTAATTGGATCTAAGTTAATTGATACTATCCAATTTAATTTATCCAAATCAATCATCTCTTTATCCAATCTAAACAAAATTTCTCAACATCTTGATTACATTAAGGGTTAACTTCACTTAATCAAAATATCACTTTTTATAACTATTCATCACCATTCAACATATCCTTTTAAACCATTTATTAAAAACTTATACTAAAAATACTTATATATTTAATGATTTGTATAACACAATCTTTGAATTTCAAAACATATAAACTTTAATCATCCAACTTTTTTATCCAACCATTACTTTAGAGATATAAAAAACTCAATGTTAACCTAGTTTCCTCTTAGTTACACTAATGATTAGAATAACAAATCAAATGGTGAGAAACACATATCAAATTAAAAACTACATAATAATGAGAAATTAATTATAGGATTTATAAATCATGACACCTAATTTTTAATTGATTAAAACTTTTATCCTAGGATATTCATAGTGATGTTCTATTCATGTATTTCATGATGGTTTGTAATGAGTTTTTGAATTTACAAAGCATATACCCCAGAAGTTTCAAACCGAATGTGCAGAAAGGCTCGTTGTCATGTATTAGGTTACACTCGAGTCAGACTAGAAACACCTTTTCAAGGATGTTACCCCTAGGTACATCAGCGATAGAGACACATATAGTTGTAGTATAAAAATAGGTATTTAATTATAATCAACCATTCACTCTATCCTTTACCAAAATTCTAGGACATTTTTTTGAACATTAAGTTATCCATATACTTATCCTTAGATACATCCCAAGGAATATCCTTAGAAATACCCCAAGGGATCTCATTAAAGTTTTCTCATCATAGTTTCCAAAGGGTGACTAAACCTTTTCTCAGATACCAACTATAATGACCCAAGCCTAACGTATAGGGATATTACTTCATTTATGTAGAACATTTCATACATTAAAAAAAATTAGGCACAAAGATAGTATTAGTTTAGTTCATTTAGATAATTGGAACACATTCTTCTAATTTGGTGAAACATCTTCAATGTTTCCAAGAAATATATTCCCCTTTAGTATCCATACCTAAAATCTTTCATCATAACCTGGGGGAAAGTAAACATAAAATGGTGTGAGCTTAGATGCTCAGTAATGGTAAACAAGGGAGACATGTAAACATGATCATGATGATAAGGGTATCAGAACATGATCATGAAAATAGAATATCATTCTATGTGTATAAATGATCATAAATAGGAATCATGGAATAAATATTGGTATTTTATAATACATAAATCATACAAAAATAATGATCATAATCCCTAAAATCATAACATAGGAATAATTCCTAGAATTTGTGGTAGACACATAAGAATAAAAAATATTTTCAATAATATTCAAGGCATCACTGGAAAGGACATATTAGTAGTGTGGGTTCACTACCCATACTATATTGGTATTCATGGTTTACTCCCATGACCATATTAGTATTCAAGTTTAACTCTCAATACCACATTCACAGACAAAGTCATTTTTTGAACATAGTTATCTCCATATTCTAGCCATGTATATCTCATGATATATAAATAATTACCCAATGAAATGTCAGGATATATATTTCCACTCATTTCATAATTAAATCATACATATTTTTTCTATAGGAACATAAATCATTCATTATATTAGAACCCATGGAATGAAATGGGTTTCATAAACATCATTCAATCATAACATAACCCATGGAAAAGAAATATATTTCATAAATATAATTCCATCACAAACACAAACCATTCAATAAATAATATGAATGGTACTATTATATCATATCCTATGTAAATCATAAAATGTAACAAATTATAACATCTTAGATGGAAAATAATTTTGAAAGATATTTTTAAAACATTTCTTGAGTAAAATATCCATTCCTATTTGAAAATGATTTTAAAATAATAAAACCTTTATAAAACCATTTTCATTTAAAATAACGTTGAAAACTTATATAGGAATATTTTAAACCATTTTAAACATATTTTAAATATATTTTCTTGAAAATGTTTTAAAGATCATTTAAAACACTTTTAATTTTTTTAGAAGACACTATTTTGAATGAATGAATATTTATAACCAAATAGATAATAAAATTAAATTGAGAATAAAAAATAATGAAAATAAGTACATTCAAGATAAAACATATCAATGGGAATTATATACACCTTGTAAAAAAATATTGGTGCATAATCTAACATGTGCCTCAAGAAGGAAAATTGAGACAAAATTACCTTACCGATTTGGTAAATTTTGATCTATAAACCCCATGAAATAGAGATAAAAAAATAAATATTTAAATACCCATAATATCCAGGATAATGCTCCCGAAATAAATTCCTAGGAATTATATACACCAAATTTAAGAAATAGGTTGTGAACATGGGTTGTATGCCACAGAAAATAAAAGTTAGACAGAAATCCATTACTACTTGAGTAACTTTAGAATCATGAACCCCATGAAATAAAAATATAAATTAAAACATTTAATATCATTAAATAAATTAAATTAAGGATATAACATGTCTTATTTCATTATATACACCATAAAAAATATGCGAGTGACGAATATGGCATGTATCTCATATAAATAAAAAGTGGTATGGAATTCCCTTACCTTAAGTATTGACATCCTTCGTACACCTTAAAAACTCTTGTATAATAAATATAAACTTATTATAAATCTTATAAATAACCATATTCATATATATAATATCATATACTATTTTTTATGACTTTATATTACCCATTTATTTACAATTCCATTTTAATGTTATGCTTCAGGTAATATCTATTTTGTTTTTCACACATGTATTGATTTTTTATATTATTGGTCATCTTACTTATAGAATTATTAAATTATATCTATAATAATAACCATGGTATAAATATCAGATATTTTACATATATATTTATATATAATAATCTATAAAATATAGAGTTATAAAATAAAATACACCATTCATGGAGACGGTTGGACGTACTTACACATGAACATTGTTTCCATTTTATTTTCATATTAATAGAAAGAACATAATATGATATATTATAATTATATAATCCTTTTTATTTTATATATATCATATATAATCATAAAATTTATCCTTATTACCATCCATGCGAAATATAGATGGAAAACAAATCACATTGCATCGTGGAGATGGTAAGAAATACGTACACACAAGTGACACCATCATTTCCCAAAAGATTAGATGGTAAAAAGATAGATATGTTATTATCCTTAAATAATTATAATTATTTAATGAATATCATAGTTAAAAATTAAACCCACCATCATTCCCACTCATAAAATATGTCGATGGATAATGAATTGTATCACTACGTGGAGATGGTAAACCGTATGTTCAAACGAACGACAATATAATTCCCTTAATGATGAAGTAATATGGAATTTAATGGTGTATATATTTTACATAATCAATATAATTTTATTATTATAATTTATATATATTATTTCTATTATTATACTCTTCCATTTAAAGTGATGATGAAAAATATATTACACCATGACATTGAGATGGTAAGTCATACGTATGCATGCATTGTGATTTTGTTTTTCATTGGATGGATAAAAGTTAGAATATGGTTGTTAAATATTCATAATAACTTCTAATAATATATTTTATATTGTATCTATTGCTTTATAATGTAATAAAATCATTGAGAGAATATAGAATAAGAAATACTCTTGAGAGAGTCAGTAAAAACGATTACATCTTCCTTAGAAAACCTCATTTGGATCTCCTCTTAGGGACACTGGGTTTGATATTTTGAGAATAAAATCACCTATATACAATTTATATGTATGTTTTGAAGGTAAATTTTCAAGGTTTGGTTGAGATATAAGGCTCAATATGGTGTGAATAAGTGAGGGAGGAGGTTCCCTTTTATAATTGTGTTGACAGATTTTTTAGAATTTCCAAATATATTTAATAAATCCAATATGAATAAAAATAACTATAAAAGGGTATGTATTCGAATCTAAGATTAGATAATTTTGTAATACCATCATCTAATAATTTTTATATTTGTTTTGATGTAATTTCAAACTTTATATTCTGTATTCACCGCTAGTTAACCTTTTTTAATTTTAACTATGATAACAAAGTTTTTAATGTTTAGAGAACATATAATAAAAAAATATACTAAAACATAATTAGTGTTAAAAAAAAATTTAATAAAAAAAAATTTAATAAAATATAAAGTGTAAATTAGACAATAAATGGATCATTTATGATATTTTAAAACATATATCATCAAAGTTTCTTTATTTAATGTTTTTATGAGTTTTAAAAAATTTAATAAAATATTACTTTCGTAAAATATAATTAGTGTTAGCTTTAACACAATTCACAATTTATATTTTTAACAATATAATAAAAAAATTATACTATCTAAAAATATATATTAAATCATACCTAACATTTCATATTCATCCAAAAAATTCATGGATTACATTAATTATATAAAAAAATATTTTATAAAAAATTTGGAGTATCATTTATTTGGTATTTTAATTAATTAAAAAATTACTACATCATCTTTGTAGAAGTCTATTAGGTATTTACTTATTTTCTAAAAATTAAAAATATATTACCATGATTAATAAATAAATTTTAGTTTTCAAATGAATATTTATATTATAATTTAACTTCTTTATAACCGAATATTAAAAATGATGTATTTATTAAAAATATGAGTATGACATATTTAATTTTTATTTAAATAAAATAAAATAATTGTATTACTATAATTAAAGTGGTCTAAAAAATATTATAATTTCATCCCAAGGATTATTTTAGTCTAAACCCACTTATACAATAAATTTAAGTCATGTTTTAGGGTAATATTATATTATTTATAAATTTTTTCCATTAATTATCCGATTTACCTTTAATTATGTTAATAAAAAATCACTTAAGTTACTCTTCAAAATGCCCAAAAATAAATTAAAAATATTTACATAATTTGAACCCTATGATTAAAAATATGGAATCCATTTTTCAAAATTCCAAACACATAATTTTCATAAATTAATTTAAAATTAATCTAGTTGATGGGGTGAGAAAACGAGTTTTTAAAGTTAAAACATGCAAAAGATTGAAATATTTTTATAACTAAATTCAATGTAAAATTAATTAAAATTAACTAAATTAAATTAAATGATAAACATTTTATCTAATTATACTTTAAAACTATAAATTATTTTGATGAAAATTTTATTTTCAATTAAAATTTAATATTTTTTATTGTTCATCAAAACCAGAAACTTATCAAAAAAATAAAAAAAACATAAAACGAAGTAAATATTTATATCACACTTTAAAAAAAAGTTTATTTTTTCAAAAAATATATTTATAAGTGCAAAAATTGGATTTAAATGGGTTCTCCATTTAAAGATGATAAAATTACCATTTTGAAAAATATACATTTTTATGCATAAAATTGGGTTTGTTCTTATATTATTCATATAAATTCTCTTGGATGAATATAAAAAATATTTTATTGAATATATATCATATATATTTCATTAATATCATTAAATAATTGTAATTAATATAATTTATTAATACAAATGACTTTGCGAGCATAAAAATAAAACCACTTCCTTTAAAAACAATTGATATATATTTTCATTTATAATTAATTAATACCCAATGAATTCATAATATAAACCATATATTTTCATAAGTTATTTAATATTATTTATAACTACTAATTTAACAGCTAGGTTATATTTTAATAATATACAACTTTTCGGTAAAACTCAGTCTTGTGTGTATTGAAAGCGATCAAAAGACATCCATGTAGTGTGTAACATAAGACAAGCATTATGTTGCGTATACCACAAGATAATATAAGTGATTGGTAATGTGAAATATCAAATTCTTTTTGCATAAAAAAGAATCCAAACATAGTTTTTTTGAATAAAAAAACTATATTTAGTATTGTGTGAAATAGAAAATATCAAAATGATTAAATTAATTCAAAAAAACATCTCCAAAAATCTCAAGGTGTTACATTTACCAATACGAAGTGATGGGATAAAGGAAAATAAATCTATTATACCACTTTTTGACACCCCAAACCGATTTCACTCATAAATTACAAAACATAGTTGGAAACATGACCTCAAGCATGCCTCTTTGTACACTAGAGGATATCAACTAGCGGTGAGGGTGTGCGATTATATGCTGGGGAGACTACAACCTTTTTTTGATTGGATCACAATAATGGTAATAATAAATAATCTATTGGAAACCATATAATGAATAGCAAGATATGATAGAGTGGTGGAAGTAAAAATATACATAATAACAAACAGTAAAGATCCATAATAAGTATCATGTAATGATGATTCCATGTTTATAAAAATGGAAATACTTACATGGAAAGAGGAATATATAAAATAAATGTACAAAAAAGAATAAAAAATTCCAAGAATTATCTCCATAAACATTCTGATTATTGGCTCAGGCATCTGCTTCCAACCCAAAGTGATCAAGGTTTTATAGATGGGTGCTTCCTCTAATCCCAACTTGCATCCATATAGTCAACATTGGTACCAATTGATGCCCCAAATAGGGTGTGAATAAAATTTATTAGGCCACCAAAAATGGTTTCTAATACAAATCCAACAAGTTAATCTAACATGTGACATTGTGCATGTTTAATACAAAAGAAGAGAATAAACAATAATTGTGTTGAGCTCAGGGTTCTCATGGGGAACTTGGATGACCATACCTTCATCGATCTAAGTTAGTTGTATCTAAATATAAAAACCAATCTGTTCATCCTTGGAACCAGTGAACATTGTTAGGAAGTATATGTCATGACCCGTCCTAGGGGGGCCCGTGCTGTGACTCCCCAAACCCACATCCAATAGGCCAGGGGCTAGTGACGAGAACCGGGTAGGTATTTTACTAAAATGGGAGGCATTTTATAGGTATCTGTACACACACACACATATCCAAGACCACAAATTTTGAAATATAAAAAAGAAACACTGAGGAAAAAAATGCATGCATGCAACTAAACCCAACCAATAGAGTACAATGGAAAGTAAAGTGGGGAAATTAAATTGGGCTAGAATACAGTCCCACTAAAATAATGAATCTACAAACTAGAAAGTCTAACCTGTAAGAAAGAGAGAGGTAATTGGACTGCTGATCCTAGACATAGGAACACCTAGTCAAGTGAAGAACTCAGAAATCTTGGTCTGATACTGGTCTTCCCTGGACTCCATAAAATGACTGCTCATCTGCACAAGACATGGTACAAGTGGGTAAAGACTGTGCATGGGTGAGTATAAAAATATTCAGTAGGGGACCTCAAAAAATGCAAGGAAATACACAAAGTAAATGTATAGTCAGATCCACATAGTATATGTATACTGAACATATAACAAGAGAAACACATCCAGATATACCTGAAACCCATACCTATAGTCTAGAGGTAATTCACATGGACCACATTCCCACGCTAGGGATTCCGTTCAAGATTCCACAAAGCACCCATCTGAGATAACTCACTTCACGAGTCTGATAACTCTGATGAAATCCATTTGAGAAGTACTGTTCATCTGTAAAATCAATGAGGGGGATATATAAACTGATAGATCTAAATAGAGAACAGATATACTCATTCTAGGAGGACACCATCCTGATTGGGGAAAGATCATAGTAAACAAATGAGGATCACTTCCAGGGCCTTGACGGATACCATGACTCATCTAGATTCACCTTCTAAGTATAGGATCAATGTCCTGTAGGATTGTTCACGTCGATACTGGACTCTACATATGGTCAATAACGGGTAGAGGATCTAGCTCCAGGCCTCTCGGGGGGATTATGACTATATCCAGAAGGTCATGCTGAAAGGATCATACTTATGTGGATATAAAAAATAATTAACGTTCAAGAGAATGAAAAAAAAGGTCACTAACCCAAACAAAACTTGTCCACAGAATGATGGACAAGAAGATCAAGCCATGTATAGAAAGGTACACGGCATGTAGAATAGGTCACATGCCGTGTCCCCTGACTCTGGGTGCTGCCCGTGTACTATGGCCCGTGTCGAAGGAATGTCATGTAAACAGAGTCATACATAGCGTGCAAGAGTGTGACATTTCATGTTCCATTATCTGGGGAAGTTTCCATGTGTGCTGGCCATGTTCCTGTACACAGCTTCAACTCGTGTGTCAAAAACTATGTACCAAAACATGGAGTGGTCTGCGTATCCAGCCAGGTATGGATGTGTGGTAGATTACATTCCATGTACTCCACCTTGTGTTTGCGTATCTCCCAAGATACTTGTAGAGTTTTTGTAAGGACCCACACTCCATGTGACAATGGTCACATTCTGTGTTAGTGCTTTATGTCGCCCGGAAATCTTGGAAGCACTGGGTGGGGCCCACATGATGTGTTCTCTTAGGAGAACATAATGTTCATCATTGTGTCTAGTGTGGAAACCCAAGCAGCCTCCATGTTTTACCACACAACGTGTTCATCGGAGAACACTCTGTGTTCTTTGAAAAATTCTAGAATGCATATTCTTCATTGCCGCGCCTCGAGTGCTCCTCCGATCTTCAATACGGCCATTCGATTGTTGTGATACTCCTGGTTTGAGGTCGTCCTGACATACCATAGTTATTTATGTTGGTTTCAAGCCTCCGATTGGCCCCAAAAAAAAGTCTTGATCCACCTGCACAAATAATGCTCAAAGAATGATCCTCCTAGATCTGAGCCAATTCGTCGTCCTCCATCACCATCACACCTCCGCTAGGTCATCACGATGCTTGATCTATGGTTTGGGATAGTTGTATTGCGAAATGGATTCACAGTTATCTGTTGTTTGTCGCCCTATGAAGAACGTAAAGAAAGTGAAGAATGATGAGAAAAAATTAAGGGAGAGATTCAATAACCAAATTAAGGAACAAACCTCCACCGTTGTCTATCACGGTGTCAATATTCTCCCATTAGTAGGTTTAATAGGTAAAATAAAATAACTATTCAAATCATCATTAATAAATTCCTAGAATCAAAATCTCAAACAGAAATTAAAAGAAATACCCTCTAGGAAGAATGCACAATCTGTAGATCAACCTATTCATTGGTTGATCCACGTTCTTCATTTAATCGAATAATGGGGAAAAAAATTGAAATAAAAAACCCCTACCTCGATTTAGTTGAAGAACGATCACCGAATTGCGCTCATTGGAAAGTTCCCTTGAATCTGAGGTGCGTCGATCGATTGATTCACCATCGTCTGCCAACATGGTCTCCTCTAATGCTCCAATGGTAGTCATCAAATTCATAGGGTTATGAAGATAAACATATGTATTTTCCATATAAATATATTTATAGAGGAAAATTAGTTTGTTGCATCATTAACATGTTTAAAAATAAAATAAAATTCTGATTTATGTTATTTCCTTTAAAACGTCTAAAAACTTACTTTTACAATCAACCCGTTCTGGTCAATGTTAGGCCCCGTATAAGGTAAAGTTGTTGCTCTAAATGAAATGGTGCATTTGGATTTCTGATCTGAAGTCCCATTTAATACTTATTCCACTTTTCCAGAAAACTGCTCTCACCCACTATTTAAAAGATTAAATTATTCCAAACATTAATTTTGGGCACGCCATGCCTTGGAATTGCATGTCGTCGCAAAGTACGGTCTCATAATAATTCCATATAATATATAAAAATAATACACATAAAATATGAAATATTACATTACCCCCACCTTTGGGATTCTATGTCTCTGAAAAACCAAAACAAATGGATAATCAAGAAGGCGTGGGTATTGCGCATGAATCTGAGCCTCCCACTCCCACGTGCTCTCATAAAGATTCTCGTGCTGCCACTAGACACACACTAAGTGAATAAGTCACCCATAAAGGATCCTCTCTTGTCGATCCTTGATCCACACATGGTACTTTGTGTAGGCCTCTCCACCTTCTATGTCCAGCTCTCCCTAGTCGATGATGTATGATGGGACATGCACATACCTCCTTAGTTGTGACACGTGGAATATATCATGTACCCAATGAAACTACAATAGTAGATCTTGGAAGTTCTCCATTTTTCCAACTCTGTGTAGTATCTGAAAAGTACTGATGAACATTAGAGACAACTAGCTGCCCTGGAAAAATCTCTACCAATCTCATTGAGGTGAGACACGAAGGAATACATGGTCTCCCTCTTCGAACTCCTGAGGTCTCCACCGTCTGTCGACATAAGAATTATGCCAGATCTATGCAATCTTCATCCATTCCTAGATGATCTCCACATTCTCAGTTGTAGATCACACCAGATCTGGACCCATGAGTGCTGACTCTCTAGGGTTAGTCCATCAAAGAAGTGACCAGAAGGGTTTCCCATATGAAGCCTAAAATAGTTCCATACTAACGGTGGAGTGGTATCTATTGTTGTATGCAAAATCCACTAGTAGTAGGTGGTCCTCCCTATCGTGAAAAAAATCTATGATACATGCTTGCAATATATCATCTAGAACCTGAATGGTTCTCTCATTCTGACCATTTGTCTTGGGCTGAAACACTATGCTCAAGCTTAGGTGAGTCCCAAATGCCTCTTGCATTCCATTCCACAACTGGGATGTGAAAGGATCATCATGATTAGAGAATATTGTCTATGAGACTCCCTGAATCCTAACTATCTCTTGCACGTAGATGTGTCCCAAGCTCTCTATGGAACACTTCACCTAGATAGCTAGGAAGTGGGCTTACTTAGAGAGTTAGTCAATGATCACCCAGATGGAATCATGTCCCTTGGATTTCCATGGTAAGTCTATCATGAAGTCCATTGATATTCCATCCCACTTACACTCCAGCACTTCCTAGGGGTGATCTAATCCTGTGGGGACTTGGTGCTTAGCCTTCACCGGTTGGCACGTAAGGCATCGAGAAATGAACTCTGTTACTTCCTTCTTTGTACCTGTCCACCAAAACTGGTGCCGGAGGTCTTGGTAAATTTTTCTACTCTAGGATGTACCACCAAGGTGGATGTATGAAACTCCCTCATAAGATCCTCTCACAGTGCCACTGGAACAACTGCATGCCCTATTAAAAGGACTAAGTTCTCCCCACCTTTCGAATATCCATCAAGAGCATGTCTTGTGGATAACTGAGCATGTAAATTCTCATAGTTTACATCCCTGAGATGTTACTCCCTACCTCTCTATAAGATCAGGTGGGGGGGGGGGGGGGTGAAAATAATCAACTGGAGATAAGCTGCATCATCTCCATCCATGAAGGATAACTGTAGCGAGGCCAACTGCTTCGACGCCTCACTCAGAAGCTGCGAAATCCATCTCCTGTAGAAAGAATTTTCCACAACGTTCCACTTACTATGAGTATATATGATCTCAAAGTCATAATCCTAGAAGAACTCTAACCATCAACTCTGCCTCATATTTAGATCCTTTTGTGAGAAGATGTACTTGAGGCTCTTATGGTCAGAGTTGATGACAATCGTTATCCCATCAGGTAGTTTTGCCACATATTCAATGTAAAGACTACAATAGCCAATTCAAGATCATGGGTCGCATAGTTCTGCTCATGCATACTTAGATAGCATGAACTATAAGAAATCAATGCACGCCTCTGCATCAGGACACAACCAAGCTTGGTCCCTGATGCGTCGCAAAAAACAACGTACTCAACACCCTCTTCTAGAAATCTCAAGATCGGTGTGCACATCAAACTCAAACACAACTATTGGAAATCCTAATGGAACTTTCCATTACATATGAAAGGATTACCCTTTCGGTTCAAGGTTGTCATTGGTGATAATATCCAAGATAAATCAGGGATAAATCTCTGATAGTATCCTACCAACCCAAGGAAGCTCCGTACCTCTGTCACACTCCGAGGTAGATCCCAGGCTAACACCACCTCAACCTTTCCTGGTTCCACTACTACTCCATCTACTGAGATAACACGTCCCAAAAAGTAGACCTCTCATATCCAAAACTTCCACTTCAAGAGATTTGTATAAAGATAGTTCTCTCAGAGTATGTTTAGAACTATTTGTAGGTGTCTCACATGATCCTATAATGAAGCTGAGTACACCAGGATGTCATCGATGAAGAATACTATGAACTGGGTTAAGTACAACTAGAATATCTAGTTCATAAGTCCCATGAACACTGTGGGGGAATTCGTCATGCTTAAAGGCATCACCATGTACTCATAGTGACCGTAGTGACATCTGAAAGCCGTCTTTGGTATATCCTCATCCTGTACTCATAACCAGTGGAAACTTGATTGAATTTCAACCTTCAAGAACCATTTTCCCCTCTTAGCTAACTAAAGAGGTCATCAATACTTGAAATTAGATAGTTGTTCTTCACTATTGCTTGATTCAGGCACCGATAATCCATGCACAACCTTAAAATCCCATCCACCTTCTTAGAAAATAGAACTGGGGCCACCTAGGGTGAAACACTGGGTCTTACAAATACCTTACTCTGCAAATCCTCCAACTACACCCTCAGCCTGCAAAGTTCTAGGGGGGGATCTAATAAACTGATGAGGATATCAGCACTTTCCTGAGGTACAAGTCGATGGAGAAGTTTATCTATCGGTGGTGAGGTAATCCTGGAAGATCTTCTGGAAAGACATACTCCACCACTACTACTTGGAACTAAATGCTCACAACATCTGATTCTATGAGGGTAAGTCTAGCCAAATCATGGGTGATCGGATGCACCCTCATATGCATGAGACCATTATGTGCTTCCTAGGTTTCCTTTTCACCAACAAAGGAAAACCACTTTCCATCGCCGTGGACACACTGCACTCTTCTCCTAAAGCAGTCAATCTGGGCATGGACAGATGATAACCAATCCATACCGAGAATGAGTCCATAAGGCCTCGAAACTACCACCAAGAGGTTCTAAAAGAAACTCTCTCCTCCAAGGGAAAGATCATACTGTCGGAAAAGATGTGTGATCATCGATTCTCCTCCAGTAGGTGTCTCCAAGCATAAAGGTCGAGTCAAAAACTCTACCATAATCTTAATGTTTTGCACAAGACATGTGGAAAGAAAGGAATGACTGGAAAATGTGTCTATAAGTACAACAACTAAGGTAGAAAATACATAAATTGTACCTTGGATCATCCATGGAGTCCCTGGGTTGTATGCCTCAATCGCATGTAGCTGTCCCTGCCTCTGTCCCCAATTCCCTGAGCCTGGTGCGGACCTCCTAAGATGGTGGTGGAAGTGGATCAAAGCTTCTTCCACGACCTATAGTTCTCCCTACTTCTCTCCCATGTCTGCTTCCTGGAGGGTCCACCTGATCAAGTGTTTGCCTCTACCTCAGTGGTCCATCCACCACCTCCCTATTATAAACTCGATGGGTTGGACAGTCTCTAGAGAGATTTACTCTACCGTCACACGAGTAGAATCACCTCTCCCTAGGCTGACTGGATCCAGCCTGAGATCCTTGGACCACAAATTCTCTATCTCGGGTCCTCCTGTGATGTCTCCCATGTCTCAATCCCTGTGTTTGACATTAGCTCCCTACTATCATGGTATCTGCACCTGTCTGCCTGCTGCTGACTTCCACTGGCTATCTCTTCTCATCCAAGAAGCTATCGACCACCAAATATTTGTCAAGAACTCCTGCATAAGTCGAGATGAAAAGAGTCATGACACTAGACTAGATGTCCAATTGTAGACCTCTGTTGAAGCTCCAAGCTCTAAATTACCAATCCCTGACCATATCCATTAAGTACCAGGTGAGGTTGGTGAACCTTGATGAATAGTTAATCACCGTTAAACTGCCCTACTAGAGATGAAGGATCTCCTAAATATGCACTTCTCTCAGCGCAACCGGAGAGAACTCCTCCCCAAAGAGCCGATCGAACTCCATCCATGAAAGAGTCTCCTCGTCATGAGTTTGGTTAGTCAAAATCCACCATCATCCTACCGAACCTTGAAGAAGGATATATCATAGGATAACCATCTAGTCCACCAGGGTCCTAACTAGATGGAAAACTCGGGTCACCACCTCAAGCCAATCCTCACCCACCCGAGGGTCGGGCTCACCTCAGAACCTGAGGGGTATCTATCACTGAAACTCATGGAGTGCGCTCAACCTTTTCTCCTTATCTCTCACTACAATAGGTAACATGTGTTGCACCATTAGTGATGGAATAGATGGTAAACCACCTTAAGGTAATGCCCAGGGAACTGGTCCCTATATCGAACACTCGTCACTGAGAGGCCATCCTTATGACAGAGTCACTGAATCCTAGTGGGTATGCATTGCAGAGGCATTCTGTAATGAAACAAGTTATACCATGGTCAGAGAGTATATTTGGATAGCTGACATAAAGGACATGGAAAATGAATCTGCTCCCTATATGATGCATGTAACAATATTTTATTTCCCTAAAACCAGTGTTTTCATGTACTGAGTCAAAAATTAGGTTATCAATGCCCTGGTGTATGGATACATCGGCCGCCCACACCAACACTAGAGTCCCTGGCTTGAAATCCAAACTCGAAACACTTGACATTGTTTCCCCAAAACAATCTCATAGACTCTAGGTCCTAAGGTAGAACCAACCACCTCTGATACCACTCTGTCATGACCCATCCTTGTGGGGCATGTTCTGCGACTCCACAAGCCTGCCTCCAATAGGCCAGGAGTTGGTGACTAGCACTGGGTATGCATTTTACTAACATGGGAGGCATTTCCTAGGAAACTGTACACACACACACACACACACACATCTCCAAGCCCAATAATTATAAAATTTAAAAAGAAACACTAACTAACAAAATGAATGTATAAAACTAAACCCAACCAAAAAAGTACAATGGAAAGTAAATTTCAGAAATTAAATTCGTCCAGAATATAAGCTCCCAAAAATAAAGAGTCTACAGACATCAAAGTACAAAATGTAATAAATAAAGAGCTACTAGGACTTTGGCTCGTAGCCATAGGAACACATTGTCCTACAAGGATCTTAGAAAGCTCGGTTCGGTCTTAGTCTGCCCTAGATTATGTCAAAAGGATGCTCGTCTGCACAAGACACAATATATGTGGGAAAATCCCATGCAGGCATGAGTATAACAATACTCAGTAGGGAAGCCCAAAAACCACAAAGCAATAGTCAAAGTAAATGAATAGTCATCTCCACACAGTATACATCTATTGAATATATAACAAGAGAAACACATCCAGATATACTCGAAACCCAGACCCGTAGTCTAGAGGTAAGTCACAGCGACCACATATCCATGTTAGGGATTTAGTTCGAAGATTACAATAATCACTCATCTTGGATAACTCACTCGATGAGTCTGATAGATCTAATGAAATCCATCTGATAAGTATTATTCATTGGGAAAATACATGAGAGGGATAGATGCATTGATAGATCTAAAGAGAAAACAGATACAATCGTTCTGGGAGCACACACTCTTAAGTGGGGAAAGATCATGATAAATGGATGAGGATAACTTCTAGGGACTTGGTGTATATAATGAATCATAAAGATTCACCTACTAAGTAAAGGATCAAAATCCCGTAGGATTGGTCACATCGATACCTGACTCTACCTAGGGTCAAGAATGGGAAGAGGATCTCTCTCCAGGCCTGTCAGCGGGATTTTGACTATATCCTGAAATTCCTACTGAATTGATCATACTCCTGTGGATGGAAACGATACCTAACATTTAGGAGAACGAGAAAAAATGGGCACTAACCCAAAAAGAACTTGTACAAATAAAAATGGACAGGAAGATCAATCCATGTACAAAAATGTACACAACGTGTGGAAGGGGTCACACACCATGTCCCCTGACTCTATGTACTGCCTGTGTACAATGGCCCTTGTTGAAGTCATGTTGTGTAGAAGGATGCATACACGACGTGTAAGAGTGTAACATGCCATGTTCCATTATCCAGGTAAGAATCCATGTATCATGACCATGTGCCTGTACACTGTTTCAACCTGAGTGTCCCAAACCATGTACCGGTACACAAGGTGGTTCGCGTATCCAGCCAAGCCTGGCTGTGTGGCAGACTGCATGTCGTGTACTCCAGCATGTGTCCACGTATCTCCTAAGATACACACTGAGTCCGCGTAAGGACCCACATGCCATGTTAGTGCTCTATGTCACCCAGAACTCTAGTCATTGATGGGTGGGGCCCACAAATTATGTCCTCCTGAGAGTGCAACGTGTTCATCATCGTGTGAAGTGTGGAAATCATAGTTATCACCATGATAGTCCCACATGACGTGTTCATCAGAGAACACATCATGTTCTTCGGAAAATTCCAGAAATCTTGTTCTTCGTCGCTGTGACATTGGTACTCTTTTGATCTTTGATTCGGCCATCATATCATCGTGATACTCCAGGTTTGAGATCGTCTTGACATCCCATAGCCATTTCTGTTGGTTTTGAGCCTCCGATCAGCCCCAAAAAATGAGTCCCGATCCAACCGCATGAAGAATGATCGAAGAATTATCCTCCTCAATCTGAGCCGATTCATCACCCATCATCATCATCACACCTCTACTAGGTCATCAAGATTCTCAATCTCCAGTTTGGGATTATTGTGTTTCAAAACGGATTCACAACGATTTGTTGTTTGTCGCCCTATGAAGAATGCGAAGAACACGTGGAAAAAAGGATGGGAGAGATTCAATAAAATAATTGAGGAATGAACCTCTGTCATTGTTTCCCATAGTGTTGATCTGTCCCCATTAGTAGGTTTAATAGGTAGAATAAAAAATAATTCTAATAATCATGAATAAATTCCCAAAAATCAAAATCCCTAAAAGAAATGAAAATAAACACCCTCCCCTAAGAACGCACGATCCACAGATCAACCTATTCATGGGTTGATCCACACTCATAATTTAATTTAAGAGTGGGGGAAAAATTGATATTAAAAATACACTTCCTTGATTAGATTGAAGAATGATCATTGTTTCATGCACATTGGCAAGGTCCCCCAAATCGGAGGTGCGTTGATCAATCGATCCATCGTCATCTGCCAACGTGGTCTCCTCCAATGCTCCAATGGAAGTTTTCAAACTCATAGGGTTATGTGGCTAACCCTATGGATTTTACATAAGAATATATTTATAGATGAAAATTAGGTTGTTGCTTATTTAAAGGTTTAGAAATAAAATAAATTATTAATTTATGTTATTTCCATTAAAATAGCTAAAAAATAAATTTTATAGTCAACCCACACTGGTCGATGTTAGGCCCCACCTAAGGTAATTCCACTTCTCTGAATGCAATGGTTCCCTTGGATTTATGATCCAGATACCAGTTGAAACGTTATTCCACTTTTTTAGGAAAACCACTCACATATACTATTTAAAAGTTTAAATTATTTCAAACATTTATTCTGGGCACCCTGGGCCTCAGAATCACACGCTCTCACAAATCCTGGTTTCATAATAATTCCATATAATATTTAAAAATAATATAGAGAAAATACGAGACATTATAGTATATGTAATATGATTAGGTAGGATCCCAGAAGAAACTAAGGCATCCTTGAACTTAAGAGATCGAGCCAACTCATAGTAACAACTATGCATCTTGACTATAGGGGTTTTAGTGTAATCTAAGGGATGATCCATTGTAATTACATTATAAATGTTTCTAAAAAGGTCCAAGGAAGAAGTCCAAGGTAAATATGGGATAGACTTGATTTGGAGCCTAAGGAGATAATATATAGCATCTTGTGTCTAAGGATATCAAGCCTAATTCAATTAGATAATATTTGCATTATATTTTTTTAGAGATAAAGGTGAATCATTAGTGATACACTAAGTAATTAACTAATATAATACATTGACAGAACCCAAGTGTGGAATCTCACTTTACAGTCAAATCAATGAATTATCTGATATCCTTAGAGTTTACCCTGGGCATTCTGGGTTGTGAATCCATTTCTTAATCAAGGAAGTCCATTCCTTCAAAGTTCTCCAAGTATATAAATAGTATGAACATTACTTTTAATAATTAAACATAGTCTATGATAAACATAAAGGAAAATTTACAATTCTTCATTACCCATTTCATTATTCAAATCACTTACAAGTGGTAGAAGGTCTATGTGGGTATACATGCCATATTTTATTTCAATTAAAGCATTTTCGTCAATCTTTTAAAAATGAAAACCCAAACACACCCATGTTTGTTTTGTTATTAACAAAGAATAATTTTAAAATTCATATAAATGAACCCTCTCTAAGGAGAGGTTCATGTTGATCCCACAAACCTCTGACAATGACAATAAGTATAATTAATCATTTATGTTATGGTTTAGGCATTTAATTTAATGAGTTACAAATTTTAGAGGAATTGAGTTCAAATTATGGAATGCGTAAAAATAGAACATTTATCTTTTAAATAAATAATAAAAAAATTAAATTCAAGGATTCCTTAGTTTGGTAATAATTATTCTTCAATTATGGAATGAGTTCAAATTATCTAAAATAATATAACCAAGGGACCTCAATTCCTTAATACTGAAATTAAATTTATAAAATCTATTATATAAACTATAGTTGTAAAAAATATAAAAAACAATGTATAGTTGGATCTAATCTTAATTTATCATAAAATATATGATAATTTTATCCCCAAATACTACCACAAAAAATATCTAAATATAAATGAAAAAATTTATCCTTCAAATCCATAATGACTATAGGTGCATTTGTAACTCTAAAAGTCATGACCAAAAAATCATAATGGTTATATAGACTTCAGAATACAATTTTTAGAAAATTTTATTCCTTCATCATTAAATAATGATAACCTAGATGAAAGAAAATATTAGAAAACTAATGAGTTCCCCTCAATTGGATAAATAAATAAATAATTAGGTGCAATGTGTATTTTCTATTAACTAGCACATGGTATAGTTTATAATAATCATTACACAACCTCAAGATACCATATACCTTTTGAGTAAACAAAACTAGCATTGCCCAAGTGAAAAATTTGGGATGAATGATCCCTTTTGATCAAGTTCACCCAATTAAACATTCAAATCTCAGAATTCATTATGGGTCATATGATAAAAATCATATAAAATATGTCTTATTCCATGAACAATGTTAACAGAAAACTCAATTCCTCTCCTTAGTGGTAAACCAAAGAATTCTTCTGGGAAAACATATATATACTAATCCACTACCTAATGAAGTAAAGGATTATTTTTCCCTTCCATAGACCCAAGAAATAAAACCAATAATTTTAATTTATAGGACCCTATTTAGATTCACATCATCCCTTTCTATCTCATATAATCATCCCACCCTCCCCTGAAAGTGGGGATATTTCCATTTTTTATAAAAATGAATCTCGTCATCTATAGAAGTGGTTATGATATTTGAATTTAATCATACAATCTATCAGAATGTTTAATTCACACATTTCTATATTAATAACCAAAAAATCCCCATTACTTTTTATGATTTCAATAATAGTTGAGCTATATGATCACTTAAATACTTGCTATGTTTTATCACTAAATAGAGTACTTATTCTCATTGAATATATAATAAACTCCATTTTATATCCCAATTTATGAAATAATCACCCATAAATGATATAATTCCATGATCCAGTATCAAAAAGTATATAAATAATCATAGAATCTATAAAAATGGCACTAAACACTGTATATAGTCCTACATCAGCCTCATCCTCCACTAATTCATACCCAAAATAACATACGGATTCTTTGGTGAGTAAATTTTATTTTTCAATCCTCTAACATGGTTGTTGGTTTGAAACTACTAAATTATTATAAAAATTATAAACCCTCTTTATATTTCCCACCTTATCATACTTGAAACATGTGCATGGAGGGTGATATATTAAAAATTTTAATTTACCATTTCCAGACACGGAATGTACACCTGAAAACTCTTTCCCTCGATAACCTTAGATGATATCTCAACTATATTCTATTTTAACTTAATACTTTTCCACTTATACCCGCTGTTTTAATTTTTTCTCCCCCCTGTTTAGGGAAGAAATGTACTCACCTTATGCATATATACAATATTTCCCTCTACTAAATGTATTGTAATAACAACCTCTATATATATAAGTTACTTCAAAAAAATAAAACTCAATTATATCATTAGTCATAAAAACATCTAAAATCTATATGAATTAATATTTTAATTCATTATATGCTTTAGAACATATTTCAAAAGCTTAACACAACTTGATACAGACACCATAATTGACATGTTAACTTACTCAAAATTTAAGAAATCCAACCAATTTAAAATCCTTAATGAATTATTAATCATCCAATATTATCTAAAAATTATTCTTTTAAGGATATTTATCTTGACCTACTTCCTCGATCAAGTCCCTCCACTTCCTAGTTGTTCCCTCCAAAATATATAATCCAAAAAAACCTATGAAGTCACAGGTATTCATAAAAAAAATAAAAAACATGGGTTTATCGTTTCTAAACACATCTTGGTTTACACCATCCATAATCACCATTGAATAATAGTAGGTTTTAGTTTTTGAACATTAAGGCCTGATTCATGTATAGTGACAAACCTTATTTAAAATAACTATTAATCAACTTGATATTCACTACTAAAATCACTAATTAAGGGTGTAGAAGATCATTCTACACCAATCCCATTATAAGAAAAACATAATTTTCCATGATTTTTTATGTCATCCATTTTTATAAATGTAACCAATGCATCTAACCATGTTTAAAAAATAATGAAATTTGATGGTGATAAATTATCCATTATTATAAATGTGACTAAGTAGTTATTTTTTTATAAATGTAGATAATTAGCAGCATTTTCAAAAAATAAATAAGGCTAATTTGGTGTATTTATAGAAATGAAGGAAATTAAAAAAGATTATAACTTTGGTTAATTACTCCCAAATAATTTTCCATTATTTTTGAAAAATCATATACTAGTTTTATTAAATAAGGATTATATATATATATATATATATATATATATATAATCAAATAGCCATCCCCACACTACCCATCAAACGTGGTGACCCAGACCAATACCCTTCCCCAACCTGTGCTAGATAACACATCCAACTAGCCCAAAATTTGATTTAATGACCCACCCCCATTGCATACCCCTCAAAATATGGAAATAAAGAAGAGTGTAACCCCAACACTAACTTCTAATAGGTTAGGGGTTGGTGAATATCACTGAGGGTAGGAAGAATTACCCAAATAATTCATGGAACGCATATTGGAAACCACCAATCAACTCCATAATATAAAGTAATAATGAATATTCTGGAATTCATGTAAATTTATTACAAAAGCAAAGCCCCCAAAAATGAAATACAAAAAGAAAACTCATATGACAATGACTCATATAGTATCTTGAAGACTTGAAAAAGTAATTTCCAAATCATTCACCATATCAATTTAGGAAATCAATATATATATATATATATATAATGTTATATGGGTGAGGAAACATGTATAATATGTATGATATTCTTCATTTTATATTGTGCAATTTAGAATAATAATATTAATGCTTTAGTGAATAAATAGTAGAATCATTCGACATATATAACTATCCATCTATCACCCAACCGTAGAAAGGATCAGCAACCTAATATCACATCTGTTGATAATAAAATAATATCTAAAGAATGTAACAATAATAAACCCCAAAATCACTTCCTTAGTGGTTTATCGCTCTAATGCCCCAATGGAAAATTTCCTGGTGTTTTCATTCATTCCATATCAATATAACACCATTTTCTCATTTCTTTATACAACATCATAACTGCAAATATGTATCCCCATCCATATACCACATCACTACATCAAATCCACAATCCATATCTCAACATCCACACACATCCCACATCATTATCATGGTTAGATATTGTGAACATGAAATACATCAATCTCATACCCTACTCCTACCCTGTACGGACCCCACTATGTATCACATCCTCTATCACTTCATCTTTACACTATATGGTTTTCACTCTAACCACCAAGCATCACAATCCATGAATCATAACCTTAATACATTAAAATAAATATTAGTCCTAGAAAAAACAGTTAATAGAAAACAAGTACACTACAAAATATCCACAATAATGAATGGTAAAAAATATATACCAACAATGGGAATTAACAAAAATATCATTTGATTAACCTATTCTTCTCTTAAAATTTCTTTAATTTGGAAATTATATTTTTTATGTTAATTAATATTATCCACCTAAGGAAAAATTGAGAATACTAGTTAAATAATTATAAATAAATAAAATAATAATAACTATTGAATCCCCCACCTCCCTTGAAGACACAACAATTTTTGTGCAAGAGAAAGGATGAGATGATCACAGATCAAAGAACATATGATGTAACCCAAAATAACCTAGAGAATAGAAAACTCAATTAAAATGAAGACCAAGACCCATAAAACCAAATCCAAACTACTATTATATAATCTCTAAGAATAAGAGAAGGTAGGGAACTGAGTAGAAGATAAGAGGAACCCATTATGAATCATAAAGTGGTTGATCCCTTGAATTCAATGTCCAAATCCAATTGAATAGTGCTAAACGGTCTCCAAGAACACACCTATGGTTTCCTAGGGTTTTATAAATGAATGATGTAATCTAAAATATTTCCAATGGGATTCCAAATTGATATTGAAATTTCCAATTTAAGTAATCAGGGTGTGATAGGTCCTGGTCAAGCCGTAATGTGGAAAAACAGAATGAACCTATAAAAATCATGTTGTGGACTCCTATATCTACCATAAAATCTCATGATCAAAACTTATTTAACCCCAAGCATTCAATGAATGCCAATAAATAACCACAGTGGTCTTTCCATAGTACATAATCCTTCAAAAATTATGATTTAGCCGCAAACCAAGTAATGGTGACATAATATAAACATGACACAATTATAGTCAAATGGGAATAAGCACAAAATCAAAAATTTAGGGATTCATGTTATGGAATTAGTGACAATAAAAAAATCACCCGACATAGAAGATTAAATGAATTTCCTAATAAAATTAATTATATGAGTTAAGATCCTCACACTATCAAGGAATAATAATTATGGCTGAACACAAAATCCCTTATACCCTTATATATCATAATTATACTTACATGTAAAAAGAATATATAAAGGTTACAAATGTAATAACCCATAGGCTTCAGGTCATAACCCTTACTTAATAATTATTAGGGATCCATCATTCCCACACCAACACACCTCTCACTATAACTAGGATTCCAAATTGAGCTAACAAGGAACCAAATTCTCATAGCTCATACCCATGTTGCAATACAAGATCTATTCCATGACTCAACCATCATGGAATGGCACAAAAAGTTATAGAACTACTCTCTCACACAACCAACTCTTAAAAAAATAACACTTGTATCCCCACTACAACACTTCTCTTATAGCTAAAACCAACAATATAGAAACACATCCCTTCCTCAAATGTTATCTCACTACCATCAAAACCTAAAAGAAACAAACGGCCCAAGAATGTTTGGTTCAATATATTAGATGTCTCTCAAATAATTTCCTACCAAAAAAATCAAAATGAAAACAAGATATGAAATAATAACTATTAAGAACAAAAAAAATATCATCAGATACCTCTTAATTAGAAATAATGTCATCACTAAATAATAATACATCATAGTAAATAAAAAATATCAATAAAAGTATCACTAAACTATCATCTCAACATCAAGGAAAAATAGTGTTAGAAAAACATAAGGTACTGTGTGTGATTCTAAAACTCACACTCCCATATTTATTCCACCAAGCAATCATCAATCCTCAAAACATAATACAAGGGAATTATGTGCCTATGTGACACCTTCTCTTATAAATCATGATTCTCAAATGACCATCTGATGATTTTTTCCATCCCTACATCCAACTCTTCCCAATAAATGATATGGGATTCATAATGAAGATATCAATGAGGCTAAAATATATAGAAAACATTATGAATCATGTATGACTATGGGAGAATCACTAACTAATACACCACCTCACTGACGTGTTCCCACACCTTAAAACCAAACACATCAATACCCAATTGATACCATTCTAACCATATAAAGGGAAACACAATACATGAATCACTCTTTAATCATTATTTTCACATAATTTAGAGTATCCAACATATACATCATCACTAAAATTAAAAAAACCAATTAAATATTTCATTTACAACATTAAATGATTAGAATTTAATGGGAGGTGATTAAAAAAAGTAATTTATAGGAAATAAGGTCTCTGTGTAGCATCCAAAACAATCAAGGGTCAATAACACATATCAATAACATGAATTAACATAAATCTCATGTGATTAATCTCTTTCCCCAATCAATTTAGTTAATACAATTATTAATTTTCTTAAGTTAATTTATACTATACACAAAATGAAAAATAGTGCATGATAGTTCCAAAATAACACATAAATATAATATGTGAAGTCTCAAATCACTTACCTCCAATGAATATTCAATATTCACTATGAAAGAGAAGGGGGAGGAGATCACAGATCCAAGAACATGCCATTAAAACCTCAATAAACTATATCACAATAACCTCTGTAAAAACCATGGCCCAAATTTAGAAAAACTAAAGTTTAACTACTAACATGGTTTCTCATAAATGAAATAATGCGAAGGAAACATGAATAAGATAAGAGGATTACACATTGAAGAAAAATGTGGTTGATATCTTGATGTTGAGAGAAAAATATAGCTGAATAGAACTGAGAGGTCTCTAACGACACACCTCTACTCATATAGGTTTCGAGATAAGAATAATAAAATATAGAATAATTCTAATGGAATTCCAAATTAATATTGATTTTGGAAATTTAATAAATCATGACATGAAAGGTAAAGGTCACACCATAATGGGGATAAATCAAATGCACCTATGAAAATCATTATGTGATATCCTTTATCTTCCACTAAATATCATAGAAAAAACTACCATAACCTAACATATTTAGTAAAGGGAATAACATAAACATGTTAGATGCACCATAATAATGATCCTCCAAAAAACACAGTGAAACCATGAACCAAGAAACCATGTAATAATGATCCATAGTGAAATTATAATCAGAATTTTAGAATGATGAAATAAACCATTATGGGATTCCGACCATTGGTATTCTAACCACGCCATAATTTCCACCCATATAAGATTAAACCAACACCCAAAACCCTTCACATCATAATATAAGTCCCTCACATTAAATGATAATAATATATAATGGTGTTTTCAAAACCTCACATACTCTTACATATCATATTTACAATTTTAAGGGAAATTCATATGTAAAGTTTACCAATAACATAACCCCAACTCATTAGTTTCAAACCCTTATATAAAAATGACCCAGGAACCACCATGCCACAACCAATATTCCTCATGCCACAACCATACTTCAAACTCAAGATAGTGTTATACCAAACTATCATGAATAACACCTCATTCCACAATATAAGAGCCATTCTACAACTTATCCCTTAATACATGACACACTAGGATCATAAATACTCTATCTCCAAACCAATTCATTATGGAGAAAAATCCGTGGACACATTGTGATGCTTATCATCCAACTAAAATATCATCTCTTGCAACACCTCCTTTCTCCAACACTCTCCTATTAACTTCAACACCCAAAAGAAACAATGTAACAGTCTTATAAGGACTATTTCATTACAATAAATTGGAAGCTTGTATCCCAACCTCACAAATGTATGACACATGTATCCATAAACTCCTTTCCCCCATGTAATGTTTTTAATTAATTATGTCTGGTGATATTATGTCCATAAATCATCCCGATAATGGATGATGTAAAAGACCAATTACCCTCAATGGATGCTCTATTATATATAGTATGTATACACACATATATACATAGAAATAGAAAAAATAGATGTGTGTGTGTGCTCTATTTATATATTTTAAACTATATATATATATATATATATTTAATATATGTAATTGTTAATATTATATAATATTATTTATATTTATTTATTTATATAAATATAAAATTATTATATATATATCTTATTTATTTATATTTATATGTACATGTGTGTGTGTATTTTAGTCATATATATACCTGTATATATATATATATATATATGAATACATACATACATACATACATACATATATATGAATGTTTTTATTTTTATGTAATGACCCAAAAATTTTATCAATGAAATTCCCTTATTTTAATTATTTCATATAGTATAATAATATAAAATCAAATTGAAAAGATAATAAAAACTTTATAAATGAATAATTAATGAAATAAGCGGTATTTCTATAAGTTAATGAACATATATAGAAGGAATAATAACTTTCCCTTTGGAAAAGTAATGTGACCCTTAAGAATAGTAAACTTACCAATAGAATAGTAACCTCTTATATTGAAGTATAAATAAAATTTATCCATCTTATAAATGAAAATATGATATAATTATATCATAATATAAGTAAAAAATGTTTTAGAAATTATTAATTATCTGTTAATATTTTTATAAAACATAAGTATTTATTTTCAATTTTTATAATTAATAAAATGTTTTAAAATAAATTTTTTTTCCAAAAAATATATTCATAGATTAATGTTTTGTTATCCTATGATTATAATACAATTTTATGAGACCTTAATTAACTTTTCAAAGTGTTACAAAATCAGTTATAATTTTAAAATTTGTATTTTCCATATAAATGAGGATTTCAATTAAAAATTAAATTACTCATATTTAGAAAATTATATTAAAAAAGGGAGTTTATTTTAGAATTATACACATAAAAAAATGGTTTGGTTGATTTTTTGGGATTTTTTTTAAATACTAGATTTTTTCGTGAAGAGTAAAATATGCTAATTTTCAATAAAATATAAATACATGAATTATGGATTAATAGATGTGTATGGATGATTTAAGCCCAAAATTTATAACTATACTTAATTATTTTAAATTTTTTTTGTGATATTTTTCAGAATATTCATAGTCTTGGGGAAAAATAATAAACAAATGAATAAAATAATGAGAAAACACCCCTCCATCCATCCAAAATCAAATTTTTATTAATAACAATCAAATAGAAAATAAGAGAAAGAGATCAGATGGGAGAGAAGGATGGGAACCAAACCTATGGGGGTATAAAATAATGGAGACCCAGAGCATCTCTTATAATCAGATTCGCTCCCTCGGGCATTAATGGATGTGTTTTGGGGAAAATATTTAACCCTGATTCCGCCATGGAGGTGAGATAGTCTACCACATTGTTCCCCTCTCTCCACATGTGAGACACCTGTATATTGTTGTTAAGAAGTTTTTTTTCACTTTTGGACAATATTTGATTTGGACTAGTGGGAACATGCCTACCAAGCATAACATCATGGAGGATCAAAGTATCAGTCTCCACTTGGGATATCTCTAGGTTCTTTTGATTGCAAAGAGATAAACCATTAAACATAACTTTATCCTAAGCCTGAAGAGGGTAACCGTTTCTATACATCTCAGTGAAGGAATGAATTAATTCCTCCTAAGTGTCCCACACCACTCCCCCACCTTTCATTCTACCCAGGATGCAAGACCCATCCGTGTTAAGCTTATATCCATCTTTCGGGGGGTACCAGCAGACCCATTGACCTACTAGATTGTTGCTCGAGACCTGGGATAGCATGGATTGTATCTTGAGTAGGTTACACAAAGAAGCATATCGACTATCTTTGAATAATATGGACATGTTAATCAACACGTTCTTTATATACACCATGATAATCCTTGGAGTTTGATTGGTACCCTCATACCTGGCTTGGTTTATAGCCTTCCATAGGCATCGGTAGACACTGCTAAAGATGATAGACCTCGCTGCCCAATAGATACCCTCCTCTGGAGTCCCTAGAAACCACCTATATAGGAAGGAATCCCCATTGTGGGCATGAATCATGGACATATTGAGGCCACCAAAGAATGAACAGACCGCCTGATCCCACTCACCTTCAAAAAATAGGTTGAATGTGCTTTCCTCCTATGTAAGTCTACATTAGTGACAACGAGAGGCCATGTTGATCCTCACATTCTTGATGTTGTTGTCTATTTCCACCGCCTTTATCCTTATTATCTAGGTTAGAAAATTATACATAGAAGGAATTCTGGTGCACCAAAATGTATCATTCATATTTCCTTGATGATCCTACTCATACTGAAGCACCCAAAAATCCATGGTAGTAAAGGCCCCTGATGATGAAGGAGTGAAAATAAATTTTTCAGGCTCAGATAACTATTGAGTCGAATATGGCTAGCTTCTCCTCATTAAAAATTTCCTAATATAATGAATGATACATACTTGCTTCACTAAAGGTGATCAAAGGGGTAGGATATCTAGGGGAACCGATAATAGAACCTTCCCAATTTTGAGTCCAGAACAAGATTTTACCTTCCCCCACAATCCAACGTGAATGTTGATGGAGTGTAGGGATGAGTTGATGAATCCTAGCATAGAAAAGAGAGGTTTGGCCTCCGCCACCTCTTCTCCTCACACCTTTGAAGATTTGACCCTTATCCAAATTATTCTCAAATATCTTACCAATCCCCTTCTCTCATGTCTATTATCCATTGGTATCATTAAAATACTAAAATAATTTCCTTAAGGAGGTTCTCAAAAAGAAGGATTCATGAGGTAAAATCCTCTTACTTTTATTTTAATTTATTTTCAAGTTATTTTATTTTCTTATTTTCTTCTCACCTCCCTTTATCCAAATGGTATGACGACTCCAATGCATTAAAAATCCTGGAATTTTATTACACTAATGGAATAATCCATCATAAATCCTTTTCTCACCTCCCTATTATTCTAAAAAGGGAAATGTCATCTGTGAGGTGTTGTTTTATCACCTTCAAGGATGAAAAGTTTTAATTTCCTTCACCACATTCAACGCTGGTCATAAAATATTCAAATAGTTAAAAATAATGAAAATTTAGGCTATAAATTTTTTTATTCTCTATAACTAACATATATACGTAATATTAAATGATAACACAAAATGATTTCATTTTAATAAAAAACACAATAATTTAACCTAAACGTTTATCATTATTTTTTATCTAATGATTAATTATCATACCACATATCCAAATGATTTATAAAATAATTTGAAACATTGGAAGATAATTAATAAAACATAATTTCAATTTTTTATAATTACCCCCACTTTACACGATCTTCTGTTCATGTATACAAGTGAACCGATCATGAATACCAAGAAAACGAACACTCCCAAGAAATTAAATTGAATCTCATAACCCATTAAAAAGTAAATAAATGAACTTAATAAAGTTATACTAAATAAAATAAATGTAGAAAAGGTTCTGAACTAATTAATCAATGGATTTAATTTTATTATCCATTAAATTAGGATCATGTGCAGAACTGTTTCAGATATAAGGTAAGGGATTCTACCTAAACCTCCATCATTTCTTCTGGGTTAATCTTTCTCTCTCTTTACCCCAATGTACTGATTATTTTATTTTTATGTACTGTTTAGAAATTCTATGAATATTTTCCAAACTCATGTATCTATATCATATCATCCTTCTTTTATGGGGAAACACAAAATTTAAAAAGGCATCCTTCTCAATTATCCATTATAAATAAGATCGTTGCAAGGGATATTCCCAATTTCTTACATATTTTCTTGTGCACTTCATAATCTATTTTAAGTCACTATTATGTTTCTAAAATTACCCATTTAATCATGAAAAACTATCTTAGTTCATTTATGGTTTTATGAAAACAAATATGTCTTTTCTTCTCTAAATTATCTTTAATATTTTACTTAAATAGCACTAAAATTTTTAATTTCTAAAGTTTATTAAACATTCCTTTTACATTTTTCTACTTAAATTTGACATCACTTATCATGGTCCATTCCTATTTTATCTTATGACTGGTCATATATGTTTCTGATCCATTATTTCATGAAATTTTTTTACGATATGATCATTTCCTTTTCCTTATGACATGATTATGATACTCATTTCATTCCATGGGTAACCCTTATGTTTATTTTTCATCTAGAACACATATTCATGAACATGTTAGGATGGCTGTTCCCAGATATCACCCCAATGCAATGAGTAATTTTTAGTATCATGAGACTTCATGTTGGGATAGGGAGTAAACCTTATTCATTTTGGGACTTTGTCCACCATGTTATATAGTCTTGTTGGTTAGCCTTGACTCATGTTTATATCATGTTATACGTTGATTCCATATTCCTATGATTCCAATATTATATGTTCCCATGTTATACATGTTATTATTATTTTTTATTCATGTTCCATTCCTTTACATCATCATGTTATTCATTCTAACCCATGTTCTATGTTTAATTCTTATGCTTATCCCCTTACTGTGTAGAGAACCAGTTTTCTCCTTATAATACTTTGAAATATTTCTATATATTTTTCAAGAGTTAGGCGTTCAGATGATGTGAAATTCTAAGTCTTGGTATCCCTAGAATTAATTTTTTTTAAAATATTAAGTATATTTTATACCATGCCCGTAAAAAAATGGGACATCTCTTAAACAACAAATTGGATTGGAAATATGAGGTCACAAATTTGTCTAGAACGCGGCGTTTACCATAGGCGGGGAATAAATTTCTCCGACGTGAGACTTCTCTAGAAAATTCCACCTAGGGGTAAATCCTAATTATAAATAATTAAATTAATTATTTTTTCTTGATGCTGAAGAAAATAACTTGCAAATGGGGGCTCATATTAAAAAATCCGTTACTTTCATTGAGTTTGGAATGGGATGTGTTGCCTAGGCGTGTCATAAAATAAGGGGGAGTGTGATGTTCATATTTCTGCACCTGTTGATGGGTTAGTTTAACTAAAACCCTAAACCATATGTTTTCTTATATATATATATATATGATTAAGGGAATTAAATTAGGGTTATCCCCTAATTCATTATCCAACAAAGAAGAAGCTCTCTCAATTGGTGAATTTTGCGAGAATGCCTCGAATAAATTCTACAAGATCAATACAAGGATGATCATCAATTCCTAATCGATCCATTCTCAAGATAGGCTCCTTATTTATTTTCACACCCCAAATTTAAATTCATGATTTATTTCTTGAATTATTTCCTAAATAATTTTTTTTGAATGTCCAGGTGATAGCCAAATGAACACGACCATCGCCAGATCCCCATTTGAATCCACAGTTGTGTTTCATTCTTCCTCATTGTTTACCGTAAATTTCTGGATACGTCAAAGAACAAATGAATCACCGAGTGAAGGAAAAATATGTGAGGATTTTGACCCAAGGATATTGAAACCGACCTCGTTTAAAAATTACGACCACCTGAGCAGTCATAGCGGGTTACTAAAGGAGTTAGTGGCGTGGCTCTAGTAAGGGAGGTGGTAGGCGATCGAGGTTGGTTGGATGGTGGCAGGGTGTTAAGGTGGCAGCAGTGTTCAACAGAGGTCCAAGGTAGTGGCGACTGGCTGGTGGCATAATCCATGAGTGTTGAGCAGAGTGTGGGGCACAACAGGCTAAACAGTGGAGCCGCAGACAATAGAAGGTGAGGAGGATGGCATGCCGGTGTTGGGAGGCTTCGACAGAGCAGGCTTAGGTAGGGGCTCAGAGGAAGCGACTAGGGGATGAGGAAATGCATGATGCATTTCTGCCATGTTGAAATGGGGGCCTAGTGAGGAGGACCGGCTATCGGTTGGTGTTGGCAGGCGGGCCGCGGTCCATGTAGATTGACTGAGTCGTGTGACTGGGTTGTGGATCGGCGAGCCAACCCAGGCGGGGTGAACTGACCGGACCGGGATGGACCAGCCTATTTTGGGCCCGAGCACTTCAAATGCTTGTATCTTTTGATGTAGACATATGATTCATGTTCCATCTATGGAAACGCAATCCTTGAGCTGATCCAGACCATTTAAGGTGGTTTTGGAAATCTTAATTTTCTATCCCAAATTCTGTTGACATGAACCACTCGCTTTGTCAATAATTATTTTAATTATTATTATTTGTGGTTCCTTCTTTTGGACGTAGCACCTGCATCCGAGTCCGATTGATGCATCGTCAAAGGAACTGTGACCATGGAGTTTAGGTAGAATTTTAAGAATACATTTCAAGGTTCAAACTAAAATTGATGTGTGGGCCCCATAGGGTCCGGTTCACATACTTTGCGGTGAAATGTGGCCTTTTTACCAGGAATCCGTTTTGGAAGATCAAGTAGTGAAACCCATGTGTTTCTTTATGAGAGGATTGAAATGGAGAAATCCATATAATTAATTTATGTACTAAGGCTCAGGGTTTGCAAGATTCTTTTCATGCATTGGGTACATACATTTTCCATCGGATGTCCGAGTGGGGTGAGTGAATAGTCTACCTCATGTGTTTTTATGCAAGGATCAAAATGGTGTGATCCTTTTGGATGTGAATATCATTATTAGTGATCTCATTAAATGTGCAAGCATGAAAGGAATATTAGTGGAAGATCCTTTCTATGTGTTCTGAGCCCGATGAATCTCCAGGGGGTGTTCATCGGCAATAGTGAACATGCAACATCATCAGTGACTTCCAAGTGGAACTCTCTAGATAGGATGGGCCTGGGTCCTCAATGAAACTATATTGGAACCCTCTATTTGGGCTGGGAATGGGTCCTTGAAGACACTATAGTGGAAACCTCCACTGGGGCTGGGCATGGGTTCTCGATGACACTTGAGTGGAACCCTTTAGTTGGGCTGGGCATGGGTCCTCAACCCTTCTTAGAGTGGAGCCCTCCAACATGACAGTGCATGGGTCCACAACGTTGGGATGACATTATTAATTAGGATCATTGATGAGATGTACTTTGATGTCACCTTGGACTCACGAGTGTGATGGGTACTTTCCCCCACTGATACACATCCTTGTGACGCAACCTAAAACCGTGCAGGCGAGTTAGTGTCGCCCAAAGTAGATAGTATAAAGGTGTGGTGATTTGAGATCCTTTGAATCGTAGTTTAGGGCATACATGAGGGTTACTAGGTATTGATGGTTCCTACTTCTAGACTATTGGTGACTCTTTACCTGGGATGAGCTATGAAATGGATATCCCATTACTACTCTTTTTGAGTTTCTTTGACTAAGAATATATATATATATATATATGTATATATTCACAACCTATTTTAGTGCCCACTCCTTGGATTCTGGTTACTCTCCTTCTAGGAGAGGTGAAGATGCGCATGGTATGACACATGCTTTCTTTGTCTATCTTCTTGTGATTGGACTAGTATACTCTATTACTATAGGTCGCGGAGACTCGATGCGATGTTCACCTTCTCACCATTTCTTTCTCCTTGAATTTGGATGAGCTTACTTAACATCCCTATTGGGTTGATATGTAATCGTTCATTGTACTTTGTTCTATCAATTGTACTTACTACCCTCTTGTATCTCTTATTGATCCCCCACCTTTTTATGGTGTCATACTGAGCATGTTTAATACTTACACCTACATGGGATTTTCCCACATGTATCCTTCTTTATGCAGATGACAAACAGGTTTGATCAGGACATCCGGGAGCTAAGGATCGTAGGTACTTGGGCCACGCGCGGTGGTCACAATTGGTTTCAGGTGTAGGGATTATTTAATAGTTTTATTTTTCTTTTAGTTTTCTATCAGGTTGGGACACATTACTAGTTGGGAGTGTATTTCCCCCTTTTTCTATTCTATTTACAATACTGTAGTCATACCACTTTAGTGGTCCATGTATCCTTCATTTTACTTTTACAGACGGTTGAATCATTTAAATTTATCCCTCTACACTTTGCATCATGTTGGATATGTGTGTGTGTACAAGTACCTAGGAAAAGGAATATATGTGTTGTTGTGCCTTCGATGCTAGTCAGCACCCCTTGGCCTATGGAGGCGGGCTTGGGGTAGTCACCTCTTGGGCCCCGATATGGGTATGGTCATGACAAAGTGGTATCAAATGTGGTTTGACCCTTGGGATGATCTTCAGGAGTTTCTCTAAAAAGGTCTTGGTTGGGTTTAGGGAAACAGTTTCAACGTGTTTGAGGAGTGGATCTTAGGCTTGGCAGTCTAGCAATGGTGTGGTGGCCAACATATACATTCACAAGGACATTGATTACTCATTTGTCGACTTAGTATGCTAAGAAACATGTTGCGGGGATAAATAGTACATGAATCATATAGGATCTAGTCTTTGACTATCCTTATTGAGTCATCTCCCCTTTTTTGTTGATCTTGTTATATATATATATATATATATGATCATCTGACCACAGTACTCCTTGATAACTTTCATGATGCCATCTTGATAGTAGCCAACTAGGATATCTGCTCGAGTTCATGACGATGATTTTATGAGTGATGAGGCCTCGATACATGGCCCATCACATGACCTAATTATTATGAGTGGTCTAGAGGTAGAACCTCCACCTGTGGAGCAGTAGTTAGTAACTATAGAACACGTTGAGGATGAGCGCAGGCTGAACGTGCTTCATGAGTTTCAGTGCCAGAGGTTGTTGAGGTTTCATGGTGATCCATAGAATCAGGTAGTAGAGAACTAGTTGGAGTCAATAGTTTAACTTTTCAAGCTAGTGTAGACACCGATATACTAGAAGGTGGCTTTGGCAGCCAACCTTTTTCTCTGGCTGGATGGGTGTTGGTGGGGTTTAGTTACCCAGATGCATGATGAGTCAGCACTCTCATGGGATGAGTTTGATAAGTTGTTTCACGAGGAGTAATTCCCCTCATTCTTGAGATATGTAAAGATACATGAACATCTAGAGATAAATCAGGGGGTTGTGACAGTGTCTATGTACACATCCAAGTTTTTTGATATTACATGATACTCCCTGGATATGATCCAAGATAGTTACCTTGAGGCATGTAAGTTCAAGAATGGTCTTCTCTGGGACATACATACCAGTGTGGTACCCCTATGAATCCCCACCTATGTTGTGGTGCTATAGAGGTCACTAGTGATGAAGATGTTCCTAGTAGAGGGGTGACGACTAGCTAGGATTGGAAGTGGTCGCTTCTGAGCGGAGACATCCACATCTGGTGGAAGACGTTGGGTAGAAGGGAATCAATGTAAGAGATCTTACCACGATCAGACTCATCCACATGGTTAGGCATCACCAGGAGCATACATAGCACCATGTCATCCTAGAGAGGGGCGATATTTTACATGTCACGAGTGAGGTCCCTTGGTGCGAGACTGCATGAACCAACGAGCCGAGCATCCCGGGCTAGTAGCAGGTGGACCACTATAACCGAGGCATCACTATGACGAGGGTATCCCATATGGAGTTGGTTCTGGAAGAGGAGTAGGAGCAGGAGGACCAATAGGTGGGGGAAAATGTTATGAGTTCCCACCCTCACCACCACAGGGCAGCTCACATCAGGCTTAGGGAGCTGGCAGCCAGGGCCACAGACAGATTCAGGCGATGGATGTTCATGATCCTCCACTACACAAGATGATCCTAGGTATTCTATGTGTTTATTATAATCTTGAATAAGTATTACTAGACCCATGGGCTATCCAGTCTTTTATCTATTTACTCCTGGTATAGGAGAAGGAGCTTCCAATAGAGGCACTATCATAATATCTTTGTCTTAAGGTTCCTGCATGATGTTATCCTTTTGTATATTTTATCTGTTATCAATGAAAGGTTTATTTTGAACGATAGATGTTTAGGAGGGACCTACTGGTCATCACGATGGAACCCTATGACACCATATAAGGATTGTATTGGACTTCCATTGTTCGGTCCTTGATCAAATGTCTATGTAGACTAGTTAGATGTCTACACACTGATGGCACAAGTTTCACTTTTCTTGGTGAGATAGGCCTCGTAGACGAGTAGGAGAGTGATATGAATAAGGGATTACAACCTTTTTCCTATTAGTTAGTGAGTGTGAGCCTTGGTGAAGTAGAATATTTAGGCACATGGGTCCCTTCTATTTTGGATGATTAAATGGATGTCTTCCCAATAGATGTATCAGGATTACCTCCGAGACAACAAATGGAGTTCTACATGGATTTACAATTGGGATCTACTCGGATATCTTCTACAACATATCAGATGGAACCCATTATGCTTTGGGAGCTACATTTGCTGTTGGAATACCTTCACAAGAAGGGTTTTATCATAACCAGTGTGCCCCCTAGGGTACACTGGTTCTATTTGTGAAGAAGGCATATGGGTGTTTGTGGATTTGTGTGGATTATTACCGCCTGAATTAGGCCATGATAAAGAAAAAGTACCCCTTACCGAGGATTGATGACCTATTAGACCATTTTTGAGGTGAAAAGTGGTTCTTCAAGATCGATATGAGATCTGACTACCACCAGTTATGGGTACACAAGGCTGATAACCCAAATATGGATTTTTTTTGTCGCTATGGGCATTAAAAGTTCTTAGTGATGCCCTTTAGTGTGACAAATTCTCCCACCATTTTCATGGAATTGATGAACCAGGCCTTCCAGCCATACCTGGACCGGTTTATAGTTGTCTTCATAGACAACATAATTATCTACTTGGCATAAAAGGAGGAACATTTAGAGCATCTAAGGATGGTCCTTGATTTACATTGAGTGCACCATCTTTATGGAAAACTCTCTAAGTGTTAGTTTTGGATACATGAGGTTCAATTTTTGGGTAATGTCATTTTTGAAGAGGAATTATATGTGGATCATGCAAATATTGAGGCTTTGATTTCTTGGGATCCACCCAAGAATGTATCTGAGGTGCGAATATTTCTCAGTTTGGCTAGGTACTACCAGAGATTTTTGGAAGATTTATCTAGGATTGTATCCCCTTTGACCACTCTGACATGAAAGGGACAACCGTTTAACTTGTCTGAGCAGCTTTTGAAGTCCGTTGACATGTTGTGGTAAAGGTTAACGATTTATCCCTTTTTTAAGACTATCAGAGGAGGGTGTTGAGTTTTTAGCGTACTGTGATGCCTCAGGAGTTGGGATTGGTTTCATCTTGATGAAACAATTGGAAATAATCAAATATTGGTCGAGGTAGTTGAGACCCAATGAGAAGAATTATGCGACTCATGACTTAGATATCACAATATTTGTTTTCTCCATAAGGATATGGAGACACTATCTTATGGGAGAGCAATTTGGGGTTTAATCAGACCACCAAAACCTCATGTATATCTTTACCTAGAGAGATATGAATATGAGGCAGTGATAATAGTTGGAGTTCTTATAGGACTATGAATTTGAGATCATCTATATTATAGGGAAGGAAAACATTCTTAGATATTCCCTTAGAAGAAATCCCCAGGATTGCCTAGTGTGGAAATATTCAGAGCAGTTGGCTTCCCTACAGCTGACCCTAGTGGAGTAGGATGGTACAAATATTCTAGAGTTTATGGTGCTGATTCCTTAGCTCCTTGAGTGTGTGAGAGAGTTCCAGCTAGGATACATCGACTATGAGGTTCTACATGACCTGATATACATAGGTGATACACTTGATGGGTATTCTGAAGGACTGAGTCATGAGATCTTGTTCTATGTGTGAAAATTGATTCAAGTTATGATGAGGGAAGAAGTGATGTGGGATTTCTATACTTCACCCTTAGCTATACAACCATGGGTGGAGAAGATGTATAGGGACCTTCAATGGTAGGTTTGGTGTTCTAGCTTGAGATGAGGCCTTGATAAGTTCATCTCCTGATGCCTTACTTGTTAGTAGCTGAAGGATGAGAATCAGGTTCTGGAGGGTTTGTTGCAACATCTCAATATCCCAAAGTGGAAGTAGGATATCATATCTATAGACTTCATCATATGACTTACACAAAAAGTGAAGGTACATGACTCCATATCGGTGATAGTAAACCGGCTTACCAAGTCGACGCTATTCTGTACTATCAGGAAGAAGAGTTCAGTGGAAGTTATGGGGCAGTTGTAATTGCGGGATATAGTCTAACTTCATTGTGGACCCTCAACGATTGTCTCCGATCATGATAGGAAGTTTCAGTCATGATTGTTTATATTTCTATAGGAGGAATTTGGGTCCCAATTGTTGATGAGTACGACCATTCACCCCCAGACCGATGGAATGACTAAGAAAAATATCTAGGTGCTAGAGGATATGCTGAGGGCCTATGTGAAAGATTTTTTATAGAGATGGGGGGATCACATACCTTTAGTAGAGCTTGCATACAACAACAATAACCACTCTAATATCAATATGGAATCATATGAGGCCATGTATAAGAGATCCTTTAGGCCTCCCTTATGCTAGAAGGAAGTAGGAGAATCATACCTAGTGGGCCCAGAGTTGGTGTGAGCCACAATGGAGAAGATGAAAGTTATCCATGAACGAATTAAGATGTCATCAATAAAACAGAAATCATACGCAGACTACCGTAGTAGGCCCATAGAGTTCGAGTAAGTAAACAATGACTTCCTAAGGGTCTCCTCATGACACAGAATGTGGAGGTTTGTTCAGGGAGGAAAGTTATTTCTAAGATTCATTGGGAAGTTTGAGGTTGTGTGGAGGTTTGGAAAGTTTTTTACCATCATTCCCTACTCCCACAATTAGAGCAGGTGCATGGTGTCTTCTACATGTCGCAACTGAGGCAATACATGCATGATCCGACACACATCATAGACTAGGGTGTGTTAGAAATTGAGGATGGAGGCACCTTTTCAGATCACCTAGTGGAAATCAAGGATTGATAGGGGAAAAACTGGTGTGGGAGGGAAATCCCCTTGGTTTGCCTAGTAGGGCAGCACAGAAACATGAAACAGAGTTCTTAGGAACATGACAGCCAGACGTGGGCTTAGTATCCTGAGTTGTTTATATATTTTTACCTTTTTGGTGATGAAAATAATGAAGGAGGGGATGATGTAATGTCCTTATTTTCAACTTGTAATACTTTGAAATATTTTTATAAATTTTTCCAGAGTTATGTTTTCAAACGGCGTGCAATTTTGAGGCCCTGTGTGCCCAAAATTATTTTTTTATAAAAATATTATGTATATATTATAGTATGCATATGACAGAAATGGGATATCTCTTTCCACATAGCACGGATCACAAATCCAAGGTCAAGGTTGTTTCCATAATGTGGCATTTACTCTAGGAGGGGCATAACTTTCTCCAGCATGATACTTCTGTGGAAAACGCTACCCATGCGTAAAATCATATTTAAAAATAATTAACTTAATTATTTTACCTATATGCTGAAGAAAATAACATTAAAACATAGGTTAGTATTGGAAATACAATATCACCGTTGAGTTTAGAATTGGATATTTTTCTTAGGTGAGAAACAAAATTATGGGGCGCATGATGTTCAAATTTTCGCACCTGTTGGTGGGTCTGTTTAATTGAAACCTTAAAACCTTATGTTCTCCTATAAATAAATGGTTAAGGGAATTGAATTAGGTTTAACACCTAATTTTTTTTCCAATGAAGAGGAATCTATCCCACTTTGTGAATTTTTCAAAAAGACATTGAAAGACAGAAACTCACGGTCGATTGTCGCCTATCGACCGATCAAGGTTTCGGTGCTCTGCTAATGTGTATAGCAGCACTCGGGTCAAATCCTCGACAATGATACTTTGAAATAGTCATTTGTTTTTAGTTGATTGTATTCTGATTGGGGGTTTGTTTGCAGAGCATAATTGAAATGACTAATTGATTATGATTGATTTAACAAATTGATAATGATTGGGGTGAGTTCATCATTAGGTTAGTTAAGATTGTGATATCCTTGAGCTTTGCTTTATATTTCATTTAAATTAACACCCATGTCACAAGTTGACGTTGATTTGAATTCCCAAGTGTTAAGCATTTAATCCAAGACTTAACTTAACATAGGGTTCTAATCTTGATCATATCTTGTTTATGGTAGTGTATTTATGGTTCCAATATTCTATGTAAACCACACGTTAAAAAAACAAGTAATTATTCCATGACATACTAAGTCCAACATACACAATGTTAATTCAACGAATACTCATCGAGCAAAAGCTCTCAATAGCTTAACATACCTAAATTAAAACTCACCCCAATGAGAGATTTACTTATACATTATGTTGTTTATTAATCTGGTAATATATGTTTATGGTGATGAATTATAAAGAGAAGAAAAAGAAAGGGACAAGATAAGAGTAGTGTGCCGAACACACAGACGAAATATTTTGAGAATTAAAAATGAAATTTTGATTGAATGAGGAAGAAAAATAAGGGACTGTAATTGAAAATGATTCAATCTATTTTAAGACCATGAATATTATACTATAGAAGGTGGAGAAGAATAAGAGGTATTGAAGAATAAACAAGCACTAAAATTTGATTGAAATGAAAACAAAGTTACACAATTATAATTGAAAGCAAACATAAACAAACATGAAAGAGAAGTAGAGGAGAGGTATCTCTTGTTGAAACAAGATCAAATCATATCCTCTTTGAACCATGTTAAGGATCTAGTAATTCCAAACCTCCTCCTTAAGTGCTGAAGTGCCAACCCTTTTGAAAGGGGAGGAGGGGATGTATTTATAGCCCAAGGTGGTGGACTTTTTCCATTCTAGAAATACCGCTCCACTTGGATCGCTGATATGGACATCCATACAGCCAAATATTGAGAAATATCTTTCTTAAAAGTTGTAGATAAGAATGTCTTCTGTCTACTGTGAATATTCGTCGGCCATTGGACTTATTGAGCCAAAGTTATGGCAGTTTTAGTAAACAATTCTGATCTGTCCATTTCAATACATACTTTTTTGAAGTCCATAATGTGAATGAGTTTTTGAATAGGAATATGCCCTCAAATAAAAATCATTTCTTAAACAGAGTTGGCCAACCGAATCTACTCTTTCACACTGAAAACTTTCAGCTCGAATTCATGTCTACATCAGGAGAAATTTCAATATTAGTGTGTTGTTTTTTATTCCCGGCCAGAATGGTGGGTGGACTTAAATGCATCAGTTGGGACCCATTTATTTGTTATTGGGTTTTGAAATTTTTATCATGGAATCCTAGAAATGTCCTATGAACTTGGGAGGAGAATTAAGGTATTTGGACTTTTGGATTGATCCCAGTAATTCAACCTTCATATATGGTCTAGTTTCTTCATAGTTTCCTTGGGCCTTCTTGTGAAGTCCATAAGACCCTCTACATGGATGAATTTTCCAAAGGTGAATTCTAATGAAATTTTTTAATTTGAATTGGGAACCCTAAAAAACAAGAATCATGCAATTTGGATATGTAGGGCGATAGTAATTGTTAAAACATTAAACAGACTTGAATCTGGATAAATTCAAATAGTGCTCAAAAATTATATTTAATATTTAAACATTAATATTTTACAAAAATTATGCACATTTCATATAAAATCACTAAAGGGAGTATGTAAAAAGATATGAAAATATTAATAACATAAACTCCCCCACACTTAGTCTTGTTAATGTCCTCATGAGAAATAAATATAAAAATAAGACAAACTCATTTTCACTCACCAACAAATATTAAATTTTTTTCCCAAATCAGGGGAGGTTTAGACTATTTCACTCATCCATATTGAATTCCACTACAAATTATTACAAAAATAATGTTCCAAAAACAATTCATTTTTTCATGCTCAACTTGAGACATAGAAAATGGTGGCACTCAAAACTTACTCCTCTCAAGATGATAAAATTCATTTTTGGTGGTTCACTCTTTCACCAACCAAAAGTGAAAATCTTAGAGTTTGAAAAGATATCTCAGCTTCCAATCCCAATCCAAAGTGAACAAGAATCAAGAGGTCTTTTTATTGGGTTTTTCTGTGTCTATGGGACGGTAGGGATATAATGTAGAAGAGAGAGAAGAAGAGGCTTAAAATACCAACATAGAAAAATCAATGCACATTTTTTTGAAATAAAACATGGAAGGAAATGAAAACACATATTTACAAGGGAATGATTGTGTGATTAAAGACACAATAGAGGAAGAAAATATTAAGGTAATGATAAGATTAAATATTTACAAAACATAGAACTTCTCCCAATAATATAAGAATATAATGCAAGTGTTCTTTTTTTTTTCTTTGTTTTTTCGAAAGTTGACCTTGAAACAGATCTCACACTCATATCCCAACCCATGTTTGATCTCCTAACGACAATAATTTTAATAGTTATAACAAGATCAAAGGTTGATAAAGAGTGATTTTTGACCTACCCAAGACACAACCCATTTTTTTCATTTTTTTTGATTTTTATTTTTTTTGAGTTTTTTTGAACACTTTTCAATATCATTTGTACAATAAATTCCCAAATCCCACTAAATTACAACCTCCCCCACACACTAAAATGGATGCTTGCCCTCAAGCATATGATAACACACCGGAAAGTAAGGAAATGATACCCAAAAATGAAATCCATCCCCCCCCATACTTTAATTTCAAAAACTTATGCAATGAAAATCCATGTTGATATTGGGTGGGATAAGGTATTGGGATTGTAATGTGGCTATCAAAGAAAATGTTTTCATAGGATTGAAAGGGACTTCAAAAGGAGGATTAATTTAAGGGAAATTGGAGGCTATTTGGCTATTGTGATTCTAATGTGGTTCAAAAAATGCCTCTATCATATTAATGAACTCTAAGGTAGGAATTTCAGCTCGAAGGTCCAAAAACTCAAGAATCACAAATGGTGGTGAAAAACACACATTTTTGAATAGATGGACATAGGTGGCCTTGGAATGAAAGAAAATGTTGTTCCTCACGGTTTGGGAAAACCATTTTCCAAATAAAAAATAAAGCATTCAAAATTTGTTGGTTTTGACACAAGATTATTTATCCAATTTTATGATGAAAACACAAAATTTTTGAAATGAAACATATCTATTGACCCCCCAAAATGGTTGGAAAAAATTTAAAAATTAAATGGTGAGTAATTATGAGTCTTTGTTTTTGTTTTTTAGTTTTTTTATGTTTTTTTATTAGTTTTTTATAAAGACACACCCACACAAAAGAGAAAGAGTAAAAAGGGAAAAAAATGTGATGAGGAAAGTGGTAATAAAAACAAAATGAGAATGAGGGAGGAAGAATAAATAGAGAGATAAGGAGAGAGGGAGAAGAAGAGTCAAAAGGAAAGAGGTGCCCCCTGGTTTGGATTTGGTGGGTTTCCATCTTCATCCATCCAGTGGTGGGTCTACTATGGATCCAATGGAAGTTGATGTTGTTCCAGGATTGCATGTCCTCTCATGGTTATGTTTCAACTGATGTCCATTTACCGTGAATGTCCTTTTGGAAGAGGGGGATTGGACTCTCACTATACCAAATGGGTAAACATTAGTAAAAACAAAAGGACCTTCCCAATGAGAATTAAGCTTACCTGGGTGAAGCCAAAATCGAGAATTTAAGAGCATTACCTTTTCACCTTCATGAAATACCTTTCTTAGTATGTGTTTGTCATAGAGTACCTTAGCCTTATCTTTGTACAGATTGGAATTTTCATAGGATTCAAGTTGAATCTCCTCCAATTCAGCCAATTGAAACAATCTTTCTTCACCAGATTTTTCACAATCAAAATTACATGTTTTCACAGCCCAAAAAGACTTATGTTGGATTTCAACTGGTAGATGACATGCTTTAACAAAAACTATCCTAAAAGGAGACATCCGAATGGGTGTTTTATAGGAAGTTCGATAAGACCAAAGTGCTTCACCAAGGCTTTCAGGACAATCTTTTCTGGTGGGTTTTACAAGTCTCTCAAGCACTCTTTTCACTTCTCTATTAGAAAGTTCATCCATGCCATTTGTTGGGGGTGATATGCAGTTTAAGTTTTATGAACAACCCCATTCTTTTTCAAAAGAGATTCCATGGTTTTATTACAAAAATGAGTTCCTAAGTCACTTTTCATGGCATGAGGTGTGCCAAATATATGAAAGATATGTGTCTTTAAGAACTCACTAACAGTATGTGAATCATCCTTTCTAGTGGGTTTGGCCTCGACCCACCTTGAAACATAATCGACCACAAGAAGAATATATGAGAATCCATTGGAAGGGTGAAATGGTCCCATGAAATCGATGCCCCAAACATCGAAAATTTCACAAAAGATTAAGGTATTTTGGGGAATTTCATTTCTTTTGGAGATTGTGCTGATGTTTTGGCAAGTGGGACATGATTGTCAGAACTCATGTGAGTACTTGAAGAGTGAAGGCTAGAAGAATCCAGAGTCTAGGACCTTTCGGGAGGACCTTTGTGGTCCAAAGTGGCCACCTACGGGATGTGAGTGACAAAATTCTAAGATGGAAGAATGCTAATTTTCATCAACACATCTCCTAATTACCTTGTCTGTCCCTGTTTTCCAAAGTTTATTTTCTTCCCAAAAATAGTATTTTGAATCACTTTTCAACTTAATTTTTTGTTCTTTTGAAAAAGTTTCAAGAAAAACACCAGAAACAAAATAATTTACAATTGGGGCATACCATGGTAACTTTGGAGTGAGAGATGAAAGGTGCTTAGTGGGGAATTTAGGATCAATGATTTCTGAATTAGAAGAATTAGAAATTGAACTCAAGTGATCAGCCATAGGGTTTTCTTTTCTAGGTCTATCTTTGATTTCAAGGTCAAAATCTTGGAGCATTAGGATCCATCTTATTAGCCTCGGTTTGGAATCACTTTTCCTGATTAAGAACTTTATAGCAGAATGGTCTATAAAGATGATGATTTTGGCACCTAAGAGATAGGGCCGAAATTTATCTAAGAAAAAAACAACTGCTAAAAGTTCTTTTTCAGTGATAGTGTAGTGATATTGAGTTTCATCCAATGTTTTCGAGGCATAATCGATGACATGAGGGATTTTTTCTCTTCTTTGAACAAGAATAGCCCCAAAGGATCTGTCAGAAGCATCACTCATTAACTCAAAGGGTAAGGACCAATCAGGGGGTTGGATTATCGTGGAAGATGTGAGAGCAGTTTTGAGTTCAATGAAGGCTCTCTTGCAAACCTCATCGAAATGGAAAGTGACATCATTTTGGAGAAAACGAGTGAGTGGGAGGGAAATTTTACTGAAGTTATGGATGAATCGCCGATAGAAACCAACATGACCGAGAAATGAACAGATGTCCCAAATAGAAGTGGGTTCAAGAAGTGATTGGATCACTTCAATTTTGGCAAGATCAACTTCAATACCATCTTTTGAAACTATGTGCCCTAGAACAATCCCAATTTCAACCATGAAGTGACATTTTTCAAAATTTAACACAAGGTTACACTTGACACACTTTTGAAGGACTAGAGAGAGTGAATGCAATCATGACTCAAATGACTCACCATAAATGGTGAAGTCATCCATGAAGACTTCCATGCAGTGTTCAATGAATTCTGAAAAGATACTCATCATACACCTCTGGAATGTTGCAGGAGCATTGCAAAGTCCAAAAGGCATTATTCTATATGCATATGTTTCAAGGGGGCATGTGAAAGTAGTCTTTTCTTATTCTTGAGGTGCGATTGGGATTTGAAAATAGCCGGTGTGTCCATCAAGAAAGCAATAGCGTGACTTTACAGCCAATATTTCTAGCATTTGATCAAGGAATGGAAGAGGGTCGTGATATTTTCGGGTTTCAACATTCAATTTCCTATAGTCGATGCACACACACCATTTGTTCTTCACTCGAGTTGTGACTACCTCTCCATGTTCATTTGTGACAATAGTTATCCCACCCTTCTTAGGTACAACTTGAATTGGACTAACCCATTCACTATCATAAATTGGGTAGATAATACCAGCTTGAAGAAGCTTGGTGATCTCTTCCCTAACTCCCTCAAGTACGAGTGGATTGAGTATTATTTGTGGTTGTCTAATTGGTTTGGATGACTCCTACAGATGGATGTGATGCATGAAAAGGGAAGGGTTGATTCCTGGTATGTCATCTAGGGTCCAAACTAAGGCTTTTTCATTTTCCGCTAACACTTGAACAAGTTTGGATGCCTCGGTTTTAGTAAGTGTGGTAGAGATAATGACATGATATGAGTGATCATGGAAGAGGAATGCATATTTTAGGTGTGCAGGAAGAGGTTTTAGATCAGTATCATCTATCATTTGTGGGTTAGACATATCAGGAATGGATGCAGGGACTTCAGTTGCTTCAGATTCATTTTCCTTAATACTGTCCAAGGTGGAGTAGTAGAGATCAGAATTTATGTGGGATTCAAGAGAGTTTTCAAGATCCTCTAGATTGATAGAGTCTATGAATGAAAGGTCCACATCAACTTCACCATTTAAGACTTGTTTAATCCTAGTGCATATTTCACAACATCATATCTCTTTAGAACAAGATGAACATGATGGAATGGGGTTCAATTGACTCTTAGAAGTATCCTCAGAAGCATGGATTGATAATGCAGAGTGATCCTCAGATGGGTATCACATGGCTTGGAAAATGTTGAATTTGACCAGTGGGTCACCGAATTCCATGGATAAGATGCCAGAATGGACACCAATCTTGGTTCTCGTAGTCATGAGGAATGGTCTTCCTAGAATTAGGGGAGATCTAGAAGAGTTCGTCTCACCTTCCATGTCAAGGACATAAAAATCAGCAGGGAAGATAAGATCATTGACTCGGACAAGGTCATCCTCAATTATTCCCTCAGGAATGGTTGTGCTTAGATTGGCTAACTGAATGACAACACCTATTGGATACAAGGGACCTAGACCAAGGTTAGAGAATATGGATTTGGGCATGACATTAATTGAGGCTCCTAGGTCTATGAGTGCATCACCAAAGTTGTAACTTCTAATTTGGCATGGAACCGTAAAGGTCCTTGGATCTTTGAACTTTATGGGAATAGACTACTGGGTGGAAACATTTTCAAAGGTCCTATGTTGCCTCCTGTGGGTGCACAATTCCTTAAAAAACTTGACATACTTAGGAATTTGTTTGATGGCATCTAAGAGAGGAATGTTGACTTCAACTCGTCTAAACATGTTGAGAATTTCAGGATCAGGTTCAAATGACTTCTTTGGCTTAGAGACAGCTTGTGGAAAAGGAATTGGATTCCTAAGTGGAATGGAAGGCGGTGATGAAATGGTTTCAAGTTGTTTTTAAAGTTTCTTTTTCATTTCATTTTCTAGGTAAACATTCAAAGGAGGGTTGGAGGACTTATCTTGAGGCATAACAATTTGCTTTCCAGATCTAAGTGAAATTGCACTTACATTACCCTTGGGGTTGGGTAATGGTTGAGCTGGGAGTTGGGAAGAATTGGATGGTTTCTACTGACTACGGTGAGATGCATTTCGTCCAATTTGGGTTTCAATGTTCTTGAGGCTTGAACGGGTGAAGGAGGCAAGATCTTCAACATCACTTTCCCCGGGTTTCTTGGAAGAAGAGGCTTGTCCCAGATTGTGATTTCCTTGATTTTGGTTCTTGGGAAATCGATAGAATTGGTTTGGGAATTCGGAAGACTCACTAGGATAGTGGAATCCAGGAGGAGGAATAGGAGGATTGATCCTTTTAGGTTGAGGGAAAAAAGGGTAAGGTTGTTGGAAGTTACCAAAACCTTGACTGTATTGAGACTGGTTTGGGTTTTGAGGAGGGAATTGAGGGAAATGAGAGACAAGATTACCGTACCTCAGGCCTTGGTTATAGGAAGAAGATAAGGGATTAGAGTGAGGTTGGTTGAAGTTTCTAACAAATTGACCTGATAGTTGAGGATTGGTGTTCCGCTGAGCATATGCTGCATTGAGCTCCATTGGTCCAGATGAATCGGATTGATCCTCTTGAAGTTGTGGACATGTGTTAGTTGGATGAGATGGAGAGTTTCAGATTCCATAGTTTTTGACAGGTCCAGGAAACATTGATTGCGGAGAAGACGAGGTTGGGGATTTGGTAGCCACAGCTAGTTGTCGCACAAGACCTGTAAGTTCACTCATCCACTCAGTCATTTTGTTCGGCTCAATTGATTGATTATCTTGGGCTTGTTTGACTTGAGCATGTGCTCAAGTATAGAATTGTTGTGTGTTTGCAGCCATGTTACTTATGAGATCTCTTGCAGCTGCAGGAGTTTTATCAACAAGAGTACTACCACTTGCGACATCAATGAGTGTTCTCTCCATAGCCAATAACCCCTCATAGAAGTATTGGATCAAGAGTTGGTCAGGGATTTGATGGTGTGGGAAGGTTGAAACAAGCTTTTTGAACCTCTCCCTGTACTCATGGAGTGATTCACTTGAGAACTGACGGATACCACTTATTTCCTTTCGGATAGAAGCAGTACAAGAAGCATGAAAGAATTTCTCTAAGAAGAGTCGCTTCATGTCATTCCATGTGGTTATGGAACCAAGAGGAAGGTAGTAGAGACATGAATTAGCATTTTCAGCTAGGGAGAAAGGTAATTCTCAAAGTTTGACTTGTTCATCAGAAACCCCTTGAGGCTTCATGGTATAGCACACCACTTGGAACTCTTTAAGGCGGAGATGTGGATCCTCACCGGCGAGCCCGTGAAAATGAGGGAGAAGATGAATCAAACCAGATTTGAGTTCGAAGTCAGCTTCTATGTTTGGATATTGAATACCAAGAGGTTGGTAATTCATATCAGGGGCAGTGAGTTCTTTAAGGGTTTTCTCCCTAGGATTGGCCATTTCAAATTCAATTGGTTGGATGAGGACTGGTTCTTGAATGAGTTGATTATCTCTTATGTTCCTCCCAAGTTGGCAAAGTGTTCACTCAATTTCAGGGTCAAACAAATCCGAGGGATTGTTTGGAAGGCTACGGGGTATTCAAAGTGATTTTGGAAGAAAAAGGAAGATGGGGTTTTCTTTGTTTTTTTTTTTTTTCAGTTTATGATTTTTATGAGAAGACGGGTTTTTCTTTGTGTTTTTTTCAATTTCTTTTTAAAATTTTGTTTTTTTTGGTTTTTTAATACAATAAACAGAAACTAATGAATAATTAAAGCACCATCCCCAGCAACTACGCCATTTGAAATGCACGACAGATTGTCGCCTATTGACCGGTCAAGGTGCCAGTGCTCTGCTAATGTGTATAGAAGCACTCGGGTCGAATCCTCGGCGATAATACTTTGAAATAGTTGTTTGTTTTTAGTTGATTGTATTCTGATTGGGGGTTTGTTTACAGATCATAATTTAAATGAATAATTTATTATGGTTAATTTAACAAATTGATAATGATTGGTTTGAGTTCATCATTAGGTTAGTTAAGCTTGTGATATCCTTGAGCTTTGCTTTATATTGCGTTTAAATTAACACCCATGTCACAAGTTGACGTTGATTTGAATTCCCAAGTGTTAAGGATTTAATCCAATCCTTAATGTAACTAAGGGTTCTAATCTTGATCATATCTTGTTTATGGTAGTGTATTTATGGTTCCAATAATCCATGGAAACCACACGTTAAAGAAAAAAAGTCATTAATCCATGACATGCTAAGTCCAACATACACAATGTTAATTCAACGAATACTCATCGAGCAAAAGCGCTCAATCGCTTAACATACCTAAATTAAAACTCACCCCAATGAGATATTTACTCAGAAATTATAATGTTTATTAATCTGATAATATATGTTTATGGTGATGAATTATAAAGAGAAGAAAAAGAAAGGGACAGGATAAGAGTAGTGTGCCGAACACACACACGAAATATTTTGAGAATAAAAAATGGAATTTTGATTGAATGAGGAATCAAAATAAGGGATAGTAATTGAAAATGATTCAAACTATTTTTAAGACCATGAATATTATTCTACATAAGGTGGAGAAGAATAAGAGGTATTGAAGAAGAAGCACGCACTAAAATTTGATTGAAATGAAAACAAAGTTACACAATTACAATTGAAAGCAAACATAAACAAACATGAAAGAGAAGTGGAGGAGAGGTCTCTCTTGTTGATACAAGATCAAATAATATCCTCCCAGAACCTTTTCAAGGATCTGGTAAAGCCAAACCTCCTCATTAAGTGCTTAAGTGCCAACCCTTTTGAAAGGAGAGGAGGGGATGTATTTATAGCCCAAGGTGGTGGACTGTTTACATTCTAGAAATACCCCTCCACTTGGCTCGCCGATATGGATATCCAGAAATCCGAATCTTGTAAAATATCCTTCTATAAAGTTGTAGATAAAAATGTCTTCTATATACTGTGAAACTTTGGTGGCCGTTGGACTTACTGAGCCAATGTTATGGTGGTTTTAGTAAACAATTCTGATATGTCCATTTCAATACAGACTTTTTTGAAGTCCATAATGTTAATGGGTTTTGGAATAAGAATATGCCCTCAAATAAAAATAAGTTCTTCAACAAAGTTGGACGCCCGAATCCCCGATTTCACACTGAAAAATATCAGCTCGAATGGATGTCTACATCAAGAGAAATTTCAATATTAGTGTGTTGTTTTAATTCCCATCCAGAATGGTGGGCTGGAATTAAATGCATCTGTTGGGCCCCTTTTATTTGTTATTGGGTTCTGAAATTTTTATCATGGACTCCTTGAAATTTCCTCCGAACTTGGGTGGAGAATTAAGGTATTTGGTCTTCTGGATGGAGCCCCGTAATTCAGCCTTCATATATGGTCCATTTTCTTCATAGTTTCCTTGGGCCTTCTTGTGGGGTCCATATGACCCTCTAAATGGACGAATTTTCCAGAGATGACTTCTAATGAAATGTTGGAATTGGAATTTGGAACCCTAAAAAACATAAATCATGCAATTTTTATAAGTAGGGTGATAGTTATTGTTAAAAGATTAAACAGACTTGAATCTGAATAAATTCAAATAGTGCTCAAAAATTATATTTAATATTTAAACATTAATATTTCACAAAAATTATGAACATTTCATATAAAATCAGTAAAGGGAGTATGTAAAAAGATATGAAAATATTAATAATATGAAAGACCATAGCGGGATCAATCCAAGGATGATAGTCCATACCGAATCGATCCTTTCTTGAGGTAGGATCCTTATTGTTTTTCCACCAAAAATTTATATTATTGATTTATTCAATGAATTAGTTCTTGAATCCATTGTTTTTTAACATCAAGGTGATGGCCAAAAAAACACGACCATCACCCAATCCCCATTTGAATCCCTGATTGTGTTGCATTCTTTACCTTTCTTCTCCCAAAATTTCTTGCTATGTCGAAAAACCACATAATCACCGAGAGGAGGATGATATTGTGATGATTTAGACCCTAGGATCCTGAAAATGAACTCATTTCCCAATTTAGACCACTATAGTTTTCCTGGTGGCCTGTGGAAGGAGACGACGGTGCAACAACAGCAAGGGAAGAGACCGGAGATCGGGGATGGATGGACGGTGGTGGGGTGCTGTGGTGGAAAAGGTGTTTGGAAGAGGTCCAAGGAGGCTGCGGTGGGTGGATAATGGTGGGATTCGAGAGCATCAGGTGGAGCATGGGGCATGGTTGGATTGAAGTGGGAGCCTGGAGCATCTGACAGAGTGTGGGGTGCAACTGGCAGGATGGTAGAGCAACATGCGACGAAAGGCGAGGAGGAAAACATGTTGGTGTTGGGAGGCGATGATAGAGCAAGGTCAGGTGGGGTATTTGAGGCAGCGATCATGGGATGGGGTCCCACACAAAGCAGGTCTATCCTACTAATATGAGGGCTGGGTGAGGAGGATCGACCACTTGGATGGTCGGTGTTGGTAGGCGGGCTGCGAGACCGAGTCACGGGCTGGCCTGGGCGGGGCGAACAAGCCCAATCCAACCTGTTTTGGTCCCTGGAACTTTAAATTCCCATATCATTTGATTCAAGCATACAATTTGCATTATTTCAGCAAAAATATTATCCCTGAGTCAAGATGGTCCATTTGAGGTGGTTTGGGGATTCATAATTTTTTTATCCAAAAGGTGATGGTGTGAAATGCTCACTTTGCCAGCAAAAATTTTATTTATTATTAGTCGTTGTTAATTCATTGGATGTAGCACCTGAATCCATAGTCTGATAGATGTGCTATCAAAGGGGATGTGAACCTAGAGTTTAGGGAGACTTTTATGAATAATTTTCTTCATTTAAACTAAATTTTAGGTGCATGCCCCATGGGTTCTGGTTCGAATGCATTGTTGTGAAATGTGACCTTGTTATCGGGAATCCATTTTCAAGGATTAAGTAGTCAAAACCATGTGTTTTCCATGAGGATAGAAATGGTGTGATCTATATAATTAATTTCTAGATCGAGGCATGAGCCCCATGATATTCCTTTTGAGTGTTGGATGGTGCTACATAACTTTTCCATCAGATGTCCGATTGGGGTGAGTGAATAGTATTTTACCTCACATTTTTTTCCGCAAGGATGACAATAGTGTGATCCTTTTGGATGTGTGAAGCCTTATTCATTATTTCATTAATTGTGGAATAATTAAAGTAAAATCATTGGAAGATCCTTTCAATGTGTTCCGAGCCTAATGCATCTTCAGCAGGGTTTTCACCAGCAATAGTGAACATGCAACATCATCAATGACTTTTCAGTGGAACCCTCTAGCCAGGCTGGGCATGGGTACTCAAAAACACTAGAGTGGAACCATCTAGTAGGGCTTGGAATAGGACATTGATGACACTAGAGTGGAATCCTCTAGTCAAGATGGGCATGGATTCCCAACCCTTCTTTGAGTAAAACCCTCCAACCGAACTGGCCATGGGTCGTCAATGTTGAGAAAACCTTCTTTCTTTATATTCGGGACAAGACTTACTTTGATGACACCTTGGACTCAAGAGTAAGATGGGAAATTTACCCACTAATATGGATCATTGTGACGCGACCTAAAACTGTGAGGGTGAGTCAATACCCCCCAAAGCGATAGTATTAAGGTGTGGTGATTTGAGCTCCTTTGACTCGTAGTTCTGGGAAGATATGAGGGTTACTGGGTATCGATGGTGGCTAATTATGGAGTATTGGAGAATCTTTACCTGGGATGATATTTTAGAGGGAAATCCCCTTACTAATCTCATTGGTTTTATTTTAATGAGTATATATATATATATATATATATTCCCACCCTATTGCAGTACCTACTCTTTGGGTTCTGGTTACACTCCTTCCCAGAGAGGCGATGATGCATGGGGTATGCCACGTTCTTTCTGTGTCTAGATTCTCATTATTTCATGAGTATACTCTCCTAATATATTTAGATAATACTCAACAATTAGTTCAACTTCCCACCATTTCTAGCTCCGTGAGTTTGTTTGAGCTTACTTCACTTCCTTGTTGGGTTGAGCTGCACTCATTTACTATAATTTGTTTTATCTACTGTACTTCATTTCATCTTCTATATCTTACGACTACCCATCCATTATGGGGTATCCTAATAAGTATGTTCATTACTCACCCCCGCATGGGATTTTCCTACACGTATCATGGTTTATAAATATGACAAATAAGTTTGATTGGGACATCAAGGAGCCTAAGATCACCAGTACCTGGACTGCATGTGGTGGTCACAACTAGTTTTAGGAGGAGGTTTTCTTTAGTTGTTTTATTTTTCTTTCAGTTTTATGTTATTTTGGGACACTATACTATTTGGGAATGTATTTTTCCCCTTTTTCCTTTCTATTCACAATACTATGATCATACCATTTTTTGGTCCATGCATGCTTGGTTTTACTTTTATAGCAGGTTTCATATTTTAATTTTCTTACACTACACCTTGCATCGAGTTGGTGGTGTGTATGTACAGGAACATAGACGAAGGCCTCCACATTTTTTTGTGCCTTTGGTGCTGGTCTCCACCCCTAGACTATGGGGGTGGGATTGGGATAGTCACAGATTGGGCCCCAGTATGGGTCGGTTCATGAAAAACTAGGCTTTTTAGCTCATCCATTTTATTCATGTATTCCATAGGTTATCCAATGTAGATATAGGAGATTAGTGGAAGTTAAGAGCTCTTTATAGATGATTAAAATAAAATATATTTTATTTTGGTTTCATTATGTTTAATTATGTAACTTATCTTCTAAATGAACTAGACTTTATGATCCTTATATTGTAATTTGATGGTTAATTATGCTTAAAATCAAGTAATCATATGTGTAAAAGGATAGGCTAGCTATATTGGGTATCAGAGAAAGGTTTAGTTATTTTGGGGATTATGATTACAAAACTCTAGTGAAATCCTTAGGGATATGACTCAATATATGAAAACATACCTAAATTTTGGTTAGTATAGAGTCAATGTTTTATCATGAAAATACATCCCTATTTGGATACTACAAGTGGATGTGGTTTTGGAATAGATGTACCTATGAGTAACAACTTCTAAAAGGTGATCTGGGTCTGACATGGGGTAACCTGGTACATGAAAACGTTCCTTACTACACATCTGTTTCAATATTATTTGGGTATATTCTTTGTTAAATTCATAAGATCATTAAGAACCATGATTAATGGAACAAAAAATCCCATAAGAATATTTTTTTTGGAAATAGATCATGGAGAAACTAGATTGAAACCTAGAGAATCCAAAGTTAGGATATAATTTTCATTTAAAAGTTTATCATTCTAGGTTCAATATTTTCGTTTTTATATTATTATTATCCAAGTATTAAATCCCTATAATTTTACCTTCTTTTTCTTAGTTATTGGATGGAAATAGAAGAAACTCCTCCAATAATCAATGTGATAGGAAATATGACAATTCCCATAATGACATTCCAAATATGATGGGAATAGGTGCTCAATAATTTATTATAGTACTTGATTAGCTATCTCAAGTTTTGAATAATAGCTTGAATCGTGTGGAAATACCACCTTCTCTTAAGAAAGATTAAGCTGTTGTGGAATCCTTCATGCCAAAAAGGCCTCCCACATTTAGTGGATCTTCTGATCCCCTCCTCACGGAGCAATGGATTAAATCCATTGAGAAGATATTCTCTACACTCCAGTTCTTAGAAGAATAGAAAGTTGTGCTGGTATTTTATAGTTTTGATGGAGAAGATGATCATTGGAATACACTGATCAAGAACAAAAAGTCCATGGAAGAAATTTATTCCTTGGAATTGGACGATTTCATGAAAATATTTTTCAATAAATATTTTCCCTAAACCCCTTTTCTCAAGATGGAAAGGGAATTCCTTAGACTGAAATAGATGGAAGACGAACCTATCGGGGCATATGGAGAAAACTTCACAAGGCTTTTAAGATACAACTACGACTTTTTCATGAGAACTGTAATCAAGTTGGATCACTTCCTTATCCGAATAAATCTAGGTATATTTAAATCATTGGTGATTCAATACTATGATAGTTACGATGATATTTTCTATTGGGCCCCCAAGGTTGAAGTTAACATAAAAAAAATCTCAATGGTCTCATGGGCCCAATGAAAAAAATAGGGAAATGGAGTTTATTATGGGTGATAAATTCCATGATGGAAAGAAGACCCAACATCCCACATGTCAAATATTTTTGAAGAAGAATACTAGAAAATTTTTAAAGGGAACAAAGAGATGCTTAATATGTGGAAGATAATGGCATATGGCTAATAACTGTAGAAGGGATATGAAGAATACAACTATTTTATAAGATGAAAGGAATGTTTAGATCAACACTCAGATGTTGTGAAGTGTTTCAACTACAAGGAAGATGGGAATTATGAAAACCATTTCCCTAATCTATGGGTTGTTAGAGTTAATCAACAACAACAACCTCTATGGAAGTAAGGAAGGTAATATGCTATCAGTACTACTGAGGTGGATCCAAAAAATGATGTGGTGACATGTATTCTGGTTATTCATTCAATAATAGTGAAAGTACTATTTGATTCTTTTCCTATTTATTCTTTCATATCTTTCAAATATAGAAGAACTATTAAATCACCACCTCATAATTTGGTGGTTATGTTATCTGTGAGTACAGAAAATAGAGAATTGTATTGCATTCCAAGTTCATAACACCTCCCCGGTTAATGTTTTTGGACTAAACCTCCTAGAAATATTGTCATACTCCATTTGGTAGAGTTTGATTCTGTATTGGTAATGGATTTAAAATATTTATATAATGACAACATCAACCTTCTAGAAAGGGAGATCACACTTTACATATTAAAACATCCTCCAATTATGTACAAGTGTAAGGAGGAAGATGAATCTCCTTCAAAATCATCATCTCAATTGTGGATATTATTTCATAATGAGAAATAATATCTATCTCAGATTCTTGATACAAAGGAGAGAATAATTCTAGAAGACATTTCCCTAATGAGGGATGCTACTAATGTACTACCTAAAGAATTGTTTGGTCTTCCTCTTGATCGAGATGTTGAGTTCTCAATTAAACATATTCATGGATCTCTGAATATATCAATGAGACCTTATAGAATGGACATTGTTGAGCTGGAATAACTAAAGAAGAAGTTATAGGAGAATTTGGATAGGGATTTTATACGCCTGAGTGCTTTACCAGGGGGTGTACCAGTCCTCTTCATAAATAACAGGGATGGATCGATGTGCCTCGGCATTGATTATTGTGATCTTAATAAAATTTGGATAAAGATAAAGTATACCCTACCATGGATAAATGGCTTGTTTGGTCAGCTATGTGGGGCTAGTTATTTCTCTTAGGTGGACCTTTAGTTGGGATATCACCAATTAAAGGTGAGGAAAGAAGATATTCCAAAGAATACCTTTCGAAAAAGGTATGGACACTATGAGTTCATAGTGATTCCCTTATGACTCAATAATTCTCTATATTTTTTCATTTAATTAATGAATATAGTCTTTATAAATTACCTTGACAAATTTGTGTTAGTATTTATTGCTGATATTATGATATAATCCAAGATCAAGGAAGAACATGAGAAGAATTTGAATACCGTTCTTAAGACTTTGTGAAGGGAAAAGCTATATGAAAAGTAAAAAAAATGAGAGTTATGGATGGAGGAAGTATCATTCATGGGGAATTTAATCACTAGAAAAGGGATATTTGTAGACCCTTCCAATACAAAGGCAATCGATGAGTGTCCCATGCCAAAAAATGAAACGGAGATCTGTAGTTTCCTTGGTCTTGGTGGGTACTACCAGAGATTTGTAAAGAGACTATCATTATTTTCAAACCTAATAATAATGATTAATTATAAGGGAGAATTTTTTTTATGGACTAGTAAATTTGAAGACTACTTTAAATAGTTGAAAAATAGGCTTATTGCTAGAAGAGTACTCACATTACCAACAAGTGTGGAACTCTGTGTGGTGTACAACGATGCTTCAAAGAACTGATTAGGATGTGTACTAATTAAAAATTATATAGTTATAGCCTACACCTCAAGGAAGTTGAAACTTTATGAGAAAAACTATCTCATGCATGAACTGGAGTTGGCAGCTGTAATATTTGTGTTGAAAATATGGAGACACTATCTCTATAGGAAGAAGTTTGAGATTTATATTGATCGTAAGAGTCTAAAATATATATTCCCATTGAATGAGCTTAATATATTCTCGTGAATATGGTTATATCTTTTCAAGGATTATGAATGTGTAATCCATTACCATACTAGTAAAGTAAATAAGGTAGTGTATGCTCTTAGTAGAAAGGATCCTACATCCTAATCAATGATGAGGACTGAGAAGGATCCATTCTTTTTATACCTACAATGGATGACATGTGAATCATTAAGGAAAGAACATCATCAATCCATTCTAAAATGATTTCTCAACCATCCCTTATGGGGAACATAAAGGATGGTCAAAGAAATGGAGTATAAATTGAGAAGAAGGTGGAAACCATGAGAAAAAGAAAATAATTAGAGTTTAAAATGGATAAGGAAGGAGTCATGAGAATTGGGTCAAGACTATGTGTACCATCCAATCCAAAGATAAAGAAAGTGCTTCTAAATGATGAATATAGATCAAAATTCTCTATTCACATAGGGATCACAAAGATGTATTGACATCTCCATGAGAAATTTTTGTGGGAGAATATGAAAAATGAGATCACTAATTATACATCAAAGTTCCTAGTTTGTCAGCAAGTGAAGACTTAAAGTCAAAAGTCCAAGGGGTTGATGCAACCATTACCCATACAAACATGGAAATGGGAAAACATCACCGTGTACATTGTTACTATACTTCCAAAGACATCCATAGGAAACAATACTATAAGAGTTATTATGGGTAGCCATATAATGATATATCACTTTATTATAATTTGAGAGGATTTAACACTAGATCAAATTTCACAGATATATATCATAGAATTATTGCGATTGTATAGAGTACCACTATTGATTATATCTGATGGAGATATGAGATTCACCTCCACATTTTGTAAAATTCTCCAACATGCTCTAAACATTGAGCCGAACTTCATTACGGTCTGTCACCCTCAAACTGATGGCCAATATGAGAGAACGATGTAGACATTAGAAGACGTGTTTAGAGCGTGTTCTATAGAATTCAAAGGAAGATGAGAAAAACTTCTTCCACTAGTCTAAATCTCCTATAACAGTAATTTCCACTCAAGAATACAAATGGATCCATATGAAGCCATATATGTGAAAAGATTCAAAACACTAGTGTGTCAGGAATAAGTCAGTGAATGTAAGCTACTGGGATCTGAAATGGATGAATAAATGGTGGAGAAGTTGAGAACCATTCAGTAGCACATCAAGGAATTCCAAATCACAAAAAAGATATATATATATATATATAGAATCATCGATGAGACCTTGATTTTAAGGTTAGGGACATGGTACTCCTTTGCATATCTATATGGAAGAGGATTATAAGATTTGGGAAGAAAGGAAAGCTAAGTCCCAAGTACATCGACCCATTATTGATTCATGATAAGGTTATAGTTTTGGCCTATTGACTAGAAATTCCTCCAACTATATATCAGGTACACGATGCATCCCATGTATCCCTCTTAAGGAAGTACATACTAGAAGATTCACAAGAACTGAATTCAGAGGTGGTACCGTTGGAAAGCGATCTATCATACAAGGAGAATCTAGTGAAGATCCTGGATCATAGAGTTAAAGTTATATGCAATAAGACTACTCACCTATTCAAAGTACTATTACAGAACCGTAAGTATGAAGAGGAAACATGGGAACCTAAGGAATCAATTAAGGAGAAGTACCCACACCCGTTTTCAACTTAGAATGTAAAACAAAATTTTGAGGGTGAAATTTCATATGGGGGGAAGGATGTAATAACCAAAAACATTTATCAATGAAATTCCATTGTTATAATTATTTCATATAGTATAATAACATAAAATCACACTAAGAAAATAATTAAAACATTATATAATAATAATTAATGAATTAAGAGATATTTCTAGAAGTTAATGAACATATACCGAAGGAATAATAACTTGACCATTGGAATAGTAATGTGACCCTTATGAATAGTAAACCGGTTAATAGAATATTAACCTCACCTATTAAATTATAAATAAATTTTATCCATCATATAAGTGAAAATATTTAATTATTATATCATAGGATAAGTAAATAAATGTTTTAGAAATTATTAATTAAATGTTGATATTTTTATAAAATATAACTATTTACTTTCCAGTTTATAATTAATATAATGTTTTAAAAGAAATTTATTTCCATAAAATGTATTTATAAATTATTATATTTTTTCCTTATAATTATAAGATATTTTTATGAGACATTAATTATTTTTTCAAAGTGTTTTGACGATCTGTTATAATTTTAAAATTTGTATTTACCAAGTAGAAGATAATTTTAATTAAAAATTAAATTTATAATATTTTTAAAATTATTTCCATAAAATCGAGTTCATTTTTTAATTCTTCATGTCAAAAAATTATTAGGGTTATTTGTTTTGGATTTTTCAAAAATACTTGAATTTTTCAGGAATAGTAAAACGCGACAATTTATGATAAATGCTAAATACATGAGTTATGGAGTCATAAATGATGTATGGATTATGTAAGCCCAAAATATCAAACTACAATTCATTATTTTAATATTTATGGTCATAATTATCAAAATATTCAAAGTCTAGAGAAAATAATAATAACCAGAAAATCTAGGAGCCAGTGGAAGCCGGTCCTAATAAAATTAAATAAAAAGGAAACAAGTCAAGCATAAAAGGGATTATTACATAAACGAGTGTGCATCACACCACACCTATCTACCTCCACTAGTGAGGCATAGTATTCTGGGGCCATGAAAGACCACATCTCTCCAGTCTCAGTGAGTGCCCGCTTTTCCAGTGCATCCGCCACCTGATTAGCCCCCCGGTAGACATGTGAAACGTCCACACCAATTTGAGCAATATCACAAAAGCAACCAACCCACTGTGGCAGCACACACCAAGGGACCTGGTGCTTCTTGGTTCTCAAGGCATGAACCGCGGTCTGATAGTTAGACTCAATCCATATATATTTCCAATTAAACTGGACAACGTACCTGATGGCATAAATCATTGCCAAAAGTTCAGCTTCAAGGGCGGTGACAATTATAATGGCATGATGAAAGCATCCTTTGACAAATCCATGATATGTGCGTAAAATCCCCCCACAAACTGACAGGCCTGGAGCACCCAACGCAGCCCCATCAACATTTACCTTGAGGTAGGGCCCCATGGGTGGGATCCATCGAATATACTTTAGCATCTGAGGCTTGCGTGGCCGCCCCGAAACACCAAGCATTCTTAGAATTTGAAGATCATCAACTACGTTAGACATGGCACCATCCTACACAAGGGAAGCATCATAAACATCCCTATGAACCAATACCATTCCTTTTTGAACCATGGAGTGCACACCAGTGAAAACAACAGCATTCTGGGCTTCCCAGATGACTGCAATAGTAGCCAAAAATAGGTTAAAAAATTGCTCACTGAATTGGCCATGAGATACAGCTGACAACCGTTGCATAATCGACCCACAGGTGTTAAAAACCACCCCAAAAAAGGAACCAATGTATTCCCACGGTTGTTTGGAATAGAAACATCCCTTAAAAATGTGTTGAACATAATCCTCATCAGCTTTGAAGATGGAGCACATGGAGGCCATCTAAATACCGGCCCTCTTAAGAGCATCAGTTGTGGGAAGTCGGGTTTTCCAGATCCTCCATATCAAAGAAAATCTGGAGGGTCTAATGAACCTCGCCATGAATTTCATAAGCCAAGAAGGTGTAGGGGAATGAACACCACATAGGGTCCTGTAGTAATCCCTGCTATTGAATTGCCTGGTTCTTCTATGTATCCAGATCAAAGTATCATGTTCCATGATGACATAATTAGTTATTTCAGTCGCCACATGCACAGGAACATTAAAAGTAGCATATTTCATCTTTGATAGTAAACCCAAAATAGACTAGGTGGCTACCTCACATGGAAAATTTAAATCACAAAGGGGCTGTGTGAGCCACTTTGTGTTCTAGAAATTCAGTGTGGAATCCCAGCAAACCATCCATTGGGTATCATGTATAATTCTGACATATGATTGCTTGATAGATTCCCAAACCGATGAGGCAAGATAACATTTGTATACATTTAAAAACCTCCTTGTGATTCTATTTGAAAGAAAATCATTGCCATCTTCATGAGAGAGTAGGTTCCAAGTAAATTTCCCAATCAAGCCATCATTAAAGGTACATAGATCCTTGAGTCCTAGACCCACCGGCTCCACAGGCTTGATGCACTCCTTCAATGTGACTGTAATTTTCTTCCTCTCATGTGGTGACCCTATCCATATGAAATTGCATACCATGATATGAAGTTCCTTGAGAAGTCCTCTCATCCATCAATAGATAGAGAAGGAATAGACAAACTTCAATTTGATCACTGAGTTCACAAGATAGACCCTCCCAGCCAGGGACATAGCTTTCCCTTTCCAGCTGGCCATCTGATGTACAATTCCAGAATAAATTCCTTCCAAGTACTATCTTTTAACTTTTCCCCAAAACAGTGGGACCCCAAGGTATTGGAAGGGTAGGGATCCCCTCCACACCCCAAGAATCCTGACAATTCTGTTCCGTTTCCCAACTAGAATTCCATTCCAAAAAACAATAGAAGGTTTGTCCCAACTAATGGCATGTCCAAATACCTCCTCATAATGACTAAAAATGGATTTAATAGAGGAAATAGTTTTCCTTGATGCTTGACCAAAAAGTAAGATGTCATCAGCATACAATAAATGAGATGGGGCATTCTCACTCACACAAACCCTAATCTGCTTATAAAGTCCCATTTGGGAAAGGTCATTAATACAACTACATAGGTAATCCTCTGTAAAGGAAAAAATCGGACCAGAAAGTGGATCACCTTGCCACAACCCCTGGTGCAAGGGAAAAATCCCCTCGGGGCACTATTGATAAGAACTGATAACCTAGAAGATTCAAGAATGGTACGGATCAGATTCACAAAACCATTTGAGAAGCCATACCTTCTAAGGACATCAAGGAGGAAGCTCCATTTAAGATTGTCAAAAGACTTAGAGATATCAATTTTGAGGGAAAAATTCCCATCCTTCGTCTTCCTTATCATAAGATTGACACTCTCAGAGGCCATAAAGAGGAACTTTTGGATGCTCCTCCTAGCGAAAAATCCAAATTGATTAGTAGTGATTATGCCATTAACCATCCCCCTCATCCTATTCAGCAAAACCTTTCTGATAAGTTTGGGTATTGGGTTCCCAAGTGAAACCGGAATGAAATCCTTGATGTCAAGAGCATTCTATTTCATGGGGATAAGAGCAATGAAACATGAATTCATTCCATGGGGAATTTATGAGTGTTAGACAAAATCCTTAATTCTCTGCACAATATCATTCTATAAGATATCCCAATAGAACATGAAAAATTTATTTTTGAATCCATCAGGACCTGGGGAACTCTCAAGATTGAGAGATAGGAGAGCAGATCTGATCTCCTCTTTGCATGGGGGATCAAGTAGAAGCTGATTCGAGTGATCATCAATATAAGGACTGATGCTATCAACCATGCAGTGAATGTTGTACTTCCCATTATCAGAATATATTCCCTTGAAGTGTTTAACTACAACCAATGAAATCTCATTTTCTCCATTGTAGAGGTGCCCATCGATGCTGACCACCCTATTCCCTACACGCACCTTCTTTTCCTTATGTAACCTACTGAAGATCTTGGAGTTCCTGTCCCCATCCATTAACCATTTCACATTCAACTGATTTCTATCCAATCTTTCCTTTACCATTACAAGATCATCAAGCCTATTATGGGATGTTATTTCCTCTCTGGATAAAGTAGGATGCTGATTAGGAAAAATCTGAATCCTGGACAGCTCCTCCTCTGACTTCCCGATATCCTCATCAATTTTTGAAAAATATTTTTTACTCCATTCCCTCAGTATCCCCTTAAGGTATTTGAGTTTCATAAAAAGTCTCTGAAGAGGACTCCCAATGAATTTAGAATTCCATGCCTCCAAGACAATCTCCCTACATCCTGGAGTAACAAGCCATCCATTGTTGAATCGAAAGGGAATAGGGTCTGACCTTATGATCTGGGAATTGACATTAATAACCACCAGATTGTGGTTAGAATGATGCTTAGGAAGCATGAATACAGAAACTCCATGAGCCGTAGCATGATCATCAGTACAGATGAAGCATCTATCAATCTTACTTTCTTGCTTCCCCTCCCACGTGTATCTACACCATGTGAAATCTGAACCATCTATGGGAACTTGTTCCAGATTTCAATAGACAATTCATTCCAAAAATTCAGCAGCAGCAATCCTATTGAAATTTATTCCAGTTTTTTTCTCAGGTTTCAGCACTGTATTGAAGTCACCAATAAGCATCCATTGTTTCTATATCCTCCTAGAGGTGGCTTTGAGTTCCTCCCATAATTCCATCCTCTTGAGATAAGAGTTGGAGGCATAAACAAAAGAGACTGATAAATCCTACCCATCAAAGGTACAGTTAACCAGGACACTTTGAGTCCCATTAGCACAAGAAGTGATCTTAATGTCATCATTCCATAGCACCCATAAGTGTTATATGTGATATGCATGATGATTATTAGAGAAAAATATGTATCCTAGAGAGTCCCATTTGAATCCTTTCTAGTTTTCAAAGAGGAATTTTGGCTCAGCAATGCTAACAAACATCAGTTTGTAGGTCATAAGATAATGTCAAAGGGGCCTGACCGTATGGGAGTTTCCTAGCCCTTGAATATTCCAGTAAAAGATCTTCATTTTTTTACTGGCTATGCCTTTTGTCAGAGGCCCCCCTTTTCTTTCCAACGATATCTGTTTCTACCCTTTCTTCCCCTGACCACCCTGCCCTTGCTTTTGTCCAGAGGTAGTAATTCTATGAGTGTCCTTGGTCACCTGTCATGCCCCACTGTCCCCTTTCTTCACTCGGAAATTAGTAGAGGTCTGCTCCAAACCTGGACCAACTGAAACCTGACATGAACCTTGGTTCCCCTTCACCAGCTTGTCCTTGCTTCCATCATTCACTGGCCCAATAAATTCATCCCTACCACAACCACCGGATGAAATAGTATTCAATTCTGGGTAGGCTGTTTCTTTAGTATGCCTAACACCATTTTCATCAACCAGCCGCCCATCTGACCCACCATTGGAGGCAACAATGTCACCCTCTGTAATGGGCATAACATATTTATTAAGATGATCTCCTTCCACCTCATCATCCCATAAACGTCCACTCAGGGGCATGAAATTATTCCCATATTTGAGAGGGGGGTCGCTGCCAACCGTAAACCTTCTTCGGGAAGCATTGGAAGTGGAAATTTGGATGAACCTCCCTCTGAGGTCATAAGCTGGGTGGAGATCCAAACCTCTTCCAATTCCTTCAGATTCTTCTAGAATAGGTGATTCATCCCTCGACCCATCAGGTACACCCTTCTCTGTAGTGTCACACTGAGGTAAGGTGGCCGACCCGACCACTACATGACCACTACAGGGAGGATGTGCCATCTGATTCTCTTCAGCCCTACCCTCCTCATCAAAAGCAGATCCAACTTGTGCCCCATTTCTAGGTAGATCATTATCCCTAGCAGCAGATGAAGAGCCCCCCATATTTAGAGCTTCATGCTACCCATGACCAATTCCTTGTCCATCTCCCTTGTTCTCAAGGGGCTCTAGAGAATTTTTCTCCTTCCCCTTCCTTCTTATGCACATACTCTCATCCTGACCCTTCATCTTACAAAAAATGCCTTCCTTGTCCCGTTTACACTCAGACGTTGTATGCCTAAAGAATAAGCATCTCATACAAAACTTTGGTTTCCTTTCATAAAAAATATCACTCTTAATGATATCATCCCTTGTTGTAAGAATTACCTCCTCAACTAGCGTACACGACATGTAAACATCCACCAAGATTCTCGCATAGTGTCTAAGCCTCAAATTATCTTTCTGTTGGTCCATGTGAATGAGAGAAAATAATAATAAACTAATGAATAAAATAATGAGAAAACACCCATATCCTCCACTATAAGTATCACCCCTCACCACCTCTTCTCCTCACACCTCTAAGGATTTGATACTTGTCCAAATTATACTAAAATATCTTCCCAAGACCCTAAACCATGTACCATATCCCTTTTTATCTTAAAAAACCAATACCTTTTCCCTAAGGAGGTTCTCAAGGAGAAGGATTTAGGAGGAAAAATCCTCTTTCTTTTCTTCTAATTTCTTTTCATGTTATTTTCTATTCTTATTTTCTCATCATGTACCTTAATCAAAATGGTATGATAACTCCAATAACATAAGAATACATTAATTATATTATACTAATGTAATAATATATCATCAATCCTCTTATCCTCTCCCTTTTATTCTAAAAATGGAAACGTCTTCTCTGAGGTGTTGTTTTATCGCCTTCAAGGATGAAATTTTTTCATTTTCCATCACTGCCTTTAATACTGGTCATAAAAACATTATAATGGTTAAAAAATATTGTGAAATATATGTTATAACCATTTTTATGTTATTTAACTAACATATTTACATAATATTAAATTATGAAACAAAACAACTCCATTGTAATCGAAAACGACCAAAATTAACCTAAACGTTTAGAATTATTTTTTATGTGGTGATTCATTCTCATACCATATAAACAAATGATTTATAAAATTACCTAAAAATATGGAAGATAATTAATATCATATAATTTCAGTTCTTGATAATTACCCCACTTTACAGGATCTTTCGTACATGTATACAAGTGAACCGATCATGAAACCAAGAAAATAAACACTCCTGAGCAATGAAATTGAATCTCATAACCCATAAAATAGTATCTAAATAAACTTAATTAAAATATAATAAATAAAATAAATTTATATAAGGTTTTTAAATAATTAATAATTGTATTTAATTTTATTATTTATGACATTAACATCAAGTGCAGAACCATTTCATACATAAGCTAAGAGATTCTACCTGAAACTCCATTTTTTCTTCATGTTACGATTTCTATTCATTTACCCAAATGTAATGATTATTTATTTTTGTGTAATAATTAAATATTTTGTTAATATTTTCTAAACTCATGTACCTAATTATTTCATACTTCTTTGATTGGGAAACACATGTTTTAAAATTGTTTCCTTCTTAATTCCCCAGATAAACAGGCTCGATTCAAGGGAACTTCCTAATTTCATACCCATTTCAAAGTGAACTCCATAATATGTTTTAAGGCAAAATTATTTTTATGAAATCACTCATTTTGTCATGGAAAACAATCATGGTTCATTTTTTCATTTCTGAACTCAAATATTCCTTTTCTTATTTAAATGTTATTTAATATTTTCCTTAAATCAAACTAAAATGTATAATTACTAAAGTTTCTAAAACATTATTTTTTAGTGTCTTGACTTCAATTGGACATCCCTTATCATGTTCCATGCCTATTATCCCTTATGAATTTATATTTATTTTTTTAATCCATTCTTTCAAGGATATATTTATGATATTCTCATTTGTTATGCCTTATGACATGATTATGATACATATTTCTTTCCATGGGTAACCCTTAAGTTAATTATTCATGTAGAACATATATTCATGGAAATATTATGTTGGGTGAACCTAAATAGTTCTCAAATGAATTGGGTAATGTTTAGTCTCATGAGACATCATGTTCGAACAAGGAGTAAACCCAAATCCTTTATGGGACTTTTTCCACCAGGTTATATAGTCTTGGCGGTTAGCCTTGACTCATGTTTATTTCATGTTATAAGTTGTTTAAACATTAATATGATGCCATGATTATATTTTTCCATGTTATAAATGTTACTCGTCCTTATGTTTATTCTTGTTCCATGCCTTTATGTCATCATGTTAGGCCTTCTAACCCATATGCTATGTTTTATTCCTATGCTAATTCTCTTACTAGGATTTTTAGCTCTTCTCTTATATTCATATAGTACCTAGGTTATCCTATGAATATATAGGATATCCATGGATGTTAGGAGATCATTATGGATGATTAAAATAAAATATGTTTTATTTTGGCTTCATGATATTTAATTATGTACCTAATCTTCCTAAGAAACTATAATTTACAATTCTTGGCTTGTAATTTGATGGTTAATTATGCTTAAAATCATGTAATGATATGTGTAAAAGGATAGGGTCACTATATTTTAAATATATATTTATTATATATATATACTATGTGTGTAATTTTATATATATTTAATATATATTATTTTAAATATTATATAATTAAAATATATTTATATATATATAGTATATAAATTTGAATATATATTTAATATATATTATAGTGATATGTGTGTGTGTAAATACATACAAACATACATGTGTCTATGTGTGTTTATATTTTTAAATATAAGTTTACAATATGTATGTGTATGTATGTGTACATGTGTGTGTGTGTGTGTGCGAGCTCGTGTCCGTGCACATATAGATTATGCATAGATATATAATGAAGTGATATATATGTTTGTGTGTGTGTGGGTATTTTAATATTTTTCTAATTTTTAATATTATTATAATCATATAATACTATTATATATATTTTTACAAAATAAATACATGCATATAATTATCATTATTTGTAGACATTAAAATTTTAAATTTTTTGGTTGAATAAAATATAAAATATTTTAAAACATTCATTATAAATTTATTAAGGCATGTGTCTGCGTATATATGTATTCATGCATATAAAATCTACCTATCAATACACATACACATACACACAAACACACACACACACATATTTATATTATTAATATTAATTTTCTATTTAAAATATAAATTTTATTATGATTTTATATATTATGAATTATATATATTAATTAATATTAAAATTTATTTATATTCATTAGAATAATTTTATGTGTATATATATAATATAATTATAGAGGAATTCATGAATTATGTACAGAAAAACACACACACATTTACTATATAAATTAACTTTTCAATTAAAATTTAAATTTATTATGATTTTATTAATAAAATAGTATATATATATTGTTTATACTTATATAAAAACAAGAACAGTAAATTAGAAACATTTCTAAGAAAATTTGGATAAAGTATCCCCATTTTTACGAAATCAATAAACTAACCATATTTTTAATAAAACATAGCAGTTTAGGTCCGTTCCTTAGAAAACCCTTCGAATTAGTCTGTTTTTTTTAGAAAACTCAGTTAATTAGCTATAATTGTTTTTCTTCAAAACATTGATAAATTAGCCATATTTTTTTAAATACACTTCTAGTTGAGTATATTTTGTAAAAACGAATCGAATTAGATATTTTATGTTGAAAAAAAGTTAATTATCTATGTATTTGAAAATAAAACAAAACATATCACTAATTTAAATTTTTGTTATGTCCACTCCCACATCCAACTAGAACTCTTATGAGTGTCATTTTATATATCTCATAAAGTATATTATTCAAATTTATATAATCTCTGATTATTAAATATCACATAGTTTATATTCTATACTATATCTTGGTGGATTTATATTCCCTTGAATACTTTTTTTCAATTCACATGGTTACATGTGACAAAAAAAGTTATACATCATCATTTAAAAATAGATTTTGGAAATATAGGAACTATTCTTCCATTGAAATTAGTTTTTTTATAAGAAAACCCTTTTATATAAAAACCTTGGTCTTGTGATACAATTTATACCATGATTATAATGATGCTTAATCTCTTTCCTAGTACACCCATTTGAGGTTTAACATGGAACAAATAAAAATCCTATAATGGTCACCCCCAACATTCTTCTTTCCTGAACATCCATATAGCTTGATATTTTACATAAATTTGTTAGACACACCATTTAATAGTATATTTCAATTTCAAACTATCATATTATCTACACCTATGAGACTTCCAAAGACTCAAATCAAAAAACATTCTTAAATACCATTTTCTTAATACTCTAAATTGGGGACATAAATCCTGAGACCCAAGATGGGATACCATATGGATTTAGGAACATCCCCTAATCTCTAAAGGATGTTAAAAAGTGGAGAGTAATTAAATAAATTTTTTTGGAGAATGAATTTATCTAAAATACATGTCCCATAAATTTCCGTGTAAATATAAAATCTCTTAAAATAATAATATTTGAGAAATAACTATGTATTGGAAATATATTTTTCATACAACACCCAAACACTAGGTAATTAAGGAAGGAACATGTGATAATAAAGTAATGTTATTGAACCCAGATCCACTAACTATACTATATATCCAACATGAACTATTTATCAATACTAATAATTAATTAATTCTTACCCTTATTAGAATCATGTTTAATCATTTTTATATTTATAACCAAATACACATTTGAGGGTGATTATAAACTCAATATAATTTCCATAATAACTCCAATTTTCTTCTATGATAAATGTAAAAAATTAAATTTTAGTCAAACATGATAAATAAAAATAACACTTAAAACCAAAAAACATTTTACTTTTCCAAACACATCCCAAAACCATGTTTATAAAACAAAACACTAAATAAGTATATAATTTAAATTTTTTGTTAAAATAAAAAATCCAAAACATCTTATTTTTGAAACAAAACAAACATGTTTCCTCCCTAAAAATGTCATTTCAAAATAAAATCTATATTTTACAATTCTAAGAAAACTCTCTATTTTCACAAATAAAATAAAAACAATTCAGAAATTTATTTTTAAAACTCCCCATTTTCCAAAAAAGCTTTATGTTGAAACATATTGAAGAAACAACATATAAATATATTTATATATCGATTTACCGTGGTTTGAATCCCAATTCACATGTACATACTCACACTATAGTGAGTATCACCTTTCAAACCCTATTATCCAAATTATTTAATTAATTAATGTGAAATATCTATGTCTCCACCTCACCATGAATAAAGCTACGTTTTATCAAAAATAAGATCTCAACAAAGCTATTTTTACACATGCACCCATGCCATATATGATTTTTAAATAATCCCCTTATTGGATTTAATAAAATCTAAACCCTCCTTATGTTTTCTACAAAAAAAATTAATTTAAAAAATAACACATGATTTTACACTAAAAAAATACATTTAATTAAGTAAATAAAATATATATATATAAATCAACAATTAATCCCATGTATATTGAAGACATGAAGATCAAGAGTCATTGTGAACTTGGGGTATTATAATAACTCATGGAGTGTTTATTGAGTTTTATAGTGGAATAAGGATCCATTTTATGATTTTTTATAAAAGGTAAGAAGAATTGGAGAAGAGAAAAAGTTTATATGTATATGTTTAATATACATTTTTCAATATATAATTATGTTAAACTCACTGATAATAATTTTTATTATGTGAGAATAATTATTTGTAAAACATTTGAGATGTTTTTAATTGATTTTGAATTATTTAGAATAGGTTTGGAGTATTTTAGTGTTGAGTAGATTGGGGCCATAATTTTGGAAAATTCCCTAGTATGTAAGGGTAACATTGTTTCGTACATACAATTAAATTTATTTAAATGATCGATAAAAATATAGTAATATGATATGTAATGTTCACCATGATAAAACAATATAAATTTTAAAAAGGATAAAAATACCTTCCCTGTATATGTAAGGTTCATTTCTAGAACACAAAAGGGTTATTTTTCCAATATATAATAGTTATCTTGGAGATAAATAAAATAAATAAAATACATTAAAATGATACGTAATAGTCATCTATTTTTTCCATGTTACTTAAGAGTCATTATGAGGTATATTGAGATACATAATGGATCCATAATTTCTCAAAATATGAGGCTTCCAGAAGTAATATGGATTTTCAAAATATATATTTTTAAAAGTTAAGTATAATTTGAAAGAACAAATCTGAAAATATGGAATTTTTTTCTTTCACATAATAAATATCATTAAGTGAAATTACTATTAAAGTAGTTTTAGGATAATGGTCATTCCATGAATATGATGTTCATATCATGATTCAAGTTATTTGATAAGATAATATTATATCTACCTCTATGATTTAAGAGATAGTTATGAGAAGTTAAGAAGTCCATGTCCTGGTATAAAATAAAGTGTGGTCTATAATATGGAGTCACACTGTGATGTAATGTTGTGGAATTTATATTACACACAATGTTAATGTAGGAATAATGATTTAGTCTTGTATAAGTTTTTAAGTTATAAAGGATTAATAATTGAGAGACATCGAAAAATAACTTCAGAAGAATTGAAGAAAATTAATTTTCTATAATTGAAATTTGAAATTAAAATATTAAGATGGAAAAGTTGTTACAATTTTAGAAGATAAAAAATAAAATAGAGATCTTGTATGAAGGGTATAGAATATATAAGGGAATATTCAATATGATTATTCAAGAAATAGAAGGGAAGAGAGTGTTTTTTAGTGTTTACAGAAAGAGAGAATAAGAGAGAAGAAAACAAGTACTTTCAATATTGAAAGTAGAGGATGATGAATAAGAGAAAGAGTGGACACTTAGTTTACATGTTTTATCATCACACATGTGTCATGTGTTTAGGGTAAAGTAATTCACACCTATTTTATACAATGTAGAAGTGCAAGAGAACTACATTATTTTTTGGGGACAATTAATTAATAGGAAAAGGATAATCCCTATTACAGTAAAATATAATATAGTTGTGAAACTTATAAAGAGATAGTATTATTTATTTTCTTCTATTACAAGTAAAGGATATAACCTACTCATTTATATCCACCATGGTGATTCTAGTGTATCATATAGTCTTTAGTGGTACCATATCATATAAGAGATTAGATAATAACTTTGAGTAGTGAACCTTCTGTATTGATTGTTCCTATTTTTTTTATTCCCATAGTGCATGTTCTTTATGAAATGAGATGTCTCACTCTAACAATTGATGAAGGTTGATTTTATAAGAATCTGGAATATATAATTTATAATTATTGTTCACTAATCCAACACCCCCATCTTAGTAAAGCTACCATGACTATGTCCATCTTACAAACCATAATCAATTCCATCTAAAATCTATATTTCCAATACCAAATATTAATTAAAATCACCAACAATAATAAATAACTAATTTTATAATAAAATATAAATATCTCAAAAATATCCTTTTGAAAATAAATTTTTTCCCAAATATTTCATATAAATCATTAAACCATCATAATTAACTAAAAATGTTTAAAAATTAGAAATATCATAAAATGGATAAGTTCCACCTTCCATGATTTTTCTGTTCAAGAAAAAATCCCAATTTTTGTAGACAAAATCACACAACTGGTTTGATTCCATAAATCAGTAAAAAGATAAATAAATTACCTCAATCCATGTTTGGATATTCATATATTCATTATCCCCATATCTATATTTGAGAGAGATAATAAGAGAGATAAATAAAAAGAATATAGATCTTGATCTTACCTAGAAATCCAATGTCAACTCCATAATCTGTAATCACAATTTGTTTAAGAGATATTTTGAGGCCACAAAGGAATCCTAATATGAAAAAATAATAAAAAAAGAATATTAAGAGGAATAATGGTATGTTTTATAGAATAATTTTGTGATAAATAATAAAACCACATTACTTTAACATAAACTCATAGTATCCTTACATGGTTCTTGGGATCATGTAGTTGACATTGCATTCGTTAATGGTAACCAATTTATAAAATTTTCAGTCCCTATGACTATTCATGTAACCAAAAAACCCCTCTCATTCTAAATTTATAGGATATATGGTTACTATGGATGGTCATTATGAATATCTAGATAATCTTGAAAACATTTCCAGTGAAAAAATCCTAGGATGTTTGATCCTCATGGATGGTCTCTAAGAATGTTTGGGTGACCATTCAAAACTATGAAAACCTCCCCAAATCCTCTTGAAATTTTATATTTTTATACAAAATTTTCCCAAAAAGTTACCCATTATAGATTAAAAAGTGAAATAATAATCCATTGTGTAGTTCATTGAACCATCAATATCTAAACAATTTCATGATAAAAAACCATAAACATCCAATTAATGGGAAATAAAAATATTAGAAAAATATTGGGTTTTACAATACCTCTCCATTATGATGTGAATAGTACAAGGAAAATATTTTTTTAAAAATAATTTATTAAAATAATTTTATTTAATGCTATACATTTATTCTTTTTTTCCTTCTATTAGTAATCAGTGTACAACATTGATCAGTATCTCCTTCCAAATGGAAAATAGGAAAAACCATTTTTTCTATGTTTATAAAATTATGGATGAAATGAAATCCTTTTTTTCCTATTGATTCATTATTTAGTAACTAATGGAACATAATTACAGTTTCATTGGATTTTGAAGTGTATTATGAGTTAATTTTATCCTTTATTCATGTGTTATTGAACTATAAAATAATTGGTCTGAATTATATGGATTTTGTAAAACCATGAGATTTTATGAGAGAGATTTATTTTAATTTATTTATTGTCTTGTGTGGTATGATATACCAACCTTATCTTGCTCTATACACAACACCATATTTTCTTGTAGTATACTGAACACTATTCTTGGCTTGTGTTGCACACAATATCAAGTTTTTTTGATAGAACTCAACATTGAGTAAATATTTTGGTCAATGTAAAAATGAACTATGTTTGGATTATGTTATAATAAACACCAAAGGATGATTACACTACACGAAACACTGAATTGTCTTATGTTACATTCAAGAGAGACCTTCCTCGATAGCTTTCATTGTACGTGATACCTAGCTTCACTAAACAATGATATATTATTAAAATATTATTTTTTAATGGGATATAATCTTGCCATTATTTATATTATTAACCAAAATTTGAATTTTATATAAAATTATATTTCATCTTTCACATTTTATAGAACATGAAATGAGAATTTGTTTCAGATAAAAGAAGTATTTTTCAAAAAAATGCAGTTTTACAGCCTTTTGATGGCGCACCCATTTAAAATATAGTTTTTGAAACTTTTACAAGTTAAAATTTTCCAAATAAACTTCTTATTTCTAATCGGGACATAAAAAATTAATTTTTTTTTTTCATTTTTGGTTTTTTTCTAATAAAATATAAATTTTAATGAATGGTGAAAAATACTGCATTTTAATTCAAAACTGCATTTTTACCAAATTTATTTATGTAGTTAGTTTATCTCTTTAATTGGTTTTAAAGTGTAATTGGATTATATTTTTATAATTTAATCCAATTTTATTCATTGTATGTAATTTAACTTTTAAATTGGACTTAAACACATGTCAATATTTTGATAGTTATTACTTCTTAAAAACCCACCTTTTGGTTTTGACAACAGGAATTAATTTTAAATTAATTAATGAAACTTCTATGTTTTTAATTTATAAATATGGATTCCATATTTATAATCACAAGGTTTAAATTGTGTAAATAGGTACCTTTTATTTTTGGACATTATGAATAGTAACTTCAACAAAAAAAATATTTACCATGGTTAAATGATAAATATGGTAAATAAGGGTAAAAAATCATATTATAATAATATTAATCTACCCTAAAACATGTTATAATCCTATAGGATGAGGTATTTCTGGTAATGGGAATCCATGGGTTAATTTTGGGACCCCATAGATTCACTTGGATGTGAAAATGACATTTTATAATAATTAATTTAAAGTAAAGATAATTATAACCGACACATATATGTTTTACTAAATTGATTTCAATATAAGGGTATATAACTGATATTTATGACTATAAATATTCATTATAAACATAAAAATATTTCCTACATCATGTTATTTTATTTTTAAATTCTAGACAATAGATAAATATATTTATTTATGACACAATTATGATGTGGTGATTTCCTCATTAATGAAAGATTCAAATACATGAATTAATAAATATTATAATAAATTTAACTTGAATATTTTTATTCTATACACAAGTTTTCTGGATGAAATTTACATATTATAGATTATTTAATGCATTTTTTTGAAGTAATAAGGTTTTTATGAATATTTATAAAAGTCAAGTATAAATAGTATCCAAAATTGACATAATTCATAACTTAAAACATAAAATAGTTTATTTAATGATATTAAATTTCTAAAAATATAATATTTGGGTAAATGGTTAATATAAGTCCATATATGTCATAAATAACTTTTTATGTGTCTTTTGACATGATATGGTAATAAAATTAACCCATAATGTGTAAATAACATGACATTATGATAAGATTAAAAACTGTAAAATAAGGGTTAAAAAAAAAGATAAGGATACAAATATATTCCACACTTATCTAAAAATTATTTAATGATGGGTATTAGAACAAAAATAATATTATATTTGAATTGAATAAGCTTTAGAAAATTTTTAATTGAAACTGAATTTATAATAAAATAATATTTTGAGAGTTTCTTAAAGTTCACCTCTCCTCTCTTATAAAAGAGAACCTCCTCCCTCTCACATTCACTCCATTTTGATCATTAAATCTTGGAAAAAACCTAGAAATTTCTCTTATAAACTACCCTATTTACATTCAATAGGTTATGGTTATCTCAAAATACAAACTCTAGTGACCTAATATGAAATTTAAAGGAGGCACATCGAGGAAGAGGTAATCTCTTCTACCGATTCTTTAAAATTTATTTCTTCCTCTAATTCCTATTATTTAGTTTTTTCATTATAAAGTAATAAATTAAGTATCAATAGTAGACTGATATGTTATTATAAATATGAAACAACCCTATTTCAACTTCTATCCATCCTATGAATAACAAAGTCACTGCACGTGCGTACGTACAACTTACCATCTCCATACCATGGTGTAATATGTTTTTCACGACTGCCTTACTTGGATGGTTAAAATGGGGGAAATAATAACTATATATGATTATTATAACATGATTCTAATTATGAGATATTATAAACCATACACTTCCATACCATTCAACAATTATGGGAACAATACCATCGCTCATGCGTATGTATGGCTTACCGTCTCCACGATGCGATGAGATTCATTCTCCACGTTAACCATTGAAGAATGATTGTAAAGTATATATAATAAATATTCCTAAAATATATGACATAATAATGATACTGGATTTATTTATATATATATATGTCATTTACTTACTTCTATTCAATTCAGTAAAAAAATGAAAACAACATTCATGCATACATACGACCTACCGTCTCCAAGAACGGTGTATTCCATTTCATTTCTATATCTATTATATATATATATTTTTATACTGAATATATATCATATAAAAATAATGTTTTATATTCTAGAAGTAATTAAATCAAGATATAATTAAAACATTCAAGAATAAAAATTCAAAACACGTAAGATAAATAAAACGATTATTACCCAAAACGTTTCTTTAACATGGAATAAATGAATGGGTAATATAAAGTCGTAAGTGAATCATATATCATATCATAAATATTTTTATGGTTATGCTACAAGTTAATAATATTTTTAAACCCAGTATACATGAGTTTCAGACACATACAAAAGAAATCAGATCTAATTTAAGGGATAACTTTTCCAATCTTGTTTTTATCTAAGATTATTTATTCGTAAATATTTACTAGGGACATATTTATCATCCACATCCATGTTTTATATAAATGTTTCCATAAAATGTTTAATATTATTCTATTTATGTTTAATGTAATTTTTACCCACTTTGAATTTTACTAAATGGTTTGGAAGGAATCATTCTTATGTTTACCATATGAGGTACTTTTTGACTTTTTCAGAAAAATTACGACAGGAATGATTTTTTAACTTATAAATAATGAATGAAATTTTATGGTTTGATGATGCTTCATTTACAAGAAGCTTCCTCTAAAATATTTTAATTTCATTTTCAACCAAATTATTTTCTTTTAAAATTGCACATAATTTTGAGAAAAGAAAACATTTTTGAATAAGAAAGTATTTTTTATTCGAGAACTAAGTTCAAGTGGTTTATAAAAAAACTTTTCCATCTAAGATGATACTCATTAAATATGGTTACTTTTTTATCCCCATTATTTCTATGATTTTATTGTGGTAATTATGGAATGGTATTTTATATGGATTATGTTATGATGGAATGATGTTTAAGGAACCCATTTTATTTCTTGGGTTATGGTATGATGAATGTTTTATGTTTTTGTGGTACATGTAAGGATGATTTCATTATAATATGGGTGGGATATATATCTCACTAAAATGAATTGGGTAAAGATTTATATCTCATGATATTGGCATGGATGGAAAGGAAAGTAAATCTAGTTCATTAATATAAGTCTTGAACAATAAGTAAACCAAGTTTAGTAATGTATTCGTCCTCTATGATGGTCTTGGAAGCAATTCCTTGGCTACTAAAAAAGTCATATTATTTTCATAATTGTTTTCCACAATTCCATATTTTATTCCCATTCTAGTTTATCGTGATTAATATTCCTTTTTGATATATTCCTTTTGAACTACCAATATTTATTTCATGACTCAAGATTTTGATGTTTAAACTTTATTTTCATATTTTTACGTTCAAATATATATGGTTTATTTTATTTAATCCATTTTTACCCTTACTGAGCATTTGAGCTCTCCCTTTTTATGTTTTATTTTTCCCCAGGATATAAAGAAATGTTTTATGTTAGAAAAAAAGGGAAGATCTTTATAGGAGATATTGAAGATACTTCACCATGATTAGAGGATTATGTTATGAGTTTCTAAATACCCTAAAATAATATGGTATTTGGGAATATGTTTGTTTAATTTATTAAGTATTCCACAAAAGAAATGTAATTTCCATGTAATTCAAGCTTGGGTCTCCATAGTTGGTATCACATTGATAGTTTAGTCAACCTTTTGAAACTAGGATGTGAAAACATTGGTGAGATCCCTAGAGATATTTCTAAGGTTTGTATAGGGATGTCCCTAAGGGTATGTATAACTATAGATTAAAATCATATAATTATGGTAACTATCATGAATAACCTAGGATTAAACATAATATGTTAGATATTTAATGTACCCCCTGTGATAATGTTGTTTTCCTAGTACGATTTTTTCCCCTCACACTGTTCTTTTTGGGTTTTAGACAATTGCTAGAACCTGAAGGAACCATGTCAATGATCAATGCACTGGGAAATGAAATGATTTTCATCATAAATAACCAAATTTTATCGGAGATTTAATTAAAAATATTATTTCTATACTTACACAATATATGAATCATTCCGGAATTCCAAATGATCAGAGAAGGGAAGAATATTCTATTGAGTCCTTCATGAGGAAACATCTACCTTCTTTTATTTGGTCTTATAATCCTTTTTTTACTGAACAATGGATCAATACCATTGAAAATATATTTTTCATCCTTCTCTATTTGGAACATGAATACGTCATTTTTTCTTTCTATCATTTAGAATGTAAAGCAGACCAGTGGTGGATTCTAATTAAGAATACAAGGCAGAAAGATGAAATTGAATCCATGGAATGGGAAGAGTTCAAGAACATGTTTTTCAAAAATTACTTCCCTCTCATTATTTGAAAAAATATGGAAAATGAGTTCCTCATGCTTAATAAAAAGGATGATGAATCTGTCAGCACATACAAGGTGAATTTTACAAGACTTGAAAGGTATGCTTCTCACTTTATCATCCAACATGAAAATAAATTTGATCGATTCTTATGTGGATTAAAACCAAGTATTCTAAGGGAATTATCTATAAGATACTTAAGTAGTTATGAAGATATTGGGTGTTTTTACATCAAGTTATAATTAGATGTTGGTATTACATATACATCTCATGATTTTGAAAAGAAACAAAATATGGAGTCCAAAGAAAAATCTCAATAAAATTATGAAAAGAAGATAAATGCTTCCTTATGCTAAAAGTGTGGAAAGAAACATATTGGAGACTATCTTAAAGGGACTAGAAAATGTTTTAAGTGTGTAAAATAAGGTCATCAAGAAGATTATTGCTGATGTAATGGAAAAAATGTATCTAATGATGTGAATAGTGAAATGACTATAGAGAACACACCACAAACACTTCAACGATACTAGTGAAAGGAAATGGGGAATTAGGATAACCAATGCCCTAATCCAAAGGTTAATGATGATCAAAGTCAAAAACTTCTTAAGGGAAAAGGCAAAGGGAAGTCACATGTGACCACTATTGGTGATGTTGTGTATGACAATGAAGTGGTGGAATTATTAAGTGTTTATGTAATGGGAGTCAAAAATAGTGTTGTGTAATAAAATTTATAGTATTATAGAATATTAGAATATCTATGTATTGGTATATATTGGTTTTCCATACTTATATAGTACCGGTTACCATGAAAAGTGATTGAAATATTTTTCAATATCACCTAATATCCGTATAATGAAGGGATCATGAGATAGTGTGGTGTTTGATATTATTAATGATCTCATGACTAATATAAGGAAAAAGTGATATCATGGTTTGAGTATATAGAGGTTTTGGGATTTTGGTTTGTGGAAAGAGTTAAATTTTGAGATAATTCAAGTTTTCACTAAGATACTATGGTAATTCAGGTTATTATCATGTTTCAAGAGAATACATGATTAAGGTAATCACATGTTTGGAATGTGACAACAAAGAATTACCTTATAAGATATGGGAGATAAATGTTATGTCAGTTTATTTCACCTCCTTCTAATGTTTTATATTTTTATAATTTAAAATTTTCCATTTATGGATAGTATAAGTTATTTTCCATTTTAATTTTGTTAGATTAATGTATTATCTCACTATAGGTGGAATTATGAATATTTGATAACCTATTTTAACCTTTTTGTTAAGACTGATGGAATGACCTATCATTTTATCGCATGATATGCTAACACTCCGGGAAGGAAAAATTCAACATCATTTCTTTAAATAATATATGAAGTGGAAATTTTTCACGGAATGATCAATAGTACTAAAAGCACGTAAGTATTTATTCTCAAGAAAAAATTCATCAAAATTATGAAAAGTGTATTGAAAACCAAAAATGTTATTCTAGCACCTTCTTATCCGATGAATTAGATGGTCCCTTAAATCATCACAAATTTATGAATTTCTGGTAGTTAACTTTCTCCAACCTTGTTCTCTATCACTATCAATCATAACTTGATGGTTAGATTTCTCTTCCATATCCATGTTTTGACTTTCCACCTATGTTCTTATATTAGTAAATAAAGTGATGAGTTAATTTGGGTAACCATTATGTTTCTAACTTTATTTTTTAAAATTAAGTTTTAGTATTCCTTTTTATGATGTGGGTTTCTATGAATGAAAATTTCATGTAGTAAACCATTTATAACCCTGATGAATTTCGAGGGTGAAATTCATTTTAAGGGGATTGGAGTGTTACACCCCAATATTTTATGAGATAGATTGGTTTTAATTTCTTTGATCTCTTGTGTTTTATGATACACCAAGATTATATTGCACTATACGCAACACCGTATTAGCTTGCAGTATATGCAACAATATTCTTGCCTTGTGTTGCACACAATTTTATGTTCTTTTGATAGAACTCAACACTGAGTATAGATTTTGTTCAATGTAAAAATGAACTATGTTTAGATTATGTTATAGCTAACAAAAAAGTAATCTTTCAATACACCCAACACTGACTTGGCTTATGTTACATGCAATAGAGACCTTCCTCGATAGCTTGCATTGTACACGATGCAGAGTTTCACTAAACAAAGATATATTATTAAAATATTATTATTTAATGGGATATAAACTATCAATTAGGAATAGTTTTAACAAAATATTGAATTTTATATAAAATTATCATTCATCTAACAAATTTTCAAGAATATGATAAGAGAACAAAATCAATTGTTTAGATAAAATAAATATTTTTATACAATATGCAGTTTTACCGCATTTTGATGGATCACCCATTTTAAATCTATTTTTTTGACACTTTTATAAGTTATATTTCAAAAAATAAACTTCTTATTTGGAATAGAGACAAAAAAATTTACTTTTTATTCATTTTTGGAACTTTTATAATAAAATTAATATTTTAATGAACAGTGAAAAATACTGCATTTTAATTCAAAACTTCCTTTTTATCTAATTCAATCATATAGTTAGATTACTTTTTTAATTGAGTTTAAGGTTTAATTGGATAATATTTTTATCATTTAATCCAATTTTGTTCATTGGAAGTAATTTCACTTTTAAATTTCACTTAAACACATCTCAATGTTTTGACAGTTATTCTTTCGTAAAACTCTCTTTTTGGTTTTGAAAATAGGATTTAATTTTAAATTAATTACTGCAACCTATGTGTTTTTAATTTGGAAGAATCGATTCCATATCATGAATAAAAAGGTTCAAATTTTGTAAATAGGTACCTTTTATTTTTGGACATTATGAATAGTAACTTCAGTAAAAATTTTATTTACCATGGTTAAAGGGTAAATCTGGTAAATAAGGGTTTAAAATAATATTATAATAATATTAATATAGCCTCACACAGGTCATAATCCTATTGGATGAGGTTTTTCAGACCATTGGCATCCTCAGATTGATTTTTGTACCCCATGGATTCACTTGGATGTAGAAATGACGTTTTATAAGAATTATTTTAAAGTAAAGATAATTATAACCTAAACATATATTTTTTAATAAATATATTTTAATATTGTGTTATATAACCGATATCTATGAATATAAATAGTCATTGAGAAATATAAAAATATTTCTTACATCATGGAATTTTATTTATAATTTTTAGACATTAGATAAATATATTTATTTATGACATAATTATGATGTAGTGATTACCTCATTAACGAAAGATTCAAATAAATGAATTTATAAATATTAAAATAAATTTAAATTTAATATTTTTATTCTATACACAAATTTTTTGGATGACATTTACATATTAGGGATGATTTAATGTCTTTTTTTCGAAGGAATAAGGTTGTTATAAATTTTTTAAACAGTCATGTATGAAAAGTATCCAAAATTGATATAATTCATAACTAAAACAATAAAATAGTTTATTAAAAGATATTAAATTCTTAAAAATATAAGATTTTACAAAATGGTTATTAAATATCCAAATATTTCAAAAATATCTTTTTTGTGTCTTTTGATAGGATATGTTTATTACATTAACCCACAATGTGTAAATAACATGATATCACAGTAAGATTAAAATGGGTAAAATAAGGCTTAAACCAAAACGATAAGGATAAAAGTATATTAAAAAATTGTCTAAAAATTATTGGATGATAGGTATTCAAACCAAAATCATCTTAGCTTTGAATTAAATAAGTTTTGGACATTTTTAATTGAAACTGAATTTATAATAAATTAATATTTTGAGAGTTTCTCTAAAGTTCCTTTCTCATCTCTTATAAAAGGGATCCTCCTCCCTCTCCTATAAATTAATTTAGAGTCTTCAATATCATCCAAAACCTCACCATTTATCTTATAAACTTTCCTAGTTACATTTTAGAGGTTCTGGACTTCTCAAAAAACCAAATCTAGTGCCCCAAGAGGAAATTTAAAGGAGGCATGTCGAGAAAAAGGTAATATCTTCTATGGATTATTTAAAATTTATTTCTTCTTATAATGCTTCTTCTTTAGTTGTTTAATTATAAAGTAATAAATCATTATCACTCATATACTTATATGTTATTATAAATATTAAATAACCCTATTTCACCTTCTATCCATCCTATGAAAAACGAAATCACTACGCGTGCGTACGTACAACTTACCATCTGCATGCCATAGTGTAATCTATTTTTCACCACATTACTTAGATGAGTATAATGGCGGAAATAATAAATATATATTATTATTATAACATGATACTAATTATGATATATTATACACTATACACTTTAATACCATTCAACAATTATGGGAATGATATCGTTGCTCGTGCATACATATGACTTACCGTCTCCATGACGCAAAGAGATTCATTCTCCATATTATCCATTAAAGAATGATTATAATGTATATATAATAAATAAGAATGATATATATGACATAATAATTCTACTAGGTTTATGTTTATATATATTTCATTTAATTACTTCCATTCAATTCAATAAGGAAACAAAAACAATATTCATGTATACGTACGACCTACCGTCTCCATGAACAATGTATTCCGTTTAATTCATATATCTATTATATATATATATTTATATACTAAATATATATGATATATAAATATTTTTTCAAATTATTAAACTAATTAAATCATGATATAAGTAATAATATCAAGAATAACAATTCAAAACACATATGATAAATAAAACTATTATTACCCAAAGCGTTTCTTTAACATGGAATTGAAAAATGAACTGGTAATAAAAAGTTGTAAGTGAATAATTTATGATATAAAAAATATTGTTATTGTTATATTTCAAGTTAATAATATTTTTAAACCCGCTATACAAGAGTTTCAGACATATGCATAAGAAATTAGACCTAAGGTAAGGGAAAACTTTTCCAATATCATTTTTATCCGAGATTGTTTATTCGTAAGTATTTACTAGGGATATATTTATCATCCATGTACATGTTTTCAAAATATGTTTTCATAAATTTTTTAATATTATTCTATGTATTTTAATGTAATTTTCACCCATTTTTACTTTTACTACATTGTTTGGAAGGAATCATTCTTACGTTTACCATACGAGGTACTTTTTGACTTTTCCGAAAAAATTACAAGAAGAATGTTTTTTTAACTTATAGAGAATGAATGTATTTTTATGGTTTCATAAAAATTTATTTCAATGAATATTACTCTAAAATATTTCAAGTTTATTTTCAACTAAATTCTTTTTCTTTTAAAATTGTAGGGAATTTTGAGAGAAAAAACATTTTTAAAGAAAAAAGGAAATTTTCTTCAAGAACTATGTTCAACTGGTTTATCAAAAATATTTTCCATCTAAGATGATACTATTTAAATTAGGTTATGTTTATATTCTTATTATTAATATTATTTGATTGTTTTAATGATGGAATGATATTTTATATGTATTATGTTATGATGGAATGATGTTTAAGGAACCCATTTTATTTCTTGGGTTATGATTTGATGAATGGTTTATGTTTTTGTGGAACATGTAAGAATTATTTCATTATGAGATGGGTGGGAACTATATCTCACACCAATGAATTGGGTAAACATTTATATCTCAATAGATAGACATGGTTGGAATGAAAAGTAAATCTGATTCAGTAATACAGGGCTAGAACGACAGGTAAACCTAGTTCAGTAATGGACTTCATACACTATGATAGTATTTGAAGCGATGCCTTGGCTACTATGGAAATCATATTATGTGATTAATGGTTTGGAAGAATTCCATGTTTTATTCCCATGATATTTTATCATGATTAATATTACTTTATGATCTATGTCTTACTTACTGCCAATATTTATTTCATGACTCAAGATTTTGATGTTTAAACATTATGTTCATATTTTTACATTCAAATATATATGGATTGTTTTATTTTCTACATTTTTACCTTTACTGAGAATTTTAGCTCGCCCTTTTTATTTTTTCTTTTCCATAGGATATAAATAAAGGTTTTAGGTAGAAAAAAATGAAATATTTTTATAGGATATGTTGAATGTATTTCACCTTGATTAGAAGATTATGTTATGTGTTTCCAAAGACACTAAAAAAATACGGTCTTTGGGCATCTGTTTGTGCCATGTATTAAGTATTCTGCAAAATAAATGTAATGTCTATTTATTTCAGGATTGGGTATCTACAGTTATTTAGTTATTTTGGAGATTTTGGAGGCCTTTATGTGGGTTCATGGTTTGACCATGGTTAGGGGAAACTTTGAGGTTCTCCCTAGGAAACCGTGCATCTTGTTTCCAGAAGGATAGTGGGTGGCCCAAGGTTGGTCCATGGTTAGAGATAATCATGAGAAATTATATAAAAACATTTTGAATTGGGATAAAGGAATAAACATGTTTGGTAAAATTTTTACCAAACCATGTGGTTTCCCATGTGTGGTAGATTTTCTCACATGATTGGCATACAGTTTGAAAAACCACGTGTGTGTGAAATTGACATCGTTAATTCCTTTATTATAGACCAAAAACTATCTATTTTATCTCAATATTCCTCTTATTAATAGTAATAACAAACCTAGGAACTCTGAAGGATATCCTTGGAGAATTACTTCACCTTTCAGATCGATTCTACTGGATCCAAGAATGTCGGTGATCTTGAAATTAAGGTATGTGATATATGAACCTCTATTCTTTTGGTTTCTTCTAGATATACCCTTCTTACCTTGATATGAATAATATATTAGACATATCAAGACAATATATATGGATCTTAATACCATCTAAAAATGAATTATTGGATCATTGATAGACCAATGATAGATCTAGTGCGTTTCTAGTCTTCCATTGGTCAATTCCAAGTCTAGTGATGTGGGAAAATATCGACAGTTAATTTTTTGTATATACAATACCTTGGAATAATTATATTATTGAATATCATTCTATAAACCTATATGTTATTAAATTAGGATTTATTCTTGGGGTCTTTGTAGTGTGGGATCAATCTGGTTGGTGCATGGGGATAAATTTGGTATCGTCTCTTGATGAGTATTATATATTTTCATCAATGAAATAATGGTAGGAAGTACTTATCATCTCGGTCATTTATTTATAATCTTTTCTATGTTTGGTTTGTGTCTATTACAAAGTAGGAGGCCATTTCCTGGTTAGTATGCTTAACATATATAGGGTTATTAGTGAGACCCTAGTATGGATGACTTCTATGTTCATTTCTATTGTCGGTATTATATGAGAATTATTTCATTGAATATGGGATATTTCAATGCCATGTTGTTCCTTAAATTGTAATTTATTAATTTCATTATATTTCATTTCCTATGTAATTTATTTCTGTGATATATTATTCCATACCATGTTGATCCTTATATGTGGACTTTTTCATAGCTAATTGAATATTTTTAGTAGTATTCAGGATGACAGGTAGCCCTGATGGATTTACTTTATTCTTTAGAAGGGGAGACTGGGAAACATGACTCATTGGGTATAGTCTATGTAGGATGGTTAAAACTTAATCTATGACATTTCTTCCCAAGGTAAAGTTTTATTTCATTAGAATAGTTTTAATATATGTTGGTATGATATAATGATGGGGAACAACCTTATGTATGAGTCATAGTCCATTATTTAGGCATGTTATGCATGCGTACTATCAATGGTGGGTAATTAGTCTTGTGAAATGGGAGACAGATTCCCTTTAAAGAAGGTGCAGATTTGTTCCTTAAATATGGAACAATTATAATTCATAAAGTCATATGTAGTTAATTTTCCTGATCTTAGACATGAAATTGGATATAATTGATATTATTTTGGCATCATGCTGAAAAAGGTATGATAGGGGTTCTTAGTGGCTAGACCAACACATGATCTCTTGGTACATGGTTGATTATATGTTTGGTCATGAATTTACTTTAAACAATATCATACACATCCATATATATGTTCACTTATGTTTGGGATGCATTGGTGTTTTCATTTTGGGTTTATAAAAACACACTACTTGGGCACCTCTATTCGCATGAAGACTTTATGACTAGGGATATAGAGAAGAGAAAGGTCCCTACAATAGGTTGTAGAGGATAATATAGCTAGGATATGGATACGGTACTGGGAAAAACATTTTATGCTTTTTTCTGCACTTTTATTTATTTAGAATTATTTTTGTACTTATATACTTGTTGACCTGCCAAATTTGGGGTTTATTGATTACTTTTTTATAACTTGGGATGACATATATTATATAATTTATTCATGTTTTTCTTCTATTATATTATTTTTTGGGATTATGGTTATGTCTTACTAACCTATGATGAATTTTATTACCAAGGGTAAATTATTCCCACATAACTTTAGTCCCTTATCTCTAGTCTGCATCTTCTTGTGTACAGGGAGGTGCACATGAGGTTATGTGACAATCCATCTTGGACCTAGTGATTTAGGTCAGGGTTTTGAAAAATTGTTTCAAAATTCTTTGGTTTAATTTATTTTCCTTTTAGATTTATAGTATAAATGAGATAGGTCATGTGGATCTTAGTTAGTAGAGTTTTCCTGTTCCTAGAAAACTAATGGGTAACAAACCTCTATGTTACAGGTGATGGGATTATTGTTATAGTTTTATGGGATTTCAGTATATTAAGGCATCATATTTAGGCATGTAAATTCAAATTACATATATATAACTCTTTTTTATTACATACTTGTTCGGTAATTTAATTCATGATTTGGGCTAATCATTGAGTGATTTATCTATATTCCCCAATTTTGTGATATATTTGTTTTGAATTTGTTAGATGAACCTAAGAATACTGTCATGTTTTTCATCTATCACATTATGACTAATGTGTGGGTAAGGAGGACTTGGATTGAACCATGCATACAACAAAGAGGGAAATACCTTGTGTTCGGGTACCTCCTAGGATAGGTATTTCAATATAAAAACCTTATGTCTACCTTTAAACTTTTTATTTTGTTCTTATAAGCATGTTTTTATATATGTTATAATCATTCATTTGGATTTCTAAAAAAATTCACCTCAAAGATACCAAATTTATCTACATTAGGATTCAATTCCTATTACATGACATGATATGAAGGATGATGTAACTGAGAATACTCTCACACTTGATTTCATGGTTCAGGTGGTAAACCCACCCTAGCGTGGAGTCTTACAAATTATACATGATCAAGGAAGATATGTACAAAGAATGATGGACCAGTATGCTTGAGACTTTCAAATCCATCATCCACTATAATTCTAGTGAAATGGTGGTCCTTAAGATGATAAGGACTTGATTGATATTTTTATGGGAATCATAAAATGGGTAATGAATTCTGATGATATTAAGGGAACACTTGTTTCCTTTATTCTTCAAGGACATTCTAGGTAGTGGTGGGTGGAATGAGTCAGATATTTATGCATGAGGGTATTATATGGGAGGCCTTGAAAGATATTTTATTGAATGACTTCATTATTGGCTTGTTAAAGTGAGACAATGATCAAGATTTTATAGAGCTTCATCAAGATACATTGTCAGTTTTTTAACACTCAACAATTTTTTATTGATTTACAATGATTTCCATTTATTTTGGATTATTATGAGATGCATAAGGCTATAAAGTTTGAAATTTTAATACATCAAGATCTTATACTTCAGATTGGGGGTTTCTACTGGATGACATATTTATAGGTTATTTACATATACTTAACTTTTAATAAGGGGATAGAGGAGGACATGATTTCATGTTTTATTCTGGCTTATCATAGGCTGAGGACCGAACTACCCAATGTGGAATATGGTAGCTATTTTGGTAGTCATAAGAGGAGGTATAAATATATATAATAATGTGTTAGATTGGTGGAGTATATTTGGGCTTCTCATACTCAATTTGTTGAAGTAGGTTTGACAAGGAGATATAACTATGAATGGAAGGTAAATTTTAGAACATCGCACATGAGTCCACCTAAGAAATGTCATTAATGTGTCAATATGGGTCATCTTCAACACTTTAATTATAATAGGTCACATATATATATGATGAACAAAGTTCAAGGTTAAACTAGGGGTCCTTATTAATAGACCAAGGCACAACAGATATCAACAAATCAGGCGATACAAGCATGATTTATATAATGGATGGGGTTCAAACCACTATTAGAGAAGTTAATTATACATTTAAAGGTATGATATTTATTACTGCTATGTTATCTATACATTTTTTTTGATATAGGAGATTCCTATTCATTCATATTTTCTCAATTTTTATTTCCCATGATTTAAATTTTAGGTTTTCTTATGATTTTCCTTCTTTCGACATAGTCTTGGGGAATGTAGTTTACTATATATAGAGTTTTATAGAGTTTCATGTAGTTATTTCTAAATATGGACATATATTGGACTTCACGATCTTATAGCTGAATATTTTCAATGTGATATTTAGAATAGATAAGTTTTCTAGTTATTGAGTTCATATTTTTTATTATCAGATATATGTATCTTTGACCATTCCTAGATTTGAAAGTTTCATGTTGACTGGTAAGTCAAATATCACAAACAAATAATGGGACTATACCTAAGGAATTTTAGAGAGATCACAATGAAATTATAATGATTTAATCCTATAGAAAAATTAGCTACATCTTTCTCTACCCCCAGTGGATGATCGTTATCAAGTTGTCTTCCCGAATGACTTCCCAAGTCATCCTATAGATATAGGAATTGACTTTGAGAATGATCTTAAGATTGGATAAAAGATGATATTTATTCCCCCTTATCATATGGAACTAAATGGTTGTGATAATTAAAGGAGGAATTATAGGATCAAGAGATGTAAGGATTTATTAGATCAATACTATATCCTTGGTGTGCTCATGTGTTATTTTGGAAGAAATCAGATTATAGTATATGGATCTATATAGACTACAAGAAACTAAGTCATGTAATGGTGAATAATAGGTACCCTTTACCCAGGATTGATGATCATTTTTATTTGTTATAGGGATCCTGATGGTTCTAAAAATATTTATCTTTTTTTGGGTTATTATCAACTGTGATTCAGTGAGAAGGATATTCCCATGATAACATTTATGACAAGATATGGAGTGCATGAGTATATTTTCACGAATTATGGGTTAAAAAATGCATCAATAGTATTTTTGGAGCTTATGAATAGGATTTTCCATCCAGATATTGTCACTTTATTCATTGTATTCATATAATATAACTTGATATATTCCAAAACACCAGACATGCCTAATAGGAACCTTGATATTATTCATAGTACAATTTGATAAATTCATATTTATTCCAAAATTTCAAAGTGTTATTTCTAGATTGAGAAGGTCAGTTTATTTTTCAATTTTTTTTCTATGGTAGGGATCTTAGTGGACCTCAAGAAAGTAAAATAATTGTTATCTTAGACTCATGCTTAGAATGTTTTTGATATCTTGAGTTTCCCTAGATTGGTTGGATACTATGGGTGTTTCATAAAAGATTGATTCAATTTAGAAGCTTCAATGATAGTGCTGACCAACATGGTGAAGAATTTTGAGTAGTCTCATAAGTGGGAATAGACTTCCTTAAGCTGAAGAGCATATTGATGGCATCCCCAGTCTTGACCCTTCTAATGTTCGAGATTGGATACACAATGTATTTTGATGCCTCAAGAGTTATATTGGGTTCTATTTTGATAATGATTTATTATTTAATTTCATAGAGTTAATGTCAGCTATTTCCTAGGAGTTTTACTTCCCAATAAAAATTTTTGAGTGGTCATTTATGGTCTACACCATGAAGTATTGGAAAAACCATCAATTCAGTGAGAGGTTTTTCATCTAAACAGACCTCATGAGCTTATGATATATCTTTTGATAGTGAGATATCAATTTGAGATAGAAATTTTAGTTGGACTATCTACATAAATTCCACTTTGATATGATATATTCTTCCTAGAAAGGTATCATTTTTGTAGATGCTCATAGTAGGAAAACACAAGATATTAAATTGGTTGGAGAGAGGACTTCATGGGAGGAATGAAATATGATGATTTTGATGGTAGAGTGGCTAGTGTATGCATTGGAGGATCATTGAGTTCTATTATTAAAACCTTTAGTGATCACATCTTCTTAGGTCAACCATGTAAAAGTGATTCGATAGTCAGACCCTGAGTATGTGGTAACACGAGAATGCTTCGAATAAGAAAATTTTTCTCTAGGGTGGTTCTTAGATGATAACGAAATGATCAACATACATGAGAGAGTAGTTGTTTCATATTTTTTGAGGGAGGATTATAGGATATATCTAATTATTCAAAGTTTATATTGAATCTAGGATTGAAAAAATATTTTATATGATATATAATATCAATTTTGGTTGCTAGGAATGAAGAGGTGCATCACTAATTTCGTCTCATCAATCCTTACCTTTTAAAGGATAATAGTTGATCATGTATATCCTAGTGGGATGATTCATCTATTCATGGTGCCTATCAATAATTTAGATAATTTGAAGATGGACTTTAAGATAGGGTTACCCAAGACCCTAGGATTTGTGATATCATTTGGGTGACAGTCAATCAGTTGATGAATGTGGATAATTTCTTACAGATTTGAGAGACACCTTCATTGGATGAGTTATGGAATATATATGTATGGTAGAATTCATGTATGAATGTATGTTTTTTAGAATTGTTTTAGACAGAGAGACATGTTCCATGTTGATGTTTTATTAGGTATTGGAAATGTATTTGGGTACTCAGCTAAAACTAAGTACCAAATATCCTCCACATACCGATGGATAATTAATTAGGATGATCCATATAATGGAGGATGTGATGTGGGAATGTATTCTGGTTTTTTATGAATATTGGGATGATAAACTATAATTTTTTGATTATTTATACAATAAAAATTTCAAGGCTTTTATTTTTATAGAATCTTCTGAGACTCTTTATGTATGGTTGTTTCATTCAATACTATGTTGGCATGATGTGTGGTAGTTATTGTGAGGCAGAACATGGTGCAATAAACCATTGAGAGAGTAAAGTTGATCTGGAATTTGTTATTCACAACTCAGAGTAGGAAATTTTTATATGCCAATAGGGGGAGGGGAACCTTAGAGTTCATTTTGTGCGAATGATTTTTCTTAGTGGTTACTCCTCGACTGTGGTATGGATGACTATGTAATCAAGGAAAGCTAGCTACATGATTTTTTTATAGCATTTGAGGTTACCAAGTGATTCAAAATAGTGGACTACCATTTGGATCATACATAAAATTACCAGGGTATGCCTTGTTTTTTTCATGTGTATTGTCATTGGAGGTATATGTAGAATCATAAGCATGTAATCAACTACAAGGATGTAAATTTGGAGCTTGATTCATTGTTCAAGGAACACTCAGTGTGAATCATAGATAAGAGTGAGAAGGTATTATGAGGGATGATAGTGCCACCTATGAAAATCATGTGGATGTAGGGAATAATCCCAAAGGAATATTTGGAATGGGAACCAGTTATTTGAGCTCAGTTTCCTAAGTTGTTTGATCCTGATTCTTAGAGAATCTTATCTAGTTGATAAGTCTTTAAGGGGGGAGAATGTAAATGTCTTGGATTTTTTATGTTCATTGTTTTTAAATTCCATCCTTTATGTATGATTATTTTAATTTTGTATTTTTATGGATTATTTGAAGGGTTTTTTAGTTGTTTTTATATTTTCTTACAGTGCTTTAATGGCATACACAGTTTGATCATATTTAAGTGCGAGTGTGTGGCTCTCCCTAGGAAAATCTATAGGTTTTTTGGAGAAGGATAATGAGTGGTGCATGGTTTGTGCAAGATTAAATCTATTTGGTTTTAATTCCACACAAACCATATGAATAGTGATAGAGGGTAAAATCATTTTTGGGACATGATTTAGAGAACCATGTGTCCAAACCATGTGGGTTCCCATAATATGTAGAATTCCTAGCATGATTGATGCACAGTTTGACAAACCGTGTGACCAAAATGTGTGAACATGATATTAATGATTTTAATTCCTAATTTATGACCATAAAACTATCAATTTTCACTAATTATTCCTTATAATACTAGGTCACTCATAAATAAGGAATCTAGAGACTCTCCATAGTGAATTTCATCATCCCTTCCTTTCTCGATTCCGATGGATCCATGCATGCTGGTGATTAGTAAATTATGGTATATGGTCTATAAACACTTATTATTTGGGTTTCATATAGAATTACCCTTATTACCTTAATAGGAATAATATATTTTTCATGATTTTTCTGAATCTATGGATCATGATACCCAATAATGATGAATTATCAGATCATTTAAATATTGGTGAAGGATCTCGTAAATTGGCAGCCTTCCTTTGATCAATTTTAGATCCAGTGATGTTGGTGGATCTCCAGAGGCATGTTGGTGTAGATTGAATACCATGGACATATAATATTCTTTAATATCATTATATGACTATTGATATGACTAAATTATGATCTTTTTTAGGGATCTTGGGCATTTTGTCTTGATCTAGTTGGTACTTGAGCATGACTTGGGTATCTTCTTTTGACGGGTCTTGGAGATTGTTGTCAATGTAATAAAGGTTGGAAGTAATTACTATCATGGGACTTCATTTGGAATTATTTCCATGCTTTTTTTGTTTATCATTAGGGTCTAAACTCCTTCTTGGTTGGTATCATTAATGTACATAGGGTTTCCCATGAGACACTCGTTTGGATGGATTGTGTGTTTTTTTCTATATTGTGTATTGTCTAATTAATATTTCATAGCATGTGGAATTTTGGAATTTCATATTTCTCCTTGTTATTTCATTCATTACTTGTGTTATATTTTATAGACTATATAATTTGTTGTGGTGATATATTATTCCTTACTATCTTGATCTTATATGTGGACTTGTGCATAGCTAGTGGAATCTCTGTTTCAGTGTTCATCTTGACATGTGTCCTTGAAAAATTTATCTGAGTCCTTAGAGGGGGGATTGGACAACCAAACACTGTAGAAAAGGCTATATGGTATGTTTAAAACCTTATATTTTCATGTTTTTTACAGGGAAAATCCATAAGATATGGTAATAGTGTCCATATTTGATAGTATGATCTACTTATGTGGAACATCCTTGCATATGAGAGAGAGTCCATTGTTCACTTGTTCAATGAATGAATACCATCAAAGGAAAGTAGGTAGTCATGTGAAATGGGGGTCACATTCCCTTAAAGGTAGATATGTATTTATTAATTAAAGGTGTAAATATCATTGTCTTTAAAGGTGGACGAAGTTACTTAGATATATCATAGTCATATAATTGAATATACTTTATATTATTCTGTTATAGTGTCAAGGAAGGTATGATTGTGGTTTGTGATGGCTTGGTTAGAGCATTATTTTTCAATACATGGGTGATTTCATTCTTGGTTTCATTTTTTACTTTACATAATTTCATACACTTTATATATATATATGTTCACTTATGTTAAATATGCATTGGTTGTGTCCTATTGGGTTTACACTCACACCATGTATGGGTATCTTGATGTGTGTGAAGGCTTCATGATTTGGGATCTAGTGAAGGTCAAGGGCCCTAAGATAGATTGTTGAGGTGCATAGAGATGGGTGACATACATGTCACCTGAATAGACATTATATTCTTATTACTACACTTTTATTTATTATCATATATAGTTGTAGTATTATACTTGTTGACCTACCACATTGGGGGTCTCTTGGTTACTTTTGTATGACTTGGCATGACATTTATCCTAGTATGAATTTTTTTTTTCTATTATTATATTTTTTAACTTATGGTTTTGTTTTAGTAATCCATAATGGAAATGATTACTGAGGGTACAGTATCCCCATGTCACTATAAAACTTTTTTTATTCAGAAGCTTCTAATATATAGATAGGTGTGGATGAGATTAAGTGGAACTTCAGATCAGACTCAGTGATTCAGGTTAGGGTTTTACAATAAGATATACTAAATGATTATGTTCATCATCTCCTAAAGGACTCAATAATGAGTTCTTCCATTTTTGTGTCATATAATTCTTCTCATAATTTATATTTTTATTCAAAAACTGAAATTCTTGGGTAAACAGAACCATGACATTTTATATACTAGAACTTATCTCGTTTCGTTGTTTATTAGGATTATAATTTAATTATCCATAACATTCTTTATTTACTTATATTCTAATATTTTTATTCACTTACTAAAATCAAAATAATTAGTTTTAATAATAAATAATAATATCCAAAAAATTGAGTAAACAATCATATAATTTTGAAAAATATATCTTTATCTATATTAACCTATAATTTTCATTGGTTTATCCATTGTCATTTTATATCTTTATGAATTATTATATATTTTTTAATAACTAAAATTAATTAAACCTCACTCTAATAGAAACTAAAATTCTCATAAGCCACACACATAGATTTTCAACCATTTTTACGGATAAACAAAAAAACTGAGGATTAAAACACACCTTGAACCAAAAGGTTTAGTATATTTAGATATTATAAAGAATTTTTTATATTTACATAGAAAAATTTATACATTTCTACCAAAAAATCCATCATATTTGAATCCCTCTAAGAGATATCAATATATCATAAACCTTAAGGATGTATATAAACAAAGTAAAATGATAACTAATAACCTAATTATAATTTTTATGTTGAATGGTTCCCTTTTCTCTAGGGTTCTCTATTCTCTCTTAACACCCCCTCTTAGGTTCTAGGGATTCCCTTCCTCCTTTTAATTAATTAGTGATACCTCATTACTTCCAAATTTTAGGTTTAATTCTCATCGACCCATTGTTACATGGCATTTTACACCTCCCCCTTTATTGGCAGACCTTCTTTCTTTGGTGTTAGTTACTTTTTGGGATTATATCCATTCTATTTTGTCATTATTATATCTTTTCAATATTCATTGTTTCTTTTATTACTTCATCTATGTGCCTCCTTCCATGGAAATGAGTTCCTCTTTCATCCCCATTTTACTCTTTTTGGTCTATCCCAACATGTCTAACCCCTACTTGTATAGGTATGATAAATATGAGAGTGATTTTGGATTTTTATGGGTGTGGGATGGAGGCTTTGTTTTTTTCTTCATCATCATGGTTTCTTTGGTCATTATTTCAATTAAGGTCTTAGTTTGGTAAAACTTCTACTCTTTGTTATAGATATGTCTTTCCAAAACCCATCTTAGTCTATTGATATATTTTTCAGGGTATTTTTGGGATGTGAGGATGAGCTATTGACGTTGTTACCAGGGGAATTATTGGATTTATTTCTTTCTTACTTTGTGTTTTGGTATATCGTTTTTGGTGACAATTTAGCTTCAACTTAGACTAAATAGTAATGGTCTTGTAATTTATGTTTTATTTTCCTTGTGGTGATCAATGATATTATTTCCATAACAATAATTTTATTATATTATTCTTTGAGGATTTTGTGGTCCATTATTTGGAGATTTAATTTGGTTTATTTTGTTCATGGATTTTTTTTTAATTTTATATAGGAATGGTTGGGTTTATTATAGAGATAATTTTTCAATTAAATCTAGTAAATAATGGAATTTTCAATCAGTAAATGTTTTATTTTGTATTTCGTTAAGTTATTGGGTGAAGTTTGAGAGGGCATAGATGAAGCTGTTATGATAGAGTTGAATTTATGGTTTATATTAGTTTTCTATCCAGTGAAGTGTTTGATGATGATAATAATCAAGAACATAAAGGTATACAGATCGATTTAGATGTTGAATAATATTTTTAGTCCCAATGTGGGGTCATTTTTATTTTGTTTGAAATTTTAATTTTTTGAGGTATACTACCATATATAGGCATAGATTTTTGATTTTTTTTAAAATTTCACGTTTGATTTGAATTTGTTTTCAGGGGTATTTTGATTTTGGTTTCTAAAAATTGTAATATTCTCTCACAAACTTAAAGTATAATATTTTAAAAAATAAAAAATATTATTTTATGGACCTAACATCTTATAATGGAGAAAAAAAATATGGGGTGTAAATCATAGATTCTTGAGTGATATTAAAGAATTTCATAATGGAATAAGAATATGAAAAACATGTAGACGTTAACATATAAAAAAGGTATATGACATAAGAATGTGGATATCATAATAAAAATATCATGAATAAAAACATAGTGATGTTGCACATGTATAATCCTAATATATCAAATAACATAATCCAAATCCATCTTCTAATACATTATTACATAGTGAACTATGATAAATTTCTATATATTATACATAATAATATCATTAGATATAAGATATACCCAATAAATTAAAGGAATATATACTTTTGGTCACACCTATCATAAAATAATATATCTATGCATATATTTTCCACATGAAGAAACAATCATAGATCCTTTAAAATTCATAACAAGATTAACCTGTGAAAATGAAACTCACTAAATGATAAAATTTTAATATGTATAAAAATCATCTAAAGAGTAAAATTTAATGATACCAATAATTTAAATAAATAAAATATATATAAAATACAACATATATGATTTCAAAATGGTGTAACTTTAATTTTTATTAACATTTAAAAAATCCTTTAGTGTAAGAGAAGATACTATAATAATCTTATCAAATAACTTCTTTATCATTTTTGATTGTTCTAAAACTCAGAAAAAAATGAATGAACATTATATAATGGAAGAAAAAAATGAAATATATGGTATAAAAAACATGAATTGCAAATATTTTAAAGGAAACTTTATAAATAAAATATAATGAAATTAAATAAAAAGAGAGGAAAAGCAAGGAATGGAATGAAATAAAAAGGGTGATCCCCATTCCAACATTATAAGTATGACTCAATCAATAAAAATGGAATTAACCATCCCCATGAACAAGTGTAATGGTATTGGATATGTTTATAAAATTATATATATATATATATCATTATGAAAATGGATAAGGAAGATACTTATATAATAAAAAGATAAGTTGAGAAGAGATCTCAGTTGCCTTAATATCTGACTTTCTCAAATCAGTTTTATCTCCCTATTATGAAGAAATAAGAACTTATCTTAGGGATCATCTTTAAAATGAATGATTATATTATTATTCTAATGAATAGATGATCCCAAACATAATGAATCAATTTTGGGTATGTAATTTGGTGGGAGTTTAGTGATAAATTAGAATTTATGTGGCGTTTGGAATTAGTAGAGGAAGGACCTATTAAAGATAGAATTTGTGAATGACTTTTTCAAATACTCATTCGCTAATGGTTAAGGTGTGAAATTATATTTGAAATGTAACTCCCAAGTGAAAAAATATTGATAGTTCATAATTGTTTCATCCACATACATTTTATGGTTAATTTTTTCTTAAAATTATTTTTATAATATATATCATATTTACTATATTTCACAATGTGTATCATCATTAATATAGGTAATTTGTTTTTTATAAGAAATTTATATTTCCATATTACTTAATCTAAAAATAATAAATACAAATATATAACTAAATTTATTAAAATCCAAATTTAAATTTGAAATGTTTTCCATCCAAATAAAAATTTAAATCAATTAATAAAACTTATTTTAAGACGAAAAACAATTTCATTGTTGATGATTTATTATATTTATATTTATTTTCATTCATTATTTATTACTTTTATGTTTCATAGAAAAAATAAATTAACTATTTATTATTATTAAAATGGGAAAAAATTAATAACAAATAAGAAAACAATATCATTTAGTTTTCACTTCAATAATCAGTCCACTATAAAAAATAATGTTCACCGTAGAAATATAATTACATTAACTACATATCAAATCTAACTAAATATTAATCAGGAATCTTTATAATTTACCCAACCTATCTATTAAAAATTTGTTACCAAATAAATATTGAGTAATTAGTAGGTTAGACATATCCTTATCTTTCTTGTTATTTTTATGCTTCTTTTTATGAGTTACATGCCTTGATAAGTACTCTAAGTCATCATCACAATAATCCCCAAGGAAAATATAAGAATTTTTAAGGGAGATATGGGAACAAATCACAATGATAAACGACTCATTCGAGATACCACATCTCATACATTCTAAGATGAAATATGGGTGATGTCCCGACCCCTTCCCCATAAGGTGTACCCCTCCTGGACGGGCAATGTGAGAAGAGAGATAATGAACCCTGAGTACCGCCTCCAGTAGGCCCTGGGTTGGCGAATAGCACCTTAGGTATAGTAATCACACAAATGGGAGGAATTTCCCTCTAAGAGAACACATGCGAAAGAGAGAGATAAGATATACAACAACCAAATCCAACTCAGAAAAAATTTAAATGAAACCCCAAGTACACATATCTAATGTCATGAAAAACTACAACAACTAAAAGGGGAAAATTTCAAGTAACCAAAAAAAGGGCAAAAAATAGTGACCACAAAGACCAAACACCTCCTGCAACCCCAAGCTAGAATAATCCAGCATGATCTCCAACCTTCTCCAAGTGACCTGAAAAATAGTTTATATATATATAGGGTGAGTATAATAGTATACTCAATAAGATCCTTCTCAGAGCCTCTCGTACAAAAGTTATGAAAGCATGATAAAGCACAATGAACAAAAAGTGAAACTAACTCATCAACTAAATAGATATACTAAGTTCCTAGACTCACCATGGCTACTCTCACCAAGTAACACATATAAGAGTATATATTATAATAAAGAATATTAAGGGTACCCCGCTACTACTTCCCCACTAGTTTTCCACTTTTCCCCAACATCGTACGTCCTTAGAATATCTCTCCAAAAATTCTTACCCACAAACACCTGGGAGAAGCACCAAAATATGAACCTCGTGCAACAAAACCACCACGTCCGAGTAAGAAAAGTAACCTGGTAGTTTTTGGGATCCACTAAAGCTCGCATAACGTATATCATATGTCAGGTATTATATCTCAAGTCATTATAGCCCATACACCGAGTAAGGATCTTCCAGCCAACATATCCTATACACATTATACCTATAGTAGTCCATAGGAAACTATATCCAGAATATATGTGTGTGAATAACCACAATCCATTATAGCCCTCTATACACATATATAGAGAAAACTGACCGATGTGGCTACCAGTACAAGTAACTACCAAGATAAGAGAGTGGGGCCAAAGGGGGTAGTAAGCTATCCATCCTCCCACTGGAATGTTCGGGAAAACAACCCCTAGGTCTTAGAATCCCTACGGTGTCAGTTTCCCTAACTGATGAAGTGAAGTAGAATATAAAAACACAAAAAGTAGAGAATATAATATAGCTCACAACCAGACTATGGGAATAACCTAGTCATAGAATCAACTGCAACTAACATCTCTTGGACTCCCAGCTTCCACTTCTAATACTAGGTATCCTATAAGCAGACAACCATTTAAATATATTTATTACATTACTTTATTCCATTTTTATCAGTTTCACTTTAAGTTAATTAATTCATTAAACATTAATTAACCATTAACAATTACACATTACATTTCATTAGCATCACACCCAATGTTCACTATTCCTTCAAATTACAACCTTAGCATTGCTCCATAGCAAGATCTAACACCATGGATTAACATCATTTATTCAATTATTTATTTATAGCATTAATTTTCCATATTCCCAGGCATTCTAGAAAAACATTCTACGCTACTAAACACAAGGGGCTCAACACAGTGAGTAGATGAACTACCCGTTGAGCCTTTTCCTCTTATAGAAAGAGCATAAACCCATCCACCATTAAGAATCTAAACATAGAAAGCACATGGCATACCCCATGTGTCTTCGCCTATTTTGGAAGAAGGGTAAGCAAGAACATCTTCCTTGAGGAATGGGGAAAGTAAATTAGATAAACCACAAATAAGAATCAGAATGCATCAAAACATTCACATCCAACCCGTTTCATCATCCATAGTGTCCTCCCCAACACCCACATACATAAAATGATGTATCTCGCCACTCTAGGCATCAACTGCTGGCACTACCAATATGCCTCCCTACCCCCACATATCAAAACTACCATCTAGGATTACATCACCACACAAGCATCAAGAAAACAAACATCATATCAATTGGGATCTTAGCCCTTAAACAAGAAAGAGGGTAACACAGAACCCTACAAGGAATTATATTTTATAGAACAACCAGTTTTTTAATCTATGTTGGATTAACTAATTTATTATTTTTAGGTTCTAAATTGAAGAAATCTAAACAGTAAGCTATCACAAATAATAAAACATGCTTACTGAACCAATTCGATTAACATAAAATTACAAAAACAAAACCATATTCATTTACATGCCTCTTTATCCTTATACAAATAATTATCAATTAATTATGGCTTTATGTTCTTTAACAATTTCCATTAAGAATGAAAATATAAGCAAAGAAAGAATTTTACATAACACTACCTAGAAAAAAAGAGGCAATAACATATGATCGATATCAATTTATTTATCTGGATCAAATATTTATTATGCTAATTCCAATGTGATCCAGTGGGTTAATAAATTCTAACTATATAGTTTCATGTAAAAGAAAAGAGAAGAAACGAATCCCCTACCTTAAATGGTTCTTGACATTCTTTATATGAGAACAAGCCACACAATAGGTTACAATCTCCTCCCCTATGACAACTGTATACACCTAAGGATGCAGAGACACTACCACATTTTCCAAAACCCAATAAAATCCCATTAGAAACATGGAGATAGCATTCTATTAAATGGAAAGGAGAAATAGAAGGATATGAACCCAAAAGAATAATGATAGATCATACCATATATTGATCATTGATCGATACTACTTGGTTTCATTAAAACAGAGTGGATTCAATCTAAGAAGGAATGTTTGATTGTGCAACTACTATGAGATAGAATGAATGGTTCAAGAATCTCATAGTCAAGAAAAAGGATCAAGAACTATGGAGGAAGATATATCGTACCTTTATAAGATTTAACAGAGAATCATTTTAAGATAAGATGGATTTTACATTAAATGTAGATCTCATTAAACCATGCGGTTTGACTAAGTAAAAGCATCCAGAGCCTTATAAAAAATTAATATGGGAGTTATAGAATTTCAATCATCCTTAGAGTACTTAAAACGTTAATTTAAATGAATTTTACAATAAAAGAAATGTTAAAGGGGAAAGCTGCAGGAAGCTGGAAACACTTTCCAAGAACTCAAAATTTGGCAAAGGAAAAACACTGTTCATGAACCTCATTATGAAACCTCACCATTGGAACCACACCATTCTGGAAACACTATTCAAGAACCTCACCGTTGAAACCACACTATTGGAACCTCATTATTCTGGAAAAACTATTCATAAACCTCACCATTGAAATCCTCACTGTTCTGGAAACACAGTTCATGAACCTCGCTATTGAAACCTCACCGTTGGAATATCACCATTTTGGAAACACTTTTCATGAACCTCATCTTTTAAACCTCACCATTGAATCCTCACCATTCTGGAAACACTGTTCATGAACCTGACCATTCTGGAAACACTGTTCTTGAACCTCACCATTGAAACCTCACTGTTGGAACCTCACCATTCTGAAAACACTATTCATGAACCTCACCATTGAAACCTCACCACTAGAACCTCACCATTCTGAAAACACTATTCATGAACATCATCATTCTAGAAACACTGTTCATGAACTCAGAATTTAGAAAAGGAAAGAGGATACCATTGGAACCTCACCATTCTAGAAACACTGGTCATAAACATGAATTTTGGCAAAGGAAAGAGGCTACCATTGAAACCTACCATAAAGATATCGATGACACTATTCACATAAGGTTACCATTGCACTATTGACATAAGGCTACTGATGACACTGTTCACATTAGGTTACTATTGCACTGTTCACCTAAGGCTACCGATGACACTGTTCACCTTATGCTACCATTGCAATGTTCACCTAAGGTAACCATTGCACTATTCACAGAACTAAAAATTTGGAAAAGTGTGGGGGATAAGTCACATTGACCTCATGAAACACCTTATACACCATATTTTCACAATGGAATGGACTAGGGAGGTCCAGTCCATTACATGAGAAACCTCGTTAATAGTGTACATCACATGTACTCCACCACCTCACTACATAGTTAATAGATATAACCCAATCAACCCACTTCCCTACACAAAACCTTTGTCCCCATAGATGGAATCGATAAATTAGAAGAAGAGAGTATATCAATATTCAATACATTACCATAAATTGTACGGTATTAGGACTGAAATGGCTCCTTGAACAATGGAATATAATTTATACCATGATTAAATGTTCTCACTATGGGGAAATATAAGATTATTGGTACTGGACATGGGAATAGTTCTACCTGAGTTTACTCAAACATTCGAGTCTCCTTGAACCACCACATATAGATTGATTTTTAGTCTTTTGGAACTCATCTTGACTTCATCAGACATCCACCAACTATAATACATGTTTAGTGATTATTATTGAAGAAGAAATTTGGCGTTTTAAATGATAAAATAGATCTTTGATGGAGTAAAACTTATTTAACTCTAAGATATAGTGGTTAATTATGTTACATTAACAACAATTATATACTAAATGCCCTTAATGAAAATAACATGTTTAAAAAATAATCATATCATTATATTAATAATTCAATAAATCTTTTTACATAACCTAATAACAAGTGGAGGTATTACTGAAGAGACATTATTTGGTTTATCTCAACATAGATGTTTGAGTAGAACAGTCACTTCAAATGCATGGTGAGATCATTAATACATCAAATTAATCCTTGTAAATCTATAATAACTTTCACAATGAAGGTGTTTTGGAAGGTGAGTGATTGTTTAGTTAGATAGGTTCAAAACATTATAAATTTATAATCACACTATTTTTAAAGTAAATTGGCCATCAAAAGAGGGTCAAATTGTAATTATCACACAAACATGTCTTCATCAACCAAACTTGGGTGAATTACTTATCTAAAAACAAGTGGAAAACTATTATGTTTTTTAACTATAATCATAATTTTTACTGGGAATCCCTAATGTTAGGCCGAGTTAATATACATTTAAAAACTCGCAACTAACTTCCAATCTGATCTAAACATAGTGAATCACATCTATGGGTTAACTCTAGAGATATATAGTGAAAAAACATAGTGGTATCATTTACCCTTCCTTTCAATTTTAATTCACTCAAACTTTCCACAAGTGGGGGGTTGTCATATCATAGGTGGTCACTATTGGGAAACTTGGTTTCGTCATTATTAAATTGAAGCTCTGCAGGGGTCAATGATGAAGGAATTATTAATTATATGTTATTTATTCAATGATATAAATAATAAATATTAATTATTAAATTTAAAAATTTTAAATAAATATTATCCTCATAATAATACTTTAAAATAAATTCATATAAAAATATAATTTTATCACATTAATAATTATATATTTATAACATCATAAAATCTAGTTACAAAACATCTAAAAACATTTATTTAATACCTTATGGTAAGACAAAACATATTGATATTCAAAGGTTTATAAAACTAAAATAGACCACATAGTCATATCCACTATATTTACCTTATAATAAATAATATTATATTCAATCTAAACTTGTTGATGTTTTAATAATGCTTGGTCAAGGGAAAAACCTAGTTATTCTACCTCCATATCAAACTTAGAAAAAATGTGAATCATACGAAATGCTTCCACTACCTGATTCTATATTGTCTACCTTTATACATATATTTAAAAAATTTATTGATTTTATTTATACTAACCATATAAATCATTAAATGATAGAAATCATGTTTTATGGTCACTTCAATTGGGTATCCAATGCTCTCTAACCAACCATATAATAAAATAATTTTTCCCATTGATCACTTTTACCTAATGACTATATAAATACTCAATATTCATATATAATCATTAATAATATATTCCCATTAGCTATATATTCCCATTGATCCTCGTAAAATATAACCTTAAACACTTCTCTCAACCACTCATCTCAATCACTTAATTATTTCTCAAAATGTCTATCAAATTTTTAATATTTATAATTCCTTTTATAATTAAGCTAGGTGGTATAACCTTTATGAGAAAACATGGGGAAAAATTCTCAATCTTTCAGACTTTGTAAATACATATATTTTTTACCCATTTATAGTTTCTATAATAATTATACATAGATGTTACTTGTAAGTTTTTACTATAATAATGTTTATTACATTTTCTATTGTAATATTCTACCTTAATAAAATAGATAATTGTTTTATTAGATTCTTATTATGGTATAATAAAGTTATTAAATTATTATTCATGTGGAATTTAAAAATTAAATAATTCTAACAATTAATGTTTTATAATTATCCTATGAACCTTATGTAAGATAATCCATGATAACATAGATTTGGGATAACCCACCCATTTAGATTTTTAATGCTATGAAAAGTGGTCTCTATGAATGGAATCTAGAACCTTGGTATGTTTCTAGTTTTAAAGAGATATATTTTTAATATCTAAATATATTTCATGAAATCCATGAATGTATTCTGGATTCTTCTGATTTTATTTATAAATATAATTCTTATTTAATAAAATTATTATATATAATTAATTTTAATAGATATAATTATAAAATGATTAATTTTTATGTAATTATTTTAAAATATTTTACTTTAATATTCAACACCATTCTAAACTACATCACATGAAAATTGATCATTAAATGTTTTTGATGCAAAGGATCACAATTATAAAAAAAACATAAATCCTACTCCTAATGAATGTATGACATGATATAGAATAAATCCTCTAATTTTTAAATAGATCAAAAGCTTCTATATTGAAGATAATTTTTACCCAAATCCACACTATCCATTTATAAATACCCGAGATTGATTTAATGTTTTCATAATTATTTCTCATCCAAATATTTAAGAATATAAAAAATAATAATTTTCCAATTATAAAAAACTAATCAATTAATCATAGTTCAACTAGATTAAATCAAAATAAATACTTGAAATTGTATTATGTAAATACATGGAATGAAATTTTATAGATGAAACTATTTTTTTTACTTAAATTATGAAAGTATTCAAAATATAAAAAATGTCATTTTTTAGTGTAGGGAAATAACTGAATGAACAATAATGTAATAGAATTATGAACATTATATAATTTAAGCATGATTTTTTTGATCATTTCAAGTAAAAATTTTGTAATCCAAACCATAAATATATGAATTTTAAATAAATAATCATAAGTATAAGCATTTCTTAATTTTGATCATAAATTAGAACACTTCGTAATAATAAATTAACTAGAAAATATAAAAATTTAATATTTATTAAAATATATAATTCTTATGAAATATGAAATTTTCATTTCCTATATTTCCATCCATATGAGCACGTCATAAATTATAATTTGAACAATTCAAATTATTCAAATATTAAAATTTTTAATAAAATTATTCCATATAAAATTTTCAATTTATGTAAAATCTCATTTTTTAATATAATTTTTGAAAAGTCTAATATTAAAAAGATATTTTGAGTACATTTAGAAAAAATGATTTAAATAATGGTAAATTTAATTTTAAATGTTCTTATTTATTATATAGATTATATCATAAAAATTTAATATAATTAATTATGCATAATTCATAATCCAAAGAGAATTTTTGAATATTTTTAAAAATAAATATAAATAATTATATTTATAATATTTTGTACTTTATAAACAATTTATAAATTAAAACTTATTTTATAAGTTCATAAAAATATTTTTATCTATATTTATTAGATGATTTAGATTAATGATAAAGTAAAACATAAACATTTCCTCTTTCAATCCATATCATAAAACCTTGGTTCATTATAGTATCATTTATCATGATTCATATTCATAGGGTAATATATCCATTATATTATCCTATTATTGTGTAATAATCGATGATCATAACGCCTATATTACACCTATCACTTAATACAATATAGGCATTATGATCATCGATTATTACACCTATCACTTAATACAATATGAAATCATACCTTATAAATTTTTTATATAATAATATTTCATATTCCAAAATTCGATAATTTTATGTAAGTTGTACCTGGTGGCATAGTCATACACAAAATAAATACGATCAGTAATATAGATCCTCCCTTTAATAATGTGAAAAAGGGTTTTACAATTGCTAAAAAATAATTAATATTGTTAGAAATCTTAAAATCTAGATGGTTTTATCAGTTCTAGAAAAAACGATGATAAAGGTGCCCTTTATAAATGTGATAAAATGCTGATAAAGGGGCACTTTATCAGTGATAATGAACACCCCCTCTATAAACGCTCAAAAAATTATTGATAAAAGTAGGGTTTATTATTGCTCGTAAATTTTTTAAAATTTTCATAATACACTACACCACGTGTATCAATGCTTTCTAACACCCCTATACCAGTAATACCCAAACCACTTGTTCCTTTATCCGTGCTCAGAAGACCCCTTTATCAGTGACCACTTACTATTCAGCCTGCCCCTTCCATTAACAATGCCCGCCTACCCTACCACCTATGTACGCCTGGCTGGATTTGAACCTCAGACATCGACCTCAGTTCCCAGGTCCCCTTACCACTAGTCCATATTATTATTTTTATATATTTTAAAATATATCTATTTAATTTTATATATTTGGATAAAAATTTCATATACATATATTTCATTATATATTTATATGTAATTATTTAAATACATTTATAAAATATGTTTGCGTGTGTGTTTATATTTATATTTACGTGTGTGTTCATATTTATATTAATATATAATTATATAAATTTGAATAATTATATTTAAATACATTTATAAATTATGTTTTTGCATGTGTGTGTGTGTGCGCGTTTGTATTTATATATACATGTGTGTGTATCTAGTTATATATATTATTAAATAAATGAATATAAATATCTATTTAAATATATTATATGTTAATATTTATTTACATGTAGTAAAATATATACATGAATATATATTTGTTTATTAATATAGTCCCACACAAACAGATATTTAAAAACATAAACATTTATATAGTTATAAACCTATTCATACATTTTTATATCATAAATAAAGTGGATAAATTTTAATTTTAAATAAAATTAATAATTATTTTTTAATGGAATATGGTATATAAATTTAAGAAGGACTTATATATATATATATTTGTATAATTAAATGTTTTATATGTAATATATGAAAATATGTAAATATTTTTTGAAATAAAATTGCAATATAAAAAATTTAGAATTTTAACATGATAATATCCATATGAGTGGACTCCCTAGGAATACATTTAGAGTCCACCAAAAACATAAAATAATACCATCATAAATGAAGTTATGATCTCATCAAATATTAAAAAATTAGTGGTTCTCAACTACAAATAATGTTTTGGAGGCCTTATGAACCATCTTTGAGATAAAAAATAGTGAATTTGTTTCTCCAAGTTATTATGGTTTAGATCTCTTTAATGGATTATATTTCGTATGTGGTAGAGCCTAAACAGTCCCTCAGATCAATATTTAATCTTGTTTAAAATTCGAGTCCTATTTTCATCTTATCTTAATATATAAATTAATTTTTAAATTTTTTCTATCACCAAATTTTTATCGAATGTTTATTAATCAATACTAATTAGAATATTATATATTAATATTATATTTTAATTTTTGAGTTCATTTTCACTAAATATATTATTTTTTGGTTGTAAATGCATATATAGTATTATATAAATCATATTTATGAATATATATATATATATATAAATTTATATATTAAAATATTATTTTTAGTTATATAAATATTGAAAGGAATCTTTAATTAGTGCCAAGAAAAGCACTGACAAAGGGCATCCTTTTATCAAGGATTTTAGCTGGAACTAATAAAATAAAAACCTTTATAAGTTCTTTTTTTTCAATGATAAAGGGTAGTTTTAAATAATTTTGATTCTACAGTAGTGTATGCTTTGCTTGACTTCCTTTTATTTTAACTATAAATTAACCTATAATATTAAGTATTGTGTAATATATTTTTCTCAAAGGGGGTCCAATACCCATCCAATAAGTTAATTAAATTTTTGATATGATGTTAATAATAATTTTTATTGAATATAATATTCTAGAAAAAAAATCACTAGTGAATCATCTAGGAATATGAACGATGCACTACTATCCTAGAAAGGATGAAGGCTTGGCAATATTGTAGACATCTATAAAAAAATCCTAGTGATTCGCACATATCATGGAATGAATTTCCAAATAAGTTAAACTCTTAGAGATTTCTCACACACATGAAAATTAATCACCTAACATTCTAGGATAAAATCTGTAGAAAATAGTTTTTAGATGTCGTTCGCATCCAAAACCACTGAACGAAGAATGTTAATTCATTATTATTTTTAGAATTTTTAGAATTTTTAATTTTCTCTAAAAATCACCACAATGTATTTGATACTACTTATATATTACATAGAACTATAATATTCCATAAAACAACAAAAAATAAAAAAACCATCACTGATTTATAAAATAAATAAATCAAATAAAATATAATAAATGAATAAAATAAGTACTTACAATAATTTTTTGGATGCTTTCTTATTTATTAGTGTTTAATTCACACCCATTAGAACTAGATAATGGACTATTTCCTCAATAGTTTTCCCCCAATATATGATTCATGGATCTTATATATATTATTTTTTGTCTTTAATGAAATCTGAACCCTAATAATAAAAAAGTGGGAGTGAGGATAAAGCTTCAACTACCATGAGATTCAATACTCTTGAGAAATATTAAATGTGTCTTAGATTCCCATTAATAGCTCTCTTTTAATTAATGAATTAGTCCTCAAGAAAGATTAATTTTCAAATAATCATTCAATAATAGTATTTATTAGTAATTATTATAACATAATTCATTTATTATACCCATGCCTATAATTTTTTGACCCATTAATAAATAATTAAAATATGTTTAACAAATTTCTAAACACATCATAGAGTTATGTGTTAAAAGAATATATGAAATATAGTGTAGAAGGTCCATGATATCCAAGGAATCCTTACAAAATGTATTTTATATAGTTATAAACAATGACATACATGTTTTTTATGGATATATTATGTCATACAATATTACATGTATTATTTTAGGCACTATTCAAAAAACCACATGATGTGCTGCTTGGAATTAAACATGAATCAAATTAAAGTAGGTAATGTGGTGAAGAAAATAATATAATTTTAATGAATTTGATACTATAAATGACTGTATATTTTTGACAATTAATGTTCAGATTGGCCTCTCAATGGTTTTTGTTGGAAAATATGGTCATTGCATTTAACTGGAAATTTAAAAAATATAATAAAGTGTTATAGTACATTTTTAGTTTTAATGACACAATTGACTTTGATTTTTCATTTTAATTTTAGATATTGTACTTTATTTTTAATAAAATTAAAGTCTTTTATAAATTCACCACTGGTAAATATAAAGTAATTAGTTTTTGGAATTAAAATATTATTTATAATCTAAAAGGAAGTGATTATAATTTTAAATCTCTTTGGATTGTTATGACTGGTATCATAATCATCACTAAAAGAAATACAATAATTTTATAAAATTGAAAAACAAAAATTAAATAGATCAAATCCTTTGAGGGCATTCCATAATTTTCCTCCATTTTTGGAATTCAATTATGTGTAGAAATTGTTTGGAAAAATTTTGAACCAATTAAAAATACAAAAATATAGAGGTACCAGTAGTTTTTTAAAACTATAAATCATTAATATGATGAATCGAGTGTTGATTAATATATTCACATACTTTTATTTCGCTTTATATGTTTATGAACTAATATTTTATGAAAATATTTATATAAATAAATGTTTTAGACTTTGATAAAAAGGTATGAATATAAATATCTTTTTTATAATATTAAAACAAAACCCAAGGAAGTTTATGAGAAAAGTGTTTAAAGAGGTAAATTTAAATATTAAATCATGTGTAAAAATTATTATAATAAAATTTTATGTTTATGATTTCAAACTATATGGGAATTAAATACCATGATTTTAGATAAATCACTATAATCTAATGACCATTTTTAGCACTGAAAGAGATCATTCTCTGTGTTTTTTAGAGACAAAAAAGTGTTTCAATGACTATTGCAACCACTATTAATGTTTCAGCTAAAAACAATGCATTATAAAAAGAAAATAAATCAATATTATGAGTATAAGAATTGATATAATAAAAAAATTTCCTTATTTAATGATATATTTTTACATTTAGTTATTGTTACCACATTAAAAAACTCAATACTTATATAACAAGAACATGCTAAAAAGTGCATGTTGATGAATCAATAATCCTTGGAATTTCAATTAACTTAATAAATTCACATAAAAATAAAATGAATAATATTTATTTAATAATAAATAATATTTTATTTATTAATAACACTAAATAAAAATAATGGAAATATATATAGTATATCATTTCAAGTGCACCGTACATTTAAATGATATGAGGTTCGTTCCATAGGTGAAAAATAAATAAACATTAACTATCTAATAAATTCAAGAAAATTCAATATTTTTTCTTGGTTTTGTGCCTGAGATGCATGTTTTGAAATAAAAAATAAATATCATTTTGATAACACAAACATTTAGTCATTCTGAGCACACCATTCAACGAAATGATGTGAAGAAAAGTATTAAATGTCACAAATGAATCATTGATCAATTATATATTGTTAAAAGACAATCCAAACTTGTTTAAGGTGTTAGAAAATGATGAATAACCAAATAAAGGAAGAGGTTTAATGGTAAGATTCATCTTAGAGTTACTATTAAAGTTATATGTGTTGGATTCCATTGTACATGTTATTGAAGATCCATTTATATATATCCAAAGTGTAGCTCTTCATATTAGTAGACACGTTTTTAAGGTACTTATAATATAAATGATATTAATCTTGGTATTTAAGAAGATAATCTCATTTGTCTTTGGTTTAAATAGATCCAAAAATATCTCTTGATAAATCACAATTATTTAAATTTAAAACATTCAAAGAAAGTCATAACTTCCCTTAGAAATAGGAAATATTTAATCTGTTGAACATGAGATTTTTAATTAGTATTTAATCAGATTTAAAACTTATTAATTAATCCTATCATGACCATTATATAAATATCGGAAAATATCTTTAATTTAAACTATATAGTTGACCATGTCAAATATTGGGTTATCTTCGAATGTATGATTTAAAAAGTACAGTTAACATCAAAACTTTGGGTTGTTGATCCGTAAGTTATTTTCTTTAAACATAGGATTTCATTCAAAAATTAAGGTTACTAATAAATTCTTTTACAAAAACACATTGTTCCTGATCCATATATTCACTATAAATGTAGGGTTTTCAAACCATACATTCCTCTTACAGACATAGGTTATAAATAGCATTTCCAAACATCAAATAAATACATCCAGGATAATTTAGGGAAAAAATTAACATACAATTAACTTTAGAACATGAAAACATTCTCAAGAAATATAATATTGAAAAATAAATATTGTAATATTATTATTTAAACAATCTAGGGTATTTGAGAGCATAAAAATCAACAAGATTCATATAGTACTATGGAGATAATTAATTTCCAATAATCACCCCATTTTAGGGTGGAAAATCTAATAGCAAAACTTATTGAAAATAAAGGAAATGTAAACATATATAAAATGTTAATTTTAAGATATATAAAAGAAATTATAGTTTTTATATAATTTTTTAAAAACTATGGATATAAAAAATATCATAAAATATTTATTTTTTCCAAACTAAATAGATTTATGGTAAATATTTAAATATTTAAATTTCTCCCATTAATCTTTTTTAATATATTATAGTCATAATAATGTTGGGTTTACCCAATTTTCTCCATATTTTTGTGATATCACTAAGAAATTATTGAAAAATATTATATAATATAGTAAATTTGGCATAAAAATTGTAGTGAATGTTTTATTAAGCTATGAAAAAATGATTTTTATACAATCAATATAGTTGGATATATAAACAAGAAATAATAGAAGACAATTATAAAAACTAAAATAATTTTATTTTGATTTGTATATATTTATTGGAAATATTTTGTAGAAAAATTTAATAAACAAGATTTTATGAGGGTTAAGGTACTCATTAAAATGAGGGTTTATATGTAAATAAGTCACAAATATCTAGATGAACATCCTTAAGTTCTACCATAAATACTGTAAAATTGTGATTAAACATCCCAACCTTTTGTTTTAAAAAAATATTTGAATCTTTCCCATTTTCAAATCTATATAGAAATTTACCTTTGAAAACTCATGTACAGTGTCTTTATACATTACAAATATTTTTCAAATCTCACATAACTGAATGATAAGGATTTTAATTATCATCTTATCCGATTTTAATTTTTCAAAAAGTTCTTTTTTTGTTTTCCAACTTAATAAGAAGTGGACTAATATTACTCTATTGATTATTAATACAATAATTTATTGTCGATAAACTTCGGTAATAAATTCTACCCTTATTATAAAATATATATAATTTGGATGAATAGATGTGTAATCACTTTATTGACTTGATTTACTTCTTATTAACTTAAATTTACTCCCTAGGTATTTCCTCAATTATCTAATATCTGACTTGGAAACTGATTATACTTTTATTTTACTAAGGTGTAAATTTATTTCACTCTAAAATTCATTAAAATCTATTTTAGTAATACAACTTTCTGATAGGTTGTTTATATGAGCTTGAACTGATTCCAACTCTTCTTTTGGAAAAGTTGAACATTTCCAATCTTCCAAATATTTTCTGTAAACATCCAACACACTTTTCATGTTTTTATTCACATATTTCATCCGATTAAATTTTAAAACCAAAATTTTAATTTGGAACTAAGAGAATAATAATATTCCTCCTCTTGAATTCATGAGGGTTTTCCTACTTCAACCACAAGATGGGACTAACCCTCAATACTTTCTCTAGATGATGATGATAAAGCCATGAAAACTTTTATTTTTTCACCAAATTAATGACTTTGTTTCCAAATATTCTTCTTGAAAATAGACTATATAATTATCAATTAGTTCAGTAGTTTCAACCAGAGATTAGTAACCTAACTCAACATATTGAGTATTATTTTTAACCTATTCTTCTACATGAGCCTCATGATCATCATTATTTTCAGTTGTACTTTCTATAGAAGTAATTTTTACACCCCAAAACACTGGTTGTTAAACTTATCTAACTTATTCTTCTTATACATAAACCATAGGATCTTATACTTTTCTAGTCCATGTAATAAGATCCTCACTATTGGATTCTCCAAGGGATTCATCAAGAGAATGGTGGACTGTAACACCCCGAGATTTTATGAGATATGTTATTTTTAATTTCTTTTATGTCTTCTATTATACACTACACCAATATTAGCTTGTACTATATGCAACACCGTATTAGCTTGCAGTGTATGCAACACTAATCTTGGATCGTGTTACACACAATTTCAAGTTTGTTTGATAGTAGTTATTCTACGCAACATTGAGTATATATATATATATATATTCAATTTATAAATAAAATATTGTTAGATTTTGTTATACGCAACAAAAAAGGAGTCTTTCACTACACGCAACCTTGACTGGGCTTACATTACATGCAATCACAACCTTCCTCGATAGCGTGTGTTGTACGCAATACTGGGTTTTACTAAACAATGATATATGGTTATAATATTATTATAAACTAAACATTATGAATATTATTAAATACATTTTGAATTTTATGACATTATAATTCATCTTACACATTTTATAGAATATGATATGAGAACAAAATAAATATTTTGGGTAAAATAAGTATTTTTCAAAAAATGCAGTTTTGCCGCCTTTTGATGGTGCACCCATTTTAAATATAATTTTTGACAAGTTTATAAGTTAAATTTTACAAAATAAACTTCTTCTTTTGAAACAGGATATAAAAATTTACATTGGATAATGTTTTGATATTTTTCTGATAACTTTCATATTTTAATGAATAGTAAAAACACGCTATATTTTAATTAAAAACAAATTTTTTCATCATAATAATTTATATGGTAAAATTATAACATTGAATGGTTTTAAAGTATAAATATAATATATTTTTACCATTTAATATAATGTATGTCATTATAATTGATTTTACATTGAATTCATAGGTAAAATCATTTCAATCTTTTGCAATGTTTTGACTTTTAAAACTCATTTTCTTAACAATGGAATTAATTTTAAATTAATTTTTGCAACTTTTGTGTATTGAATTTAGAAAAATGGATTCTATATTTGGAATCAGTGGGTCCAAATTTTGTTAATAGGATACTTTTTATTTTTGGGCATTATGAATTGTCACTACGGTAAATTTTATTTACCATAGTAAAAGGTAAATCAGGTAATTAAGGGTAAATATAATATTATAAAATTACCCTAACACTTTTCTTAATATAATTAGATGCTTATATTTCGTCCTAAGGCATATTTGGGTCGAAATGGAATCCATTGGAACCCACTTGGAGGTGATTAAGACCTTTAGTTTATTTTATTTAAATGAAAGTGAAATATATCTCACTCAACTTTAATAATTAATGTATTTTTAATATAAGTTTATACAGAATATAAATTTGGTTATAAATAATCATTTGAAAGATAAAATTTCTTTATTTATCATGGTAATTTATTTATAATTTTTAAGAGATATTTAATTACCTTAATAGCTTATACATTAATGATGCAGAAATTATTTATTTAGTGAAAAATAAGTAATATAGTTTTTATTGAAATAATAATACCCATTAAAAGGCACAAAAACCTGAACCAAAATTATTTTTAGTGTATATATACACCATAATAATCCAATTACCGAATATATGACCATTTTGAGTCTTATAAAAGTGATTATGACAGTTATATTATATTATTTTAAATGATATCAAATTTGTAACCTTAATAATTTAATAAATATAACTTTTTAAAATGTTGGGTGTTTTAGAGTATAAATCCAACTAAAAGTATTCATATTAAATATATAATATTTATCTTCATCCTAGTATTTTATTTTTAATTTTTATGCAACAAATAAGTATATTTAATAATTATACAAAAATGTTGTAGAAATTATTTTATTAATAGAAGTATCAAACAAATGGTTTTACAAATAGTAAAATAAATATTTTATGAAATATTTAATGTGATTAAATAATTTTATAGTTGAATATGACAAGTTAGTAACCTATTAAATATTTTATTTCGAATATATCCTTTGTGTGGATTTTATTTCAATTCAAATAAATTAATAGTTTCAAAATTGAAACTATTGTTATTTTATAAAAATAACATATTATTAAATTGTTTAAAATTCACAAAAATATTTAAAAATTATAAATTGAAATTTATATAGTCTAAAAGGTCATAAATTATCCAATTATAGAATATTAAAAACACATAAGTGATTATTTATAACCATATAAAATTTAAAATTTTATTGTTACAAATACAATTAAATAGATTAAAAAGGATAAATCAAAATGATAAGGTTGAAAATAAGATCAAAACATGTATAAATTTGATTGGTTGATGATATTAAAACCCTATATCATTTAATATTTTAATTGAGTAATTTTTTTTGAGGTTTTTATGTGGGTTTTGAATTTATATTAAACTAATATTTTTAGGATTCTAAAGGTGCCCCTCTCCTCCCTTATAAAAGGGCACTTCCTCCCTCTCATCTTTACACAACCTTGAGCCTTCAAGCTCGGACAAACCATGACCATTTCACTTCTCAACTTCCCTATAAATATTATAGAGGTCCTGGTATTCTTCAATGACAAATATTAGTGCCTTAAGAGGAGGTTTCAAAGAGGCGTGTCGAAGAAGAGGTAATATCCATTACCAATTCATTCAAATTTATTTCTTCTTCTAATTCCTCTTATTTAGTTGTTTCATTATAAAGTAATAAACTCAGTATCACTCATATACTGATATGTTATTATAAATATGAAACAACCCTATTCTACCTTCTATCCATCCTACGGAAAATGAAATCACCGCGCGTGCGTACGTACGAAATACCGTCTCCATGCCGTGGTGTAATCGGTTTTCCACCACCACCTTACTTGTATGAGAATAATGGTGTAAATAATAACTATATGTTATTATTGTAAATTTATATTGATTCTAAAATATTATGCATACACTTCAGTATAATTCCATGATCAGGGGAATGATATCATCGCTTGTGCGTACGTACGGACTACCGTCTTCACAACGCGATGATATTCATTCTCCATGTTAACCATTCATGAATGATTATAAAGTATATATACTGAATAATAATTAAATATATGACATAATAATGATACATTATTTATGTATATATATATGTATTTCATATACTTAATTCCATTCAATTCAATAAGAAAACGAAAACAACGTTCATGCGTACGTACGACCTACCATCTCCATGAACGGTGTATTTCATTCCATTTATCAATATATCATATATATTTATATGCTGAATATTTATTATATATAAATCATGTTTTATATACTGAAATTACTAAAATCAGTATATAAGTTATAATATCAAGAAAAAAAAGTCAAAACACGTACGATAAATTAAACAATTTTACCCAAAACGCTGCTTTAACATGGATTTACAAAAGAACAGATAATATAAAGTCATAAGTGAAACATATATGGTATCATAACAATGAATATGATTATATAATAAGTAAATGACATTATTTAAATCATTATACAGGAGGTTTGGATACATACGAAGCATATCGGACCCAAGGTAAGGGATAACTTTTCCATTCTCGTTTTAATCCGAGATTGTTTATTCGTAAGTATTTACTGGGGTTATGTCTATTATCCATGTCCATATGTTCTCAAAATGTTTTCATAAAATGTTTAATTTTCTTCTATGTATGTTTAAAGTCACTTTTACCCTTTTTTTACTTTTACTACATCGTATGAAAGGAATTTTTCTTTTGTTTACCATACGAGGTACTTTTTGACTTTTCTGGAAAAAGTATGAGAAGAATATTTTTCTAACTTATACGGCATGAAGGGATTTTTACAGTTTTACAAAGCATAATTTTCATGATGATTTCTCTACAATTTTTCATGGTTATTTTCAATAAAATCCCTTTATTTTAAAATTGTGTGGCATTTTGTGAAAATAAAATGATTTTAAAGATGAAATGATATTTTCCTCAGAATTCTTTTCAAGTGTTTTATCAAAACCATTTTCCATATAAGATGACATTGTTACATATGTGTATGTTTCAAGTATAATGTCTCTATGATTTATATGGTTTCACTTTTCTTATGATGAAATTATATCCATTTGTTTTATATGGATTATGTTATGATGGAATGATGTTTATGAAACCCATTTTATTCTTTGGGTTATGATGAATGATTTATGTTTATATTGTGGCACACATAAGAATGATTTCCTTATGAGATGGGTGGTCCTATATCTCCCTCCAATGAATTGGGTAAAGATTTATATCTCATGAGATAGAAATGGCTGGAATGGTAAGTTAATCCGGTTCAGTGTTACAGGATTGAAACGAGGAGTGAACTCGATTCAGAAAGGGACTTTTTCCACAAAGATGGTCTTAACAGCAATGTCTTGGCTACTATAGAAATCATAACATGTACTGATTGGTTTCCACAATTACATGTTTTATTCCCATTCTATTTTATCATGGTTGATGTTCCATTTGGATGTATGCCTTACGTATTTCCATGATTTATGTCTTTGCTCAAGATTTTGATGCTTAAATGTTCAAGTTTTTGCTTACAAATGTTTATAGATTGTTTTATGTTCTATTTGATTTCACTTATTGAGCATTTGAGCTCACCATTTTTATGTTTTCTTTTCCCTAGGATATAAAGAAAGTTTTGAGGGAAGAAAAAAAGGAAGATCTTTATGGGAGATGTTGAGGATCTTTCACCAAGATTAGAAGATTATGTTCCAAGTTTCCAAAGGCACTAAACTATTACAGTCCTTTGGTGTATTTTTTTGTTATGTATTAAGTATTCCACAAAAGTAATGTAATGTCCATGTACGTCAAGATTTGAGTCTCTACAAGGACATTACTTGCAGCTAATGGGTCACCTAAATCTACACTGAGTCTCATTCCTTCTACTTACCACCATTATCTATTCTAGATTCAACAATTTATTTAGCATGACCAATATTAATCCAGATGTCTTATTATTTCCTTTCTCCCCCTGAGCATGTGTGAAATATAATTTTTAATCATCATCCCCAAAGGCATCAGATTTCCTTCGGAGGTGCTCCAAATGGAACCAAATTTTCATAAGGTACCAACATAAATAATATTAATATGATGAAACCTATCTGCCTTTTAAATATCATAGATCTTATAATTTTTAGAAGAAAAAATTGATATAAACCTCTAGTATGGATGAAAATACACATTTTACTCCTTTTGATAGCATTGATTCATATACATTATCATATATATATATATATATACCCTGAAATTCAACTTAATTTATCTTAATAAAAAAAAATTATATACCAATTTTGAAAGATAATTTTTTGCAACTCAAAAATCTTTGAAACTATTGAAGAGTAAAAACATTTAACAAGTACCTTCTAGTTCTCTTCATGATCATTTACAAGAATATTTCTTTCCAATATTGATATAAAAAGAAAATGGAATAATATCCTCAAATTTATTCTCTTTATCTATAATAGATTAAATATTAATATAAATAATACCATCATGGGTACACTGAAAAATCTTGTCTATTTTTACTAAAGTGACTAAAAACTCAATATTATTTACCTTTTAGGAGATAATATACTTTGTGTCACAAAAACTAAACTGGGTGTGTTCATAAAACTATTTTTCTTCACTTTCAATAACATACTTAGTATTTCCATCATTAGAAATAAACTCTAATCCTTGAAAATCTATATATTTATTTAATAGTAGGTTTGTTTGAAATAGCCTCTCAAAATTAACAACCTTCCATTGAAGGACTCTTCTGTTAGAGATTAAAGAGAATTAAAACTTAGATCTTCTCATTCTACCTTTTTATATACTCATTTTATACACCATTACCTAAAATCTAAAGGTTTTAGGTATATAGTTTATGGTTTTTAAGATAAATCAAGGGTTCTAAAAGTCAAAAGGGTTCGAGATTGAAGGAGAGGGATAAAGAGAAATTTGCTGAATATTTTTTTGACTCCACAAAAGTGGTGATTGCTATTAGGACAGGTGCTCTTCATATTTCTTAGAAGTTGACCAATAAATGGTCAAGGTGCTTGGATCTTCTCTACTCAAAGAAACACATTTTTACGCATGTCTAGAGAGAAGTAAATGTGGTGGTAGATGGTCTTGAGAACAAAGGTGTGAATGGCTCTAATTTGCATTGGGAGGATCAAGTTCCGGGTGATCTCCTTTCCTTTCTGAAGAAGGATCAATATATAGAATCTACTTTTAGTCTGGTGTAAGTGCTTTGTTTCTGATCAGTAAAGAGATCTTTCTTTTCTGGGCTGGATATTAGTCTTTAAAAAAAGTTTTCTAAACACAAAGTAAAATAAACAGAATAAATGAAAATATATAATACTAAATTTTAAAAAATTAAGATAGTACAAATGTTATTTAATATCTAATACACCTAAATCTACATTAATAAATTTAAAACTAGTAGTGGGAAGTGGATTAGTGAAAATACCAACAAGTTCATATTTAATATTAAAAATTTTCAAAGATATATCATTTTTCAGAACATAATCAATTATAAAAACATTCATTATATCAATATTGATAATACTTGAGTGACTTACATGATTTTTAAAAATATTAATTTCACTTTAATTGTTATATAAAATAATAATATTATTGAAATTGAGTCCAAAGTCAAGTAGTGTGTGTTTCATCCATTACACTTGTGCACAATAACTGCTGGAAAAAATATATTATGCCTTAGCTTTTGAAAAAGGAATTGAATGTTGCATATTTTTCGACCATGAAACTATGAACATCACTAAAATGTTATAGGTTCTAGAGGAACTCTTTCAATATTAGAAAAAAACTTTAATATCAGTATTTGAATTGGATACTAAATTAAAATGATAATTCTTTGAGTAATGTTATGATTGAAAAATACTTCATTTAAAATATCTAAAAAATATTTCAATAGTAGTAAGATTGGATTATTTGAGGTTTTATAGGTATCTATCAAAAATAAATATATAAATAAATAATTTTTAGTCAACTAGAAGTAAGGTATAGAAAACTATTAATAATACCGCTATATAACATGTTTTCAACTAGTTTTCCAGCTTTATGAAAATTAATTTTTGAATTGGTAAACATGGGATATGTATTAGAATTACTGTCTACTAGTAAATTTTTTTCAATAAATATAAAATAAATTTACCTTTATTTAAAACATTTACATAATCATTTTGGTAGATTTGAAAACTAGGAAAGAAATTTAATTCTTTTATCATACTCATTTTAGATTCCTTTTGCATTTGTTTTGAAAAATAATTTCAATGATTTTTATTATTTGAACCAATGATAAAATCATCTGTAAAAATTTTTAATTTAAAATTTTAGAAAATAATGGTTATTAAAGAGGTTAGGATCTTATACTCTTATAGAAAAGTCATTTTCCAGTATAAAAGAACAAAATATTTCATACCAAACACTTGGTTCTTATTTAAGTCCATAAAGAGCTTTAGTAAGTTTGAAAATGGAATTTTGTAGATAGGGATTTTTAAAATCATTTGGTTCTTTAATATAGAAATCATCCACTAAATATACATTTAGATAATCTAATTTTACATCCATATGATATAATTTAAAAAATATATGATGCATAATCTTAAAGGATTCTAATATCTTATCATATATAAATAGGTAGAAAGGGTTCATCACAATTTATTCCATCTTTTATATTATATCCTTTAGATACTTATCTATATTTATTTACACTAAATCACCCTTCATCATTTTCCTTTTTTCTAAAAACCCATTTGGTTCTAATAACTGGACAATTTGATTATCAGTTAATCAATTCCCAAAATTATTTTCTCCAAAACTAGTTAAGTTTTTCTTTCATAACTATTATCCAACTTTAGTATTCTAATACTTATTATATGGTTTTAAGTTCTAATTAGAATATGAATAAAAATACTTTAACTAGGTTTCTTATAATACTTTTAGTCTTAACTTATGTAAATAGACTTCCTATTATAGTTTCTAAGGGATGATCCTTTAAGGTTCTAGGTTTTCTAGGAAATAAATTCTAGGGTTTACTAGTTTCATGTTCTTCTAGACAATAATTAATTTCATAATATTCTAGTTTAGTTTCAAAATAATCTTTAGGAGATTAAAGTATCACATTACCTAAATAATTAGTAACTTCAATTGTTTTATTTTTTTAGGATCAAATGAGTTACTTTCATAAAACTACACATGAAAATATTCTCCAAAAATCCTTATATTTTTATTATACACTCTATAAGATTTAAAATTAGCATATTATCCTAGAAATATACCTTCATCGACCTTTGGATAAAATTTACCAAGCATTCCTTAGTATTCAAGATATACACCTTTTAACCAAACACTTTAAAGTACCTGGGTTTATTTTTTTCTGTTATTCCATAATTCATAGCAGGTCTTTTTATAAAAGGGTCTTATTAAAACTATAATCATGATATAAAAATTTGTATTGATAGATTTGGGAAAAAAATTTATAGGAATTGTATATTTATTTAATATAGTTCATATCATTTCTTAAATACTCATATTTCTTCTTTTTATAATTCCATTTTGTCGAGGTTTTCTTGGAGAAGAGAAGATATGTTTAACACCCAGGTATGAAAAAAATAATTAAATTCCTAATTCTCAACTCTCCACCAAGATCACTTCTCAATGGTATTATTTTACAATATTTTTTATTTTTTATAATTTTACAAAATTTTACAAATAGTGAGAAAAAATCACTTTTATATTTTAGGAAATAAACCTAAATAAATATAGAATAATAATAAACTAAAAAACCTAAGATAATCTATCCAATATTTATACACTTTATGGTGAAAAAAAATACATGTGGATAAGTTCTAGCTGTTTTGATTTTGTAACCTTGTTAATAGATTTGAAGGATGTCTTGTGTTGCTTACCAATTTTTCATGCATTGCAAAATTTATCATTATCAAATTTAAGACTAGGGAAATTAAAAATTAAGTGTTTCTTAGATAATTTATAGAAATTAAATACATTATAGTTTCCATGTATCCTATGAATAATCCATCATTTATTTGTCTCTATATTTAAACAATTCAATTTTTTGTTCATATAAGGAATTAAGATCCAAAGTATAAACATTTTTTATTTTGAGTGCTCTAAACATAGGTAGTTCATATTTAAAAATAGAGTAGGAATTATTAGAAAAATTAACCAAAAAACCATCATCATATATTTGATATATAATTAAAATATTATACTTAAACCCTTAAAAATATTGTACTTTTTTTTATTAAAACTGATTTTGGATCTCCAAATGATCCAACTCCAATTAGTCATTTTTTTCATCATAACTATAGGTAACTAGGCCTCTATTTAATTTTGATAATGTATAAAAATTGGACTGAACTCCACATGTGTGTCTTCAGAAGTCACTATCCATATATTATATTATATTTAAATTCCTCTAAACTTTTTCCTACAAAAACATTCAAATAAAATCTTGCTTTTGTAACCTAATGTTCTTGGTTCCAGTTATGTCAGTAAGTAAATATATAGGTAATTAGATTTGACTAATTTTTAAAACAATTATTTGAATAACTTTAAACATAATTTTAGAAAAAAGAATTTTTTATTCCATTGATTTTATGATTTCTCAAAAAATGGTTATAAGAAAAATGACCTTTAAATCAATAATAAAAACAAGTGACTCTTAAAATTATGTTATTCATAGAACTGTGTAGAAAATAATTTCTATATAAATTTTAATTTTCTCTACTACTCTCTATTCCATATTTCTCCTTTCTACACAAATTTTTACAATAAATCTAATTTATAGATTCTTGTCCCTTATTTAATATACCTGCATCACATTTGAATTACTATATTTCACCCTGAAACTCTTTTATTCTGTTTTCATGAAAAGTGCAGTTTGAGATATATTTTCAAAATGTTTATTTTATTTATAAGTGTTGTTTTATACAATAAAAATTTTCATTAATTTTTTTGAATATTTTTTAGTTATTTATGATTTTTTATTAAATATTTATACTTTCTTCCATAATTTATCACTAGACAGCTAATTTACTATTAGACCAACATTTGGAATCAAATTAGAAGAATGGTAATATTGTAAATCTTCTTCCTATTCATCCATAAAGAACATATTTTCTTTTATATTGGTTGGATACTTTTTAATCAGATTTACAAGTTCTGCTGGAGTCATTTGATACACTCCATATATTATTTATAGCTCTTATATTTTTTCACTAATAATCATTCTTATCTAATATTTTCATTCTTTATTTTCCATTTTTATTTTCTCTTTATTTAGTTGCGGTTAATAAACTTTCATATGCCCCATTTTATTTCATTCATAGCATCTAACTTATTTAAGTCCTTAACCAACTTTCTAGATACACTTTAAGGACTTTTTGAATTCTTTTTTTCTTCTTATAGAATTTTATGAATATTCTAGATATGTGAGACATTTCCATTCTAGAATATTAGAATTTTGAATCATTTGAGAATACAACGTCCAATATAGATTTCATTTCATGTATTTGAGCAATAACATTGAGGGATGAATTCTACCTTTTATCATTTTATTAAGATCATCTTAATCATCTATTTATACTTGAAACATTAATTGAGTTCCATTAACCTCCTTCATTATCAGTTTTGTGAAAATTTTGGATTTTTTGATTACAATAGATATCCAATTATAATTAGAGGGTATAACTCTAATAACCTTCTAAGATTGATCTATTTATTTAATTTATTCTCCCAAGGTAGTAACACCATTGCAAATTCCATTCTTCTGAGTGATTCTTTCACCATCATATATTTAAAATTTTCATATTTTAGATTTATAGTGTTGTATCTTCATTTCCATCAATTTATAGTTCCTTTAAAAGAAATTGTGGGATTGTTTCATATCTAATTGGTAGTACAAAATTGAGATAAAAGATTAAATTCATGTGGACAAAGTCCATATATAATAGAATTCAATTCTCTTGAATTGAAATCATAAACTGCTTCCTTTTCAGTTTCCAACATTTCGGGTCCTTCATGGATTTTATAAGGTATGATAATATTCATGTAAACATTGAATATATGTATTTCCAAATAGAAAATCATCTATGTTTTCCAGTATGCATAATTAACATAATTAAAATAAGGATCATGGATTCTGGAAATTCATTCTTTAAGTTCTTCAATAGACATAAGTCTTCCTATATACCTTTTAATCAAGTTTACTAGAGTTTTCAGTATTATTCAAAAATAGCACCTCTTATACCAATTGTTAGGTTAGAATAATACAAAGATACATAATATGGGGGTGAATTGTTTCCTTTTAATTGTCTTGACATAATAAAATTTTATCCCTCTTCATATATTATGAAGATATAGTATGATCACTTATTTAAGAAAGTTATAGCATATAAAAATAGATAATAATAACACAAATATTTTTATAGTGGTTTGGGGAACAAAGATCCTCCAGTATACTCCACCAATACTCTCTCAGAAAGCTTAGTGATTTTCACTAAATATGTCCTCTTATCATAAAACCACAAAAACTAAGTGTAGGAAGTTGAAACTATAAAATAATATAGGCTATATTATATAATACATTTGAATCCACAAATTACTTCCAGAATCTGACACTCCACCACAACTGAGTACGAGCTGTTGATACTCTAAGAAATCAATATTAAATAATTTGATTGAGAAATAGATTTAGCTCAAATTTTAATAAAAAATAGAAAGATAATGGATCTTATTATTTGTAGATAATATTATTAAAGAAATAATATCTTTGAGTAGATTATATTTTCATATGATCTTCCAGAAATACCCAAATCGAACAATGGTAGAATCAACAATAAAAGGACATTTAAACAAAACCATATTAAAAAATTTATGTCTCCATTTTATATCTATTTAGAAAATATGAGATATTGTTTTTTTAATTATTTATAATATGAATAATATCACTCTAGGTGTTTAAAAATAGTACCTTTATATTATTTTGGTTAAACAGGTCCAAAATTATCACATAATAAATCACGATTATTTGAATTTAAATTGTATAAATAAAGTTATAACCTCACTTAGTAATAGGAATGATTTAATATATTAAAAAAAATACTTTTAATGGTTATTTAAACATATATAAAAGATATTAATCAATCCTTTCTATAGCATTACTAAAATCTTAAAAAATATCTTGAATTTAAACATCATAGTTGACCAAGTCGAACATAGGGTTAACATCAAAAGTATGATCGAAAATGTATTATTAACATAGAAACATTGTATTGTTGATACATACATTAGATTCTCAAACATATAGTTTCTTTAAAAATTAAAATTTTATATCCATAATTTTACAACATCATACAGTGCTTGATCTATACATTCACTCCAAATATAGGGTTTGAAAACCACACATTCTTCTTACAAATGTAGGGTATAAAAAGTTTTACCAAACATCTTATAAAGAAATCTAGAATAATTTAAATAAAAGCATTAACCCATATATAACTTTATAACTAGATAATTTTTTAAGAAATATATTACGGAAAAACAATTAAAGTAATTTAATTAGTAACACAAAAGGGTATTTGTGAGAATAAAAATCAATATTATTCATAGAGTATTATTGAGACAATACATGACCCATAAGAAGGAATTATAATAAATCAATATCAAATGTAATATATGTTCAAATGAGAATGGAAAGTATCTTGTAAATATTTTCACAATGAAAACTCATCAAAAATATGTTTTACATGAAATATTAAATAGTATGAAAGTGCTTAACGAATATTTTAGTAACATTTAAATACATTTTTATCCAAATCACTACATGATAAATGGATTTAAAATCCATTCTTCACATTTATGGGTGCAGATATTTCTAACTTGGGAAATGCATACTATATTACTTGAAAAAAATAACCTATGTTTTAATCAACTTTTGAACCTTCTTTAATAGCTTTGTGAGAAGAAATTAAATCCCAAACGAGTTGGATAAACTTTAGGAATGTATTGTATAGAAACTATGTGATTTTGAGATGATATTTCCAACATAATTGTTTATTATATTGATTCATATGATGTTGCATTTTTTTAAAGTAACAAATATTTGAATACCCATGCATTATCAATGGATTTGTATGCATTATCAATGGATTTATCCTACAAATAAGAATATTATTTTAATTTTTTTCCTTTAAATAATTATAAATTTATTATTAAATACTTATAAAAATTATTTATCAATTTCTTACCTTTTATTATTGGGTATCATGGTCATTTGAAGTATTATGTGAAAAATAAATCTCATACCAATTGTTCTATAATGGAAGGTTAACATTTCAAATAATTTCTAATCATCAATTAAATTTATTTGGATACTATAGAGACATGATTCAATTTATTAAGACGAATTGATGATAATGATTAATTAATGATTTTAATTTTAGGTCAAGAATTTGGATTTTTTTCATTTTAATTTAAAGACATGAAGTTAATAAAATTACACATATATGTGCTACAAAATAATAATATTGTTGAACTATGTGTCCAAGAGTTTAGGACTCAAATAAAAATACACCTTAGGATCTAAACTCAAAATGAGATAGAGAAATTTTTTTTTTCAGAAAAGAAATTATTTAATGGTCTTAACATCATTTAATTGATTAATCTAATACATAATTTGAATATATTAACAATTATCTAAATTAATTAACAAGTAGTTGGGGTTTGGCTTATTGGTAAGCACCCCATAATTCTACATGGAAAATGGGGGTTCAAAACCAATTGGGCGCATGTTACTGTAGCATCACTGTAGCACTACTGTAGTAGCCGAGATATTGTTGCAACAGCGGCACTGTAGCAGCGGCGGGTACTGTAGTAGTGCAGGTACTGTAGCAGTACTATTCACAAAATGGGCTTTAGGCCAAAAAATTGGGCCTACGGGATATGTAATGGGATAAATGCCCACTAGGCCTTTGGGCTATGTAATGGGTCTCCCTCTACCCAGTTAAAGAGGTATTTGCTTTGTTTTAATAATAAAAATGAGGCTTTGGCCCCAACCTTTAAAAAAAATCTAAATTAATTAACAAATTTTTATAATTTTTTTTATTTAATAGATTATAATAACTAAGTTTGAACTATCTAAATATTTGAGGTATTTATCTCACGTTACTTTGGAGAAATATTAGATATTTAATGATTAAAATATTGGTGGTTTCAAGATTCATATTATTCATTAGGAGGAAGGTTTGAAAATGAAAAAAACATTATATTCACCTTTTCATATCTTGTTTATAATAAAAATTTGGTTGATATCATTGAGTTAATTGTTGTATAAAATTTTTAGTTGTGTTATTTAAAAGTAACTTGGTTAATATTAATAAGGGTATAAAGAATGATTCATTACAATTTATTTATGTCAGATTCTCTCAGTTGATTGTTACTAGTGGTCAAGAAGAACTTGATCTATATATTTTGGTTTCCTAAAAAAAATATTATATTATGACAATAATATAGTGGAAGATGGGTTGAGTGTTGTTTCCTATATAAAACTGAGAGACATGTATGATATGGTTTATAGTGACCCAAACATTTCAAACCTAAATATTACATCTTATTAGATGAATATTTAATATATAAATTATGAAATACACATTAAAAAATATAGGTTTTGTGTCTTTGGAAACATGGATACATAAACAACTTATTTATAATAGATCTACATCTTCTCTAGCTATGATATTCCCAACTAAAACCATTATTATAAATATAATACATAATAAATTAATTCATAACCTGGGTAAAGGAAACATTGAATATTATGAGATTAGATGCTCAGTAAGGGTAAAAATGAGAGATAACGGTTGATGATCATATACAGGAATAAGGTAGGCCTAAGGGTATGAGAACATAAGAATAACATTTTTTGAAAAATATACACATAAAATCATAGATCATAATCATGAGTAAAGTCATAAATATTGGTAATTCATAATACATAAATCACAAAGCAATTAAAGAACATGAGCCATGAGAGAATAACAATGACACATGAAATCAGTTTGTGGCATATAAATAAGTATATAAAATCATTTCTTTAGTTAGGAATCACAAAAAATAATATTATAGTTGATTGGGTTAAATCCCCATTCCATCATATCCTTAGTCAAGGTTCACTCCCAATACTATTATAGTAGACCAATTACCTTTTCGAACTAAGTTAACTTCCCATTCTGGTCATTATTATATCATGATATATCCATCTTTTCCCAATGCATTGTTGGAATATATAATTTTAGTATCACCCATAACATAATTTAAATTGTATATATGTGTTCCATAAGATCATAAATCATTCATTATATATAATAACCCATTGATAAGAAATGATTTTCCTAAATATTTCAACAATTCATCATAGTATAACCCATAAAAGATAAGTGGGATTCAAAAATATCTCATTATCATAACCATAATCTATACAAATGAAGAATATGGATGTTATCATTGTATAATATCCCTATTAAATAATAATCAACATCAAAGGAAATTTTTATAGATGAGAATTACTCTAAAATATCACTAAAATACACATTTAATATTTTTTTTAAATTTTGAATGTAATTATTTAAAAATAAAATATTTATATAATTTTTAAGAAATAAATTTCTTTGAAAATAATCATGTATATGTGTAAATAAATCTTCAAAACATTAAGTATTCATGGTTGTAGAAAATCTCATTCATTCCATATATATTAAAATAACGATTCCTTTCATGTTTTCTTTAAAAAATAGTACCACGTTCAGAAAGTTACAAGAATATTTCTTTTAAACCATTTTGTAAAAATTTAATTATGGGTAAATTTTTTTATAAAATCATTGTAGTATATTAAAAAAATTCTTGAATTTTTTTTCCAGAAAACGTGGATATGGAATAAAAATGATTTTTTACCAAATAGATAAATAAATTCAGTTTTCCTTAAAAAGATACATCCAATATCATGAGTAATTAATGAAAGATTAACTTAAAGGAAAACATGTAATCTATAGAAATAACCAAAGGATAGTTAAATTTATATGATTCTTGATAGTCATATCATAAAATTTAACTATTATAAACTTAATTATATTCAATATCGACAAATAATGAAATTATAGCATAAAACACATACTACTTTGGAAACCTTCATATCAAACCCTCTTGAATGACATAACATTGAATATACATTTAAATCCCATTAACTTTAATTAAATAATTATAATAATAATTCATGGGATGTATATACACTACACAAAGGAAATAATTTTGGAATATGGAATAAGTCTCACAAAAATAAAAGTGAGATGGGAAACCCTAAACTCAAGTTCAACTTGCTTAGAAAGAGATCCAACCTCCTATATAAAAAATTTAAATTTATTATAATTCTATACCATAATCATTTACATACTTATAATATTATATATGATCCCCATATAATATTTTAATTCCCATTTATTAATTATTTCATATTAAAACCATCGTTTCTAGGTGTTAATTGTTTCATTTTTCATTCGTGTTTTAGTTATGTGGTTCCAGTACTTGTAAATGGATAATGGTACCATAATATATAGAAATTTAACTGTGATATAAATATCATATATAATAATTACATATTTATATTTAGATTCATTCGTAAAATATAATGGGAAATAAATAAAGGTAATCATTCATGGAGATAATAGGTTATACATAAGAACAAATGTTGTTTTCATTTTTTGAAAGATAGAAAAAAAGAATGAAAAATAAAACTCAACCTTTTAAAGATAAATTTAAAATTATATATAACTTATATTTTCAATAAATTTAATTTTTTACGAACCTCATAAAATATAAGTGAAAAATGTATCACACTGTTTTGTTGAGGTGGCAGTCCAAATAAATACATGAGCAACATAATCTTTTTACAATAGAAGATAATAAAAAGGAAAATAGTTGTTACCTTATCAGAATAAAAATTAATTATATTTCAGATACTTAATTAATTATTTTATAATATATACCATATATTTATAAGAGGCATAAGAAGAAATAAAATTGAAGTTGCTCGGTTTAGAGTTATACCTCGTTGTTGAGATACCTATTTTGGATTACACCTTAACTAGTGAAGGGATGATATTTTGGAAATAAAATTAGCTTTAGGATGTGGTTAAATAAGATAATATGAAATTAGGTTATATATTTTCCAATATTTAAGGATAAAAAAATATGGATAATGTAGGAGAGCAGGGTCCGTTTTATAATTGAGAGGATGAGCACCCTTGGAATTACATAAAGTATTAAATTAATGTATATTAATTTTATGTAAAATAGATAAAAACTCATATATTTATAATATAATATGAGTATGAGTTGATATAATCTCATACAATAAAATTTTGACATGTTTTGGTTATGTTTTCTCCCCTAATCCATTTGTTTCAACTCTTGTTAACTCTTCTTAAGTATTACCATGATAATAATGTTTTTCACTTCTTAGGGGTCAAGAATGTTACTATAAAAGGACAAGTAACTAAAAAATATAATTTATTTATATTTTAAACCATATCCTATTCACTTTTCCAAATATATGATTTTATTATTCTTAAACCATTTAAAAAATATATTTTTTGATATAAAATACCATTAATTTTAATTTTGAAACTATTCATTTAAATTGACATTGAAAACAACATTAATGAAAAGGAATAAGAATATAAACCCTTAAAACATTAATAATATGTTATAGTTATCTAAATAAATTATAGAATACTATAAATCAATAAAAAAAATATTATATTTGGATTTTTTAAATAATTTACATTATTTTTCTACTGCTTGCACAAGCATTGTGTCAACGTTGTATAAGTATTTAAGGTAAATATTTAATCATTAAAAATTTAAAATAAATCACCGTGATAATAAATTCATTCCTATTTAAATTAACAATTTATAAGTGAATATAATTTAATTTTATTTGTGATAGAAAAATATTATAGATATTTAAATCTAGAAATTGTCATGTTTTACTTAAATAATATATAAGTAAAAATCAAATTTAAATGAAAAAATGTTCATATTTTAGATTTTTTGATGAATATAGATTAAATAAACCCCTAAAAATAAATATAGGAAATATTTTAAAAGAATTATAAGCCACATCACATTAGTATTAACCCAAATTAACCCATTTTACTTTTACCGTGACAATAAAACATTTCTATGGTTACAATTCAAATTGATCGAAAATAAAAGGGACCTATTTAAGAAATGTATACCTTTTGATTAAAAATAAAAAATCCAACTTTCAAGATTCAATTTCAAAAAATGTTAGAAATTAATTTTTAAATTTACCCACAAAATTTAATAAAATACTATTTTTAAAAAATGTTTTCTGAATTATAAAATGTTTTATACCAAAACTGAACGTTAAATTTTTCTTATGACATTAATTTTATTGTTCATAATATAAATGAAATAATTATAATTTTAAAACTATTTTAAAAAATGAACATTCTAAATACTTTAAACGAAAATACAATTTCAATAAAAATCAGTATTTTTCAATATTCAACAGAAAATCAATATTTATAGAAAAATAACAAAAAATATTTTGTAGAATAATTTGATATGATAATTTCAAAAAACAAATATTTTAAAATTAAATTTTATAAAAGTGGAAAATTTTAATTAGACTACTTTCTCATAGAACTTAATAAAAATAATTTCTAATGAAAATGTATTTTGAAGAATAAAATTATTTTACTAAAACATGTGTTATTATTTCCTAATAATTTTTCAATACATTTTTTATTGATTAGGGATATTATATATATATATATAAATTTAGTTACTTTTAATCATACCTAACAATTCAAAAATATTGTTATAATGGTGATAAAATATTAAAATTTAATGGTTCGTTAAAGCTCAGTGTAGTGTGTTGTATATTCTATTGAATATAGTGTTATATAAAAATATAATGTTTTTACATTCTCCCCTCAATACTAAAATTGAATCCTAAATATTTGAAAATTTTCTGAATAATGAAGGATTTGATATTGGAAAGTTTATTTATTCAAAATCCACATGTATAGAGGGTAAATAAAATATCCACTTTAAAATAGGGTAAGAGAAATATGAATTCCATATGAAAAAACACATCACTGGGTTTCCAAATAACAGTACATTAATGGGAAGTAAAAATATAGACATTGAGGGAAAAAATAATTCCCAAATAATGATAGAGAGTGATAGAGATTATTGATCAAAATAAAGTGAATGATCTTCCAAAATTTAGTAACCATAAAACAATAAATTAATGAGGTGTGAAAAGGACAGAAAATTCATAGGAAATGAATGTAATAGGATAATTTTTTTTTTCTGGATCCTTTTGATATATATTAGAAGTTAATTTATCATATTTACTAAGAAAATAATTAAATGAACATACTTGACAAGTATAATTTAATCCTTTAATACATTTCCACAACCATATCATATTTTTCTCAAAATGATAAGTATTAAAGATGGATTTTTCATTCCTTAAATACTAAATTTAAGTTATAGTAGATCACATAATCGATAAAATTATAATAAGATATTAATTCCATCATTAAATATTAACTAAATATGAAATGGTCAACACAAGGTAAGATAATATCAAAAATGTTTAAATAAATATCATATTTTACATCAAACTTTCCACAATAACACCAAAGGTTCAATTTATATTTACCAAAAATAAATATCCATATATAGCAATTAGCCTCAATAACCTAAACATTAATGTTTTTACCACAATGTTGTTCTCATTACTTTAAAATTACAACCAAAAAATTTATTTTTACTCTTCCAAAATGATCTTTTATGTTAAAATATATGTTAAAACATAAAGTTATATGTACCTCAGCCTAATTAAAAATATCCCAAAATAACAATAATAAACCTGATAAATCACTATTTAATCTTATAGTGTATAAAACAACACTAAAATATCTTGAATCAAATTTAGATACATGCCTAATGGTTTATCCTTAGCTTACCCATAAATATCTTAAAAAATATCACATTTTCAATGAATCATTATAAAAAAAATAATATTTTCTATATCTCAATATGTAATAAACCATAATTAGATTATCTTAAAATAATATAATAACCCAAATGTTTATTTAAAAATAAATAATATACTCTTCCAAAAACTTATTAAAATGTTAAAATCACCTCAAAATACAATAACATAAAAGCTCAAAATGGGTATTTATACCTTTGAACTTATGATCAACCATAAAATTATATCCCATGATGGTATCCATAACTCTTAATTTAACCTGACATGAAAACATATATGCTTTAAAAATTAATATAATCATTATTCATCAAATAAAATCACGACCCTTTGTATAATTATACAAATGAAACAAACTTCATCAAAGATGACCTAAATCACTTGTTCATAAAATCACTAACCAATTTCAAGGACACCAATACTATTACATCACATTATTCAATGTCAATAACATATTTATCAAGAATAAATGTTATCAAATTACCACTAAATCAATTTTCGTGGTTATCAGAACCTTTTAAAATATGTTTTCAAATACAGAAAGAAAGACTACATTGGAACAATACTTTGATGTTTCAAGATTATTTTATCCATAATATCACTAATATAACTCTTATAAATCATAATTATTGAATCAAAATATATAAAAACATCAATCATTTCTCTTAATCAAATTTCATAACATAGGTCCTTCCATGGGGTAAAAGTTAAGCCTTAGATTATGGTATTGTCATGGATAATTCCCATATTCATCACACATAATAAATTGAACTATACATAGTAAATTAAGAGGAAATTCATTTCACTATATAAATCCTTTCATTTTTCCCCATAATGAAATTTCTCTTATCCTTTATATTCAAAACATAAAAAATATTCTTGGTCCTCTAATAAATTTCCCTTAATACTTTTTCTCACATACTGAACATGTAGGAAGATGAATCTTATTCCCTTCAAGGTATTCATGAAAACAAATTTTTATATTATTAGATGTGTTAGGAAAATCACCCATGTTGATATTTTAAATCATATAATGAGATATATAGTTATTCATAATCACTCAATGATGTCTTGTTGGTATTATTTCATTTGGTTTCTGATGTGGACAATCATTACATTGTTTTTCACATTCTATGTTAACATGAATCCTCATAGTTTTAGCCATTGTATGAAACCAATAAATATAGTGTGAGAAATAATAGTAATACTGAAGAATCATATAATCATGAAAAAATATTCATATGATTTCAAAAACATGACACCTTCTATTCAATATATGACACCTTGGGTTTAACCTAGGTCATCCTGGGTTATCATCTATTTAAACCCTTTATAAAATTCATAAGAAAAATGTGAGTTATCCCAAGAATATCCACCAGGAGGGTTAAACAAGGTGCACAATAAGGGAATACTCAGCATGCACCAAAATTCTGGTTGAGATAGAGTTTTACCAATTTTTTTCTTGATTATTACCCCTAGATACATTTCTTCCAGAACTATTCCCACTTATAGTTTCTAGATAGAGTTTCATTTATTGGAAAGCCACATAATCTCAATCTTACCATAACATTGAGTTATTATATCATACATAGAATTATAATTGTGTTTTTACCAAAGTTATATAATCCTAATCTCAAATTATTTACTAAAACCTACTCCGATACAAAAAATAACAACCCAAACCATTTTGATGTAAATATTATATCTGATTATATAAATATTAAATAAATAAAATTATGACCCATTATATAATTTCATTGGTTTATTGTATTTGAAAAAAATAAAAATATAAGAAACTTATTTATAAGATATCTATATCATATCTCACTAATATCTCTATAAGTGAAAACCTTCTTAAAAATATAATACTTAAAATGTTTCTTCACAACTTGGGGAAACGAAACCTAAGATATGGTGAGCCCAGATGCTTAATATGGGTAAACATATGAGATATTGGTTAATAATCACATACCATTATAATATAATCATAAGTTTATAATAACATGAAGTTAACATTTTTTAAACAAATATGCAAAAAATCATATATCATAATAATGGGTCATGGTATAATGCTTGGTAGTTCATAAGAAATTAATTCAAAAGGAATCAAATAACATGATCCATGAGAGCATAAAATTGGCATAAGACATAATTTTTTGGAATAAAAACAACCATTTAAAATCATTTCTTTAGTTAGAGTTCACTTTCAATACTATCATTGTTGATTGGGTCCACTCCCTATTTTATCAAGGTTTACTCCTAAGACTATCATTGTGGGAAATTCCTTAGTGAACTATGTTCACTCCCAATTAAAGTACTTACAATATCATGAGATATCTATATTTACCCAATTCATTTGAAGGCTATATAATTTTGGTCCCACCCATCACATAATAAAATCACATATATGTGTGCCACAAGATCATACATCCCTCATCATACAGCATAACTCATAGAAAAAAAATGAGTTTCATAAACATTTCAAAATTATCTTATAAACTAACCCATGGAAAATAAATGGGTATTACAAATATATGACAATAAAAATAATAAAACATCCAGATGAGGAATAAATATGATATCATTGGATTATATCCCTTGTAAAGTGTAATTATCCTCAAAGGAAGTTATCATAGATTATAGTTTCATCAAAATATCACTAGATTATTCCTTTAGTAGAAGTCCCTTTTCACTTTTATATCATTTATTTAAAATAAAAATATTTATAAATTTAGTAATAAAAACATTATTTGAAAATAATAATTGAAAATATTAAATAAATATTTAAAATATTTAGTTTCATTGCAGTGGTAAATTTAGTTCATGTTGTATATGTTAAAACAAGGATTCCTTTAACTTTTTTATAATAATTAAAAAGAAAATTATTCATAAAATGACAATAATATTACTTTCCAACCATTTTTTAATAATTTTATCATGGATAAAAATGATTTTAAACATTCATAGGAGAATATTGAAAATAATATGGAAAATAATTTCAGAAAACATGGATATGAAAGAGAATAGATTTTTGATCGAAGAGAGATAAAATCAGTTTTCTATAAAAATATCCTTTTAGTATCATGAGTGATTAAAGGGAGGAAAAAAAGGAAAACATGTAGTGTCCAAAAATAACCAAAAAAGATGAATATTCATAAGATTTTTGAAATTTATATCATAAAATTTCATAATTGAAAACAAAATCTTAAATAATCTCGGTTAGAAGTAAGATTGAAACATAAAAACATTACTACTTTGGTAATCTTCATATCAAAACATTATGAAAGATAGAACATTATATGGAGTTTTCATAAAATAAATCTATTGTAATTATATACATCACATAAAGGAAACAAGTGATGAATATGGCATACATATCACTAAAGTAAAAGTGAGATGAGAACTCAAGTACAAATTTCATAGAAATTTAAACTCTTGTATAATGAATTAAAATTTATTATAATTCTATAATAGAATATTTTATATCATTATAATATCATATATTATCTACAGTAACATTTGGTTACATTAATTTAGGTTTTCTGTACCTTTTATTTGAGTATCCCTTAATTGGGTCTCTTAATGGGTAGTTTTGAATGTTTTTAGGAGTATTTTAAAGGTTTATAGGATTTTTCATTGTTGGCGCAAGGTTTTAAAAACCATGTAACCTAACCATGAAACTTTTCCCAATATATAACGTAGGGGAGAAAGTTTGGAGCATGGTTATATTAACTATACATCCAAAACATTCAATCTAAACTGAAGGGGTCGTATAGTTAATGCATGGTTAAACTAACCATAAATCAAAACCATAAAAATCTTCTAGTGGATCTGTTTAGAGAGAATGGTTTGGTGAACGGTTAGTACTAAACATGAAAGTTAATCCATGAAACTATGGGAATAATATTTAATTCCTCAAAAATCATAATTAATATCAAAACCCCCCTTATTAACCCCAAACATCCCCATTCTAATATAATTTAATCCGTTGGATTTTGGGAGCCCTCTAGAGGCATTTTGGATCTACTAGTCCAATCTATTAGTAGATCAATGTGCTAATAAAAGTGGTGATACTCTTCAACTAAGTTCTTTTCTTCTTGATCTTCAGTCTATCTTCTCCATTTTAATCCTTCACTATAGAGGTTATAATGTCTTTTTTGTTTGTTCCATGGGTGGGTAATGTCAAATGTTGGATCTAGTTTCTCTTCTCACTTATATTAAGATTTCTCTTCCTAGATCTGGAAATCACCATTAGAGGGGACACATCTTGATTATTTTATAGTTGGAATCTAAATGTTATAAGTATATTTTTTTTTATTTTTTTCCTTCATCTTATAATTCATTATTTCTGGAAAATTCATAAATATGTGCTGCTTAATTTCTAACACATGTTCTATGAAATTTTTCCATGAAATTCCCTTGAAATATTAATTGACCATTTTTCATTGAATTTAATATTCCATGAATTTAATGGAATAGATATTGATATATCCCAAATTATTGTGAATTGTTTAATTACATGTTTTTTTAGATTTGTTTCCAAAGAATTTTCAAAGGAGTATTTAGTGAAAATGTGGGATTTGACCCAAGTTATTATTCTTAAAATGATGTCCCTGGATTTTAATGAAATGAGTTAAACTATTTGATGTTTTCGAAATAGTTTCAAATCCATGAATTTATAAAATAACCAAGTAACCTCATTAAATTATTTTACCCTATTTTTTGATATGAGAGCTATTGTGTTATTTTAAATGGGCGATTTATTCATGTGGAAAGAGGGTGTAAACCCATGATTTAAATTGATCTTAAGTATTTTTTAAATTGTAAATATTTATTGATTTCCTTTAGTCTATTTTGAATGAAATGGTTATTTTAAAGTCTTTTTTTGGCATTACCATGATGGTTTGTGAAATTAACTGTATATGGATTCCCTTTTTAATGTTGAATTAAATAAATTGTTTTTAATGGAAACTAATGTTGTTTGATGGACTAGTTCGAACATTATGATGACACCCCCTTATAATAATACCTTTTTGTAAATTTATGGATTCTTGTACTTCCCAATGACATGGGTTGAAAAAATTGATCTTTTACGTTGAGTTATAGCACCATAGTGATATGTGATTTGTGGGAATAATCCCATAATAGATATTGATATGGATCCTTGTGTGATCCTTGTAATTTAATTTTCTCACTATGTTGTGTTTACTAGTTATGGGAACATAGATAGTTATTTTGGATGAAATTTATATATAAGTCATTAAGAAAATCACACCCCATCTATTGGATTCGTAGAGAACATGAATGGTTCTGGATACAAACGTGTGGACAAGAAAGTAGGTCTTCTTGGAATTTGTTTTCTTGAGACCTGCGATACTAGATGTATGCCTGGAAATTATTCATGATGATTTTTTTATTATATTTTATATTATGGACTCAATATTGAACCTAGGTTGTGCCCATGAAACCATTATACTTGATACTTGAAACCTGAAAATGTTCATTGTCACTACTTGGAAATGAATTTCCTTACTTGATTGATTACCGTTATTGATTGAATTGTCTATTATTATTATACACCTCCACTATACTATATTTTATCTTGTTCTAAATTTTATATCAAGTACATACTCTCATTTTTTATTTAATATCATATTTTATCTTGTGAATTTTTTTTTGAATATTTTCAAGAAAATGTTTGGTTTTTAAATTCCAAAATGGAATGTTTTACATTCTCGTTTTGATAAATGATTTTGAAATGTATAAAACGTTATTTTTAAATAAAACATCATACTCTATTTATTATTATCCTATTTTAGAATATATATATTAACTTATAATGTAACTATATAGAATCATTGGTGGAATCCTACTTTGCACTATAGCTTACACCCTATTTGTACTGTTTGGTGTTTTCGGCCCTCTTACTCTTATAGTAGGTGCCTCTAATCTCATCTTCCCTTGTGGGTACATGATAAGTTGATCATGGTTATGTTACTTGGGAAGTGGTGGGTTATCATGGACTATATAGAGAAGAGTTTTGGTTGTTCATTTCCTCTTTAAGTTTTTATAGTCTCTATTTTTTCTCTAAGATGTATCTATTGATCTATTTATTTAATAACATTTCGATAATTTAATTTGATTATTATAATTTTTTTTGATAAATCATTCCAAATTGAAATTTCTTGATGCATAGGTTATTATCATTGTCCCTTGGGGATCAGTAATTCCCTTCAGGTTAGAGGCAGATCAACTTAGATATCTATTTAGATGGTACTTCAGGATGGTTCACCACAAATGATATAATATGATGTCCTTCCATGAAATGAATCAATTACCCTTGAAATAAAATATGTTATTTGGGTTGATTCATGTTATAAAAGAGATTAATAATGTTTCAGGACTTGAGAGGTAGTCTGTGAATGGGTGATTGATGACCTCCACCTCACGATGAGACATGAGTTACCAAGGATGTGGTGACTTGAGTCTTTATTTTGAATTATTGGTTTCTTAATTATAAATGAGATTTAGATTCCAAATGCCACTATCTTTGATTTGGGTAAAATATTATGTGTTTTGGAAATGGAATGGATGTATTCTAATAGCTGTGATCATATTGTGTGGTTTAAAAACCCATATATCCAAGCCATGGATAGTTCTATCCTAGTTATAATCCTTTCAACTTATCTGTTTTATTCAAAGTGACTTCACTAGTGTGAGGTCAGTTTGGAGGGTTGTTGATGTGGTCTGGTTCATGATCTTATTAGGAAATTTCACCTTTAATACCTTACTGATAATTTTAAATCTCTTTCTAAAACAAAATTACGGCATAAAATAATTTTTTATTTATCTCTTTGATAAATGTATTAAATTACTCAAAATAGAGTTTTATGAAATATTTGTTGTGGAAAATTAATTTTCAAATAATATTTTATTATGTGTTAAAGAAACATTTTAAGAAGAAATTTGGTTTTTAATGGGTTCAAAATAGAAATGGTTTTGATAATTTGAAAATGGGAATAATGTTTTTGAAACCATAGAATAATTTCCATGAGGTCATAATGGATTTCTTTGAAACCTGTGACAAATTTATAACATGACTCCTTATTTTGAAAGGAAAGTGTAATGTTTTATAAATGGTAAAATCTTGTGTTTTTGGAAATTAATGATGCTTTTATAAAGTGGTTTATGGATTTTTTAAAATATTTCAGATTTATTGTATTCTATTTTGGGTTTTGTGTTATGATTTATTTGAGGAGCCTATTTTTTATTATTACTAGGAATATACCCTAGTAATTTTTCCCTGAAACATAGAATGTTCATTCATTGGTCTAGTTTTTGGAGTGGCCCTTCACATTTTCCATAAGTAGAATCTCTTTTAGACGGTATTACCCAAACTCCATATTGAGTGGGGCGGATGGTGACCATCTATCCTTTAAACCCTATCCTTGAATTATTGGATTATCATCCACCTTCATATATAGTAGAGAAATTTTTTATTAATACAATACAATAACTTGATGAGGTTTATGTGATCATTGATTCTCTTAAGACTCTTAATTCTATTAAGGTCAAGTATACTAACTCCTTATTTGGGGGACCTATCCATGAGTGGTGGGATGCTCTAAATGCCTTTTTTCTTCATGAATATCGATATTGTGAATTATTTAAATCATTATTCATTCAGTGGTAATATCTTGAGGAAGTGAATAAGGAAAAAGTTACAGAGTTCTTGGGTTTTGATCAAGATAAGTGATCAGTTACAGAGTATGCCATGAATTTCTCATGTTTTATATTTTTCATTTCTGATGTTTTTTCATAATTAATTTTTTAAGTCAATTTATTTTTAAAAAGGTCTTCACCCATACCTTTTAGCCACCTAACTACGTCCTGGTTGATCTCTTCTAAAGAGATTCTCAATAGGGATTTTTTAGCAGGTGTAGTGCAAGGAAAAAAATAAACGGATAAATACATAATTCATGGTTGAGGAAGAACATAATTATTTGGAATGGAAGATTAATTTCATGTAATTTTAGTGAATAGAACATAGTTATCCAAAGAGGATGTGTTGTAAATCTCTAATAGTTTTAAAATTGTGTGTTCATTTGCATCACCTTTAGAGGTTCAGTAATTTGGGCGACCAAAAATAGATGTTTTGATCGGGTATCATCATCTCTAGACTATAGTGATGTTTATGATTCAAGAATATAAAGCTAATTTCATAGGACCTAAAGTGAATATTTTCACGTGGGAGGAGATTATAGTTTTTTGGATATGGTTGATATTGATCTCACTTGATGTCTCTAATGTCGGTTTGTAAAATTCATTAGCATTTCCTTATTGTGGATTATCTTTTCTTACCAAGCCTTTTTATAAAGATTTTGGTGTCTTGTTTTGGGATATTTTTGGATGATCCCTTTTGAAATTTTTTATCATCATGTGGATGTTTTTTATTGTGACCTTTGTGGTTGTGAATTGGGCATGTTGACTCTTGAATTATAAACCTTCCTTTTTGAATGAATTTAGTTCCTTGATGTTTTTTTATTCTATTAACTAAGTGGAATATTTTTTTTAAGAAATATAGAGATTTTTTGGGGTTTTTTTCCTTTAAAATCACTTCTATTTTCTTTCATATATGTTTTCCCAGGGTTGATGTTTGATGTTATTTGAATTAATTATTTTTCCTTGGAATTATCTTATTTTTCATTGATGGGTATAGCTAAAATTTTATTTGTTGGATGATTTCCCTTGTTAGAGTGTAGTTTTTGATCATGAACTGACCTAGATGTTTGAGATCTTTCTGTTTGGACTTGTATAGACCTTGGTAATGTAATTAGATAATTAGGAAGATGTGGATTTTTGATAGACTAGGAACTCAAAGGTTAAAGTGTTTTATTTGATGATCTCATCGAGGGGTGAGGCTCAATTTTAAAAATACGATGTTATAATCCAGTACTTACTCAGGGTAGAAATCCATGTGTGTTCTGTTCCTTGCTTGTGGACATTGGACCACTGTAGGACTATGAGAGCATTGTTTCTTATGGAAATTGTGATTTTTTTGGATATACCATTCCAATAAGGGTTTTTATATCAAAAAAATTTATTTTCTTCTTGGTGAGTAACTGATGACTCTTCATGGGATCTATGGGATGTTTTTTCTCATGTTACACAATTTTTATGAATATTTAAACAGTGGAGAGACCTATTTGACTTATCGAGTCTATCTCTTATTTAGAATCATTTGATGATATTGGTGTTTTAATCTTAGAGTTGGTTTTTTATTTTTATCTTGCATGTGCGTCTCTCTTCTAGAATATGGACTATCTATCTCACAAGATGGGTGAGGGAGATATTATAATGTAATATTTTTCTATATATCATAATAGAAGATTTATAGGGGAATAATGTCCTATGGTGGGGAGTTTTAATATCCCATTAATTTATTTTATATGTTTTTACACATTTATTTGAGTATACATTTATTTTATCTCATCAAAAGCTATTTCTATTTATTTTCAAAATTTTTTAAAGGTTTCATGGCCGATGAACTGTTGGTACACTGTTTAAAAAATACTACTTCCAAAAATATAACATTTTCTATAATCCTAAGTAGGGGTGCACTGTTGGTCCATAGTTATATTAAAAATGCATCCAAACTATGAAACTTTAATTGAAGGGGTCGCATAGTTGGCACATGGTTAAACAAAAAATATATTATAACCATGAATATCTTCCAGTGGCTCGATTTGAGGTGACTGATTAGGCGTACGGTTAGTACTAACAATTTAACATAACACTAGAAACCCAATGAGTGAACTTTAATACCCCATAAAAATTAATTAAAATCTTGAAACCCCCTAATTAACCCCAAACATCTCCTATTCAAACATAATACAATCTTTTGGATTTTGGGGGCCCTCTAAAGGCGTTTTCTCTCTCCCAATCTCATCTCTCAGCAGACGGAATCTCTAATCAAAGTAGTGATCCTCTTTTGATGAACACTATTCTTCTTAGTCTTCAATCTCCCTTCTTTTTTATTCATTATTCTTTGATATTATAATGTAATTGTGTTTGGTTGTTCCATGGATGTTAGATGTATAATTTTGGATTTAGGATCTCATCTCAGTTCTATTTGGACTTCTGTTCCTATATCTGGTAATCACCATCAGAGGAGACATATATTGAATCTATTGCAGTTGGATTCTGGATTTTCCAAGTAAGTGTTTCAATATTTTTCCATTATATTTTAATTTATTAGTTCTTGAAAATCCATAGATATGAATTTCTTAATTTCTAACACATATTCTATGAATGGATTCCTTGAAATTCCTTACGAATGCTTCTTTGAGTCATTTTTATTCAAATTGAACATGGCATAAATTTAATGCCTTCAACCTTGATCTATGTCACCTTATTGTGAATTTTTTTAATTCCTTGTTTTATTATATTTGTTTTCATGTAACTTCTAAAGTATTATTTTTTAAAATGAGGGTTTTAGCTCAGGTTTTTATTTCAAAAATGATATTCCTTGATTTGAATGAAATTAGTTTCACTATTTGATGTTTTTTAAATAGCTCCATCACATTGAATTTGTGAAATGACCAAGAAACCTATTTGAATTATTTTATCATTTTTTAATGGTTATTCTTGGGTAATTTGAAATGAGTGATCATTTCAAATTTAATGAGGTTTCAAACCCATGTTTTGAATTGATCTTAAGATTTTTAAATTTTAAAAATTCATTGAATAACTTTGGGATATATTGAGAGAAATGATTTTTTAAAGGACTATTTTGAATTACATGATGGTTTTTAAAGGAATAGAGTATGGATACCCTTCATAAAGGTTGAATTGAAGCATTTTTTTGAATGGAAATTGATGGTGTTTGACACCCCTATAAGAAATTTACAATGATCCAATATTTTAATAAACCCCTATTTTAACTTTATTGATTATTCTAATTACCTTTGATGGGTGTTTAAAAATGTAGTATTTACTTTGAGGGATTATAGGGGTGAGAGTGAGATGTGATTTAAGGTCACTATCCTATGATTGATATTGATAAGGATCATCGTGTGATCCTTATAACTTAATTATCTCACTCCCTTATTTTTACTAGAAATGGGAACCTAGGTAGTTAGATGAGATGAAATAGATATATGATTCATTAGTAGACTCACACCTCTTCGAGTTGATCTGTAAAGAACATTAAAGGTTCATTCTATGGATGTACGACTAGGAAAGTGGTTCATCATGGAACTGGTATGCTTGAGACCCTATGGGTATAGAAGTAATCCAAGTGATTAGTCATGATGAATTTTGACTAGATATTATATGGTTGAATCAGTATCATACCAACGTTGTACCCTTGACACTATTATACATGATAATCGATACACGATAAAATTTACTATCATTACATGGCACTATAATTTCCTTTCAAGATTGATTACTACTATTGATAAATTTATTTATTATTATTATGCACCTTAAAACTATTGTATTCACTCATTTTCATATATTTTTATCAAGTGAAAACTCCCATTTTTCTTAAATACATGACTATATATTGTGAAATGTTTTTTATATATTTTTGAGAAAAATATTAGTTTTTAAATGATGAAATGGTGTGTTTCATAGGTTTGGTTTGATAAATGACTTTAAAATGTTTAAAACTATGTTTTTAAACTAAGATTCATACTCTCTTTATTGAACTAATCTTTTAGAATATTTGAATTACCTTATGAATTAATATTATATAACATTTAGTGGAATTATACTGGACTCTATATATCACACCATACTTATACTATTTATTGTTTACAACCCTCTTACTCTTATAGAATATTCTCATGATTTTTTATTCCCTTATTGGTTTGTGATAAGGTGTACAAGGTCGGGGGACTTGGGAAATAGTGGGTTGTCATGGAACACCAGGAGATGGATTTTGTTTATTTTATTTGGATTTTAGTTTTACAGTGTCTCTTTGTTCTCTAAGATGTATGTTTTTTTTCTGATGATGTAATCACAGTGCACTTTTATTATTGTAATTTTTTGGGTGAAATTATTCCCAGAGGTTATTTCTTAATGATGAGGTGTTTGTCATTGGCCCATGGAGATTAAAAATTATCTTAGGGTTAGTGGTGGATGAGCTCAAATATCAATTTGGATGGTACTCTAGGCTATTTTTTCATGTTTACTTATAAAATTTCCACTCATTTTTATAATTAATTCCTTATTAAATTCATCATTTTTGGATGTTAACTCTTTATTTTATAATAGTTTTGGTTCAATAGTTTTGGTCCTTGTAGTTTTATCATGGTTCCATTATTTTTGTAATGTTAAAAATGATATAGATAAAATATATATTCATTATATATATATATACACAATCATCCATAAATTATAGAGAGAAAAAATGAATTACACCATTCATGAAGATGATAGGTTGTACGTATGCATTAATATTTTTTTATTTTTTTATTGATGCTATGAAAGAAAGTTCTATAATAATTCACCCATAAAGTAAAATTTTAAATCATATATATCTTATATATTCATTAAATTTTATCTTATTACTATCCATGTAAAATTTAATCGAAAAATGAATCACAGCGCTTCCTGGAGGTGGTAGTCTACACATACACATGAGTGACATTATCATTTTAAAATGGATGGGAAACAGATGAGTAATGTTTATTCCATAATCATAATAAAAAATAAAATTTATTTAATATAATTAAATATTTATTTTATAATGGGTACCACATATGCAATTTAGGCATGAGAATAATTAAAATTGAAAACGCTCAATTAAGATTTATAACACACTGTTCAAAAACCACTTTTGGATTAAACCTAAATCCTTAATGGGATAGTATTTTGGAAATACAAGAATATATATTATTTATATATGTATACTATAATGATATTAGTTCAGGTCTTATCATATATATAAGGCTCAAACATTGTGGGTAATGAATGATATTTTGTTTCCTTTTATAAGTGAGGAGGGGCACCCATGGAATTACATGAAGAATTTAATTAATATATATTAATTTTTATGTACAAATGCGTATAAATTAATATAAATGAAATATAATATGATGATGAGAAAAATTAATCTCATAAAAGAATATTTTCATAGGTTTTATTTATGTTCTCATCGTTATCTCTTAATTTTAACTCTTGCCAACCCTTTTTGATAATTATCAAGACAATAAAGTTTTTTTATATTTAGGGCTAAAGAAATTACTATATAAATACAAGTTAATCGTTAATAGATCATGAATGATATTTTAAACCATATTATATTCAAATTTAGGAATATAGGATGTTTAATAATTTTAAATCATTTAATAAAATATTATTTATTTTAAGATATCACAAATGTACTTTTGAAACAATTCATTTAATTTGGATGTGAAAACAACATGAAAAAATGAATTATAATATAAAACTTTAAGACATTAAAAATATTTTATATTTACCTATTAAATTATTTTAACAATATATATCATTCAAACATTATTACGTATAGATTTTTTAAAATAATTTACTAGATTTTTCTATTGCTTGCATAATCACTCTACTAGAGTTTTATAAGCAATTATGGTAATTATTTCAATTTTTTTAAAATATTACCTTGAAAAACCAATTAATTAATATTTAGTATAATTATTTATAACTAAAAATATTTTTTTTATCCTTATCGAAAAATTTTATAGATACTAAAAGCAATAAAAGTGACATTTTCACTTTATCTTTTACTTAAATAATATAAAGGATAAAATCCTAGTTAAATGTAAAACGGTAATGTTTTCAAATTTTGGATGATTATGGAATAGTTAGACTTATAAAAATAATTAAAGTAGAGATTTTTTATATGTTTTAAGACTTATCATATTAGATTTAACCATATTTAACCCATTTTACATTAATGGTGGTAAGAAGTATTTATTAGGATTACTATTTATATTTATTAAAAATAAATTGGAACTACTTACCAAATTTTAACCTCATGATTCAAAATATAGAAAATTTTTTATGAATAATTAATTTCAATAAGTTTATTAAATTAATTTTTAAATAAACATTGAAAATACTATGACAATAAATATTCGAATGAAAAATCGGAAGCACAAAATTATTAATACCAAAATCCAACATAAAATTAATTATAATAAAATTAATTGGTTTATTAGTAACATAAATGAACTAATTTTACCATTAAAACAATTTAAAATAAAATTTAACCTATTAAATTATTTAAAAAAAACACAGTTTTCAATGAAAACAAATAATTTTTACTATTCATGAAAAAATAAATCTTTTCAGTAAATTATCAAAAAAAATCCAAGATAATTTAGACAGGATATTTTCAAAAATGATGTTCATTATTTAAATTAAATTTCTTAATTTGGAAAAATTTAATTACATTATTTTCACAAAAAAACAATAAAATTATTTTTAGAGAATATATATTCAGAACAATAAAATGAATTTATGAAAAATTGAGTTCTTATTTCATAATAAAATTTAGATGAATTTTTAAGTAATAGTAACTTCAAATATGTTTCATAATTTAGTTTCTATTATTCATAATTACTAATTCAATGGTTATGTTCTAATGATCATAAAATAATTATAATTCATGGTTCGTTAAATCTCAGTGTTTCGTGTTGTATCTGCTATCAAACATAGTATTATTTTACAATATCAAGGTGTTGCATTCTACCCACATACCTTTAATAAATTTTATGTTCTAATTTTTATATTTTTCTTATAAATAAAGGGTTTTATATTTCAAAATTAATTTATTTAAAACCCTCATCATATAATTGGTTAATAAAACTTCCTCTTGAAATTAAGGGAATGAGAAATATGAAGGCTATCTAGAATAACACATAAATAGGTTTACAAGTGGGTTCACATTAGTGGAATGTGAAAATATGGAAATGGGGGGAAATTAATGTTTGAATAATGATAGAGTATGATATAGAAACCTAATAAAAATAAATTGAATGATCCTGACAATAGTAAGAACCAAAAAACAATAAATCAACGAGTTGTGAAAAAGATCATCGATTCATTGGAAATGAATGTAATATGATAGATTTTTTATTCCAGGATCCTTTTCATCGTGTAAAGAAATTCCATTAACATATAGACCAAGAATATGTGGAAATAAACATGCATGAAAAGTAGAAATTCATACTTTATTCAATTTCCACAACAAACTCATATTATCCTCCAAATAATGTGCATTCAAGATGAATTTTTCATTCCTAGAGTTATAAAAAAAATCTTATAATGGATTCCATAATCCAAAAAGGGGTAAAAATATATTCATCATGTATTTTAATATTATTATGAAGAAATAATAAATTTTACTTCAAAATTTCCATAATAACACCATAGGTTCAACTTAGATTATTTTATAATAAATGTACCCAAAATTCCAATTAACCTTAATAACCTTAACATTAAAGAACGTTTTATCCTCAAAGGTTAGCTCACACCTTTAAATTAACATCCCCAAAAAATTAATCTCATTCTTATGAAATAATCCTTCTTATTAAACCACATTTTTAAACTAAAGGCTAAAAACAACTCAACTAAATTAAGCATCTCCAAGAATAACATTAATCACCATGATAAATCACAATATAATCTTAAAATATAGTTAAGATAACCAAAATATCTTGAATCAAATTTATATTCTAACCAAAAATGTAATCCTTAACTTGACCAAAAATATATTTGAAAATATCCCCTTATCAATTAATCATTTTCATCCATCAATATTATATAAATCCCACTATTTTATAAACTGTAATTAAATTAACAAAAAATCATATAAAAAAAGGGTTATTTAAAAATAAAAAGGTTATTCATCCTAAAACTAATTTTTTTTTCAAGTCACCTCTATATATCATCACTTAAAACCTGAAATAGGGTATCTATGACTTTGAGCTTATGATTAACCTTAAACTTATAAACCCATCAGGGTACCCATAAATCTTAAGTTAACCCCTCATGGAAACATAGATTGCTTCTAAAAATTTATACAATAATTATTCCTTAAATAAAATCATATAATGTTTCTATTAATCCAAAAAAGTAATAAAATTCATCAAAGAGGACAAAAATCACTTTTTCATCCAATCACTTACCAATTTCACGGTCACTAATAGTATCCCATTTACATCATTAGTTACATTTATATGTTTATCCTAATTAAAAATTATCAACTTAGATATTAATGAAATTTCTTAGTTATTAGTACCTTGTAACATATGTTTTAAAATCCTTAAAGAAAAACTACTATAGAATAATCATTATATGTTCCATGATTCTTGTATCCAGAATATCATTATTATAGAACTCCTACAACATATTCATCAAATCCAAAAACATTAACACATTAATCCTTTAATTTAATGATATTAATAGTATATGTACTCGATGTAGTAGTTAACCCTTGGATTATGACATTATCTCAGAGGATTTACATACTCCCCACATATATGTCATTGAACTATAAATGGTAATTTCACATAATATTCAGTTCCCTATATAGATATTTTCATTTTCCCCGAAAGTTACTGTCTATATGACCTTTTATTTCACACATAAAACATCTTATCAATTATATGAGATATTTCTGTATGTTATTCTTACCACATACTTGACATATATGAAGCTAGATCTTCAACCCTCTTTGGTATCCCTAAAACTCCAATTATCTCTTAAAATTTGTATTTGGAAACTCACCCAAGTTGAGATAGTTAATCATATTAAGAGATATATGATTATCAATAATCATAAGGATTCACCTTCTAGCTATCATTTAATTTGGTTTATCATGAGGGAAATAATTCCATTGTCTATCACATTCTGTATTAATATGAATCCTCCTGGTTCCAACTATTGAATAAAACAAAAAAACATAGTATGAACAACAATAGTCATAGAGAAGAAACATATAATAATGAAAAATCAATCATAGGATTTTTAAATCATGACATCATATTTCAATATATGAAACATTAGGTTTAACCTTGTAAATTTTTTATTATGATCTATACAAATCCTTTATATTGGTTTATAAGGAAAATGTGAGTTAAATCAAGCATATCCCCCAGGGGTGTCAAACTAGTTTCATAGTAAGGGTATACTTACCTTTATCTGGAATGATATATGGGATATAAATTGACAAAATCTCTTTGGAATTATTACCCCTAGATGAATATCTTCTAAAATTGTGTTATAGAATCCAATTATAAATTCATTTCTAGGAAAACCCCACAATCTTTTGCTTTACATATCATTATGTTTTTATCTTATAAATATTGTTATCCCCTAGGGTTTATCAAAATTTAACTAATATCAATCTCCAAATATTTACTAAACCTTACTCTAATACCAAGTATAGCAACCCAAACCATTTATAAACTTATATTATATCTGATTATATGAATATTCAATAAAAACCAATATTATACACACCAAAATCATATAGTTTTAGTGTCTTTAGAAATAAGGATAAATTAAAAACTTATTCATAAACAATATAAAACATCTACCACTTTGATCATCACAACTAAAACCATTATTATACATATCTTACTTAAAAAGATTCTTCATAACCTAAGGAAACGAAACATTAAACATGCTAAGATCAAATAATTAGTAAGAGAAAACATTAGATATATAAATTGATGATTATATCTAAGGTTATGATAATAATAGATCGAGGATAAAATGAGATTATCATTTTTAAAAACATACATAGAAAATCATAGATCATAATCATCGGTGATGTTATAAATATTATCTTTTCATACGACATGAATCATAAAGTAATCAAAGATCCTGATCCCTAAGAACATAACAATAGGATATGACATAGTTTTTTTTGCAGAAACAATCATATAAAACTATTACTTTATTCAAGGAACATATACAAGACTATCACAGTATATTGGGTTCACTCCACAATCCATCAAATCCTTAGTCAATGTCCACTCCAAAAACTATCTTAGTGTGAAAAGTCCATTACTAAACCAGTTTAAACCCCCATTCAAGTCCTTTTTATCTCTTGATATACCCATATTAACCAAATGAATTAGAGGGATATATAATTTTTGTCATACCCATCAAATAAATAAAATCATATATATATTTACCATAAGATAATAAATCATTCATCATATATAATATCCCATGGAAAGGAAATAGGTTTTATAAACATTTTAGCATTTCATCATAGCATAAACCATATAAAATAAATAGTCTTCATAAATATCTTATCATCATAATAACAAACCATATAGAGGAAGAATAAGGATGGTTTAATAGGATAATATACCTAGTAAAGTATAATTAACATCAAAGGATGTTCTCATAGAGGAAAATTCCCTTAAAATATAATAAAATGTTTCTTGGGGAAAATAATCATATCATCTTGAAATAAATTATTGAAAATAAAAATATATCTCAATTATTAAATAAAAATTTTCTTTGAAAATAATCAAGGAATAATGTAAATAAATTTTTGAAAAATTTACCAATCATCACAATATGAAATTAAGTTTATATTGTATACATTAAAAAATATTCCTTTCACATTTTTGATTAAAAGTAAAAAGTAACTCATTAAGAAAATGAAAATAATATTCTTTTTAAAGAATTTTAAGAAAAATAAATCATGGTTAAAAATGAATTTAAAAAAATCAAATTATAAAATTAAAAAAAGTATGAATTTTTTTAGAAGACATCGATATGGGATAAAAATAAATTTCGACTGAATAGAGACATCAAGTTGGTTTTCCATAAAAATATCTTTTTAGGCTCATGAATACTTAAATGGAGTAAAAATGAAAGGAATCAAGGTAAAATTAAGAAATAACTATAATATAATAAAATTAATAATATTATTAAGAGGTAGTTCATAACATTTCACTATCGGAAACTTAATTATAAATAATCCACTTAAATAATGAGATTGTAACATAAAACCATTACTCATTTGGTAATCTCCGTATCAAATAATCCTAAAAGTGATAACCTTATATAAACATGAAAATCCATATAATTTTCATTAAATCATCCTAAAATTCATTCATTTGATGTGCATAGACTACATAAATTAAATAAGTGGTGAATATTCCATAAGTATCAGTGAAATAAAAGTGAGATGAGAAATCATTATCTCAAGTTAAACTTTCTTAAAAAGTGATCTATAGTCCTATAAAATAAATTTAAATTTATTATAACTATATAAAATAGTAATTTATATATGTATGATAACATATATGATCCACTTATAAATTTTAACTCACATTTATTAGTAAATCATTATTAAAGTTGTTGCTTCCCGGTGATAAATGTTTCATTTTTCATTATAGTTTTGGTTTAAAAGTTGTATTACTTGTACTCTGATACTGGTTATAACATCATAATAATGTTAAAAATGATAAAAATATCATATTTATTAATTATATATATATTCATCCGGAAAATATGTTGTTAAAAAATTAATTACACCGTTCATGGTGACGGTAGGTCGTACGTATGCATGAATGTTGTTTTCATTTTTCAATTAGTGAAATGAATGAATGTCAAATAATAATTCACTTTTAAAGGATCATTTTTATATCATATATATCATATATATTCATTAACATTATCCTTATTACCATCCAATTTATATATAAGTGAAAAATGAAGCACATTGCTTCATGGAGGTAGAAGTCCACACATACGCATGAGCGACATCATCTTTTTCAAATGGATGGGAAGAAGACAGACAATGGTTTATGAAAAATCCTAATAAAAATAGAATTTAATTAATATAATTAATTCATTAATTTATAATTTATAAATATATTAATTTCAGTCATAATATAAATAAAATTTAAAATAACTAGATAAGAGTTACACCTCTTCGTTGTGAATGATCTTTTATCATACAAATTTATCCTTAATGAGACAATATATTCACAAAAAATAGAACCTATAAGATTGGGTGAATAAATATAGAATCATTTTGAGGTAATTATTTTATGATATATATGGCCCAAACATTGTGAGTAATGAAGGAGAGGAGGTTCCCTTTATAAGTAAGGGCATGGGCACCCTTGGAATTATATAAAGTATTAAATTAATATAATTTTATTTCTTTATTAAAATGGATAAATGTATGTATATTTAAAATATAATATAAGGAAAAGTAAAAAAAATTCATATAATAAAATATGGGAAACAAATTATTATGTTCTTACCCAAATCTCCTAGTTTTGACTCCCATTAATCCATTTTTACAATTACCATGATAACAAATATTTTACCCTTTAAGGGTCAAGAATGTTACTATAAAATGAAAAATGTTAATTAAATTTTTTTATGGTTGATATATTAAACTATATCTCATTCATATGGATGCTGATATTATTTTGGTGAATTTTAAATTATTAAATAAATATTATTTATTATAAAATATCATTAAAGTCATTTTTAAACTATTCACTTAATTTGACTTCAAAAAAAACATGGTAGAAGAGGAATTAAAATATAAACCATTCATACATTTCTAATATGTTATATTTATCTATAAAATTCATTTGACTCTACAAATCACCAAAAATTTATTTCTTTTAGTGTTTATAAAATAATTTACTTGATTTTTTTATTGATTACACAAGTATTATGTTACCATTTCAAAAACAGTTAATGTAATTATTTCATCAATAAAATTTAAAAATAAAATAAAATGATAAAAAATAATTAATATTTAAAATAAAAATTTATAGTTAAAATTATTTTATTTTATCCCTATCAAAAAAATATTATACATATTAAAATCACAAAAGTGACATTTGTGACATCATCTTTTACAAAAAAATTATAAAGTTAAAAAAAAGTAAAATATAAAAAGGTATATTTTATAATTTTAGATAATTATTGATGAAATAGACTCTTAAAATGATAAATAGGTAAGTGTTTCAATGAATTTTAAGCCTTATCACATTACATTTAATTCTAATTAACTCCATTTTCTTTTACTATGGTAACAAAAAATGACTTTGGTAACTATTCACATTGATAAAAAATAAAACATTCCTATTTACCAAATCTGGATATCCATATTCATACTATTTAATATTTATTTCATTATTCAATTTATATAATTAACATAAATTAAGTTTAAGATTAACCAACAAAATGTGACAAAGTGTATCCTACCAAAAAAATATGGAATATGGTTTTAAAAAAATACAACATAAAATTAATTCTAATTACCTTAATTGGATTATTATGAATATAAATGAACTAGTTTCAACATTAAATCCATTTTAAAAAATACAATGTTCTACATACTTTAAATAAAAACATATTTTTCAATAAAAATCTATATTATTGTATATATATCACAAAATTAATATTTTTAGAAAATTATGAAAAATTTATTCATTGATAATTTGAACATGACAATTTCAAAAATGAAGTTAATTTCTTAAATTAAAATATTTTAAAGTGGAGAATTTTAATTATATTTTTTCACACATAAATTAATAAAAATAATTTTTGATGAAAATATATTTTGAATAAAAGAGAAACATTACAAGTAATTGAGAGATTATTTTAAAATCTTTTTAATATATTTTATTTTATTTGGAACTTTATATATATTTCATGATTTGATTACTTTTATTAATAACAAAAAATTCAAAGGCTATCCTATAGTGACTATGAAAAAAAAATATATCTTATTTCATTGAAGCTTGGTGTTGCGTGTTTTCTATGATGTCAAACATAGTATTATTTTAAAATATAATGTTTCTACATTGTTCCCAATTGATAAAATCATTTCTTTATAATTTTAACATTTTATTGGTATTCAAGCATTTTATTTTTGAAAATTCTTTTTTTGAAAACCCCCATCACAATTAATGGATCATAATACTTCGTGTTGAAAAGAGGGAAAGAGAAATTGAATGGTCATTTGGAATAACACATTTCATGGTTTCGAAAAAGGAGAACATTAGTGGGAAGTGATAATATGGAGATGGAAGAAAAAAAGTAATGTCCAAATAATGATAGAGAGTGATATAGAACTTTTATCACAAAAAATAAAATTATCATGAGAAACTTAATGACCATAAAACCATAAATCCTTGAGGTGTGAAATGGGTCTAAAATTCATTAAAAATGAATATAGTAGGATAATTTTTTTTCTTAAATATCCTTATCCTATAGTGGAATAATTACTTACCATCTAGAGTAAGAACATAAGAAAATATATTCACTTGAAATGTATAATTTCATCATATAATAAATTTTCAGCACATTATCGTCCTTTTATCCCATAACTATGTAATCAAGGTTATTTTTTAATACCATAAAAACTAAAACAAACTTCAAATGGATCACATAATCTATAAAATAATGAAAATATATTCCTGTATCATTAAATATTAAGCAAATCTAAAATGGATTCCACTAGGTAAGATGATAACAAAAGTATATAAACCATTATATTAATAAATAACAAATTTTACATCATGATTCCCATGATATCACGGAGGATCCAACTTGGATTATTTCACAAATAAAAAACATACATCCCAATTAACATAAATAACCTCAACATTATAGAAATTGTTAACCACAAAGGAAATCTCATAACTTTAAACTTACAACACCAATGATTTAATTGCCTTTTTTCGTAAAAATAATTAATGTTAAACAACATGATAAACCTAAAGGTTACATATACCCTAACCCAATGAAGCATCTAAAAAAACCATTAATCACCATAATATATCACTATATAATTTTATAATGTTATTAACTTCACCAAAATATCATGAATCAGATTTATATACTAACCTGAAAGGTAATCCATATATTGATAATAAATTTCTCTAAAAATATTACCATTTCAATCAATTACTTTTGAACCATCAATATTATCTATATCCCACTATCCAATAGACCATAATTAACTTAACAAAAAATCATATACTAACCGAAATGGTTATTTAAAACTCAATATTTTATTCATCATAAAACTAAGTAAAACTTATAAATATCTTTAAAATCCCATCACCTAAATCCTCAAAAGGGGTATTTAGGCCTTTTACCTTATCATCATCCTTAAACTTATAAACTCATGATGGTATCCATAAATATTAAGTTAACACCACATGAAAACATATATGGTTCCAAAAATCAACACAATACATATTTTATAAATGAAATCACATACCATTTCTAGAAAACAGAAAATGTAATCAAATCTATCAAAGATGACCGAAATAATTGATGTAATGTCAATCATCTATTTATTCCTATTAAACAATATAACTGTAATACTAAATCATTTTTCTTGGTTATGAATACCTTTCAATATATGTTTTCAAATCCATAAATAATAACAACAATTGAACAATCCTTAGATGTTTCATGATTCTTATATATAGAATATCATTTATATAATGCTTCTATAGTATAATTATTGAGTCCCAATACATATATATTTCATTCCTTTCACTTCAATGATTGGAATAATATAGGTCCTTACTTGGTCTAAGTGTAAACCCTTAGATTATATATTTGGCTTGGATAATTCCCCCTATTACCCAAACATAATAAATTTAACTATAAATAGTACCTTAGGTTGAAATTCATTTACATCCATTGAATTTTTTATTTTTCCTGAGAATTTACTTACTTTAAAACCTTATATTCTATACATAAAAAATATTCTTGTTCCTGTAAGACATTTCCTTGAGAACTTCTTCCCATATACCTGACTTTAATGAAGCTAAATCTTCTTCCCACCATGGTATTCTTAAAAAATAATTTTTTCCTCTTATTAAGTGTGTCAAGAAACACACCAATGTTAATATTTTCAATTAAATAATGAGATAGATGATTAGGAATAGTCACAAGGTTTCACCTATCGACTCATGTTTTATTTTGTTTCTTATGAGGAAAATCATTCCACTGTACATAAAATTCTGTGACATCATGAACCCCCTGTTTCTTTCGATTGACTAAAACATAAAGGTATAGTATGATAAAAAATATTCATTATGAGGTATCATATAATAATAAAAAACAATTCAAAGTATTTCTGAATCATGACACCTTATTTTCAATCTATGAAACCTTATGTTTAACCTATTCCATCCCTGTTTATCTTATATTCAAATCCTTCATAATGGTTCATAAGAAAAATGTGAGTTAACCTAATAATATTCCCTAAGTGTATAAAACCAGGTGCATAGTAAAGCGACACTCACTTTCCACTATATTTTTGGTCAAGATATACTTCAACCAATTTTTTTCAAGGTTACTTTCCATAGATTCATTTGAGATAAAACTATCTCCCCATATAGTCTCTAGAAATAATTACACTTTTAATAAAAATAATCTCTATCTTACAATAAATTTTGGATTTTATACTTTACTTAGTCTTATCCACTAGGTTTTGACTAAATTTCACTAATACTAATATATAAATATTTTCTAAGACCTACTCAAATACCAATGATAGAAACTCATACCTTTCAGGAAAATATATTGAATCTATTGGATGAGTATTAAGTAAATAACATTATTATCTATGTTAGAATCATATAGATTTAGTTTATTTGGAAACTTGGATACATAGATAACTTATTTATTACATATCTACATAATCTTTCTCTAAGATCATCAAAACTAACACCCTTCTTTGACATATCATACTAAAAGCTAATCATCATTACATGTGGGAAGGAAACATAAGTTACAATGAGATCAGATTATCAGTAAGTTTAAATATGAGAGATATTAATTAATGATAATATTCAAGCATAATATAATAAAAAATGGTATGCGAACATGAGATTAAATTTTAAAAAAACATACACAGAAAATAATAGATCATAATCATGTGTCATGGTATAATTCATGGAAGTTCATAAGAGATGGAGCATAAAAGAAGAAAAAACATTATACATGAGAGCATAAAATTTGAATTAGACTTAAGTTTTTGGAATACATATATACATATAAAATCATTTCTTTATTCAAGCCTAACTTGCAAAAAATATTAAAGCAGACTGGTTTCACTCCTCAATATGGTCCTTATTATCTCAAGAGATATTAAAATTTAACCATTGAATTATTGGGATTTAAAATTTCAGCACCACCCATAACATAATTAAAATAATTTATATGTGTACCATAAAGTAATAAATCATTCATCGTATATGATAACCCATTGAAAGGAAATAGGTTTCAACAAGAATTTACACATTTCATCATAGAATAACCTCTAGAAAATAAACGGGTTTCAGAAATACCTCATCATCATAATCATAAAACATTAATAGGAAGAATAAGGATGGATTAATTAGATCATATACCTAGTAAATCATACTTAACATTAAAGTATGTTATTATAGATAAAAATTCATTTAAAAGATCACCAGAATATTTCTTGAGGAAAATAACAATTTATTTTGAAATCACTTATTTAAAATCTAAATATTTATTAAATATTAAGGAATACATTTTATTTAAAAAATATAATTGTAAATTTTAAATAAATAATCAAAACATTTGTGGTTATGATGGTAGAAATGTTTTTTCTTGTTGTATATGTTAAAACAAATATTCCTTTCATATTTTTAGTTAAACGTCAAAAGTAACTAATTAAGGAAATTTAAATAAGATTAATTCTAAACCATTTTTAAATATTTACGTCATGGGTAAAAATGAATTTAAATAATCATAGTATAATATTAAAAAAATTATTGATAAAATTTTTAGAAAACATGGATATGGAAGAAAAAGTATTTTCTTCTGAAGAGATAAATAAATTTGGTTTTCCATAAAAGTATTATTTCAGTCACATAAGTAATTAAATATATTAAAATTGTAATTAAAACATGTAATATCTATAAATAACTATATGATAAAATAATTGATAATATTTCGGTGAGGTTGATAATAATAGTACATCATCTAAAACATAATTGTAATCCATCATAATAAACAATAAGATTTTAACATGAAACCCTTAAGTATTTGGTAATATATGAATCCAAAACTAATGAAATAGAGATCCTTAAATTTAATTTTAAATCAACATAACTCTAATGAAATAATCCTAAAATAAATTCACTAGTTTCCTATTCACCACACAAAGTAAAAAAGTAGTGAATATAGCATAACTCTCGCATAAATAAAACTAGGACGACAAAACCATACACCAAGTTCAAATAGAATTGAAAGTTATTTAACCTCTAATATATTAAATTTAGATTTATTATAACTATATAAAATAATCATGTACATAATTATAATATCATATATTGTCCACTTATAAAATTTTAACTCCCATTTATTGATAATTATTTATTAAAATCATTATTTCCGAATGTTAATTATATCATTGTTTAAGAGAGTTTTCGTTTAGTATTTATAGTACATGTAATTTGATGATGGATCCAACATATAAAAACATTATTCCATTATATAAATATTCTATATATTCATTATACATATATTTATTTTTATCCATAAAATTTAGAGATAAAAAATGAATTACACAATTCCTAGAGATGGTAGGTCGTACGTACGCATGAACATTGTTTTAGTTTTTTAATGTATGGAACGAAAAAAATGTAGTTAATAATTATCATTTATAGGGTTATTTTTAAATCATAGAAATATTAAATATTAATTAAATTGAACCTTATTACCATCCATGTAAAAATTAAGTGAAAAACAAATCACCTCACTCTGTGGATGTGGTAGTCCACATGTGTGCATGAGAGCCATTATAATCTTTAAGAGAATGAGAACAAGGTGGATAATGGTTATTACATAAAAATAATAAGAATTAAGTATATTTAATATAATGAATACATTATTTTATAATGGATACCACATATATATAAAAGGCATAATGAAAAATAATTTTGAAAATGCTTGATTAAGAGTTATACCTCTTCGTTGAGAAGCCTCTATCAGCTTACACCTTAATCCTAAAAAGATGAACTTTTTGCAAGAACATAAGATCTATAATGTGTTTAAGGTATATAAGATAGTAATATGTACTTTATTTGCTGATATAGAATTCTCAAACATTGGGAATAATGAAGTATAACTGGTTCCAATTTATAAGTGTGGGGTGGGCCTCCATTACAATTACTTAAAGTTTTAAATTAATATAAATTAATTTTTCTATTAAAATGGTTACATATCTATTTAATTATAGTATAATATGAGTATGATTCTAAATCCCCTCACCCAATAAAATTTGTACAATCTTTGGTTATTTTTTCACCCTTATCACTTAGTTTAACTTATGTTAGCCGTCTTTGACAATTACCGTGATAATAATGTTTTTACAGTTTAGGGGTCAAGAAAGTTACAATAGAACGATAAGTAACTCATAAATGGACCATTGTTTAAATTTATAACTATATTCTATTCTCTTTTAGGAATATATTATTTTTATAAATTTTAAAGAATTTAATAAAATATTATTTATTATAAAATATATTTAATATCATTTTTGAAACTATTCATTTAATATGACATAGAAAACAAAATTACAGTAAAGGAATTAGATAATAAACCTTTAAAACATTTATGATATGTTATATTTATCTATAAAATTCATGAAACACTATAACTCCCTTTTTTTTCTTTTATGGTTTTTAAAATAATGTACTAGATATTTCTACTTTATTGATAAGAACCGTATTAGTGTTGTGTAAGAAATTAAGGTAATTATTTCATTAATAAAAATTAAAAACAAATTACCATGATATAAATTAATTCTTATTTTAAATAAATTTTTTTAACTGAATATAATTAATTTTTATCGTTTTCACAACATATTAAATATATTAAAATCCAGAAAGTGGAATTTTTAAAAATATATTTTACTTAAATAAAATGAAGGTAAAAAATCAAAGTTAAATGAAAATAAAGGTAAATTTTTCTATATTTAGATTATTATGAATAAATTATACTCAGGAAATTAAAGAATGAAATTATTTTTAATTAATTTTAGTCCTTATAATATTATTTTTAACCCGAACAAAACCATTTTAGTTTTACTGGGGTAATACAAATTCACTATCGTTACTATTCTTGTTGATAAAAAATAAAAAGGCCTTTTTTAATAAATTTATACCTCATTATTTAAAATATTAAATACATTTTTCATGATTAAATTTATATAATTGGAAGAAATTATTTTGAAAATTAATCCATAAAATGTGATGGAAAGTAGTTTTCCAAAAAAATGTTATCTACTGTATAAAATGTTTTATTCCAGAATAAAATAGAAAATTAATTCCAATGACCTTAATTTGGTTATTAATAATATAAATGATTTTTTCTTTTAAAACCATTTAAAATATTGGAGCATTGAAAATGCTCTAAATGAAAATACAGGTTTCAGTAAAATTTGTATTTTAACTATTCATCAGAAAATAAATTTTTTTTCAAAAATTATCAAAAATTAATTATAAAATAATTATAAAATTATAATTCCAAAAATGAATTTAATTTTATAATATAATTTTTTTAAAATTGGAAAAATCATGTCTATTATTTTATCAAAAAAAATTAAAAATGTTTAAAAAAATGTATTTTGTACAATAAAATAAAATTACAAAAAATTGAGTGCTTATTTATTATGAATTTCAAAATAAAGATTGTTAATGAGGAACTTAATATATATATATATATAATAATTTTTTTTGAATTTATTCATACCTACCAATTTAATGGCCATGTTATAATTGACAAAAAATAATAATATTTTGTGGTTTGTTAATGCTCGGTGGTGCGTATTGTATATAATATCTAACATAGTTTTATTTTAAAATCATAGGTTCTTCCATGGAAAATGTTAGTGAATTATGTTTTTAAATTGAACTAGATAAAAACAATAGAATTTTTTTTACTTTAGGATATTTTAGATTTTTTTATTATGAGGGGGAGTGAAGAAGAAGAATAACAAATTGATGAAGAAAAAGTAATGTTAATAATGGGACCTGATACCAACCTGGCCAAGTGAGAATTTAATTTATAATTTTTTGTATAATTTTTTGGATTTTTCTTATTTACAATTTAATTGAGTCAATATTAATAGTATTATTTTAATTTTTGATATCTTTTATAGTTATTCAACTTCAGAAGAGGTTTAGTGATTATGCCCGCTCTATTCACATGAATCTTATTATCCCTATGTGACACAAGGAACACTTCATCACATACCTTATTAATTTTTTAATATCATTTCATAATATATCAGTACAATTTAGTCTAGGTTTTTTAATTGTTCTTATGATGTTGAGATATCGGTTTGAAAAATAAAGATGGTTCTTTTGGGTAATCCCAATGATATTCATTTACCATTAGGAGGTTTTTAGTGGGACAAAGTCATCAATATGTAATTAAATGTGAATATATTACTTTCTTAAAAATTGATACTAATTACTTAATTTATATTTTTATCATATGTAAATAATAATAGGAGGGAAAAAAACATCAATAGTCCAGATGTTTATAATTTCACTAACATAAAGTATGTTGTCCCTTTTAATTAATATGAGATAACAACACATGATGTATTTTTTATTTTTGTTTATTTTAAAGTAAATTTTAAATGTGAGGTGGAATCTCTCTTTATTCATTATTTATACTGGAGGAAAATTTCATTGTCTTGGAAAAATGAGTGGTTTGATTCTCAAATAAAGGCGATATCATTATCATATATTCATATATGATTAAATTAAAAAAATTTAATTAAATATTTAATAACATAACTAATTTTATGTATTTGTTTATAAATTTTTCCTCATTTTCATGTCCTTGATCAAATTTCATGTTAATTTGCATTAAAAAATCTCTAAAAAAATTGAAATATTTTCAGTGGAAATTATGTCATGAATTTAATGACACGTATCTTTATGTGTCAAAAATGTATGATAAGTTCCAAAAATCCATACCAAGGTACTAATGGAAAACAATTACCCATAAAATTATTAAATAACACATTTTTTTATTAAATTTTAATATATTAATAATACTTTTTAATAACATTTCCAGTAATATTGATATATAATTTCTTCTGGTGACTTGTATAAGAAAATATTCCAATTGAGTGAAGAAACTAATTCCCCACACTACTAAGTCAATAATTTTATCTAGTAAAGGACATGTAAATGCTCAATTAAATTTATTAAAATAGATATATATAACACATAAAGTCATTGAGTTTTCAAAATTTTATTTATGAACTTATTTGAAACAGACGAAAAAGTTAGGCTTCTGTTAAAGGGATTTGGTTTTTGATTGATTTCCACAAAAAATATGGAAATTATGTCAATGACCCTATAGAAAACATTGGTTGAAAACATTAATTATTATATGGTATTACTAAATTACACTATTATTTAATATCATTAACTTTATAGCGTAAACTCAAAGAATCATGGAATTCTAATACTACCTTTTCAGTTGTAGTATCCTTAGAGAATATTATAGCTCAAGTTCATAAAAAAGATTATTATGGTCATGTGAGGGGTATTTTTTTATAAATTTTCCATCATGGGTCTTTAGTAGGCCACATACATCTTCATCTATAATGTCAGTATGAGGGGGTGGGGGTAAAACATTTTGGTGATCTTGTTGCACAAACGGAAATTCATACACTAAAATATACTGATTAAGATCAAGAGTCACTTGTTAAAACATATAATGGTGGAGTCTAATCATCAGAGAGTGAATTGGATATTATTTTTTAGAGGGTGACTGATGGTATTACAGAATAAATTGAAACACTCATCAAGGGTTCTGAATTAATAAATTTCATAAACTTATACTGATATTCTTTATTTGAATAGTTAATTTTTATTTAATAAATATTGAAAAAAAATTATTAATGCAAAACTGTAATGTACAAAATAATATTTTCTTAAAGGTTTAGTCAAATCCTTTACTATTTACCATTAATAATTATGTTATGGTATAGAAATGAAAATATATTAATTTTATTTCATTAAATATATTCATTTATATAAATACAGATCACTCTTTTCTTTCCTAATTTTATTGATGTTCACCATGGGATAATTAAATTCTCCTATTTGTGGATGAATTTAAGATCCCAAAATAAGGTAAAGTAGTTTCAATGTTTTAATCGTCAAAAAGATATCATGGTAAGGATGTTCCTTGTTATGGTTGGGTTATTTTTTTGTGTTTAAATCTTGAGTATGATATAAACTAATTCAAGGAAAAACTGTTAGAGCCTTATGATGGGTTGAATTGAGTAATGAGTCTGATACATCATATAGTGCCTCATCATATTTTCTAGGTATTCATTTAGACACCTATGTTTTATTATTGTACCATTAGTTAAATTGTATTTATATCAAATCAAATATCATTTAATTTTTACTTAATTTCTTAATCATTGGATATGCTTATAACAGATATGTGGTTTACGACTTTAAATTCTAGATCTATAGGAGGGAGGGGATATAGATGATGAGTACTAGCATGATTGGGTAAAGGAGAGTGAGAGGTATTCATATCTATATGGTATATAAGCCAAGACTATTTCATTTTTTATACTATGTGCTTCAAAATGTAATCCTATATTTTATCAAATGTCATTTTATTGTATTTTTGTGTAGAAATAATTATTCATTTATACTATATTGGATATATGATATTTTTATATATTTGTTTATTGGTTTTTGAGGGATTGGACTACCATGGAATCTAGATACTTTTTCTGGTCATGCAAGCCACATAGAGGTTTTAACTATCACTAGTTATTTAAAGGTGTTTCAATCCATAGTAAATAAAATAGTGGTGGTTAAAATCACCAAAAAATTATGATAAATTAACATATTTATTGACGATTATGACAACCACTAAAAATATATTCAAACAAAACCATTGCTAATTAAAAAATTTCCATAAATTATGAATTTGTGGAAAAACACTGCTAATTAATAAAAAACACCGCTAAATATGAATTTTATAAATTACAAAAGGATAGTGTTATGAAAAAACCCATTGTTAAATATTTAATGACACACATTTTCATGGTGATTTGAAAAAATTTCCATAGTATATTGTTAAAACTACCTACAAAGCTAATTAAAACTACCACTAAATTGTAACTTTCATGTAGTGTCATGTGATCTTAAGAAGATAAAATGCGTAAGGAAAAGAGAATAAAAAAATATAGAGAGATAATGAGATAAGAACCAAAGACTACATTCCTATAGAAAATCATGAGTATCAAAGAGAGAGATATGAACGCATAGAGAGAGTGTTTGAAATTATTTTTATATATAAGATCCATTGAATTGTAGATGAAGATTAAGATGAAAGAATTAACAAATATGAAAAAAACATGATAATTTTCATGTCATATGATATGACTATATCATATAAGCTAAAAAAATAAGAAAAAGTAATGTGAGGAGAGTTGAGTATGGTCAATGATTTTTTTTTGTGAATTTTATTTGTATGGATAAACATTAAGGTAGAGCGAGTAAGGTCATTTATTCTGATCGAAAATAAGGTCTGATTGTTATAACACTTGAAATAATAATGCCAATATGCATGAAGTTTTAATAAAAGACAGATTGGTTACCAAATACCTATTTTGGGGAATAATATATTATTACAATGATACAATGAAATCCCAGATAAAAAGTAATTTCTTATCCAAGAGGATGTTAGAGGACCAATGATGACTTGAGGGATTCAATATAATCTAAGATGAAATAGTCTAGAGACTAAGAGCTGTCAGAATACTACTACTATATCAATATAGTATTTTTGTGAATCATGATACCTTAACATCCCTTATAAGTGATTAGTTAAGGATGATACATTCTACCGTTTTATAATCAATACATTTTTTTAGTGATAAAATTTGTGACTTAGATTGGACCTGAACACATTAAGGATTAAATGGACACCTTGGGATTGAACATAGTAAAAATATTATGTTATGTTGTCTCATTTATTTACAGATTTTCATATGGTACTGTATTCTAGATAATAATACGTAAATATATTAATATTAACTTGTGATAAAGTTTGACTACTAAGAGGGGAAATAAAAGGGGGGATGATTCAATAAAATAAGACCCCATTGATTCACCACATTCCCCTCTCAGAGGGACTTCACGATCCTGGTAGGGTATTTCAAGTGCTATCAGGGATAATCTAGGTTCACTCTAAATGGATCTATTATCATTCCCAGTAGTTTTTATTATATATATATAAAGTTAATATTTGAAGAAGGTTCATAGTTACCATAAATATAGAATATATTTTATATCCTTCATAAATAAGATTTAGTAGTTTCTACCAAAACATTAAAGAATAATAATAAGAAAGACAAAATGGGTTAAGTAAGTGTTCAAAGGATAAATATGGTACACCACTAATTAATGGTTGAAAAAGTAGCAATTCATTTATTTTATCTTTTAAATATTTTAATAATAATACTCTTGAATAATTAAGTTCAATTTGTGAAGAGAATAAGTCTATTAAATCAAATGCAAACTTCTAATATAATATTATGGATTTTAGTATGAATGATCATATTGAAATTAACAATTTTAGTTGAGTTTATCTTGGAAATACATGATGATAAAACACAAATATTAATATATGTAAAATCTATTTGAAAATATTTAGAAAACAATTTACCAAAGTGGAAATGTCTCAACCAACTTTTTGAATCAATGGAATAACCCATTATACTTTGTATGGAAAATAATCATCTCGTGAAATAATAATTTAAAAAAGCAAAGTGTTGAGAATGTTTATATTAATAAAATTCATAAAGAAAAGTTTCATTAATTAAGTGATTTAATTGGAGAAAAAGATGATCAATTGGATAACAAGGATAAAAGAGTGAAGTAAATAGATGATCAATTATAAGAAATGAATAAAACACATGAATAATATATACTTATGATGAAGAAATTTTGTAAAGGTAAAATGAAAATAGTTGAGGATGAGAAAAATATCCTCAATATGAAATTCATTAAGCTATATGTAAGATTGCTAAATTTTTATGTTAGTCAACTTGTTTCCTCACAACAATATATGAGAAGAATTTCATCCACACAAAACACTAATGAGGATTCATGTCATAAAATTCCATTATATTATTTCATGGATAGATTGAGATCATAAAATAATATATCTACTAAAATTTCATAGTATAAGGTAACCCTATCTCTATAAATTTTTTATTTTACTAATTTTATTTCATCTTCTAATACAGACTAGAAATCAAAATCTATGAAAATGTGGGTTATAAAAAATGGTTTTTGTAACATCCTACCCCTAAACATTTTTCTGGAAATATTTCAAGTGTCATTAATCTAAGGTGACACCCCTGATACAACCACGGTTGGTAATAAATTCCCTGGGCCTTCTAAAATTTTTAGGGAATATTTTCAATTTTAAACAACCATAACATTTCATAAAGAAACAATAAAAAACAATATGATTTGTAAAGTATAAATAATAAAAATCAAAATTCTAATTACCAATAATATCATAGTAATAGTGGAAACAATAAAACAGATCAAATAGACACTAAAATAAAGCATGGATTGAGAACCAAGGTGGATCCTCTCAAGACTCCAACACATGACACACTATAAAGTGCTGACTCAATATATCTACATCAAGTGAAACCTTTAAATGAAAATAAAATCTTCCCAGTTCTTGGATCATTAAAAATAGTGTATACATACACAAAAAAGTTGATATGTAAGGGGTATGTAACCATACCTAGTATGAAATCCACTAAAAGATTTCCACACACTTAACTATGATAACAACATGTCAGATCATTGTTCAAAATATAAAATAAAGTAAAATATTGGAACACAAAATTAGTTTTACAATTCAAAACAATATTAATTAAAATTATAAAAAATTATCCCTTACTTCCACTTTTATTACCCAAACTACAACTTCTAACTCATGCACACATTAATTCTATGTGACAACCCCAAACTTATGATTGGTTGGTTAATCATTGATCCACTAAGTCATCACTAGGTGAATATTCACCAAGTGCCTCTAGTCTAGCTCCTCACAATAAGTCTATAAAGGAATGTACATGTGTAATGAATGGAAGAACACACACATCCCACACATTCTATTTTATCAAAATAATTACTTCTTAAATTAAAAAATATTTGTATATTATTAAATCAAACTGATTGGATGTGTTATCTCAAATTCACAATTTAAAACATTGAATAAAATAGGATTTCTAAAAAAATAGTCAAATAAAAATTTCTAAATTATCATGAAAAGGGGGATTCAAAAAAAAATAAACATGAGATTTGTTTAAATTTAAATAAACTAATTTAGATATCCAAGACTTCATGTTATAGATTTCTTTACTAAAGAGAAAAGACACCAACCTCACAATGTGTGATGAAACAAATGAACATCAAAATGAAACCTCTAGATCCAGGCTCAAAATTTCAATACATTAATATATCAAATAAATATCTGATAAAAAAATCATATATCATAGATTTATCTATATATATAAGATCTAATATTGTGTATGGAAACCCGCCTTTTTATTACATACCTTTTCATTACATTTTACAAACAGAGGATCTTTAAAGTCTAGTGTCTTAGAAATTAGGAACATAATACATGAAAAAATCATAAAACATCATTCTAAAACACTTTTAAAGCTTCATCATAGGTTAATACTATGTAAAATTACTGCATCTCAAAACTTGGAGACATACATCAAAGGAAAGAGTGAGCAGAAGGCCTAGTAAGGAAAACAAGGGAATCAGTTTACTTGTGAAATCAATAAGAACATTATAAAAACATAAATACATGAGAAATAGAAGTGGAGGCATTTTATAATTAAAATAACATTAACCATAACATGAATATGTGGCTAAAAAATTTAATTTAGACATTAATCAACATATCACCACAGTTTATCCCCAAGATTTCATAAAAATTACCAAGGCTATTCACTAAGGTATCGTGAAACTTATCATATCTAAAGATTAAATTCTTTACCCAATGCATTGGAGTGATATCAGGAAGAACCCTTAATATGTGATTATTTTCATGTGATAAACATAGATCATAATTTTTTTTTTCATAAATAGCACATAGAGAATAAAAGAAATGAGTTTTATTTCAAAATCGTGACGTTTTAAAAGTTCTTAAAATTTTTACCGTTACGTCATTTATAACCCAAGGAAAGGGAGTGAGGGTTATATGTGTGTAAATTCCAGAATCAAATATATCAATTTTATGTATTTATGAATAACCCTAGAAATGAAAATATATTTGGGTATTCTCATAAATAATATAAGAGAATTTCATGAGAAAAAGAGAGATATTTGAGACGAAAATTCTGCAGTATAACGACTATATAACATGGTTTTAAAAAACTTTAAAAAGAGAGTGTACAAGGGTAACCCACTCACTAATAACATATAATAATTTATAAAGAAAGAATAACAAGGATATAAGAACATGTTATGGAAATTTTAATGACATACCACATGAAAAGGAAACTTGAGAGGAAAGAGAAAATGCGATTTCTTTTACAAAACATTCAGTAGCCTAACGACGTCACTTAAATATTCAGAAATAAATTGATTAAAGTGGAAGGGGTATCTCTTAATTTGGACATGAAATGGAAAGTAGTAGGGATATATAAGAAACAACCCCCACATAATAAAATGGAAACTAGAAGACATAACATAAATGAAGTCATGACTTAAAAGAAGAGGGTGAAAGATTCCCTTACCTTGAAGAGTAACTTCCAAAGCATAGAGGTCAGGACCTTGGGAGGCTTGAGGGCACCTTGGTAGGACTCCTTGGGAGGTAGAAAGTCCATATATTCGTTGAGGAGGATTTCAGAATGAAAATAATGAGGGAATGCCATGGTATTTATAGGGAAAGTGAGGGAATAAATTATTAATTTTCAAGGTACACCTCATCGGTGGTATTTGCAAAACCATGAGCCTTCCCATGGTATTGGACAATTGGGACACCTAATAACATATATTACTATTCAAAAGTCGACCAGAATATTTACATCATGATTACATCACCAATGATGTCATTAAACACCCGAAACTCAAAAGAATATTTTTAGTATTCATAAAAAAATCAACTATTTCAGAAAAAACTCAAAAATTCACTATAACTTAATATCAATGATTTGAACTCAAAAATGAACTCCATTTTATGAAAATAATTTTCTAAATATTTTTAATAATGTTTTTAAATAAAATCAGTAGTTATTCCAAAAATAAAACTTTAAAACTATAACTCATTTTGTAATACCATAAGAAAGTAATCAAGGTCCCATAAGATTTTCATATAACCATAAGACAATAACGTAACAATTTATGATTAAATTTTATGAAAATAAATTTCCATTTTAAATTATTAAATTAATTATAAATGTTTAAATAAAATATTTATGACATACAAAAATTCCAAAACTTAAACTATGATCATTTTTTCACTTTTAAGATGTCTAAAATGTATTTATACATTCATGGGTGAAGTTTCTATTTTTTTGGTTGATTTAATATTCATTACTATTCATATGGGTATGTTACTATTCATACTTTATTATTTACTAAAAATTAAGTCAATCTTATTAATCTCTAAATTTCCTACAGAACGCAACTGCAAAAGACCATTTTTTTTAAAATCGATTCACATTATTAATTATTTAAAGAATATAAAAATCTTTTAAAATACCCCCTTTTCCCTAAATTGATCAATAATATACATACAATATTTATCTAGACATTGGAAATTGAAAAACTTTACCATTATAAGAAATAACAATTTTATTTATATAAAATGATTACACAAAGTAGCTAAGGTCTCATTACATCGCCCCTTATAAAAGTACCATATGACCTAAGTGTAGGGTGTGCTATGCTGATAGAATCATGCAATGGCTCAGACTACATTTCCCGAGTGGTGATTTCTATCATCTTGAACTTCACACATAGGAGATTCTATTCAAGCTTCACATATTGAAGTTCAGCTTGGGCTTGGTCCAGAGCAAAGTCCATTGATGCTACATCCTTCCCAAACTCTAACAAATGGGCTTCATATGGTCTAAGTCTACTAGATGATGCCATCGACTCTTCTTTCTTTATTAATTAACTAAGATCATTTGAATTTATAAATAATAATTGTAACATTAAGAATTTAGTTTCCAACCGTCATATTGACCAATGACCATATAACAGTCAAAACCCAACAATATCATTTAATTATACTCACTTCATTAATTAACGGATATAGTTTTGTTGACTATAAAATAAAATAACACACAAATTTAGGAAATAAATATTATTAAAAAATTCAGGTCGTTAAATTCTTCCCCCATTAAGAAATATCATCCCCAAAATTTTAACTCATAACCTAAGAAGAGAAAAGGTGTGGGTACTTCTGCCTCATAGACTCCTTTGGTTCCCACGTGGCTTTCTCACATTTGTGGTTCCTCCAAAACACCTAGACAAGGGGAGTAGTCTTTTTGTGTAGAACCTTGTCTCTATGATCCAAGATCTCCACATGCATCTCCTAATAATAGAGATCTTGTTCCAATTGTACCACATATAGATTTAATACATGCGAAGGGTCAGGTATATACTTCCTCAAGAGGGATATATGGAAGATATCATGAAATTGTGCTAGATTTGAAGAAAGTGCAAGCTAATAGGCCACTGCTGCTACGCGATCAAGGATTTCATAGGGGCTAATGTACCTAGGGATGAGCTTCCCTTTCTTCCCAAACCTCATGACTCTCTTCCAAGGTGAAATTTGAAGAAAGGATTTGTCACTAACATCAACCTCCATGTCCCTTAGATGGTTGTCAGCATAGCTATTCTGCCGAATCTGATATGCCTTAATGTGTTGTTAGATGGCATATATTTTTTTCATCATCTCTTTCACAAGATCAGGCCCAAGAAGCTTCCTGTCAACAGATTCATCCCAAAAAGTAGTATTTCTACATCGCTTCCCATATAGAGCTTCATAGGGTGCCATTTGAATGCCCGAGTGGAAGCTGTTGTAGTAAGAGAACTCAACTAAAGGTAGATGTTGATCCCATCCACGTTTAAATTCCACTGACCATGTTCTAAGAATATCCTCGAGTGTTTGAATAGTTCTTTCATATTGACCATCATTTTGGGGGTGATATGACAGACTGAAATTCAATTCAGTGCTCAGAGCATGTTGAAGAATTCTCCTGAATTTTAATGTGAACCTTGGATCACGATCAGATATGATAGAAAGTAGATATCCATGCATCCTTACCACCTCCTTCACATAAATCTGAGAAAGTTGATCAAGAGAGAAATCTTCCCAAATGGAGATAAAATGGGCAGTCTTGGTGAGACGGTACCTAATAACCCATATCACATTATATCCTTTGGAAGTTCTTGGGAGACCTGTGACGAAGTACATAATGATATTGTCCCACTTCCATGCTTGTATGGGTAGTAGTGGAAATACCCCTTTCAGAAGTTGTTGCTTCGCCTTCACTTGTTGACATACCGGGAACCTTGAAGTGTAGTCAGCAAAATCCCTTTTCATATTATACCACCAATAATGATCACGAAGGTCCCTATACTTTTTTGTGCTTCCAGGATGTATAGGGAAAGTAGAGCTATGAAATCCATCCATCATCTCCTTCTTTATTTCCAATGTAGATGGAACACATAGTCTTGTACGAAATTTCAGTACACCTTCTTGATCAAAATTGAACTCATGAAACTTATCATCCTTCCCATCATGAAAATTCTTCTGTAACAAAGGATCTTCTTTATGACCATTCTTGATCTTCTCTCGTAATGACGGTTGAGAAACCATTTGGGTTAGGGTTAATGATTTCCCTTCTCTTATAATTCCCATGTCTAATTTTACTTGTTCATTGATCAAAGGATCTCTTTGAATCCTCATCATGGAAATAAAAATGGGGTCTTTCCTGCTTAATGGATCAGTGACTGTGTTTGCTCTTCCAGGATGATAATGAATTGAACAGTCATAGTTTTTGAGAAGTTCCGACCATCTCCTTTGTCTAATGTTAAATTACTTATATGTGAAAATATACTTCAAACTTTTATGGTCTATGTATATATCCAATTTCTCCCCATAAAGATGGTACCTCCATATCTTCAGAGAAAAAATAACAGCAACTAGCTCCAGATCATGTGTAGGATAGTTCTTCTCACGAGTCTTCAAAATCGAGATGCATAAGCAATGACCTTGTCATTTTGCATGAGGACACACCCAAGCCCATTCAAATATGCATCACAAAAAATAACGAATACTTCTCCACTTGAGGGAAGAGTAAACATGGGTGAGTTAACTAATCTCTTCTTCAACTCTTGGAAACATTCCTCACACTCCTTTGTCCAGATGAACTTGACCCCTTTTCAAGTAAACATGGTTAATGGATTAGAAAGTCCTGAAAAGTTTTTCACAAACCTCCTATAATATCCCGATAGTCCAAGGAAACTATGAATATCAGTTATTGTTTTAGGCTGAGGCTACTCCTATAAAACTATTGTCTTTGTAGGGTCAACTGTGATGCCTTCATTGGTAACAATGTGCCCCAAGAACAAAACTTTTTGTAACCAAAATTCACATTTTATGAACATCCAAAAAAGCCTATCCTTCCTAGAGTTTCAAAATTACCCTTAGATGATCCTCATGCTCCTCTTGACTTTTGTAATATATCATAATATCATCAATAAAAACTACTATAAAGTTATCAATGTAGTACTTAAAGACTCTATTCATCAAATCCATAAAAATAACAGGTGCATTAGTCATCCTAAAAGGCATAAAAACAAACTCATAATGCCCATATCTTAATTGGAAGGCATATTTTTTAATATCTTCTTTATTCACCCTCAATTGATGACAACCAGATCTAAGATCAATCGTAGAGAAGAATTGAGCCCCACAAAGTTGGTCAAATATTTAATCAATTATTATAATAGGGTATTTGTTCTTTACTGTGATCCCATTCAGTTCTCTATAGTCAATGCATATCCGCATCGATCCATCCTTCTTCTTCACAAAGAGAACAGGTGCTCCCCAAGGAGACACACTCAGTTAGATAAACCCCTTCTCAAAAAGATCCTGGAGTTGTTTCTTTAATTCCTCCAGCTCCACATTTTCCATCCTATATAGGGTCTTTGATATTGGATGAGATCCAGGTATGAGTTTAATAGAGAAGTCTACCTCTCTTTCTGGGGGAGGTCTAGGAAACTCCTTGGGAAATACGTCAATGTATTCCTAGATGATGGGGGCATTTTATATCCTCGAACTCGCATTTACTTCTTCTTCTTCACCAATAAACTCCATAAATAAGGATACAGGAGGTTCTTGTAGACAAATACCAGGTTGAGATATCTCTCCTTAGAAGATAACAATATGTTATCCATTCAAAACTGCTGAGAGTTTTTTGCTTCTGCATTTGATATTAGTATTATACTTTGAGAGACAGTCTATCCCTAGTATAATGTTGAATTTCAGCATGGGAATTACTATAAGATTTATGATAGGATTGTTCTCACTAAAGTAAATACTAGAGTTTCTAAATACTTATGATGCTTGGATAATCCCACAAGGTGTCTTGACTGATAACTCTACTTTTAGAAAATCATGGGTTGATTCTAAATTCTTTGAAAACATAGAGGAAATAAAGGAATGCATAGAACTAGTATCAGACAAATTACTTTCTAGATTTGAGAGAACAACCATATTACCTACTACCACATCATTTGGAGCTTCAATTACACCTGTCATGATTGAAAAAGCATAACCTTGCTCCATTGGTCTTTGCTGAGTTTGATTGTGGTTCCCCTCTACTGCCCTCAGATTTGGACAATGATTAGAAAAGTTCCCAAGTTTTCCACACTTAATGCACTGGACATCAAGTTGGTAATTAACCATCTTTCCCTTGTATTTAATGTCTGAATATTGAGGTTTCACCTCACTACGAAAATTCCTCAAAATATGGTCTTCTCTTCCCCATATGTAGCATGTTCCACTCCTGAGCAGGCGGTTCCCTGAATCCTTCTTCCCTCATTTATTACATGTGGGACATTTCACTTGCTTGCCTACTCCTCCCTGATCAAAGGAATTCCCTAATATGGGCTCTATCGATCTCTTCTTGTCATTATATTTATGAGACCATTGTGTCTCACCAAACTCCATCTCAACTTTCATCGCACTCTGAACGATATCCTCATAGCTATCATTGTCTCATTTGGCTAGATTCTTCTGCAGATGAGGTCTTAGTCCCCCAAATAATCTATTAAACTTACCATTTGGATCTATTACAAAGCTATAGGTGTAACATGAAATCCTTGTAAAGTTCTTCTTATAACTTCCCACATATTCATTCTCCTTCTACTTTAGCTCGAGAAACTCCTTCTCCATTATTGTTCTGACTGATCGAAGGAAATAGATATTGAAGAATATACCTATGAACTCTTCCCAATCCATAGCTTCAACTTCCACTCATGGCCTTGTGTTTTTAATCAGTTCCCACCACTAATCATCTTCTCCTACTAAGCGATAGACAACCAGGGTAACCTTCTCTTGTTCAGAACAACGGAGCACAGAAAACATCTTCTCGATAGAGATGAGCCACTATTCAGAAATCAATGGGTTGGTAGATCCAATAATGGTTGGTGGTCATTGACACAAAAAGTATTCAACAGAAAGTTGTTCCCTTTGCGGTAAGATTGATCTCTCAACTTGATTCAAGTTATTTCCCATAACATGAGTCAGTTGGTTCATTATTCACATGATAGTTTCCATTCAGGCTTTCATCAGAGGGCTGCCAGCGCATGGTCCATTGCGGTCACCATTTTCACGGTTCCTACTATTTCCTTCCATTTTCGAAAAGGATAATACCTTAGTGATAAAGTTATTTAATTTGTGAATCTTTTAAAAGTAAATTATTTTATGTCTTAAAACTTCTTTAAACAATTACATTTTTCTATAAATCCTTCATAATGATTCATAAAAAGATAACGATTAACCAAAAATATCCCTTAGGAGTGTTGTAACCAAGAGTACTGCAAGGCTTGTTGTTGTGTACTAGGATACCCTAAGTAAATCCCGAATCTCCTTATTTGAGTTTTCACTTCTAGGTACCTCTGTGCCAGAGCTGCCTCTACCCGCTCTTATCCAAACATGGTTGTATTTTCTTGATAAACCACTTAATCAATACTCACCAAAATACCCAGAAGTTTTCCTTTATTTAAACTTTTCAATAGGATTCATCCTAAAGTTTTCATAGCCTAATTTCTATAAATAACTAAACTATCATTTAATACTAACTATGATATCCCCCCTTGTTATTACATAAATATTCTTTACATTTTACAGACCTAGGATATTTAATGTCCAGTGTCTTGGAAATCAGGAACATAATACATGAAAAAATCATAAAAAATCCTTATAAGCACTTTTAAGGAATCAACATAGGTTCATCCTAAGTAGAATTACTGCATCTCATAACTTGGAGACATACATCAAAGGAAAGGGTGAGCAGAAGGCCTAGTAAGGAAAATAAGAGAATTAATTTACTTTTGAAATCAATAAGAACTTGATAAAAACATAAAGACATGGGAAATGGAAGTAGATTCATTTAATAATAAAAATAACTTTAACCATAAAATTAATATGTGGCTACAACATTTAATTTATACAGTCATGATCATATCACCTAGGTTCATCCCCAAGGTCTCATAAAAATTACCAAGGTTATTCACCAAGGTATAATGAAACTTTTCATCTATAGAGATTACATTCTTTACCCAATGCATTATAGAGATATCAAAGCACACCATTAATATGTATTTATTTTCATGTGATCCACATAGATCATAATAAAAAATTTCATAAATAATCCATAGAGAATAAAAGAAATGGGTTATATTTCAAAATTGTGACGTTTTAAAAGTTCTTAAAAACTTGATCGTTATGTCATTTATAACCCATGGAAAGGGAGTGAGGGTTATATGTATGTAAATTAAAAAATCAAATTGATAAAATTTATGTATTTATGAATACCCCTATAAATGAAAATATAGTTGGGTATTATCATAAATAATACAAGATAATTTCTGGAGAAAAAGAGAGAGATTTGAGACGGAAATTCTGCAGCATAACTGCTATATAACATGGTTTTAGAAAACATTAAAAAGAGAGGGTAAAAGGGTAACCCACACATAAATAACTTCTAATAATGTATAAATACATAATAACATAGAGATAATAACATGGTATGGAAATTTTAATGGCTTATCACATGGAAAGGAAACTTGAGAGGAAAGATAAGATGCAATTTCTTTTACAAACATTCGATAGCCTAACAATGCCACTTAAAAATTAAGAAAATAAATTGAAGAGAGTGGAAAGGGTCTACCTTAATTTGGAAATGAAATGGAATGTAGTATGGATATAGAAGAAAAAACCCCCACATAATAAAATTCAAACTAGAAGACATAACAAAAAGGAAGTCATGACTTAAAAGAAGAGGGTGAAAGGTTCCCTTACCTTGAGGAGTAACTTCGAAATCTTGAATGTCAGGACCTTGGTAGGCTTGAGGGAACCTTGGTAGGACTCCGTGGGAGGTAGAAATACTAGAGCTTTGTTGAGGGAGATTTTTGAATGAAAATAATGAGGTAATCACTAGGTATTTATAGGAAAAGTGAGGGAATAAATTATTAATTTCCAACGGACACCTTATCGGTGGTATTTCCAAAACCATGGGATTTTCCATGGTATTTTCCCATGGTATTAGATACTTGGGACACCTCATAAAATATTTTACTATTAAAAATTCAACCAGATTATTTACATCATGATTACATAATCAATGATGTCATTAAACACCTAAAACTCAATACTGTATTTTTACTATTCACCGAAAAATCAACTGTTTAAAAAAACCCCCAAAATTCAATATAACATAATATCGATGCTTTGAATTAGAAAATGAACTAAATTTTATTAAAGTAATTTTATAATTTTTTTAATTTAATTTTTAAATAAAATCATTATTTATTCCAAAAATAGAACTTTAAAACTATAACTCATTTTGTAACACAATAAAAAATCAATCAAGGTCCCATAAAATTATCATATAACTATAAGAAAATAAAGAAAAAATTTATGATTAAATTTTATGAAAATAAATTTCCATTTTAAATTATTAAATTAATTATAAAATTGTACATAAAATATTTATGACATACAAAAGTACCAAAACTTAAACCATGATCATTTTTTCACTTTTAAGATGTCTAAAATGTATTTATACATTCATGGGTGAAGTTTCTATTTTTTTGGTCGATTTACTATTCATTACTATTCATATAGGTATGTTACTATTCATATTTTACTATTCACTAAAAATTAAGTCTATCTTATTAGAATATACATTTTATACTATACACAACTGTTGAAGACCATTTTTTTGAAAATAAATTCTCATTATTAATTATTTGAAGAATAAAAAAATATTCTAAAATACCCCTTTTCCCCTAAATTCGTCAATAATATACATCCTGTATTTATCCAGACATTTGAAATTCACAAACCTTACCATAATAAGAAATAATAATTTTATTTATATAAAAGGATTACACAAAGTAGCTGAGGTCTCGTTACATAGCCCCTTGTAACACCAGCATAGGACCTAAGTGTAAGGTGTGCTATGATGGTAGAATCTAGGGGTGGCATGGAAAACATTGCTCGAGTGGTGATTTCTATCAACTTAAACTTCTCCCTTAAGTGATTCTATTCAAGATTCACATGTTGATGTTCGTCTTGGGCTTGGTCTAGAGAAAAGCCCAGTGATGCTACCTCTTTCCCAAGCTCTGATAGATGGGCTTCATATGACCCGAGTGTACTAGATAATTCCATCGACTCTTCTTTATGTATTAATTAACCAAGATCAATTGAATTTATAAAAAATAATTCTATCATTAAGAATTTCGTTTCCAACGGTCATATTGACTAATGGCCATATAATAGTCGAAAAACAAAATTCTCATTTAATTATACTCACTTCATTAATTACATTATATAGTTTTATTGAGTATAAAATAATATAACACACAAATTTAGGAAATAAATATTATTAAAAAATTTGGGTCATTACATTATGTGTGAGAGTAGATAAAGAGATCTAATGAAAAAGACTGAAAATAGAGACTTACCATTGATTCTAGTGATCCATTTCACATTTTCTAATAAAATTAGGCTTTTGTATCAATGTGAATTTTCAAAATCACATAGAGGAGGCCTCTTATTCAAGATCAGAGGTCAACAAGTTAAAAATGAGAGTTTTTGGGAATAAAATAGTATTAAACTCAATTTTTATTGGATGAAATTAATACATATCACATGGTTTGGATTCATGGTTTAACAAGCCTCCTTATAACTATTTTATTGCTACTAGAAACCACCCAAGGAGAAATATGGTTTAAAAATGGTGTGAAAAAAGTGACACTGCTGTCCCAAAATTCCCAATTATAATTATTACACCTGTAATTTTTCTAAAATATGTACTAACCTTGTGCCTTCCCAGTGACTCCAAGAATACCTTAAATAGTTTTTAGGAAAATGTTTTTTATTTCCTTTAATTATTCCTAATCCATTCACCCATAAAAATTATTTCATAATACACTAAAACCCTCAAGAAACTCCAGAAACTCAACCCAAACAACATATAACTTCAAAATGCATAATAAAAATAGTGAAGTAACCAAAACCATGGGTGTTAAATTCTCCCCATCATTATGTTTTATATCCCCCAAAATATTAAAATTTATAGTTTTTTGGAATATTTATATCCATGTTTCAATAACCAATTTTACACGTTCCCATGTCTCTAAATATCCCTATGTTTCTATAATAATCAAACCAATGGAATAAATTTTCAATGTAATACATTGTATTATCTATACAAGATGAAAATTAGTGTATGAATAAATGTATAATTTAGTTCCGGATTTACATAATCCCATTGAATCGCATGGACAGGATAATTCTGGTTTTTCCTCAATCGAGATACATGAATATATTGTGATCCAAACTAAACCAGGGTAGTAAACCTAACTAATAATCAAGATTAATAATCATTAAAGTTCTTCAAAAGGTCTATCATATCAAGGATAAAACATTCATTTCTTTCCCAATTTATGATTCCCTATCCTTGGAGAAACTTTCAATAACAATTGATCTCCCATATAAAAGTATAAAGGGATACATATATGATGACATCCTTGGGCTAAAATATTTATTTTCTTAGTCATATGAATCTCCTCCGTCATTTCATGAAAAATTATAGGTCCCAAAAATGATGTTATTCCAATATCTATTTAATAAAGTGATGATAAAAATAGACAGTCGTAGAATTAATTGAATAGATCCATCAGTATTGAGGCCTGATAACTATTATTATACACAAAAACCCTAATAAAGGAAAATAATCCTCCCATTATCCATTGAAATATATTATGTTTCTATTCTCACAATATTTAGATTTAATTATCACAAAAACTCTTTAAAGTGTTCAAAAATTTCATTTAATATTTTTTAATTATTTTTTATGACATTTTATAAGAATCATGTAATAACCTAGAAATATCCTTGAATTTTCTTAATATAAGTATTGAATCCTTGGATAGAGGATAGAAAATACATGGACAGCTATTGAATAATGTGGAGGAGGCACTTGTTGAATATCAAGGAAATAATAATAACCAACCAGTCAGTGGAATGTCTATAGAATTTCCCTCCAAAGAATCCCATTAAATAAACAATAGTAGAGCAATTTCCAGCTAGTGTAGACGGATAGTATATGTGCATGGAGAAGTTTCACACAGGTCATCAGGTGGTAAATCACCATCAATTCGGTGTATTTAGTAGGAATACTAGAATTAGAAGGTAGTCCACTAGCTACCTAGTGGATTTTATCAGGTATTTGGTGGATTTGAGATATCCATTCCAATAATATATTTAAATATGATAAAAATTAATTGAATATGTTCTTGAATGGATTCACTATGCTTAGTGAATTCCATAAGGTTACCAAATATTTTGTAGGCTCTATATAAATCCCTTTAAGGCCTTGTAAACTTACCTTCTCATTTATTCTCTAATGCTTAGTTACTATGATATCAAATTCTCTCTCAAATTCCCCAAATTTTCCAAATTCTATTTTACTCATTCTATAGGATGTGCCTATTTTAAAATCTTTTTAATCTCATTTTTTTAATTCTCTCTTAGGGGTTCTTGATATTCTTTAGAGAAAATTGAGACCAAGATAAAATATGATTTCTTCTTAAAAATAATCCCTTCATCATCTTTCTTGTATTATCGATTCTCACTACCAATTAATTGAGGAATTAGTATAAGGACCCGACCTTAAACATTACATAATATTGAATTAGATGAATAATTCACATTGTGGATCTTTTCAGGTTTAGATTTTTAGAGAATTAGGACATAACTATTACATCTCAAAAGATTACAAAGTAGAAACTTCTACTATGTTTCCATAAATAAAAAAACTCTTAAAAGAAACATGTCTAGTTCTATGTTTTAGATAGCATGTCTTTCCTTGATCCCATCCTTGACCCTATTCATCTTTATGTCTTATGTAAAAAATTTCAAAAACATTGGATGAGTATAAAAATCTTAGTAAGAGATATAAAAATATGGAAAGGAAACATAAGTACATGTATTCATAAGAATCAATGAAATCATACATTACTCATAAAACATAAGAACTTTAACATACATCATAAAATCATGAATAAAACATAGAAATCATAAGGCATAAAGGTAACTTGAGGCATTCATAACATTCTTACTTAGGGTGTAACCCTCTTGGTTACGTTTGGAATACCCATCATAGTATATTCCCTAAATATCTTTGGAGAAACCATAACGTTTAACCCCTTCACGTTACCCAATGAATTGGACAGATATATCGGGCTCACCCGCCCTTAGTTTATCACGGAACCACCCATCTTCATAACAATTCCCAAGAACCATAACATAATCATATGACATAAAACATGCATAAAAGAAACATAACATTTCCACTTTTCAATCACAAGATATCAATACAACACATTTATATAAAAACATTATGAAAACCATTTTCAATACCAAAATAAAAGAAAAGTAAAACATGGTTTTTATTTTTCTTTAAAAAAAGGTATGGCTTGTAGATGAAGCTGAAACTCAAATAATGGTCAAGGCGGCGGAGAAGTCATTGCCGCTGCATACGTACGACAAAAACTTTCCCTTTTGTCATTTAGTAAAATGCTTCATATAAAAAATATTCCTTTTGGATAAACATAAAAGTAAAAGGGTTTTATACACCGTATAAAAGATGGTTGTGTATAAAAAAAACTATGCCTTAATGAAAGGAGATTGAGATGAAGTCCCATACAAAGACGGTATCCTTGGATTAAGGATAAATCAATTATATAATTATGTGTGACAAACAAATACACCAAATATAAGTGGATATTAAGTGTAAAACAATCAGAGGTTATTCACAAATATTCATAGAACGACATATTCAAGGAGTACATGTTTATCCCAAAGAATGAAAATTGGGTTAAGATGTTCCCTTGCAAAAATTCGACAGCCTAACGATGTCACTTCAAAATTCAGAAAAAGAGTTGATGAGAGATAAAAAGGGTATCTCATCACTTGGACATAAAATTTACATCAATAAGGATATAGAAGAACCTATCCCAACATAATAGTATGTGAATTAAAAGACATAACAAAATAAGTCTTTTAAAAAGAGGAGGGTGAAAGGTTCCCTTACCGACTTGGGTAACTTTCGAAATGTACACCCCATTGAATAAGGGTCATACAATGAATATGTAAATACCCATAAATGAAATTATATTAAACAAAGAGTATAATAATGGGTAGTACATAAACCACTCAAAGGAAATGGTGGAAAATGTAGCATAAATTTCATGGGACTAAAAGTGAGATGAAAAATCCCTTACGAAAACTTGGCATCCTAACAGCGCCACTTAAAACATCCAAAAATGGATTGATGATATCAAATAGGGTATCTCATCATATTAAAATAAATTTTAAATCAAGGGGAATATAAAATAACATCCCCCAACATAACAAAGAGGAGATTAAAAGAAGTGACAAAAAGGAGAGTACTTAAAAAGAAAGAGAGAGGTTAGATCTCTTACGAAAATTCGGCAGCCTAATGGCGCCACTCAAAACATCCAAAATGGATTGATGAGAGAAAATAGGGTCTCTCATCATATGAAAATTAAAAGTGCAGTAGAAGTAATATAAAACAACATCCCAATCATAATAAAGACGAGCTTACAAGGAATGACATAAAAGAGTGTACTTAAAAAGAAAGAGAGGGGTAGGATCCCTTACCTCACGTCCGACTTGCCTTGTTCGTTTCTTTATATTCCTGAATAATAAACTTTGGTCAATTTATAATTTCTTAAGGACCCGATTTAGAGATTATTATTAAGTTCATATCACTTATTATAATTTTATAATAGTTGGTTATTAATGTGAGTTTATATCAGACATTTTTGTCGATGTTTGGTACATGAGTCAAAATTGAGCTTGTTGGAAAAGAATTTTCCATGAAGTTATAGGTACATCATATCCAGAATGGTATTGATGTTTTAAATATCATATATATCCAGTATATAATCATTTTATTCTATTCCATATCATTTGGAGATAAAAAATTAAAATCACCGTTCATGGAGACAGTAGGCCGTACGTACGCATGAACACTACTTTCATTTTTTTTCATATTAACAGAATTAAAACAAAACGAGATATATATATATATATATTATAATTCCAGAATTATATCCATCATTTAGATGTAATATATTAAATATATATCCATTATATATATGTACTTATAATAGTACATAACATTTGGAGATAAGAAATGAAATGTACCGTTCATGGAGACGGTAAGCGGTATGTACGCATGAACGCTACTTTAATTTCTTTTTTTTAAATGGAATTAAATAATAATGATATAAAGTTATATTATAATTACAGTAGTATTTCATATGTAATACCATTAATTCCATACTTTATACGTCCCACATATGGCATTAACGAATCAAATCACTTTGAGGGGGCGGTAGTCCGCACTTCCTAAAATGAAGATATCACGTTTACCCATAATGGAAACAATAAATGTATGCCATAAATGAAAAATACAGAAGCTTAAGGAAAAAATAAAAATATTATATATCATATATAAATATATTGACATCTTAATGTCCACCTTTGAAGGTGTTAAAATAATACTGAACAATCATCGTTTCGTGAGGCAGTAATTCTCCATCCACAGAAACACTATGTTCTTTAACGATTAGACGAAGGTGTGTGAAAGTTTAGCTCAAATAATTATTATAAAAAAACCCTAGTATATTTAACATACTGGTTATGTTACAAAAAAAGTAATAAAAAGAGTTTAGGGGTTTGGAGAAGAAAAATAAAACAAAAGAACACAAGGGAAGACATTACCTTTAAATCGGGTAACTCTATTTGATTTGAGCTCAAAGGATTCCTTGGAAAGGATTCTGCCCAAAGTGAGGCTTCAATGATGAATAGAGGGATTTGGATAGATGAAATGGGTAGGGTTTGGCCGAGATAAAGGCTTGAGAGTTGTGTGTAAGGTGGTAGAGGTGGGGGCCTTTTATAAGAGGAGAGGAGGGGCACTCTTGGAAAGTTATAAAATATCACTTTATTATAAACTGATTTTTGAATTTTAAAGGTCAAAAAAGGATATATTTAGAGGATATGGTGATAAGGTTTCTAAATCCATCCATCCAATAGGTTTTTGACAAGTGTAAGACTGAGATTTCACCCTATATTTTCATTTTATTTAAATCGTTCATTTATGAGGTAATCACTTCATCATCACGGTGTCATAAATAAATTAATTTATTTAATGTATAAAAATTATAAAACAAATATCATGATGCAGGAAATCATTTTATCTTTCTAATGAATATTTATAGTCAAAAATAGGACTTGTATAACCCCATGTAATTTTTTTTTAGTAAAATAACACATGTTTGTGACATTTTAATTTTAACTTTAAATAAAAAGGTATTTATGTCATTTTCCTACCAAAGTGGCTCCACGGGGTCCCCAAGTTGACCCATGGGTTGTCTTGGTCAAAGCTGACACATCCAATTAGTGTAGGACATGTGTCTCGGTCATTTTATATTATTAAAAAAAAATTACCTTAAATTACACTAATTACCTTTAATCGCGATTAATAAAACTTAAAAGTTACTATTCACCAAAAATTATTTTAATCTCATTGAACCACATTTTACTTCTTAATGGCAACTATGCATGTCTGATTTTTGAAAATAAAATCACATAAGTGGAAAAGTTTCATTTAAATGAAAAATCAGTTTCTTTAACTACCACTTAGTGGTTTCACTATTCATCAAAATTTGAAGTTTTTCAGAAAAATACCAAAAATTCACCCTAAGCTATATTTGATATTCCGAATTCAAAAATGATGTCTATTTTACAAAATTAAATACATATAAGTTTCATTAATTAATTTAATATTTAAATTCAGTTGCCAAAACAAATTGCGTGTTTTTAAGAAACAATATCTATTAAAAGATTGACACTAGTTTAAGTCCAAATTCAAAGTGAAATTAATTCCAATGACCACCATTGGATTAAAAGGTAAAAATATATTATAATTGAACTTTAAAACCAATTAATAAGATAATAAAATAACATAAATAAATTATATTAAAAAGAGGTTTTGAGTTAAAATACCACATTTTTCACTATTCATTAAAAAATGAACTTTATCGGAAAAATACCAAAAATTTACACAATGTATATTTTGATGTCCCGATTATAAAGAAGAATCTTATATGGTCCAATATAACATATGAAATTGTCAAAAAGTATATTTAAAAAGCGTTCGCCATCAAAAGGTTGTTAATCGACATTTTAAAGAATATTAGAATATTTACGCTTAAAATTGGATTTGTTCACAATTTAAGACTCTAACATTTATTGGATAAAAGTAAAAATATTTGACAAACATATATAATCATTTTGTAGTTAGTTCCGTTCATTCCCGCCATTACAATGGCTAGGCGTTAACTACCATTTAAAATAATATTATTTTATTATTAGAGTGCAACGTAAGATTCCCATGAAACCCGTTGTTGCGTATTGGGTACGCCATCGAGCATAGCGTCCCATTTAAAGTCATATTGATATTTTATTCACAAATATGGATTAATATGAAAATGTCATATTCTTTATTTACCCGGGGTGTTACAATTAGAGTTCTCTTACTATAACCATTAAATGCAAAGGGACTCTATTATTTTAGGTTTCAAACTATACTCATTAAAAATATAGTGAAATTTTTATTTTAGGTTACATGATGCAACCTAAAAAAGAATGGAAGTTTTGTTATCTTGTCTAGCATTAAATCCAAGGGATTAACAAATTAAATATTGAAGTGATTGAGTCAATAGATATATATTACATTCTTCATCTATTATAGATCTTCCTTACCAAATTGTGTGACTTATTTAAATTCTAAATTTTCATTTATTTATCACATTTATTCTTTCAATTAAATGGTCACTTATTCCATTGATATGTTTAATTTATTATTTTCAAAATTTCTTTTTATTTTATTCAAAAACTTCTATAATCTATTAATTTTATTTGTTTTCACTGAAAATATTGATTATTTTTATATCTCTTCAAAATATTTTATGTTTCATAAATATTTTTTAAATGGGGTTTTAGTAATTAAAACATAAGAAATTTTCTTTTAAATTTTTAAAGGTAAATTCACCCCTGTCATTTTACACTACTCTGACCAAGGTTTGGAATCAATGGAGTTTTGAATTTATTTATTGATTTTTTTAAAAATACATTTAAATCTTATTTAATGTTTAAAATCTTTAACATATTTTTCAGCAAACACTATTTTTAAATTGTATTATTATGCACCCATGGTGCTTCTCAAGGACACTCTATGGGTCATATTCCATATTTTGACAATGATAATTATAGTTATAGAAAAAACATAATGTCAAATTTCATTAGCTACATTTATTATCCAAAATAATTTTTTTTATGAATGGTTATATCCATGAAACTAAAAATTAAGTCAAATAATCTCCTGGAAACATTTTTTCCTCAGAATTAGATGATAAAGAAATGATTTCCTTGCACTGTAGTCCAAACTAAATTAAATTTATTCAAATTTATATAAAAATGATGGATCATAAAATCTAGAAACTCTTATAAGTAACACATGAATAAACTAACAATGTCAATTATTCCCGATTATATATGTTTAGACAGGACTTTGAAACTTTTTCTATGAATCCAAGAGAATTTTTCTCTAAAATGTATACTTGATTTACTGATATTTATAATGTGTGAAAGGATATTGGTGATTATGTTTCTCTATAAAATTTATCCAAGAAAATATATTTGGCCAAAGTTGAGTTTTTGTTGTATTTGTTGTCAATAAATGATATATGGTTGAAGTTGTGAAAAGGTAGAGTTTTGGTTTTTAGACACCCACCATTGAAATAACCACTAGACTGAACATGAAGTTGTACCAGAAATAGAAATTTGGACCCAGGTCCTAGGTATAAGTAATCAGACCCACTCTAATGGCATGAGTCAAAAGATCTAAGAAATCACAATAAAAACTAGATGAAAAGATAGAGACTGTTGGGAATCAGTATTGAGAATAATTGACCTTAGAAGATGCTGTGAGAGATATAAAGGTTAGAGACTAATAGGACATCTAAGTAATAATACCGAATATTATTTGTTAAACATGGAGTTCTCATAAATCATGAATATTTCATGATAGAAGATGGAATTTTTGGAAGAGATAAGAATACAATGTGAACTATCTCGTCTGTTTCTCATCGGTGTGAGGAACATCAGACAGAAAAGGATATATATAATCGATATGATAATCATCGGTGTGAAAATATCAGAAGGCTAGAAGATTGATCATACCGAATAAAAGAAGTTAGTTGCAACACTGATCAATCATAATGATTTCTAAACCAAATTCATTTTATATATTTGGTATCCATTGTATATCGAATACCATGTTTTATTAGAGATATAATGTCTAAGAAATATTTAATTGTTGGAAATGATAATACTTAAGAAGTATTTAAATAAAAAACAATCAAATGATGATAAAAAAGGTAGTCATTCATTATCATCTTGTTGAATGAAATTTTGATCGAGTCAATAGAAAAGAATAAGAGTATTGATTATTTATCAAGAAGAGATGTAGTCTCATCGGACTGGCATTGACAACATTCAAAGAATTGAAGCACATAACAATCCATCAAATTCACAATGATTCAAATAAATTCATCAAATTCTAAAAATTATCAGAGGCAAGCTCATCTATATGAGGAATTATGGAAAAGGATAATTCCTTTGAAGACATTTCCGAAATGCGCATACTACTAATGTATTTTTGTATGAGGTCTTAAATGATAAATAATGTTCTTAATTTTTTTAAAAAGTGTTTACAGTTGATATGAAGCATCTGTATAATAATACTTTAAGTGTTTACAAGAGATCAATGTAATGGGACATCTTCAGTTTTTCATATGTGTTCCTTATAATTAATAATAGTAATAAACAATCAGACTGAAGAATCAGACTGATGTAATTTCTATAAACTTGAGGAAGTCTTAAGATTTAAGTATATTTGAGAAGACTTTAGAATCTCATAGAAGTATTGAGAATATTTGAATAATCCAAAAATTAATACTTAAATGAATGATAAATAAGGAAATTTTGAATTTTGGTGAGTGGGAAAAGAAATTAGTTTTCCTTTCATTGCCATTCTGGGGTTCATATAAAAGGAGAGCGTAGTATATTTTTACTTTAAAAACATGAAATATTAATGTGTTTAAGAGAAAAGATAGTTTTATAACATGTATTGAGATCCAAAATAGACACTGTTTTCTCGGTAGAAGCTGAGGAAGATTATCCGAGTGAGGTTCAATATGATCATATGAGAATGTACATCAGAGGGATCCAATCAGAGCGAAATCCATAAGAGCAGTTCCATAAGAGTGATCTCATTGTGGATACTTTATAGTTGTTGAAAATAATTTCTTATTATTATAGTGTGTATAAATTTTTTTGAAATGTGTATACTAGGATGGATAGTTGGGGCATAAAATGAAATATAGTTAGAAATTTTCTACTTGGATTTAATAATTTTTTTGCTGTTTTTCCTTTGAATTCTAAAAATAAAATTGTGAAAGAATCCAAATTGTTGGGACTATCCAACATAGAAAAGAGTAGGTATTTTTACAAAAAATTTTAAATAATGTGTTCTATCTTAACTTTATATTTGTTTCAAACTAAAGGTGAGGTTTATTAGTTTTATTTGAGTGTATTCTAACTTTAACAAGTTTCTCAGTTTAAAATTATTTACTACATAAGTTAAGAAACATTCTTATAAAGAAAAAGGAACCAATAATTCACCCCCATCTTTAGTGGTATTGAAATTATTTGGTAATAATAATTGGAATCAAAGAAAGGTTCCCTATGAAATAATCATCTCGACGAATATATAATTTCAATTCTGTGAACTATAAGGGGATTCCAGTTTTAAATGGTAGGAACTATCATATCTGGAAGGATAGAACAATGCCATATCTTATGTATCTTGAGTTTGATATTTTGGAAGATAAAATATAGGTATTTAATCATTGTATTGAGAATTATAATCCAACTTATAATGATTAAAAAATCCACATTATGATTGAAGAGCTATAAGTTACTTACTCTCTTAACTATCTTAAAGTGAGTTTCGTAGAGTAAAGGTAGTCGAAATAGCCAAAGGAATATGGGATAAGTTAAAGACCATTTATGAAGGAAATAAAAATGTGAATAAACAAAATTTAAAACTCTAGAGGCTAAATTATGAAGATCTGAAAATGGATGAGTATGAATATGTTGGTGACTTCTTTACAAGGGAGAAAAATATTATCAACACCAAAATATTTCTTGCTGAGAAATTAGAGGGCTCAAATATTGTTGAAAAGTTATTGATAATTCATCCTCATAATTTTGATGCCAAAGTTTCATCTTTTGAAAATAGAGATCATGAAACTCTATTTTTCGATGTTCTACATACTACTCTTGTTACATATGAAATGGAAGATATAAGGTTATAAAAAGTAAAAAACATTCAGATCATGAAATGACCTTAAAATATTTTTTAAAATGGGAAAAATATAAATAAATGAAAAAAGAATAAAGTTATTTAGAATCATAGGAAGATGTTTACTATTTTAATATAATCTTTTCCCACCTTTCTAAGAAATACTATAAGGGAAAATCAAAAAGAAAAACCCTCAAATGTAAGAATTTGGAAGGGAAAGGTAATTTTGAAAAAAAAATTGTTCTCAAAATAAATATGAAGAATATGAATATGAGAAAGATGATGAGAATAATTAGAATAAAAAGTAGAGGAAAAATAATGAAATATTTCCTTTTGACACAAATAAGAAAATTTATCTGAGAAGAAGAAAGATGTATTACTTCTCATCTGGTGATGAATCGGATCATGAACACAACTTCTTATCTCATGTTAGAAATGAAAGTAATTATTCAATAAGTGGTGACATTGTTGAAGAAATTATAGAAATGAAATAGATTATAAAATAGAATTTGTAAGAATATATTGAGTAGAATACACAAATAATGATTGAAAGAAAGAAGCTGAAGAAAGATATTGAATTAATAACATTTGAGATAATTGATCAGATGAATAAATAAGATAAAAATATAAATTTTATTAGATCAATAAATGTGAATAATAATGAGCTTGATTGAAAATAGAAAAGCTTTTTAGAATGTTTAGTTGAAAATGAGAAACTCAACATGAATGAATCAAGGGGAATCTATGGGGAAAAAACCAGAACAAATGTTCCTAAAAATTATAAAGAACCAAAAAGGGAAACTCATACCATGAATAAAGATTAGTATGTTAATAAAGTGTTGGAAAAAAATCACGTTGAGCCTGAAAGGAAGTAATGGTTAATTATTTGGCTATAAAAGTTTACATGGCTTGAAAGTTAGAATGAACGCACAAATATATTGAATAAAAGGGGAAGAAAAAGGTTTCTGTTGATGTGAGAAAAGTTGATAAAATGATATCAATAGATTTCGGTTTGAAAATTCATAAAAGATGCAATATTTGTCCGAAGAAATAGAATTTTACTAAAATTGGTTTGACTATCTTTGGAAAACAAGAGGAAGGCCTGAAGGAATAGTTACAAACTCACTGTAATAAAATAGATACTGAAAGGGAAAATAAATTGACATCCTTATTAAAAGAGTCTATAGATGAAAAGAAACCTGTAAAAAAATTTATGAAGGATGAATAGAATGAATAAAATGAATCCAATGAAATCTCCATGATGAAGAAGTAAAAGGTAAGGCTGATAGAGGACTCTCATTCTAATATATGATTCTAAAAATCTATTGGGTTTCTTCTTTATTCCCAAGATATTTTTATTTTTACAAACTTGTAGGGAATTTAAGGATTTGAAGTATTTAATACGTTATCTAAGTCTCTTAATTTTCATGAAAAATAATTTAACGAGGTTTTAAAATATGAGTTTTTTAATGTTGTGTTTATACACCTTAACATTATGATATGTTTTTTGACATGGGTGCAGGTAAATTTTATCCTAAACAGATCCTTTCAAAATTTATTTGGAAATGAGAATGTTGAAAGCAACATGAAATGTATTACATGAAAGTTGTGTTATGGAAAAAATTGAAAACCATGATTATATACTTTTTTTTCTATACCATGTTTTCCCACATAGATATAGAGTTTTTCGGTCAAAGGATCTTTATTAAGAAACTCATATTATACATATGTTCTCCTGAATAATAATTTCAATATTTTTAGATGAAAAGTTTCAGCCCTGGAAAATGATATAATTTTTCAATAAGGGGGAAATTTTCATGATGAACCCATTTAATTGTATTACCAATAAGGGGGAGAGAAAAGGAATCGGGGAGAGATAAGAAATAGGGGGAGTAAGAAATAAATTGGGAGAAAAAAGTCCCAAAATAAAGTGAGTGATACATTTATGAAGTGGGTATTGAAAACAAACACAAAGGGGGAGATTTTTAGGTCCAAGTTGAGTTTAGTATTTATTTGTTTTCAATAGATGAAATATGGTTGATGTTGAGAAAATTTTGAGTTTTGGTTTCTAGACACATGCCATTGGACTAACCGGTAAGCTGTACCAGACAAAGAACTTCTGACCCAGGACATCGATATAAGGAATCAGACTTTTTCCATGTGAATGAGTCAAAAAATTAAAAAAATTAGAATATTAAGATGATAAGAATTGAAATATTTTTGTGATTATATAACATCCTTTACCTATTCATTATGCTGAGTTGAGGCAGATGTTCTACTTGGTATAAGTGGCATCCCCAAGTTGGAAATAGTTGGAAATAAACTCTAATGTCATCAATACAGTTGGGGGAATATTTGGAATTTTGAAAATAATACATCCCAAAAAAACATGTCATATCAACATAACCATCACATGAGGCATGCTAAGATGGTAAAACAGTCAATGAATTTCCATTGATATCAAAATAACACTACAAGAGTACCATATCAGAAGACTAAACATATCAAAGTACATAATGGAAGAAAATTCAACAAACTCAAAGACTCTAAAAAATAACTCGATGCTCCAATATACTCAAACTAAACAAAACATCCCAAATCATCATGAAGTATCCCTAAAGAAATGAGATGCTTTTATTTAACCTGTATCTTATAACACGACATCTGGAAAAGATCTAAAGCTCCAATGTATGGGGTGAGTAATGAATCTCAGCAATCTTTCTCTAAATGAATTCCCTACTCACACCACTATGATAGAACAAGTTATCATATTTATATAACCAATTTATATAATACCATTTAAATAGTTTAACAATTTCTAATAATCCAAACACATACCTACAAAAATAGTTTACCTAAACAGACACATTTCCAAGGAAAGTAACCAAGAATTCATTAACCTTGTTTCCCATTACTTATTGGAATAATACAGTTCATTTCACATGACCCAGTACATACACCTCATCCAAAAACATATCTCTACCACCAATCTTGGTGTAACCATTGACGATGGAGCTTAATGTCCATAAACAATTCCCTTTTTATTATGGTACTTCACGACCACATTCTAACTCTTTTATGGTGGTACTTCACGACCACTAACCATCCTCATTTTAACTCATGCTAAACCATTTAATCCAAACAACTCCAAACCAACATTTTACAATGAAATGATATCCAACAAGTGTCAAAACCAAATAAACCATTTTTTCCCAACAAAATTTATACTGAACATGCTAAAACCATTTAAATAAAACAATACTTTTATTGAAAACAAATTTAATCTAATAACCATGCCAAAAAATATTCCAACCAGACATTCCAAAATCATTTTAATAAAACAATCATTTAATTTTAAAAACATTTAAGCCAAAAACCATGCCAAACAATATTTCAACCAAACATGCCAAAATCATTTCATTAATACAATCCTTTTATTGAAAACATTGTATGGAACATTTCCAAAAGTCATCCCTGGAAACTGAATTTAAAACTATAATTTTAAAATCTAACAACAATGATTTTTTCACATCAATATCATAATTTCCCCCAAAATTCACAAATTATTACCAAAGGGGCTTTAACCAAGATCCACACATCTATTTCATAATTAATTTTGAGAATAAGAACTAATTTTAAAAGAAGCCTTCTAGTCATATAAATAGGATTCCAATGTCAATCCAACAACCTTTAGGGTATTGAAATAACTGACGAACATCACAAAATGCTCACCAATCATAGTAAAAAATCCAAAAATTATCTTTAGATCCCTTCCCATAACACCAAAAGAGCCAAAACAACCCTAGATATACCTACATCAGAACTATATATTAGAAACTGGGAGAGATAGAATAGTATATATAATAAAAAGCCAGAAAACCACCACATAGGAGACTTACCAATGAATATTCAACTTCAAAGTACCAAGAAAACACCTCTAATAACTTCCATAATGATGGGGAGAGGTTCTCTAGCCTTTGGGAAGAAGAAATACAATGTAAGGGGAGAAATGGGGCCAAAATGAGGATATTAGGGTTACAATAGCATAACATCCGTTTTTTAAAACACCACTTTTTAAATTGTGCATGATTAGGAACACTGTGCACTAACCATATTCTAGCCACAACCCCAAGGGTGCCCCTCATAGGGTTGGCTAACACTGTTAGGGAAACTATTATCTAAACATGCCTGATCCCACTATCCCCTATTTCACGACTTTTCTATGGTGGATGAACAATTTTCCCAATCGTGCACTAACTGTTCACTAGTATAAATCCCACTCCCTCAACATTCATTATTTCCTATAGGTGTTTCACTATTGTTACTAATCGTTCCCAAACCGTGCACCCATAGAAAAGACTAAAAAAATTCAAAACTATTTCAAATTTCACTCAACCACTTTATATACCTATAATGAATAAATAAAGGGTTACATATCAGAAACTGAGGGTGCTACATTCTACCCACCATTTCCATTTCCATATTTGGAAAGTATAAAACAATCACTTTCCTAAAATAATTTGGGCCATTTATTGATAATTTATTTCTGTTATTCCCATGTCTCTTCCTAAACCATTAAATGTTTCCATAAATCCCAAACTAGACCGATCCTATTTCCCTAAAAGACACTCTATTTCCTATCCAAAAATTGCACTAACACATGCACTAATGAAGTATCTATCTTCCTGACCAACTTAGTCTTCTCTGTAATCTCTTGGAAAAGGTTTTTTCCAGCCATCAAAGTCTCACCTATTTCTACCCAACAAAGTGGATAATGAAATAGACACCCATACAATGCTTTAAAATGTTTCATATGTATCGAGGCTTGATAACTATTACTATATGATAACTCCACAAAGGGTTTGTTATCATCCCATGATCCACCAAAAACCACCACACAAGCTCACAGTATGTCTTGCAATGTTTATATCATCCTCTTGGATTTCCCATCTTTCTGAGGATTATACACTGTACTCATAGTCAATTGGGTACTAAGGGAGTTCTCCAAGGATTTCCAAAAGTGGAACATGTTAATTGGATCTCTATCTGATACAATAGAAACATGTACACATTTAATCTTTTACACATCATAGATATAGATTTTGGATAAGTCCTCCACCATATAGGATTCAATAACAGGGATGAAATGGGATGCATTTGTGAGTCAATCCACTATCACCCATATAAAATCATGATTTCAAACTGTTCTTGGGAGACCTGTAACAAAATAGATAGTTGTCAACTCCCATTTCCACACAGGGATAGGAAAATACTACAACATACCTATTGGTCATTGGTTCTATAACATGACTTATTGGAAATTCAATAATTTCAAAAAACATTTCAGCCGCCTTATTTTTCCTACCCACCGACCAAAAACTGTGCTTTCAATTCCTTATACATCTTGTGAATTACATGATGAACTGCACATCTTGAAGAATGGTATACACTAAGAATTTGTTCCCTGGTAAGACAACAGTATAACCATTCTATTTTGAATACCCAAAACTTAATTCCCATTCAATTTACATCCCGCAATGGTCTCCACACAATAGAGTTTTGACCTTATAGAAACAAAATATGAATCAGGGGCCTATACCTATTTAACCATTTTAATAAAATCTGGAATTAATGAAATTGGATTTAAAATCCCTACATCACCTCGATATTCACATTCCAAATTCATGTCAGTTATGACCACCATCAACTTCCACTAATCCAAATATTATTTTTTCACCTAAGAATTTCACTTTCTTCTTAATGCATCCACCACCAAATTATAGTTACCCAATGTATACATCAAGTAAAATTTGAACATGTTGATATATACATCATCCATATCCTTTTTCTCATATTAAAATATATTTGTGATAAAATATGCTTCACACTCTTATGATCGGTAAATACCATGAATTTCTCACCAAAGCATTAGTGATTGCATGTTTTCATAGAATTCACTACACAATATAATTCAAAATCATTGTTTGAGTAGTTCTTCTAATGAAACATCATATTACTTGAGCCATACACATCCACATGATACCCTTGCATGAGAAGATGCCCCAACCATGATCCCAATGCATCATAATAAACCACATACCCTTTTCCTAGTTATGGAAAAACCAAGATATGGGATGATGAAAGGAGAACCTTAAAATCTTCGAAATACATCTTACATTACTCATTCCATTGAAATGGAACATTCTTCTTTGTAAAATATTTCATTGATGAATTTAATTGTGAGAATTCGTGAACAAAGAATTTTTAATTCCCAGCTAGGCTGAGGAAAATGCATATAAAAAAAACATTATTTGGTGGTTTCCAAGAGACAACAACCTCTATATTATTCACATCTAATGAAAAACCTTTCTTAGAAATATCATGGACAAGGAAATGTACCTGTTGTATCAAAAAATCACAATTTTATAATTTGGAATATAACTAATTTTCTCTCAAGATTACCAACACTATTTCCAAGTGTTTATCATTCTCAAACTTCATCCATAAATACACCAATATATCATAAAAAAACCACCATAATTGAATCCCAATATCTCTAAAATATCTAATTCATTAATGCAATAATGACTATTTTTGACATCGTAAGACGGAAAGGAATTACCACATACTCTTAATGGTTATATCAACTTTAAATGATTTTTTGGAATATCCTCCTTCCAAACCCTTGACTAGTGATATCTTGATCATAATTTAATTTTCGAGAACAACCAATCTCCCCTCAACTGATCGAATAGATCATCAATGTGTGGAAATGGATACTTATTATTTATCATAACTTGGTTAAGATTATGATAATCAACACATAAGTGGAGAGTTCCAAATGCCTTTTTCACAAACTAGACTGGTGCTTCCCATGATGACATGCTAGTCTAGATGAAACCATTGTTTTCCAGTTCTTATAATAGCACAATAAATTCCATGAATTATATTGGTTCCATCTAGTAAAATTTAATTGACATAGGACCGGTCCTTTGAAGGAGATCAATCATAAACTCCCGTTCCCTTATGAGTGGATAGAAAGAGACATATTCGAAAAAGATATCCAGAAACTGATCAATAACTATCGAAAAATTGATCTTCTTCATTTATTTTATCGATTCCAAAGACAAGGATTCCAACAGAAACAAAATAATTCTAACTACTGGTGCCAATGATCTTATTGAACCCAGAATTACATTCCTATATCCCCTAAATAGATTCTCAATTACTTCATCAATGATGAAGAAAATTGTTCACGTATAATAGTTGATGTTTATGTTGAACATCACTAGAAAATCTATACCTAGGGTTATATCAAATAAATTAATCTCCAGAAACGATAAGTTCCATGTCTTCTCAACTCCATCAACAGTTATAAAACATGCTCTACATAGATATGATCGACACTTTCATTGAGCAAGATGAGTTTGATGTTTCAAAACAGAAGGCATAATTTCCACATTTAAACCCAAAAAATAAACCACATGAGATGAAATAAAGTAATGAAACACACCCATATCAAAATAAGATTGCATGAGGGAATAATTCAAAATAATCATACCTCACACTATTGATAGTCTAGGTTAGTCATTAATGATAACCTTCTTAGTTCCAAATATCCTTTTTATTACCCTATTTTTTTGTTTATTACCCTTCTAAAATTTACCATGCTAATGAGTCATGGTAATCCTAGAATCATTATGCCTAACTATGTTATGTTGATGATGTGTTTTCTGTTTTCCTCGTCCCGGCAAGGCATAAGGTGCATGCAACCCCTAAGAAGTGTCTTAAACACCAAACCTAGGATCATTGAGAAAATAAAACTAAATATGTCCCATATGACTACAATTATGGAATGTTTTATGTTGTGTTATACAATATCACTTCATGTGTCTTAGACAGACACATTGGAAACACCCTCATTTTCTATTAGTTATCATAGGAAGATTCATCAATCCAGCTAACTAATTCTAGGGTATAATCCAACCTTGTAAATAAGTGTCCCCCTTCCAATTTCTCCTCACATTAGTGTTACCACTATTCCCCATAGTATTTAAAATACATCCCCATTAGTATCTCCTAATATGTTCCTTTCATCCACTATTTATCTATTTATCATCTCTGTATAATCTATTATATAGATCCCCACATTCTTAGAAAAAAATTATTTTCTTAGCCTAGATTAAAGAATACATTTATTCAAAGACATACTATCAACAAACATGCTTAAAAACTGAACTAAATTTATAAATTTAACTACATATTATATAAGTTATAGGTTCTCCATCTTCAATAAGAATAATTTTGTTATTAACTGAATTCTAAACATGTGAGGATACAATTATTTGTTAAAAAATTTGTAAATATCCTTTCATGCCATGCCTTGCTCCATATTATCCTGGACATCTATCTCCCACCACTTATATGAAATATCTTCAAAAATGTATGTTTCTTACTTGAATTCAAACTCTTCTGGTGTTCCTAGAAAATTGATGATTTGATTCATCCTATTTAGACACACCTCCACCTTTTTAGGTTCCAAATCACCCTGAATGATGGGTGGATTATTCTTTTGATACCGAATTGAATGGTCCACATTCCTTGATTCATCTTTTGGGTTACCTCTATCCACATGTTGAAAAATTAGACTATGTTATGAACTATTTATTAATTCACCTGTGGTTTAGGTGCAACCACATTTTCATCATCTTTATCTGGTTAGTTTCTACTAAGCTTAATAGGTTCAATTTTCTATTCACAAAAGAAATGACATAAGTCTCACTCCCTAGAAACATATGGCTTAACAATTTAAAATTCTATCAAATTGAAATTATGGAAAAAATTCCTTCCAAAATTCAATATTTCCATGTTCAATCATCTTTGAAAAATCCACCATCATTTTGAAAATCAACCCATTTTCAAAATATCACAACCGTTCCCTTTTGAAAACTACGCATTTGAAAACAATTTCTATAGTTTTCCAAAATCAACACATTCACATCACTACATAAATTATTACTAAAAATTAGGAATGAAATCCTGGTGGTAAGTCATTTCTACCATGGATACCAAGCTCTTCTCATTGACTAAACCCATGAAAATGTGATGTAAATGCCTATAAATGTCTCCTAAATACTTATGTACCCAAAACCATGGTAACTTGAAGTTCATCAATAAAATGTTATATATATCTTTTTATTCTATACATTTTATGTACCAATAATCCAACTCCATTATATAGTCCCTACTCTCAAGGAATAAACCAAGAATAAATTCCAACTCAAGGACTGACAATAGATTTTGAGGGACTGAACAAACTCATAAAACTTGTAATGCTACTCCCCTACTCATTGGATTGAGTTGAGGAGGAAGTGATAATTGACATTAATAGGCACCACCAAGGATCCAAAGGATGTAAATAATTTTTAAAAGGTTTAATAATGTTGGCCAAAGATTTTACCTTTTGAAAATAAAATATCACAACCAAACATATCATATCAACATAACCACAATAAGTTGCATTATAATAAGGTAAAACAACTCAAGTAATTACAGTGTATATGAAAACAAAACAATAAAAGTACAGTAGTGGAAGACTACAAAAATAAATTTACACAATGGAAGATAAGTAAAAAAATCAAATTCTCCAAAAACATAACTCCAGGCTCCAACATGATCCATGATCCAACACAAAAAATTTGCAAACAAAAAACCAAAAAGTACCACAAAAAAATGTGATGTTTTTATTTTTCCAGTGTCTCAGAATGCAAAATCTAAAAAATAAAAAAATATACAAAGCAGGTGGTGAGTAATGAAACATATTAGGCTTTCCCCAAATGAATTCCCTACTAGTTCCACTATGATAGAACAATTTATAAAATTTATATAAACAATTTATATAAAACAATTTAAAGACTTCAATAATTTCTAATAAGCCAAACATATTCCTACCAAAATAGTCTACCCAAATAAACACATTTAAAAGAAAATAAAACATAAAATATTAACCATTTCTCCCATTCCATATTGTCATAATTCATTTCATTTCACATGTCCCAATACATACACCTCATACACACATAAAACTCAACCACCTAGGCTTAGTTTTACCATTGACAATGGAGATTCACGTACATACCACATCCCCTTTTAATTATGGTACTTCATGACCACATTACAATTGTTTTATGGTGGTAATTCAAGACCATTAACCATCACAATTTAACTCATGCATAACCATTTAATCTAAAAAATTATAAAACAATATTTTCCCATGCCATGATACCCTATAAGTGTGAAAACAAAACTAACCATTTATTCCCAAAATCATATCAACCTAAAATTCCAAAAAAATTTCATTAAAATTATCCTTTTATTGAAAAAAACATTAATCCAACAACCATTCCAAAAAATATTTCAACTAAACATGAGAAAATAATTTCAATAAAACAATACTTTTATTGAAAATAACATTAATCCAAAAACCATGGAAAAAAATATTTCAACCAAACATTCCAAAATAATTATAATAAAACAAGACTTTTATTGAAAAAATTTCAAGGAACATATCCATAAATATACCCACGAAAATGATTTTAAAATAAAAAAAAATCAATTTTCACAACAATGTTATAATTTCCCCCATAATCTTCAAATTATCACAATAGTTGTTTCAAACAATATTAGTACATAAATTTTACAGTAAATTTAATGAAAAATGAAAAATTTGAAATTTAAAATTCTCGTTCTTGCAAGAGGAGTTAAGAGTGAAGGCACCAACCTCAAGGGTTTTGATGAAATAAATAAATGGAAAAAAATGCTCATCAGATGTTGAACTTCATCGGACATAGGATCATCAGTCTGAGGAATTGAGGAAAAGGATAAATTCATTAATGAAATTTACAATATGTTCTTACTAACAATGTATTGGAGAAGGAGATTTTGAATGCTATAGAATTATCTCAATGTTTTAAGAAGTATTTCTCAATGAATAAAATACATCTTTATGATACTAATTTTAGTGTTTACAAGAGATCATCATAATGGGGCGTCTTCGGTTTTGTATTTGTGTTCATCATAATGAAGAAACATACTAAATCAATGTCTGTAAACATGATGATGTTTTAATATTTAAGTATATTCAAGAAGAATCGAGAATATCCCAGTAGTATTGGTAATATTTGAATAAGACAAAGATGAAAACATAAATGAACAAGAAATATTGGAACTATGAATTTCATTGAGTGGGATAAAGAATTAGTTTTTCCACTATTTACATTCTAGGTTGACTATAAAAGGAGAGTGTAGTATATTTTCATCTTAAAAACATGAACTGTTCATGTGTGCTAGAGATCCAACAATTTTGGAATTGGTATTGAGTTCAAAACCAGAATTTGTTTTTCCATTTCAATATGGGGAAGATTATCAGATTAAGGTTCAATATGATCATTTAAGAAAGTCCATAGGAGTGAAACCATACAAGATACATCCATCAGAGGAAGTATATTTGAATGATCCCATTAGATAGACATCCATCAGAGCAAGGTTCATCAGACACAGTTCAATCAGATGGAGGAATTGATAGATTCTATTTGAGTTTATAATAAGTTGAAGAAGGAAGAGAATAAAAATAATTGGATAGAAAAAAATTGTAATAAGACCAGAAGATATAGGTTATCATAATGAGGAATATCAAACTGACATTTGATGAGGAATTTTTTTTGAAAGAGTCATCAGATAATGTTTCAAGACTAAAAATTACCTTATAAAATTGTTGAAGTTCTTGAATATAATTTGAAGGAAAATTTTAATTTAAAATTATTATTTATAAATTGAAGACTTTTTGAATTGGATCATAAAAAAAGAAGTAATGAGAATATTCTATCTATGGGTACTTACCTATTGCAGAAAAGGCTTGATTTTTTTGATTGGGTGTTTAAACATCTGTGAGAAATTAGACACTGAAAAGGATAATTGGGGGGTATAACCAACTATAGCATGAAAAATTATACTAGGATAATATTTTTTTCACTACTTGTGCCCATTCATTACCGAAATAATATTGTGAAAGAATCCATGTTGGTGGTACAATGAAATAAGTAAAAGAGTAGGTCTTGATACCAAACCTTAAAAATATCATTTGTTATAGTCTCTATATTTTTTTCCTAGGAAAGGTGAGGTTGAGAATTTTTTTTGAGTGGATCGTAATATTAATAGCTTTCATAGGTTAAAAAGTGTTACTAAAAAAGTTAATAAACTACTTTATTAAAGAAAAATGATCCACTAATTCACCCCCCTCATTGTCTTTGATCCTATTTGTGAACAACCAAATCCTTTAGTATTTACCGAGAAATTGGGAACATAAACTCATTGTGATATAATAATCCAAAAAAAAAAGAATATGGTCGTTGAGGATCTCATATATTCTCTCATAACATATAAGATAATAGTGAAAAAGGAAATCCAAAAAGAAGGCTATTTAGGACAAAAAAACTAAAAAGAAAGTTAGTTTGAAGTAAATCATCAATGATTCATCTAAAATTAACAGTGATAATTCTTAAATTGCTAAAAGGGTGAGAAAGTAGATGAATTAGAAAATATATAGCCAAATCTTAAAAAAACTGAAAAATCAAGAAATTGAATTTACATGCTTCTACTTTAAAAGAATGGATATATAAATTCATATTATCTCTTGAACAAAAATAAGAATATATATAAGAAATATCTAAATTTTTCTACTTGGATTATGAGTGGAGAAAAATATCAATATATGAATCAAGGAATAAAAGTCTTAAGTGCCTCATAGACATTGTTGAGGTATGTGGAGAATTAAATTATATAATTTCTAGTTATTAAACATATACTTATTTAACATATTCCTTAAGATTTAAAATCATGTTGTTTTTCAAAAAGATCATCTTTGAAAATAGAAATTTGATCTAGTTTTAAAAAAATAACTAAAGAATGTCGAAAATTAGGAGATTCAAATTAATGATCTTAAGAATACTCTTTCTCATTTTAATTAATGAGAATAAATTTTGTATAATTTTTTGGATCTTAATATATTTTTCAAATTAATAATGATATTGGTTTTTTAAAACATGCATGTTTTTCAAAAAAATTATAAGAATAATAATTTTGTGAAATGAACATTCTATAATAAATTTTTTGAAATGAACTTTCTATAATAAATTTTGTAATAAATTTAAAAAAATTGATCATATAGAATATGAAGGTAATTTTAAAAATGGTGAATGTGGTAGACCATAAAGAATTCATTTCACATCTCATATTTTTTATGAAATAACTTGTTTTAAATATGTTTGTATTCAAAATTCATTATTGGATACCTTATGTGGACCAGGGTCATGGGTACCAGAAGTATTAGTATCATACTCTTTTATAGGAAAAAGTTCTTGTGATAAAAACCTGAGAATCTACTTGGTATATGGATAATAGTTTCTCGGGACATAAGTGTGGTGATCCCTCTAAATTCAATCATCACAATTATTTTTATGTAGGACATTTCACAGTAAGAGATTACACTAAAGATAAAATTACTATTATAGGTATGATTTTTTTCTCCAACTATTTTTTAATAAAGTATGTTCAATTTTTATTTTTTTGAAGAATAATTTACTAATAATTAATTAATTAAATGATAGAAATTTCAAAATTATTTTTGAAACTAATTTATTAAAGATTATTTTTATAATGGAAATATCTTATTTACTATATCCCATTTTATAAATATATATTATTGATTTAAAATATCATGAAAGTAGAATTATTAAATTTTTATGTGCACAAGATAATAAATCATGGATTTGGAATCAATTACTAGGGTATTGTAATATTCAATCTTTTTTGAAGATAAATTGCAATTGACTAGTAAGAGATTTACTAAAAATTTATTTCAAAAATACGTTAGTTTTTGAACCTTTAAGACATGGAAAGTAACTCAAATACTTTTTAAAATATAAAAATATTTTTCCTATTCAAAATACATAGAAATATTCCACCCTGATATTTATTAACTAACTCATGTTTAAGATATTGGAGGTAAAAATTATACATATTCTTATTATCGATGACTATTATAGATTTACATGGGTTTTCTTTTTTACCTCGTAAACATGAGTTTTGTGATTAATTTATCAAATTTGTATGGAAAATTAAAAATTAATAACCCTAAAAACACTTTCCCTTATTAAGTTACCATGTTGGTGTATTTTTAAACAAATAATTTTATATTTTTGGGGTTTTAAAGGCTCTTATGACTCCTTCTCCACTCTAAGAAAACGTCAACCAAATTGGGTAGTCAAAAGACAAAATAAAACTATATGATAAATGTATATGAATCTTTTGAATGGTTTTAACCATACTAAATTATTTGGGGTCAAGTTATTCAACATAACCTACTTTATCTGTAATCGTGTTCTCATAATACCCATAGTAGAAAAAACCCATTAAGAACATTATATGTAAAAAATGCATAAAGTTGGATTCTTTGAATTTTTTAATTGTAAATTGTTTATCATTAATACAAATAATTATCATGGAATCTTGACCCTAAATATATTTAAGGTATCTTTATTGGGAACTTAAACTCAATTAAACCATTTTAAGTCTTTAATAGTAAGATGAAGTCCTTATAAGAGTCAATTCACATAAAAGTTGATGATAATATTCCTTTATGACATACTTAAATTGATAATGATGTTGTCCAAGATAGTTTTTTCTTAAATAAACCTCAATATTCTAAATAAATTGAAATTTTTTAAGAAACCCTTTCCATTTCCTTACCCAAGGGAAGAGTTGAATACCAATACCATCTCCATGATAATTTTATCAGTGAACTACAATCAGGAAATCATACTATAAGGTCTCCATTTAATGAGGTTGAATATCAAGATCTACACTCTCACATTCAATATAATTCCCTTTATGATCCTATTATTTATAATAATTTTATACTTTCCATAAAAGAAGAGTTGAACGAGTTTCAAAGTAATAATGTGTGGACTCTCATGGAATGACCCAATAATCATCTTATTCTTGGAAGTAGGATGGTTTTATGAAATAATATTTAAGGATATGGAATTTTAATATATAACAAGGATAAAAGTGTTGGTAAAGACTATAATCAAGAAGAAGGTATTAATTATGGGGAAACCTATGAACTTGATACATGGCTAGAATCAATTACAATATTTTTGTTATTCAGCATTCATTTTAATTTTAAATAATTCCAATGAATACATTGTAAAGACACAAAATTCTCATACAATGATATTACATATTTTTAGACGAATATTCATTAAAGTTCACCAACAAATTCTTAAGGATCATAAAGTTATAGTTACTTAGGAAACTAGACACAAAACCATTTTTTTCTTAAGAGATCCTCAACGTCTCAAAAAATGATCTTCCCATTAAGTAATATTCATAGACACACCATAAATAAAACCATTATTCATAACCTCGCAAAAGGAAACATAATAAATAGTGATTTTAGATTCTTAGTAAGGGTAAAAAAGGTAAATATATAAACATAACGTGAACATAAGTGTATGCTAACATGAGCATAATAAATGATAACCGTACCATTTATATAAAATATCAAAATATTGAGTTGTAGAATAAATATTTGAATTTAATAAGATAGTAATCATATATAAAACAAATAACATGATCTATTAGAGAAATTTTGTTTTATAAAATATGAAATTCTGGCATTTTCTTAAGCATAAAGCATCATTTACTAAGTAGTCAAGCCTCATTTCCAAGGCTATCATCGTGAAATGGGTTCACTCCCAAAACCATCATAATAGTTAAGGTTCACCCAAAATATTATCATAGTGTAAAATATATGTTAATTAAATGGGTTTACCCCCCATTCCTATACTGTTTAACTCATGAGATATAAATCTTTACCCAATTCATTAGAGGGAGATATAGGTCCCACCCATCAAATAATGAAAATAATAAATATGTGTTCCACATGATCATAAATATTCATCATATCATACCCCATGAAGTGAATTGGGTTTCATAAACGTTTCATCATAACAAAACCTTTATAAAAGAAACAAGTTTCGAAATCATTTCCCCATTTCATCAAAGAATAACATGTGGAAAAATGAGTGGGTTTCACAAATATTTTATTATAGTATAACATGTGATAAAAATGGGTTTTATAAAAATATTATCATGTTAAATATAACCATGTAGATAAAGAATAATAATAATCATGTCCTTATATAATATCCCTAGTAAATCATAAGTAAATCAAAGGATGTCATCTTACAGGGAAAATGTTTTTTGAAAGAAAAATCAATTAAAACATTTTTTTGAAGAAAATATCATTTCATTGAAAGTAATTTTTTATATCAAATTCATTAAATATTGTCGAAATATAGTTATTTGGAAATAACCATGAAAAATTTATAAAGTAATATTCAAATAAAATAATTCTCATGATGTTGGAAAATTTATTTTCATGTCGTATAGATTAAAATAATGGTTCCATTCAAATTTTCTATAAAATTCAATCTTATCATGTTTGGAAAACAACATATGGATTCCATTCAATTTTTTTTAAAAAAATTAAAATATGGGTAAAAATTTATTTAATAAATCATTTGGAAAATTATAAACACTTTTTTAGAAACAATTTTATAAAACATGATTTTGGAATAAAAAGAATTTTTCGACCAAAGAGAGAAACAAAGATGATTATTCTTAAAAATTTATTTCAAACTATTGAGAACATAAAGAGAGGAAAATGAATGGAAAATAAGTATTCTAAATAAAAAACTAGAGGATAATAAAATAAAATATTTTCCTTAGAGATATATCATTTTATTATGTCATTAGAAACATAATCCTGTGCAATCCCAATAAAAGATGAGATTACAACATAAAACCCTTACCACTTTGGTAAAATTGAATTGTAAGACCCATGATAGAATAAATTTAAATGAAACTTATAGTATCATGAGAATAAATAAATTCATGATTTTAAATTTCAAATGTGTTGAATATACATCGTATAGAATAAGATAGGTTTATGACATAACATGTCTCAAAGAAGGAAAATTTAGATAAGAATCCCTTACCCCTTTGGAAACTTTTGAACCATAAACCCATAAAAGAGTGATAAAAATTGATATATTAATACCCATAAATTTAACTATAATCATCATAAGATACATTCATGGAAATTAAATATACCATAAAAAAGAAACAACTGGAGAATATCACATGTGCCTCACATAAAATAAAAATGAGGCAGAAATCATTAACCAGAAGTCTCGATAACCTCTGTACACATTAAAACCTATAGATTAATAAATATAAGTTTATTATAAATTTATTATATTTACTTAACTATATATATAATACTATATATTTTTTACTTATGACCTTTTATTACTCATTTATTAATAATTTCTTGTTAAAGTTAGCTTTTAGGTAATAACTAGTTTGTGTTTCATGTTTGTTTTGATATGGAGTTTTTGTCATGTAAATATTATTATGGTTCCATAATCTACAGAATTTTAACAATGATATAAATTTAATATATATTCATTAAATATTTATTTATATTAATCTATATAATTTAGAAATTTAAAATGAAATACACCGTTTATGGAGACGGTATACTATACATACACATGAATGATTTTCCATTTTCTTGAAGGATAAAATAAAATAAAATAAAATAATATATTAACATTACAAAATATTTTTTATTTTACATAAATAAAAAGTGTTTATTTAAAATTTTCCTTCTTAAATTCTATTTAAAATGTATTTTAATAACGAATCACATCGCTTTGCGAGGTGGTAGTCCGCCGTACACACGAACCACATTATCATATACCAATAAAATAGAAATTAAGTAGAAAAATGTGATATAATGATTACAGAAGAATAATAATATCATAAATATAATTTATAAATAATAAATCTATAATTATAACCATCCATGAGAGGTGGTGATTGAAAAGGAATAACATCAGTTTGGGAGGTGGTACTCTACTATACACATGAATGATGATTTCGTATCCCATTTGATGGAAGTGGAGATGGTTGTAGGTCATGAACATAAACAAAATTTAGTATTAAAAACATTTTTAGATTATTATATCATCATGTTTTGATAAAAATTGATGTATGTGTTGGAATAAACAAAATAAAAATGATCTTTGAATATTGTTACCTCTTCTTTGAGTAATCTCCTAAATCTTACACAAAAATAATTTCTAGGTTGGATCTCCCACCAAACGAATAATTTTAGGACGATAGGAGGAAATAAAGGAATATATTTGGGTTGTTATTTTATGAAACAAATGGTTTCTGAATTGTTAAGAGGATATGATAATGGGTTTCCTTTTATAAGTGAGGGGATTGACCAACTTGTAATTTTTAAAAAGAAAAAGTCATACCCACATTTTTCACTTTCTAAATGTATTCAAAATGATTCAATATTGATCATAGGATATATAAGGTCTAAATATGGCTATAAAATAGGTGTTTTAAAAGTTTTATGTCATTATTAACCCTTATTTGTCAGTTTACCTTCCCCCCGATAAACACATATTTACCTTAACAAAAACAATAATTTTTAACTTTTTTACTATTAAACATGGTGATAAATTATATTGAACTTATTAGAAAATATAAATTATTATAATTAAAAATATGGAACCCATTTTTTCTAAATTCAACTCGAAAAGTGGTATAATTTAATTTTAAATTTCTCCCACAGATGTGACAATAGAGCATATTTTCAAATTGAAATTCATTTAAGTAAAGAAAGTTTTAATATCGAAATTCCATATTAAATTGATTCCAATGAACTAAATTGGAATAATATAACTATATTTTAAATAATATTAATTTTAAAACCACTTTAAAATAAAATTTATGTTATTTAATGTTTCAATAGAAATTAAATTTCTTAATAAAACCCATTAATTTTCAGCATTCATTGAAAAAAAAATCATTTCAGAAAATTATAAAAATTCACTTTCAGATAATTTTGAAATGAATATTTCATAAATTAATATTATTTTTTGAAAATAACAATTCTGAAAATAGAAAAAATTAATTTTAAAATAAGTGAAGAAATGCAACAAAACTGATTTTTAGAAAAATATAAATTTTAAGCGTAAAATTGGAATTATTTTTATCTCTTAACTAGAAAACACATAAGTTGAATGTTAAAAATTTTATGTAATATATATTATAGAAATATAATTAAAATAATTAACCAAATGTTATTTTTTATTAATATGGAAAAACAAGATTTTTCAGATGAAAATTATTTTTCAGAAAAATCTTTATTTTATTTTCAAATAATATTTATTCTCATTTCTAAATAATTGGTCATAAGTAATTCATTTTATATACATGTTTAAACCATATATTTTCATTATTTATTTAATATTTTTCATATGTACCATTGAAAATTATAGTAGATAAATATTATATTAAATAAAAATATTGTAATAAAATTTCATGTTTCATTTAACCTTGTTGTTGCTTCTAACACAAGATAAAATCAGAATTTCATATAATGTAAGATATAACCTATATTTCAGGTAAAAAAAATATAAAATAAGTGTATTATATAATGAAAAATATAAAAAATGTTAGATTTATTTTATAAAAATCCAAAAATCTTAGGTTGTTACATTCTACCCCGTTAAAAAATTGAGCCTCCACAATTTAAACTTGTTTATATTCAATAGGGGATTGACATTTGAAAATATCTTTTTGTGAAACCCATGTTATAAAAAGTTTTAATAAAACTTTCTCTTAAAACGAGATAAATCGATGCGAGAAGTTAATCTATAATAATACATATTATGTTTCCAAATAAGATAAGATATGTGAAAAGTGAAGATGTGGACATGGGAGAAAAGCATAATGTTCAGATAATGATGGAGATTTATAGAGATCGTTGTTCAAAAAAGTGAATAGTTATGTGAAAAGAAAGAACCACGAAAACATAAATCAATTAGGTTTAAAATTCTCATTTATATCATCATAAATGATGGTATTAATATGTAATTTTATTTATAGATCCTTTTCTTAAAGATGAAAAATTTTCAGAGGAAGGAATACTTGCTGTATTTCATTCTATTTCATAAGCACAATCACAACCTTTTGTTGTGACTTGATCAATTTACACCTCATATCTTATTCTAAGAGATGAATTTTTCATGTTTGAATCAATAATGGATAATAAGATCCATAAAAAAATGATAATTTATTCCTTCTATCTCATGTTATTATAAAACAAATGGTTAACATAGGTTATCCATAAATCATTATATAGTGAAATAATATATTAATCTGTAAAACCTTATAAAATGATAAAATTAAACCATTTCATAAATATTTGACCTTATTTACCTTCTAAAAAAGGACTATCCAAGATTAAAATCCAATAATTTAGAAAAAGGGTTATTAAATTTCCAAATTTAACTAATCATTACTCTCCCAAACAACATGATATATCTCTTAATGTCACATACCAAATATGTAAATACTGTAATAACATATTATTCTAAAACATGGTAATAATATAAATTATCATAAAACCTTAATAAAAACATGCATGATTTAAAAAATTAACACTCTAATTATTCAATAAATAAAACCATAGATTAGTGAATTTATACCATAAATCCAAAGAAGTTGTAATATTCATAAATGATAACATAAAATGATTTTTCATCAAATTATTAATAATTTCTAAGGCATTAAATGATATCCAATTTATATTATTCTTATCAATCATCTTTTTATCCCAAAATCAGTATCTCAACATCAAGAAAATATTAAGGCTTATCTTTCCCTTTATAATTTGTTTTTATGAAATGTAGAATTTCCATTAAATCATGTTTATAGGTCATCATCACCATTTGATATATTCTTGAAAATCCAAAATGAAAAAAATCTACAGAAAAATAATTATATATTTCGTAGTTATTGAATTCTAATACATAAACACATCAATCATTCCACTTCAATGATTAACATGGAAAATCCACTTCCTTGGTCTAGAAGTTAATTCTTATGATAGGGAATTAACATGGATAATGTTCTTATTCTCACACATAATTTATTGTATTCATTAATAATTTATAACTCTAGGACCTTATTTTCTAAAAAGATAAGATATTGCCTTCCATTTTACATACTATTCAAGGTGCTTCTTCAAACCTTCTTTACATGTAGAAAGTTGAGTCTTTTTTCTCTACATTAACTACCACACGAACATTAAAAAAGTCCATATTCATCTTATTTGATCACTTAATAATATCACTGGAGTTCACATTATTTATCATATATCGTGATAGATGATTAGACATAATAAAAATATTTATCATTATAGTTGTCATCGAATTTGGTTTCTCATAGTCACCAAATTTACCATCAGATTAAATGATAACATGATTATATATGGTTCCGACCATTGAATGAGAACCAAAATCTTAGTGTAAACAACTATAATCATAGTGAAAAAACAAAATAGTCATGGAAAATCAATTATATTATGTATAAATCAGGAAAAATTATTTTCAATCTATGTAATATTAGGATTAACTTAGTTCATTCATGTCGATTGTTAAAATACTTTAATATGGTTCATAAAGGCAAGGCATTTTCAATGCATATCCCCCAAGATAAGTAGACTAAGTGTATAGAAAGTCCCATTATCATGAACCAAGTGATAATCGAGCCTAGAAAAATGCACCAATTTTAGAGATACTACCCCTAGGTACCTCTATTCTAGATCCAATTCCACTTGTATTATCTAGATAGGGATTTAATTTTTAGGAAACTAATCCCTTTATCCTTCAATAAAACTCATGGTCATTTTCTTATACATTGATTCATCTTTATACATTTTCCTATACATATCTTTGTAAATATATATATGAATCTCACTAATTTTTTATCACCTTATTTTCTAATTGTTAAATTAACCTTTCCTTTTGAACCAAACATAAATCCCCAAACATATCATATAAATATGTTATATCTTTTTAAATTAATATTCATTAAATTGTATAAACACATGAATAAGGATTGTAATTTTATAGTTCCTTTGGATACTATACAGAAAATATTTTTATTTCATGAATGATCTTCAATATCTCCCACAAAGAACTTCCCATTATGTACTCTTAAAAGACATTCCATACTTAAAACCACTCCTCACCACATGGGAAAATAAAACATAATATAGTGTGAACTCATATTCTTTGTATGGATATATTAGGGAAATACATGAACATATCATGATCATAAGGGTATGAGAATAGGATAATAACATAGGATAACCATAAAAATCATATCAAAGATCAAATTATTGAGTCATGGAATAAATATTGTATTTTTACAAGACAATAATCCTAAGAAGATAAAAAAATAGTATCCATGAGACCATAAAATTTACATAAGACATGGAATATTATAATACACATTTTCATAAAACATAATTTACATAGTAGTCAATGTTCATTTTTCTGGCTATAAAATAGTAATTTTTTTACTCCCCAAAATATTATAGAAGTCAAGGGTCAATCCCATGCAAATCATTGTAGAAAAATTCACTTATTGAACTGGGTTCACTCCCTATTACTATCATGTTTATCTCATGAGATATAATGCTTCACCCAACTCATTTGAGGGAGATATAGTTCCCATACATCACGTAATTAATATAATACACATGTGTGACATAAGATCATAAAAAATCATTATATCAAAATCCATTATATAAAATCTGTTCTAAATAATTTACTCATAATATAACCTATGTAAAAGAAATAAGTTTCATAATCATTTAGTCATTTCATCAAATCATAGACCATGGAAAATGAAATCAGTTTCCTAATAATTTTATCATGGTATAACCCATGGAAGAGATATCAGTTTCATCAACATCATGTCATTATAAACATAAAACATTCAGATAAAGAATAAGAATAATATTCTTGGATCATATATCTAATAAAGTGTTAGTAACATCTGAGGATGTCAAATTATATGGAAAATTATTTAAAAAAAAAAATTACTTGGAATGTTTCATGAGAAAAATATCATCTCTTAAAAAATCAATTTTTCAAAATAAAAATTAATAAAATATTTTTGAAATATTTATTATGCCACAAGGACCTGCTCCCCCCTCCTGATCGGAGGGGGGATACTTGCATTTTTCGTCGTCTAGGAAGGATGAACCATGTTCATTCCATGATCTTTATCTACCCTTCCATAAGATCTCTATATCCCCAAAAGTTCCAGATCTCTTTTGGGAGGCACCACAGTTATCTTTACTCCTAGAAGAGCTTAATAGTGCAACGGATTTTGTGCAAGTATACCTTGGTGGCTCAATTTCATCCTCATCAACCCTTAGTGGAAGTATTTACCCAGTTCGTATATGAATCCTAAATTTTTCATGAGTGTGCGGTCATCGGGTTGAATGACCTAAGACACATAATGATTCCTTTTGGTTTGGAGGAAGATATGACTTCCGCTGGGTCCAGGGCTCCTCGGAGGTGTAGTGGATGTTCATTTTATTTATTTCTATGGAGCTTTGAATTCCATATGTGGCGTAATCCTTCGTTGATTACAATATGGGTAATTATCTCTATTCTTCCGATTTCATTTCAAAACCCATCTATTCTCTATGCCATTGGTAACATGATTGGGAGATATTTATTCTTGGATCAATGAGATGAGTCTGTGTCACACCCGATTTTCCCGTGAGTCTGTATTAGGTCGATGTTTTAAAGATTCCAGTCTATTGTGTCTAGATTACTGATGGGAAGGAGTTTCGATGGATGCCATAGGTAGTCTTTGAACCATGGATACAATTATGTGTGGGGTGCAGATGGCTTGGGCATATGGAGTCTGTTTTCCACTGTTGAAGGGCAGGTGTTACCTCGAAGGTGGTGGAAAGGCAGTATAGTGGTGTCCATGATGTTTGGGATGCTAGGAGGCTGGCTCAGGCGGTGGTGAAGGATGGCCTTGGGGAAACTCTATACAAATCTAGAAATGTGAATGGGGGTTTAAGCCCTACTATGGAATCTACAGTGTGTACCAATGCTAGATATTCTTCTGGGAAGGGAGCCCGGTAGGAGTCGTTTTGCACTGTTGTTGCATTAGTTAAAGAGAAATCTGATGGGAATGTGGATAGGGAGATGAGGAAGGATCTTCTTGCTACCACTCCAAGTCTTTCTTATAGTATTAAGACATTGTAGATGCATATGAACCCAATGGTGCTACAGGTTTTTGACAGGTTGAAGGGTGACCTTGGAGTTGAGTCTCAGTCTGCAGTGGAGGGGGCATGCCATCAATATTTGGTTCCTCATTATGAAGATACTTTTTCCAACACGGATGGGGTCTTTAATGCTATGAATGTGGGTACTCATGGCTCCAATCAAGTTATGAACTACAACCGATTTAAGATTTTGAAGCATAATGAGCGACCGCTGCTGATGGAAGGTCCCCAGGTGATTGAAGGTGTCGTCTCACAGGCTATAATCACTAAAAAAAGAGGATATGTGGAGGAGGTAATAGAGAGGGAGTCTTCTATTGATCCCAGTAAATCTTAATGTGGGGAATACACCCAATGTTTTGTAATTATTGATACTTATTGTCACTTTGATAATGAATAGGGAGAAAATGATGGTTACCATGAAATCGGAAGAAAGACTACTCTTCTATGTCCAAGTCGATGACCACTAAGTCCTCTATCAGTAAAGGAAAAGGCATGACGTCTTCTGAGGTGTTCATATATTTGGAAAAGTTAAATCTCAGAAAGAATTATGTCAAGACTATGAAGCACTATGAAAGCTCAGAGTGGGAGTCAGCTACTACAGACGAAGCAATGGATCATGGTTATGGGGGTGGTTATGATTTCTATGATATATAGTTTCTTTTCTGGATTGTGATGCTTCCTTTGTATATTTTTCTGTTATTTTAATAAATGGTCAGAGACGTCATCTCTGGCTGAGCTTTCGTGAGTATTTTTCTTTTAAAATAACCTAGAAATAATTATAAATTATTATTCAATTAAAATCCTATACAAGACATTGGGAAACTTTTATTCATGTCATACATGTTAAAAAAATACCACTTTCACATTTTCAGTAAAATCCAAATGGACCTTATTTGGAAAACTATATGAATATTAATTTCAAAATATTTATAAAAAATAAATCATGGGTAAAATTTTATTTAATAAATAATTTCAATAATGCTTAAAATATTTTTTGAAAACATTTTTATTAAACGTGCTTTTGGAATAAAAAGGGTTTTCCAATCGTAGGGGAAAAAGTTGATTTTTTTAAAACATATATTTTGAACTCTTGAAAACATTAAGAGTGAAAAATTAAGGGAAAAAATTTATTATCTAGAAATAATAGGAGGATAATAAAATAAATTTCTTTCTTAGAAGATATATATTATGATTTCATTATTGGAAATATAATCATGAGAAATGCTGATAAATGATGATATTATAACATAAAACCCTTACCACTTTGGTAACATTAAATAATAAGCCCCCTGAAATAATAATGTTAAATCAAACTTATAATGTAATAGTAATAAATAAATACATTATATTACATAAAAAATGAGTTGTATATATACCTCATATAATAATATAAATTTATAACTTAACGTATGTATCAATGAAGGAAAATTGAGACAAAATTCAATTACCAATTTGGTAAATTTTAAGTCATAAACCCATAAAAGACTAATCATAAAATAGATATATAAATACCCATAAATTTAATTATAATAATAATAAAATAAATTCATTGGTTTTATATACATCACATAAAATAAAAAAGTCATGAATAAGGCATGTGTCTCATAGAAAATAAAAGTGAGATGGAAATCTCTTACCATAAGTCTCGAATTCCACCATACACATTACAAAATCCTATGTAAAAAATATAATTTTTTATAAAAGTATTAAATATAAATAATTATATATATCATACCATATATTATTTATGTAGGACCTTTTATTACTCATTTATTGACAATTTTATGTTAATGACAAGTTTTAGGCAATGACTATTTTTTTTGTTTGTTTATATTTGTTATCTTCTTTCTGCTTAAATTGATTAAAACTATATAATCTCCATATTTTTTAAGGTTATATAAATATAATTTATATTCATTATATATTTATTTATATTAAACCATAATATTTAGAGATAAAAAATGAAATACACCCTTCATTGAGATGGTAGTTAATACGTTCACATAAACATTTTTTCCATTTTCTGGATGGATTAAATGAAAGAAAGATAAATAATATATTAAAATTACAGAATCATTTTTATGTAATATATATAAAAAAACTATTTAATCCCTTCCTTATTAACATCAATGTAAATAGAATGTGAAGAACAAATCACATCGTTTCATAATGCTATAGTCTACCGTACACACGAACAACATTACCGTTTTCCCATGGAATGAAAATTAATAAATGTTATGTGATATAATGATTATATAAAAATAATAATATCATAAATATAAAATATAAATATTAAAACAACCATTATTTCCATGCATGATAATTGGTGATGAAAAATGAATAACATCGGGTTGTGAGGTAGTAGTATATCACACACATGAAAGATGATTTCATCCCCCATTTGACAGAAGTGAAGATGATTGTCAGTCATGAACATAAAAAAAACCCAGTATTTTCAATTCAATCATGTTTTTATATCATACTATTTTAATAATAATTTAAGTAGGTGGATGAAGAAATAAAATAAAAATTCTTGTTGAAGTGTGTTACCTCTGCTTTATTTTACCTCTTTAGGTTTCCACCGAAATCCTACCTAGGTTGGATCTATGACCAAAATAAGGCCTCAAGTATGAGCGGAGTTAAGTAATTAATTTATTTAGGTAGGTATTGGAAAATCAAAATTTCATTTTAAGTGTGAATATGAGAGCATAATGGGTGGAATTTTATATGTGAGGTTAGAGGCACAATTGTAATATTTGAAAAGGAATAGGCGTAACATTGTTTTTAACATGAAAAAAGGATCCAAAATGGTCCCTTACAGAACATAGAATATATAGGTTATAAATATTTCTATAAAATTTTCATTGTACATGTTTTGGATAATTTTAACCCATTCCTTTTTAGTTTATCCGCACAGTAAACCCATTTTTTCCTTAACTACAATTAATAATTTTTAATGCTTTTAATATTCATTATGGATAAAATTAAGTTTATCATATTAGATAATATAAAATATTCTTATTAAAAATATCAAATCTATGTTTCGAAAAAAAATCTCACAAAATTGGAAGGATTTAATTTATAATTAAACCTCCATATGCGACGAGAAAGAGGGATTTTAGAAAAGAAAAATTTCATAACATGAAAAAGTTAAAATATAAAAATTTAATATGGAATTTATTACATTAGATAAAATTGGATTAATGTATAAATAATTGAACTAAATATAATTTTAAAACTATATTAAAATAATTTTAATATTATTAAATGCTTCAATATAAATTACAATTCTTAATAAAAAACATTATTTTTCAATATTCATCGAAAAATTTATCTTCTCAAAATAATATAAAAAATTTACCACAAGATAATATCTACATTAATATTTAAGAAAAGAATTTTTTTTTTCAAAAATATTTTATAAAATTAGAAATAATTAATTTTAAAATAATTTCTCAAAATGCTATAAAACTTATTTTTAGAAAATTACATCTTTAAGCGTAAAGTAGGATTTATTATTATATCTTATCTAGAAAAATGAAAAATATTTATGTTTTCATTTTATTGAATATATAATATATAAATTTCATTAAAATAATTAGCTAAAAGTGAGTTATTTATTTTATTATGGTAAAACAGGAATGTGTTTATAAAAATAGTATTTTCTCAGAAAAATATTTAAATTATTTTCAAATGGTATTTATTTTCATTTATAATTAATTGGTCACTAAGTAATTCATTTTATATACTTGTGAGAACAATATATTTTTATAACATAGTTCATCCTATTCATACCCACTGTTCCAATTTCTCATTGATAAGTATCATATTAAATTACTATATTTTAATAGTATGTCACTTTTATTTAAAATTCATGTTCATTGTAACATAAGATAAAATATTTAGTGTTTTTAAAACAAGATAAACTTGTTGTTTCATATAAAAAAAGATAAAATTTGTGTTCTGAGTAACAAAAAACATGCCAAAAAATTATATTTATTTGAAAAACATCAAAAAATATCTAGGTATTACATATCAAAAGTTATTTTCTAAACGGTTTTATTAATGAAAATGTTTTTTGGATCAACCACCCTGTTTAGAAAATTTTATTTTTCCAAATCATGATATCATGTTAAAAAACTATCATTATAGTTTAAATAAATCCCCTTTGATTTGGTATGAGAGGTAAAATAAATTATTTTTACAAAATTATTTTAAAATATGAAAATATGATTCCAATATTTTTCTTAAAAATTTATCAAATGATTTATTGATCATTAAAATTTATGTTGACTATTTTATTTTTAACTCAAATAAAGAAAATATTCGTTATGAATTTTACTATTTAATTAAAAAATATTTTTAAATAATTTTTATCATAGAATTAAAATTCATCCTTGGTTTTCAAATTTTTCATAAATTTTGTTGTATCTTTTGTAAACAAAAGTAATTCCACTTATAAACTTCTATTAAATTTTGGCATGTATCATGATTATTAAATTATAACACCCTTGAGTACACGTTTTATTCTAATTTTGGAATAAGTTGATCAATCGGTCGATAAAAAGACTTATCAATGTATGATTGGATGCCTACATTAACTTATTGAAACCGTACTAGATATCATGTTCATAGTATGTCTTTGTGCTCATTTTTAATAAAATAAAAAATAATACCATTTTAAGGATCTTAAGAAACTTTTATGACATTTAAATTGAACTAAACAACTTAGTTTATTTTTATAAAAGTAGACCTGTTTTAAATTTTCTTTTTTTTGATATTGATTGAGCAGGATGCTTATTGGATAAGAAATGTACTATTGGAGTACTCCAACTACAAGGAAAATTCCTTATCTCATGGAGTAGTAAGAAAAAATAATTTTTCTCTTTCTATAGCCCAAGTGGAATACATAGCCATTGGGAGTTGTTTCTCTCAAGTCATATAGATGCAACATACCCTCTAAGACATTAGGATAACATATTATCTTATCCTTATAAAGCGTGACAACACTATTGTGATTAGTATCTCCAAAAACACTTTCCAATGCTCTCTCAAAAATCAAATTATTCTGAGACACCATTTTCTATAATATCACTTTCAAAATGATGATATCATTCAGAATGTTTTTTCACCAACCTTCAACATGGTAATATATTCACTAAACCCCTTCATTTGATAGCTTTGATAATATTAAAGGAGGAAAGGGTATGATTAGATTTTTATACTTATCTACTAAGATTTCAAATCTTGAGAATTTATTTTTGAATTTTGAAATTGTTTTCAAAATAAAATATTTTTTAAAAAATTGTAATTAAAATTTTCTCAAAATTTTCTAAACTAAAGTGAGTATGATAATTGAAGTAAAAAAATTATTGTCTACATAAAAACATGTGTAGTTTGCTCTAGAATAAATTATTCTAGTTATTTTATCCTAGATAAGTTTATTGGTATTGAACCCTATATTCAGCCTAGGCATGGTGAGTGGGATTTTACTCCACACCTAGTTTGTCACCCTCGACGAATTTACTATTGTTTATTAACACAATACTTTCTAAACCTTAATTATGTAATTTTTGAATTCTATTTACAATATTTTAATTCATTACATAATTCATTTATTTTTCTATGGTACCTTTATCTCATCTATTTCATTATTTGAGTGTGAGATAATCATGTTAATACTGAAATGATCCTAAAATAGGGACATAATTTTTCTAAAAAATTCACTATATTTTATGTAATCTCTTTATGTTCCTGGAAATTTTTCAAAATGTTTTATTTCTCTGTTGATCTGAATTTTAAAATATTTTTTTTCTTCACATGTTTTACTAAAAATGTTTATTTTTAAATTTTAATTTTTTTAAAATTTTACACAGTTTTTTAGCCTCTCTTAAAAGATCATTAGTGATGGTAGTAATATAATTAAAATTTTGATTATATTTTCTACTCTTACCCCATCCTTTAATACTTTTAGATGACCTGAAAGGGGGATAAATCTTATAATATATTAGGGAGAGGTTTTTATTATTTTTAAAATGGTGGCAAATCTCAAGTTTTTTTGAAATTTTATTTTTATATTTTTATTTCAATTTCTATTATTGGGTTGAAATATGCGATATAATTATGGGGGATAAATCATAGATTTATAGCTTTTTTATTCATATTTTTCTTCACTAATTATTTAAGAGTTTTTTATCATTAAAAAGGGTATATTATTATACTTCAAACTATACACAATTTTATTGTTCACATTCAATTTTTAAAGTACTTATAAATTTTTTTAATGCGATTAATAGTTATTATTGATGAAATCATGTTAGAATCATATATAAACCACCAAAGATCCCTAAATAGTCTTAATGGATTTATTGAAGACTTGGATAGAGGTTAGAAGATCAATTAATGGAAATTGAAGGAATTATAAGACACACTTATTTAATCTCAAGGTAATAAGAAGCACCAGATAGTTAGTGTAGTATTATCAACTGTAAAGTGAAATGTCATGTATCATTCCCATCCAACATAATCCCACCAGAAAGCTAGTGGAGGAGCATAGTCTTTCTGGTGTAGATTAAAAGTATAAGTGAATGTATAATTTTATCACTACCCATTGGATGAGAACTCACTGGCCATTCGATGGGTTCATCTAGAATCTAGGTTGCATCAGCTTGTACCCCACCTACCCAGTAGATGCCACCACATATCTGATGGAGTCAAGCCTTCCATACATTACAGTATGTAATGATGGTAAAAATTAATTTAATCTATTATTAAATGTATTTAATAGTCCCTTCTAATTTCTAAAGGTATATGAATCTTTTTATGCATATAAATAGACCCCTTAGAGGCATTGGAGACTTTCCTTCTCATCTATTCTCCAATGCCAGTGTGCTATGATCTCCAATTATTTAGCTAAGTGATTTATTTTTCTAAATTATCTATTATCTATTATATATTGTGCACCTTTTGTAAAATATTATAACCTCAAATTTTTTTAATTCTATCCCAATTATTTTTCATGTTATTTAGAGAGAATCAAGACCAGAATAAAATGTGATTGCTTCCATGCAATCATATCTTCTTCCTTTTTTCAACTATTATAAGTTCTGACTACCATAAAATTGAGGGACTCAAATGATATTTACATGGTCATTAAATGGTAATGGACTATTCTCTATGATTTTTCTAGTTATACACATTAAAAATATATTATCTATTTGATTTCTAGTTTCATGAAATAACCGAAAAAGAAAGAGAGTTTTGATATCTTTTATATTATTAAATCCAAGGGACTAACAAATTAATTTTTTATATGGTTGAGGTGGTAGATGTTGGGGTTCTTCTTAAGATATTTTCAAACATCCTTACTTGCTTATTTTCAAATTTCCCATTCTTTAATTCTTCCACTTTTATAGCCTATTATTATTTCTTAATTGTGATTACAACTTTTATTACTATTTTTATCACTTAAAAAAATTATTTTTCATCAGTATTTTTAAAATAGGGGTTTAATAATTATGAATTTAGTAGTTTCCCTTAAATATATTAATAAAAAATTCACCCCATCCCCCTGACACTACCTCTTTCCATTTTAACGTACTATGATATAAACATAAAGTAATATTAGATCATGTATTCCAAATACTTATTCATTATTTCTGATTAGAAATCCATTTTCGAATGATATATCATTCTCTTGGTCAATTGGGTAGCCAAATATTGCTTTAATGATTTCCAAAACTAATACGTAAAAACAAGATATTGGTCAGAGGTGATCAAAATTGGTATTCCACATAATTTTACCACTTAATAATGGTATTGATTTTTTAATTCATCTACTTTATTAGATTCATGAATCAGTATAAAGTGAGTTGAATTTGTGATTCATTTTACAATTACACAAATTGAATCCTGCTTATGAATAAAGAGGTTAAATAAATATTTCTATTTTATACATTTCATGTTCTTATATTTTTAGTCTTCTTGATATCATCTCAATATAATGGACCAAAAAAACTGATACCATTTGTAATATACTAATCCTAAATAGTTTCCTGGAAAGAGTTGATCAACCACTTACTTTATAAGTACCCCCAAGTCACCAATGAATATAAATAAATTCCAAGATCTAACTAAATTTTTAGGGGATTATTTCACATTTTAAATAACCAAAACCTATTAATAAAAAATAACATAAACCATACCATATTACATGATTCCTTAAGTATAAAAATACAACTCAATATGAAAATAACTAAAAATATGATAAAAATGGTTGGAATAATTAACCCCAACAAAAAGAAAATGACATTAATCATGGATAAATTACCAAGGTGGAATCTCCCCAAACTCCATGGACATGAACCACGCCAATAGTCTAACTCTAAACAAATAAATCATGTGACACCACTAATGGAAAAAATACCCCCTTTCCTATATTGTGGAAAATATCATATGCATATGCACCAAAGTTTATATATTAGGGGTGATTAATCATACCCATTATGTAATCCAAAAATAGCTTCCCACACACACCACTATGAAAAGAAAAATGTTTCTCATAGTTCAAAATACAATAATAAAAAATATAAGAACAACAAATATGTTTACAAATTTAAAATAATAAAAATATTAAAAGAAAAAAATTGTTGAATAAATCATATTGGAATACCCAAACCAAATACTCTTACTCCCTCACAGATTCATGTTATGTCACATCCCTATACTCATAATTGGTTACACATCGATCCACATTGTCACTACTAAGTGACCATTCTGTAGGTTTCTCCGGACTGGTTTATCCTACTAATTCTATAAAATAAATGTAATATCTAATACAATGATGGACACAAATGACCCATTTACTCCAATTTATAAAACTAATTCATTTCATAAATTAAAAAAAATCAAATCATTAAATAAAACACATTTCATGTGTTATATCAAATTCATAATTTAAAACATGGAACAAAATATGTTTTCTAAAAAATATTAAAATCCGTGTTTATAGGTTATCAAGAAAAGGAGGTTTCGAAAAATAAATCAATATAAGATTACTTTGAAATTAAATTTACTCAATTTAGATATAAAATCCTTCAAGTTTTAGTATATGTGGAGAAAATGGAGAATCCACCTACCTCACAATGGGTGATGAAACTGATTAACAACATAATAAAACCTCTATATCAGAGCCTAAAAATTTCTTACATCAACAGATTTAACCATTTTCTCATCCAAAAAAATCCATAGATCATATATTTATTAATTTTTTATCAAATATAATGTTTTTCTAGGAGTCGATGTGGATATATAATTAAAAATAATGAAAAATAATACTTAAGATAGATTATGGAGATCAAAGGAATTTATATCCATAAAAATAGGGTCTTAGATCAAATGGAATTTCCAAAATCACTTATAGGGGTTCTATAGTTTGATACACAATGTAAATGGGAGAATGATGGGTGTTTATAAGCATAAATTGTAATTAAAATTAAATTTTAGAGGTATTTAATGTGTATCACATAGATAGGCCTCATGATTTAATATAATATGCACCAAATATGTGAGTTCTACTAGAAACCATCGAAGGAGATGCGCAGTTGTGCAGCTTGGTCTTAAAAATTGTGTGTTAATCACATGACTCAATTCTCACAAAAGTACCAAAAATTATGGTTTATCACATGGTTTTTTCAAGATCTACACCAACTTTTCACCTTCCTTTGACTCAAATATTATGTTGCATGAATTCCTAGAAAAGTTTCATGATTTCCCCAAACCAATATAAAATTATGCACACCTAAAAATGATTTTGAAACATACTAAAACCATCAATAATCACCCAAAATTCATCCAAAAATATATATAACCTCAAAATAAATAATAAAAAGGACGATGTATCTAAAATTTAGGGTGGTGAATTCTCCCCTTCACTATGGTTTTTGTCACCAGAAAGCTGAGGATTGATGATGTTTTGGAAGATTTGTTCTATTATTCTCATATAAATTTTTCATTTACCCATGTCTCCTCTGAATTTCACCATGTTACCATAATAATCAAATGAATGGAATAATTTTTTCAAATAAAAATTTATCTTGACTTTCCAAGGTATGAATAAGTGCATGAATAAATGTTCCATCCATTCTAGATCCACAAGATCTGATCAAATTACATTGCTATGATCAGGATGTTATTTCCTCAATAGAGATACATGAATGATATTATAAAAAAATATAGAAGTGAATCCAAATAACAAGATAGATCCTAAATTATTTCAAGTACTTAAAAAGGTATCACATACCAAGGAGACTTCATTAATTTCTTACCCAATTAAAAATTCCCCAACCTTGGAGAGACTATCACGAAAACATGATCTCCCATAGAAAATGACTAAGGGTGTTGTCAAGGATCTGTATGATATTTTTTGAGAGATTTGGGATTAAACCATAGTATTTATAATCATTTTAATCTCATTATTTATTTTATTTGTAAGGATAGGTAACAAAAATGAAGTTTCTTGAGTCTCTAACTATCAAAGTGGAAATCCACATGTACATTTTTATAATTCCTTGAATGGATCTATATGTATTTGGTTCTAATAATTATTGTTATAAAAATCTCTACTAATTGAAAATAATCCTCCCACAAGCCATTGAAATCCATAATTTAATTATGAAATCCATAATATATTTATTTAATCAATATTTAGATTTAATTATCGTAAACACTCTTTAGTGTGTTTAATAATTTCATTTAATTGATTTTTAGATAATCGTGATGACATCTTGTTAGAAGCATTTAACAACCTTGAAATTTCCATCAAAAGTATTAATGTATGTATTGAATCCTTAGATAGAGATTATAAGATCCATAGAAGGTGATTGAATAATGTGGATAGCCGCTTTTTAAGCCTTAAGAAAAATGAAAGACCAGCCTGTTGGTGGCATGTCAAGTAGATTTCACATCCTGCAGAAGCCCAATGGTTAGCCGATAGAAGATAACTTAACAACCAATGCAGATACACAATATTAGTGACTGGGTAAGTATCCTAGTGATGATGTGGTGGGATCTCAACTGTCATTCAGTTGGTGTTGTAGGAATATAGGTAATATTGAGTAGTCCACCAGATACTAGGTGAAGGCTATTGAGTATTCAGTGGAGTCAATCCAGAAATTCTATTCAAGAATTTAATGATTATAAAAATTCATTTAATATCATCTTTAATGGATTCATTACAACCTGTGAAATAAAAAAGGTTACAAAAGAATATTTATGGCTATTAATAGTCCCCTTGGAGTCCTCAACAACTTAACTTCTAATCTATTCTCAAATTCCAACATGCTACGATAACCAACTCTCTCTAAAAGTGGTATAATTTTCTAAATTATATTTTCTCCATTGTAGAGTGTGTGCTAGTTATAAAATATTCTCACACTCATATTTTTATTATTCTCTCCTATTGGTTTTTCATATTCTTTATAGATAATCAAGGAAAATCTAAATCCTAATTACTTCCAAACAATCCTCCTTTATTCCTCTTTATTATATTATCAGTGATCACTACCTTTAAAGTGAGGGATTTGGGTATTCATTCGACAAACATTAAAAGGTAAGGGACTATTCTATTTAGTGATTATATCTGTACCCTTAAAAAATATAGTGTCATTTGTTTTTATTTTTCTTTTTACAACCAAAAAATAAATAGAGTTTTACTATCCATAGTTCCATTAAATCCATGGTAAAAATATATTAAATTCTCAAGCGATTAAGGTGGAAGACGTAGGGGCTCATATTGATCCTTTGAAAAAATTCCTTAAAATTATGTGATGTATTCACATTCCTTCTTTTAATTTACTCATCACATTTACTCATATAGTTAATAAATCCATTATTCCATAAATGTGAATAATTTATTATTTTTGGAATCACTATTTATTTTATTATTATTCTTTTATAATCTATAACTGTAATATCAATGCAATTACTACTTTTATAAATTTCTTATCTCTTCAAAATATCTTAATTTCATAAATATTTTTAAAATTGTGTTTTATTACTTTAGAAATTAGTTATTTCTATTTAATTTTTTATATGGTAATCCACACCCCACCCCCTATTTCAATTTTACCCAACTATGACCTACATTCTGTATAAAAGACGTCTTGAATTTATTTATTTAATTTTATTCAAATTATTTCAAGTATTATGTTATATTCTGAATCCTAAACTAAATTTTCAAGAAAAATACTTCTTTAAAATTGATTTTGTTAAACATCCATGTTTCTCTTAAATGATACTCTAAGGATTATACTCTTTATTTTTATGTTAATAATTATGTTTATTGGAAAACACACATATCTATATGTCATAGATATATCATTCATACTATATAAAAAATTGTTATGTATGTTTATATACCTATAATGGAAAAAATGTTAAATGGAATCCTAATGTTATTTCCACTTCTGAATTGGATGGTAAATCAATGAATTACTTACATTGTTGTATAAGAAAAAATGAATTAAATAAAATTTATACATGTAAAATGAATCTTAATGTTTGGAAACTCTTATAAGTGACACATAATAGAATTAAAAAGTTCAATGATACTCAATTATATATTTTTATAAAAGACATTGAATGTTTCTCTATGAATCCTAGTGAATCTATCACTAAAGGTTTTGCATGATTTACTGATATTTTTAACTGGTGATAGACTCTTGGAGATTCTATTTCAATAGAAAATTTATTTAAGATAATACTTTGGTATTTTTAAATCAATTTTGTAGGAAAAGTTACTATGATCCAAGAAGCTAAAGACACAAAGAATATAATGGTGGAGGTGATCATCAGTTCTCTTATAACATAAGATATAATAATGAAAAGGTAATCCAAAAAGGATTATAATGAGTTTAAAGAAACTAAAAAATAACAATTTTCACTGAAATAAAAATGATCATCTCAAAGTGAAGGAGATTTTCTTAAAATTTATGAAAGGGTGAACAAGTGAATGAATAAGAAAATATATACATAATGATTCAAAAAAGAAAATCTAGAAATATGGGTTACTGTTTTTGGATAATTTGTTTTGGAAACATCACATTAGATCACCCCTTGAATAAAACATTCAAAGAAAGAAAACACTAATGGTTTATACTTATAGTTTTTATGTGGAAATAATTTCAATAATATTATTAAGTAATGAAATTATATAGTTTCTCAGGGCCAATATTGAGGTACGTGACAAAGTAAATTCTGCTAGTTCTAGTTATTAATCTTAAAATTATTAAACATATTATTTAGTATATGAAGATATTATTTTTTCTAGATATAAAGTAAAATTTGGTTTTTGTGAATTTATTTTAAAATTTAAAGATCTTAATAATAATTAAATCATGTCATTTTTGAAAAATATCAAATTTTAAAAGAAATAATTCACATGGTTTTAAAACTAAAAAACTAAATGTTGAAAATATGAAATTTTAAATTATGGATATTTAGAATACTCTATCTAATTTAATCAAGGATAAGAATCTTTGAATATTTTTTTGGATCTTTACATGCTGTTAAAATTACTTCCAAGATTGGTTTTTCAAATCATGATGTTTTCCCAAAAAATATTAAAAGACTACTTTTGTGAAATGAAGTTTCCAAAATAAATTTTATAATTATTGAAAAAATTGCTCAACATATTTATGATTATAAGTTTAAAAATTATGGATATGGTGTACCAAAGATCATTCGACTCTCGTGTATTATTTCTAATGGAATGACTTATTCAAAACAATTTTGGGATCCAATGTCTTTATTGGATAACTTATGTGGTCCCACGAAATGGTTACCAAAATCATTAGTCTCTTTATATTTTTTAACACAAGGGTATCAGATAAAAAGCAAAGAAGGTAATTTATATATGGATAGAGGGTTATCGATACATGTGTATGGTGATCATTATGAATTCAATTATCTCAAATAATTTTATGGATAATATGTCACATTTATAGATAAAAAAATGGAAAAATTATTAGTATATGTATGATATGTTTCTATAAATATACATTAATAATATATGTTTTATTTTTCATCGTATTAATGAATAATTATCTAATAATAATTCTATAATGTGATAAAATTTCAATTTTACTTTTAAAAACAAATTTATAAAATGTTTTTTATTATAATGGAATGTTTTATTTACATGATCAACTTTACAAAATATAAATATTATAGATTTAAAATATAATTTCAGTGAAAATATTAAGTGTTTAAGTGTACAAGATACTAAATAATGTATTTTGTACCGATTAATTGGTCATTATAATATTCAATCTCTCTCCATCAACAAATTTAACATCCTAGTATGAGATTTACCAAAGTTTTACTTCAATGATACAACAATTTGTGAACCGTTCCAACTTGGAAGGAAATTCAAATCCTTTTTAAAAAATAATTTATTTTACTCTTATAAATAATTAGAACTAGTCCACCTTGACCTTTTTTAACCAACTCAATTATCAAGAATCATAGGTGTAAATTAAAAATTGCAATTATTGAAATATATAAAATATTTACATGGGTTTTCTTATTAGCTCTTGAAAATGTGCCTTGTAATGTATTTATCGACTTAAAAAAAATAGAAAATGAAAAATACTACTAATATTTTCCTTTATTTGTGACCATTTTGGATAATTTGATAATAAATAATAGTATGATTTTTATTCTTTTCAATGTTAACATTAATCATTTTACACTCCAATTACACCTCAATAATGGGTTGTTGAAAGATGAAATATTACCCTCTGAGAAATGTGTTGGACTCGCTTGAATGAGTTTAACCTTCCTTATTTCTTTTGGGTAGAGGCAATAAACATATATTTCTTCATCCATAACCATTTTATCATAAGAATCATCTTAATAAATATACCATATAAATTTTGGAAATCCAATTTTCCTAGAGTTGGATTGTTTAAGGTTTTTAGTTATAAATAGTGTATCCTTAATACCAATGATAATCTTGGAATGCTTAAACATAAAACTAATTAAGGTTTCTTTCATGGGTACTCAATAACATGTAAATCCCTTTTAGTATTCAATAAGATGTAAAAGTCTTTATAATAGTCAATTCACCTCAAATTTGATGAGAATATTCATTTATCACTTACTCAAAGTGATGATGATTTTGACAAGGAAATTATGACCATACCTAAAACTCAATCCTATAAATTAATTTATGATGACAAAGAAACTATTTATACTCCTTTTCCCCAGGCATTGTTTGAATAAAAAGATAATCCCCTTAAGAATTTTATTGGTGAATTATAGTATGAAACTCGTACTAGAAGTTTTGTCTTATATAATTTTGAGTATAGAGCTTTAATCTCTCACCTTGAACCTAATTCACATGATTATACTATTAATGATAACAATTTGATTATTTCATTTCAAGATCATTTGAACAAATTTTAAATGAATAACATTTGGAATCCCATGGATTTACCTGATAATATTCATATTATTGGCACTAAGTGGGGTTTTCAAAAAAAAAATTACCGATCAAGGAATTATCGATCATAGTATGGATAAACTTGTTTCTAATGAAAATAATCAATAATAATGTTAAAATTATGGTGAAACCTTTTCACCAATTGCACGACTAGAATAAAATATAATATTATTGTCAATCTATGATCATTTTAAATATAAAATAATTTCAATGGATATCAAAATTTATTTTTTAAATGGTTTTATTTATAAAAAAATTATGGATCAACAACCCAGTTTTGAAAATTCAAAATTTCCAAATTGTGTTTTCATGTTAACCAAAAATATTTATTGATACATATAATAACTTTGGGATGGATAAGAATATTTAACTAAATTATTTGTTTCCAAAATATTTCCAAAAAGGTTATGATGATTCCAATATTTTTCTTAATAAAAAATAAAATTATTTATTTATAGTTCAAATTTATATTTGTGTGGTTATTTTCTACTAAACTAAATAATCTCATTGTAATGAATTTTTTGATTTAATGAATAATTATTTTGAAATTTGTTTAATGGGATGATTCAAAATTTTACTTTTCCTTTAAAATTCAAAAATATTGATTGAATTTTTCTAATCCAAATAAAATAAACTAATGAAATTCTTTGGAAGTTTTCTATAAATCATCATAACATAATTAGATCACCCATGAGAAAAATTATTTACTAATATTAGATGAAATTGATCAATCATTCGACAACAAGATTTATCAAAGTATTATTGGAATTCTATATTACCTTATTGTAACTAAACTATATATCATGTTTTGTGCATTACTTTATACTTATTTCCAATAAAATCCAAAAAATATCATTTAAATGAACTCAAAAGTATTTTTTAATATTTTAAGGGAACTAAAAAATCATTCTTTTTTATAACCAAAGGAATCCTCTATTTAAAATTATTTTTTTTATAATGATAATTTTGTAGGATTCTGGCTTGATAAGAAAATGACTAGTGGATATTTCGAACCACTAAAAATAACTTATCTCATGGAGTAGTAAAAATAAAAAATATTTATCTCTTTGAGTAGATAGATCAAAATACATAACAATTGAGATTTATTTCACTCAAGTCATATGGATGAAACATACCCTCTTAGACTTTGGACTAACATATTTTCTTTTCCTTAACGAAGTGAAAATACTAGAATAATTAGTATATATAAAAAACCTAATTCAATATTCTCTCAATAATCACATTGATATGAGACACCATTTTCTATGAGATCATATTGAAAAGGGTGATATCATTCTTGATATTGATTATACGTACCTTGAACTTGTTGATATATTCACAAAACCCCTTCATCTTGATCACTTTGATATTTTGAATGGAAATTTTTTTATTATTATCCTGTGATAATTATCTATTATCCTCATAAATAATGATAATTTTTTTCAATTTATTTGTTTGATAAATTTATTTAAAAATAAAATATTTTTTTTCAGAAAATTATTTCAAACTTTTACAATTTTTTAAAGTGGGTATGATACCCTAAGAAAAACATTCATGTTTGGATACAACTAAGTGGATTTTGTTTTATAATATATTTTCCTTGGGTTTTTATCATAAAAAGAGATTATTTTGTTTAACTATGTTTTCATCCTTAGCATAGTGAGTGGACCTTTACTGGATAACCAATATAACACTCCTGGTGAATTTTATAGGGGTTGTTAATACAATATCCAGTAAATATTAATTATAGAAAGGTTTTTAATATATTTTAATATATTTTTTTATTTAGTTTTTTTTCTCTTGTCATTTTATCTCACATAAATCATCATTATAGTGAGGATAGTCTTGTTAATAGTGAAATGATTCTAGATGAGACCCCACCTTTTATCTAAAAAAATTATAAATTTTATTTTATTTCTTAAGATTCATTAACAAATTTAATTTTTATTTTATCTCGTGATCTTAATTTTAAAAATAAAAATATTTTTTTATTTCTTCTTAACCTTTATTGAAAATATTTTTTTTAAAATTTTTAAAATTTCCAAATTTTCAAAATATTATTTTAGTCTCTCACAAAACATCATTAATGATATTAATTGTATAATTAAAATTTTATTTCTCTTTTTTAATCTAACCTCATCCTTGAATCATTTTACATAATATAAAAGGGGGAGAAGTATTATTATATATGGGGAGGTGTTTTTATTATCTTTAAATGGATGATAAATCTTAGGTATTTATATAAATCTAATGATTCCATTTCTATTTCTATTTATATTATGTTGGAGAAATATTGTTGATATAGTTATGTCAAATAAATCATATAGTTATACAATGTTTTTTATTTTTTCTTTACTTATTATTTAAGAGTTTGTGATAATAAAAATTTGGGATATTTTTGTGCTTTACACAATAACTTATTTTAATGACAAAAAACTCTATATAAATTGAGTACTAATTACATTTTCACTGAATTGCTGTCAGTATTTATGAAATATTATTAAATTAATTTATAATACATAAATATTCATTGATGTGTCTTAATGTATATATTTAAGCCTTTTATGGATGATAGAAGATCTATAAAAGGAAATTGAAGAAATTGGAGAAGCTTACTTTTAGATATTATGGAAACATGTATCATTGACCATCTGGTGGCATGTGCAGTAGAATTCCCATCCAAGAAAATCCCACTAGCTGGTTAGTAGAGGAGAACCAAACTACCAATGAAGACGAATAATAATAGTGTATATAAAAATTTATCAGTTTCCATCTAGTGTGAACTCATATTCTGTTTGGTGGGTTTAAAAGAAATTTGGGTAGTGGCAGGTGGTCCACCAGCTACCCAGTGGAGGCTATCACAAGTCCAGTGGTGTCAAACTATCCATTCCAATAAAATATTTAATTAGGGTAAAAATTCATTGAATATGGTCTTAAATTACTTAATTACTCTTTATGAATTCCATGAGGTTAATGTTTTTTGAGGCTAAAAATAGATCCCTTAGAGGCCTTATAAACATACCTCATTATTTATCCTCTAACCCCAATATCCTATGATCACTAATTCTCTCTCAAGGTGATCTAATTTTATAAATTATCTTATTTATATTCTAGATTATGTGCATCCTATAAAATCTTCTCACTGTCATATTTTTCTCATTATAACCTAGTGGTTCTACATATTCTTTACAGAGTATCAAGACCAAGATAAAACATGATTTCTTCATAACAATCCTCTTTTCTCACTTTTCATTTATTATTGGTGCTCATTGAATTTAAAGTGACATATTTGGATTTATTGGACACATCATTTAAAAGGCAAGGGAAAATTCTCTTTGAGGTTTCTTAATGTAACCGTTAAAAATATATTATCAATTACAATTCTTTTTTATTTCTAAAACCTAAAAAGAAACATATTTTTGGTATCTTAGATAGTTTTAAAGACAACTGAATTGTACATTAAACCCTCAACCGATTATGATGGTAGATACAAGGGATATTATTGAGTTATTATTAAAATTTAGTAATATATTATGTTCCCTTTTTACTTTCTTCATTTTAATTTATTTATCACTTTTTATTATTTTAATTAGTTAACAAATTATTTTGTCAATACTCTTAGTTACTTATTTTACATATCACTCTTTCTTTTATTCTTCCACATTTATAATATATTATTATTATATTTGTATTCTTACAACTTGATTTTATTTTTTATCTCTTAAAAAGTTTTTATTTTTCATCAATATTTTTAAAATAGGGTTTTATTCCTCAAGAAATTAGTTATTTCATTTTAATTTTTTAATGTGAAATTTAATCCCCCGTCTCCCTATTTCCATTTTACCCTAATTTTAACGACACATAACATAAGCTCAAAGCATGTCATCGAGTGTTTGAATCATTTGTTCTAATTGTCTAGCCATTTTAGGATGATATATCATTCTCATGGTCAATTGGACACCCAAATATTTCTAAAAATATTTCTAACACAGAGAGGTAAAATGGGTACCTCTATCAGAGATGATAAAAATGAAATTCCATGAACTTTTACCACATCTCAAATGTAAATCAAGTCAATTTCTTCTACTGTATTGGTTTTACAAATTAAAATGAAGTCATATGAATTCTTATGTCAATATAAAATCATCCATATTGAATCAAAATTAAAAATAAATAGGTTATCATAAATATATCAGTTATATCATTTTATGCTACACATTACAAGTTGTTAAATTTTCAATATCCTTACTACCATCCTAATATTATAGACTGACCAAAATTGATACCATTTTTAACATATTGACCCTAACCATTGTCATTTAAATATTTAAGGTGCTACTAACCTTAGGAGACATCCCCAATACACTAAATGATGAAAATAAATTCCAAATTCTTATAAAAACATTGGGGGTTGGTTTTTCATTTTAAATAACTAAAACATATCAAGAAAAAAAATAATAAAACCAAACTATTCTACACATAATGTATACACAATATAACAATATATTACAATAAGTAAAAGTATCGTAGTAATAGAGGAGAAATTAAACAAAAACAACAATACAATAAAATAAAGGATGTATTAGGCACCAAGGTGGAACTATTCCAAAATTCATGGGCTTGACCCTCTCTAAATCACTGATTCCAGATAGAAACATGAATATGCACCACTAGAGAAAAAAATTCCACTTTCCCATATCATAGAAAAATTCCTTGGAATAATCACAAAAGTGAATATTTAGGGGGTGAGAATTCATACTTAGTATGAAATAAACCAAAATCTACTAACACATAACACTATTAAAATAACATATAAGCTTATAGTTTAAAATATAAACTAAATCAAAATAGATAAACATAAAATTAGATTACCAATTTAAAAAATAAAAATAAATGTAGAAAAAATTTATCCATTAATTACCTTTTTCATACCCAAACTACATCCTCTTACTCCCTCACACATCCAATTGAAGAGATAGTCCCATACTCCAGAGTCATTACGCTTCGATCCACCAAGTCATCAGAAAGTGGCAATTCTCCAGGTGAATCCAGTCTATAAACTTGCACTATGTTCATAAAGATAAGGCCACATCCAATGAAATAATGGATACACACCTCCAAAATATTCCATGTTCTCACACAAATTAATTTCTTAAATTTATAATTCTTTATATATTATTAAATCAAACACCTTTCAAACATCATCTCTAATTCCAGGTTTAAATTATAAAAAAAATAAGCTATCAAGAATCTATTCAAATATATGATTTATAAATTATCCTGAAAAGGGGGATTCAAATAATAATGAAACAAAAGTTCTCTTTTAAATTCAAATTAGTTAATTTATAAATCCAGGAATTAATGTTGTAGAACTTTCCGAGAAAATATAAAAGTCACCTACCTCAAATAGGCATTGAAACACATGAACAATATAATGAAACCTCTAGATTTATTATTAAACTATCATTCCATATAAATATCAAATCAAGATCTCACAAAATAAATGTCATATATCATAGATATAACCACAAAATATCATATATAATGTTCTATGTGTGATGATATTTTGAGATCTAAAGGTAAAGAAATATAATGGATACATGTCATTGATTATGGAAATAAAACACACTTACATCCATCAGAAATAGATTTTAAATAAAAGGAAATCACCAAAATCATATATATATATATATATATATATGAGTTCATTAGTTCAAGATCATAGTTCAATAAGAGATAAATGAGTGTTTTATGTCGAAAATGGAATAAAAATTCATGTTTTTGATGTAATTAATGAATGTCCCAGGGTTAGGACGAACAATTTAAAAAGACATGCATCGAGAATGTGAGTGTGATTGGATATCACATAGGGAGTTTCATAGTTGTGATGCATGGTTTGAAAAACTATGTGACAACAATGTAATGTTTCATCCCCAAAACTCCCAAATATTTTGATTTATCAATTGGTTTTTCCAGACCACGAATCAAATATAAACCTACCTATCGAATCCTATATTCACTTACATGGTTTACCCTAATCATTATCAAACTATATACCCTTAAAAATTATTTTCAGAAAAACTAAAACTATCTAGAAACTTTTAGAACTCAAACCAAAAATTTAATATCTTAAAAATACTAAATAAAATGGTGAAGCATCTCAAATAAAGGGTGTTAAATTTAGAAACCCCTTGAAAACATCAACAGTGTTTGTGAGTGTGTGAAAGAATAGTGTATCCCTAAATGAAACTCTATGTAGGAGTTGTTTGATTAAAAAAATAACAGAATAAATCTGGGGAGATTTCAATTAAATTAAATATAATACTGTTTATTTTTTATTAAAATTTTCGTTGGAGGTTTGTACCAATGTCCATTGAACTAAAATAATAATTTTTTTATTGGATTATCAAAATATTATTTAAGGGTGAGTGGGAAAAAAAAGAAAAGTAACCCATTACACATTTCAAAATTCAAAAACCCTACAAAACCCAATGAAAACATTTCAAAATTCAAAATACATCAACAAAACCTGATGATTTGTATCGTCATCATTAGTACCACTATTTATTTCCAGTAATCATCATCACAAGAACTTCTTTGTAATCTCTATCCATAAACATGTCTTCATCGTCGTCCTACTACTGAAAAAAACACCAAAGACTACCATAGACTGGGGACCACTACTACTTCCATTATACTCAACACCCACACCATATTATTCACACTCTTCATCACCATCCAAGCTGACATCTAACACCATAATAGTAAGGAATAACACCAAAACCAGAAGCCAAAATGACTTTTATACCGAGTGAACATTAAACAGATTAAGAATTTGTATAAAATCACTACAAACCTTCACTAAAATAGTTGAGGAATAATCAAAAAATAGATTTGAAAAACCAAGAACCATCTTCACTGAAGGACATCGACTCATCCCGTGCATCAAGCCCCAAAGGTCACCGAACCGCACATCCCGAAACTTCATAGAAAAACCCACTCCAAATCTGAAAGGGAGAGGTGAATAGGAACCCCAAGTCAAAGAAGGCCTTGGAATTCTAGAGGGTTATGAAAACCAATGACATCACAGAGAAAGAAGACCAGAAGCTGTCTAAAAAAAGAAAGCTGTCTCTGGTAGTACCTGAAATCCATCATCCACCGAACTAAAACCCAAACCATCTTTGAAGCATCTACTCCATCACCAACCAAGAGTGGTTTAGAGAATCATGAAGCCAAAGTTGGACTAGGGCGGTCGAGGGAATCCACAACACACCACCTTCGATGCAGAAGAAAACTCACTAAAGCGAGCGCTGGAGAAAATAAACAGGAAATGAAGGAAGAAAGCACCACTATACGAAATGAAGAATAAAATCAGAATGAAGTAAGGATGAAGAAAAGGGAGGAAATGGGGAGATCCATCATGCTAAGAGGGCCGCAGAATCCCTAAGGTAGAGCTAAAAGGGGGAGAGTCTAGGTGAATGGGGAACCATCCCCTTTTAGATACGGACATTGAATTTTGGTATAATATTTTAGTTTTTAGTGATTAAAAAATTATTTTATTAAGGGGTTTGAAATATAATCAGAATAAATGTAGATATAATATGGTGAATCAATGTAAAAAGAACATATTTTGATGCTTAAGGGACTTCTGAGAAAATTTTAATAGAAGTGGTTATAGTGATGAAGAGTTCTGGTATAAAATACCAAGAATAATTTATATAATGATTTGAATAAAACACCATAAAATATTAAGAAACAAGTGAGAAATGTTTTTAAGTATACCATAGACATAAGAAAATTATTAAGAAAATTAAACCCCAAGAATAATGGTGAGAATAATTTCAAACCAAGAAATAAAAGGTTCTTTTAATATGGGAGAAAAGGATACATCATGGAAATTTGTAAATAGGATATGCAAATATTATTTTAATAATAATTATAAAATAATAATAGAATGAATAAATGAAATAAATAAATAAGAGGATTTGTTCTGTGGAATATTTTTGTGAAGAAAAATAATATAAGTATCCTAATAAGGGTAACATAAAGGGTGATGGGAATTTATGCTGAAGGTGAAAAATTTGTCCACACTCAAAATAAAGGTATTATAAATATACAAGTACATAATAATATAGTAAAAATTAATATAAAATAATCCTTGAGTCTATATTCAAAGAATACTATTGTAAAAAATGAATCTATTCTCAATATGAAAATTGAACTTGTTCCTAATGACTTCATGATCACATGATTGGCCTGATTGGAAAAGGAAAATAAAATGGATAAAACATAAGTAAATTCATGTATAATTCATGATATAACATAAAATTTTATTCTATAAAATGATAAATATAAATAAAAAAAGTTTTTTTTCCCATGGAGAATAAAATATGAAAGGTCAAAGTAAGAGTAAGCATGTTGATTTCTGAAACTATTGGAGTTAATAGGGAAAGTTTTTATACATTGAGAACAAAATTTATGTTCTATTTCTAACATAAAAATGAAAAATAAGATCCATATTATTCTTATATATGTGTGTTTTTCTTATATAAATGGAATTAAAGGTTATTTGTGTAATTGTAGAACTATTATATTGTTAATTTCTTAAAGAATTAATTTGTATCCATCATGGATTAATTTGAACATTTTTTCATTAACAAAATTCAAGTATTATTGTTAAGGATATTCTTAGAGTACATTCTAAAGAATACCAACCATGATGAATAACTATAGAGTTTATCCCTTAAGGGGGATTCATGAAGATAATAAAACTAATAGATAATATCATTTTTGTAAATCTAAAATATGGATAATTTTATAGAAAGTTGAAGATCATGTATGGTAATCACATATTCATTTCCATGATTATATTGAATCAAATATGATTATTAAGGTGGAAGGTATATTAATATGGATGGTTTATTAAAGGGGGAGAATCCTACCTTTAACTTAGATTTATTTATGCATTGGTTGTGGTTAATTTAGCTGATAAATTACTTTTAAAATATTTATCGACGACACCTAGGAAGAGATATTTGAGTTATTTCTGGATACTGAATAGTTCAATGTATAATATTTTTGTTTTAGTTAGCCACTCTTGATTTAACACTGTGTTGGATCACATATATTTAGATTTGATGAATTTATGAATCAATTATTAAGAGAAATTTGGTTCCAAACATCTATCAAGTGAAATATTTTTTATTAAGTGGGGGGTAGATAAAATCTTAAATGAGTGATAATCATCAGAGGAGTAGGATTTTCCAATATTATTATAACATTGTGTTTATAGACCATATGGGGGTTAATGATACTTAATTTAAAATTGAAATGGGTAGAACATAATTGGGTGTTTCCAAATATCAAAATTGTATTATTGAAGTTCCCAATTGGAATATGATAAATACAATTTAATTTAACGTTTTTATTGTTAATATATCAATAATAAGTGATGTCAATAAATTCTAATTTTGGATGATGAGGAAGCACACTGAATACATAGGATGAATAGTTAAATGAATCCAAGAGTTCATGTGATAGTTAAATAGTCTTATTACAATTATACCTGTTGTTTAAGATCCATTCATATGTTGGTATAGAATTTTACATGAGTTAATACAATTATAAATACTATAAAAAGAGTGGTAGATTATGATATTGTTTGGATTTATTGGATAAATAGATTGTAAAACAAAACATAATCATATGAAGATTGTATAGATAATATTCTAATGTATTAATGATAATTTTTAAAAGGATTGTTGATGGAATCACTATCAACAATAGGTTTCAAGGGATTTGTATATGCTAACTTTGATGACTGAATAATTTATCTACAATGTTAAAGAGAAAAGATATCTGGAAGAGTGAGAATCCATCATTAAATTATCAAGAATAATGGATGTTATAATAAATAAATAATATCTCATGGATTATGGATTGAATAAGGTTGATTCTAAAGAATTAATTACTCGGATTGTGAAGGTTCATGGAAATACCCAAGAAGTGTATTTATATAATTCAATATTCATTGGGAATGGTTCTAAACATTTATGAGATGATGTCATAAATTCACAAAGTAATTTAATTTTCTTTGAGATGATATTAAGTGTATATATAATCATTGAGAATTTTTAAAAAAATTATTAATAGTTTGGAAGACGTTTTGGAAATTCATAGTCATGGGATTATTCAAGAAATTCATAAAGAAATCTATTGGTAAGGGTAATATTGAGCCTATGTTACATACATAATGGAAACTATGAAATATCGAACAATATTTCAGTGTTTCCAAAAAATTTAAAAAAAGAAAATTGGAAAAGTGTTGGAAGTAACTGGTATATGTAAGAGTTACACCAAGGTAATATGTAAAGGTAGAAAAAATATTATAGATTGGAAATTAGCAGTCTCAAGTAACTATCATGCATCAACGTACATTATTCAATATTTAAAGGTTTTTATAAGGATGTGTAAAGGTGATTATAGGTATTGAGATTTGGTATAATTCCTAAGACACATAGTGATACATAAAAATAAATTACAAGATACGTAAGAGTTATCATGGTTTTCAAAGGTAATATATAAGGGTACTCAAAGGAAAAATTGAGAATAAAGTGAAAATTTAACTGTAATGTGATAAATAAGAGTAAATATATATTTCTATTGCACACACAAAGGCTAAAAATTTGATATATAAGTGTACACCAATATTACCAGGAGATACATAAATGTAAAAAAATTATAATGTAGGGGTGATAAGTTTCAAAAGTTAAAGGTATTCTAGAAGGTAAATATGAAAGTTCACTCAAATGATGATATATTTATCTTCAATTTTGAATATCATGGTGATTTGAATATAAATTATTCTACCTTATAATAGTGAAGATGATAAATAAGGATGAAGGGTTTCAATGATGAATGTTTACAAGCCACTGGGGTTTTTTCATAGGTTCATACAGATATGTAGTAATGAGAAAGAATATTTTGGGGATGTTTTGAAGAGGAAAAATCTCAAGTATCTTAGAATATTTAATAGAGGTAACTACTACTGGGATTAAATTATGATATGGGTATTTGTGGGATACCAATTTAGATAAAGGTGATCAATGGAAGCAAGACCATATGATTTAAATGGGAAATTAAATGAAAATTATCGATAAGATCATGTTGATGTGATTTCAGGAGCATTTCATATTTAAAATATATAAATAATATTCACATTATTATGAGAAGAAAAACTGAATAATTATAAGAGGTTAAAAATAGTTTTGAGATATAATAAACTAAGAATACAATACTAAATAAAAAATAGAGTATTGATTAGATAGAGGGAGATGACAATGTTATTTTAGTATAAAAGAACTTATGCATTATCGATTAAGAACAATAAGGGATAAAGAAGAATGAGTAAGAAAAAAATGGTCAAATTTATATCATATGATATAATTTTTTATAGTATATAATAGAATAATGAAGAAAGGACATATTATAAAGAGTGGGATTACTACTATATATATATGTTATGCATGTCAAGACACTTTCAGATTAAGAATGAAAGGCCATATTTCCTAATTTTGAATAAGACCTGACATTGGAATACTTTAAAAAAAAGGATAGAATGAATGTTGTTGTATAATAAACAATAATTGTAGCTAAAAACCCATTTTTAGGAAGTCTATATTATTATGGTGATTTAGTGGCATCCCAGACTGGTAGGAAGATCTTATTCTAGAGGAAGTTTAACAACCATTGAACACTAAAGGGATCCCATATAATCTATGATAAACCAGTCGGGATAGTAAAAATCTATTTGGAGATATATACTATTGTGAGATAGTATTTTTGTTAATGATGATACTTTTCTAATGGTAAAGGATGATACCATACCTCCCCTATTAAATGTTTACTTGAGAATGATACCCTCTCACATTTTTAATCAATACAGTTAATTAGTGGAAAAAATATGTGTCTTAAACTAGACCTAAATAGAGGCCTCCCTATCATAATACTAGGGTTCCTATAGATGTGTTATCCTAAGAGGGGGGGGGGATATCATATTTTCATCTACTAGTATTGACTCTCCCATCTTTCTCTTCTTGTAATTCTCTATTAGAAACCCATGTGGTCTGTTTACATTCATATGGAGCAGATTTGGTCTAATTCCATTTGAAGATTTTATTCATTCTGATTCATGAGATTTAATCTATCATAGTGGTCTCTTATACACATATATAGATGACACCATCTATAAAGTGTTATTTATCCATCCTTTTCCTTGTTGTAGCTCATCATTGGCCTTATATCAGTTTTATTTCCCATTTTTTGTTCACATTAGTGTTCATGTATCAGTAGATCCCACCCTTGAGTGGAATTTATATTTTTTATTAGTATAAGACACTTATTTAGGGATTCATTTTTCTATTATTTGTGGGTCTTACATTCCCATGTGGAATTGAATTGTCTATGCAGTCATACCACATCTGGTTCGTCGGCTTTGACACTCCTTCTATGGTTTTTGAGTTTCAAAGGTGGCTTATAGGAACTACACTAATCGTGGGGGTCATGGGAGTGGATCAAATTTTTTCTTTTTTTTTTCTATGTTTAGTGTTCATACATTAGGTGGTTTATATGGGAAATGGTCCATGGTGGTGAAATAAGTTTCTACCAAGGTTGGTTTTAGTATCATGGTGAGGTTTAGAAAGATAGATATGATAGTACTACAACATGCCTTCTCAATAATTCTTATACTGAGTTTTATATTATTTGATGATGTGTTTTAGATTATAAGTGGTTCACAACAGTGACAACAGTGTCCCATGAGGATGGTGTTGAATATGTAGTGAGGTTCTAAAGGATAATGTTGATCGTTCAGGCATAGGTCCTGCCTTACTATTGAGGTTTTCTCTACATCCACCTCTTCTCTCATTTAAGGGTCCTTCACTTCTCTCCCATTTAGTATGGTGTAAAATATGTCATTGATGTTTTAGGATGCGATGCTCAAATGATTTATGACCTCCCAATAGGTGCATCCTACATACCATTTCAGGTTCTTTATGATTATTTTCCTACCCGTGGATGGGGGTTCTAGTGGTGTTTGGGTTATCAAAATTTAACTTTGTTCATATGGTTAAATTTTTATAGGGTTAAGGTAGTGTTTCTAGTGACATCTGGGATGAGGTTCATCGATCTCGATTCAACCATGATTTCTCTAGTGGGTTTTTAGTGGTAAAGTTATTTAGGGCTTGATAATGAGATTTATTTTTTTTGGTTACAGTGGCGAAGGATTCATCAATGTTGGTCATGGTGATAATGACTGAGTGATAGAAGATAATGAGACGTTAGATATCATGTAAAGTCAGGTCCTAGTGATTCCTAATTTTCCCTTCATAGTTTATGGTCTATATAGAATTTTTAGATTGTTTATTATTTTCTTCCGAGATTTTCTAGGTCTTTTAATATCAATTTTGAAACTAAATGTTTATCAATCCACTAGTGGACTAGTCGGCACGTGAGGGGTCCATGGAAGTATTTTCATATTTATATTCTCTTGGGTATTAAATTTTTTGCATAGTTTTATCTAATACTTAAAGATAGATATTTAAATAATAGATTTTCGATAGAGACTTTACTAGATATTATAAATATATGGATACCAATGTTGGGGTCGAACCTTGTAAAAATGTTTTGGGTTATTGTCTCATTAATTTACTTCTTTTCATGTTCTATTTCATGAGGGGTAATCATAAGAAAAACTATTTAGCTTAACCGATGTAGAGGCTCAAATACTAAGAGGGTTAATTAAAAGGATAAAATAATTTTGCAAAATTGGGTTACACCAATTCAACCCCAGAGTGACTGCAAGATTCTAGTGGGGGAATTTCTCACATTTACCTAGTTTTGAGTAAGTAATTTTTTTTATAAAACATCAATTATTACAAAGGTAAAATAATCTTTTAATATTACTGGACACACCTTATGTTAAAATGAAATGTCGTTCATTTTTATAGGTTAAAAAACAAATCAGAAATTATTTTCTAAGAGTTTTACAATAATCAGACCTCATTTTCTTGATTTTGGGAATTTAATGCATACTTTGAACAAAAATGATACTTTCAATTAAAAAAATGTTCTTTATGTCATTAAAAAAACATCATGTGTTGGAATGACATGCATTGACACCACTAGACCCCTTTTTTATGATGGTTGTGAATTATGATCCCTAAAGACTGCCTCTAATTTTCTATGGGTCGATGACTAGAATTGAGGTTATAAAACACACATATAAGAGTCATTACATTCATAAATCCGAGGAATATAATATATATTCCACCAATAATCTCTATTACATAAATAAAAAATAAATCTTGATGCTATAAATCATGAGATTTTATATATAAAACAAGTTCCAAAAAATAAAATACCAAAACACAACTCCTATAGAAGTGACTTCAACACTGATCATGGACACCAAAATCATGTAAGGACTAACATAGTCACAAAATACTCCTATAAATCTATAAATAAATATAATATATATAAAAATTGGTGAGAATTCAAGTATACTTAGTAAGATCCTTTAAAAAACATCTCACAAAAATATAGAAGAGCATACTAATGTATCAAGGAATAAATAGAAAAACCAACTCATCACCTACATCTAGTAGTCTACCACCCATAAATACCATGGATCACTCACCCAATAATGAATAAAATAATATAAACAAAATATCAAAGAATATATATTGATAAGGTACCCCACAACTACTTCACTATGGAACTTGTCACCCACATGACCTGATTACTTATGTCATAATGATCTCATCCATGAAATATCTGTATTTATATATAACTACATAACCACATCATATACACAATCACCTTTTGATATCCTCATCACAACTACATATGTTTACCACATAACTACATATATATAAGAACATCATAGACTCTTTATAGTAGGGTGAATAATCATGATGTAAATCAAACAAGTTACCACCCACATCCATTTCTGCCACTACTTATCATAAATGTCATCACATCAGCTCCATGTATCATATTATTGACTCATTCCATCACATCCTATCATCATAACCTCTAAAAATCACATAATATACATGTTTAGAAGAGAAATCATGGAAGGGGGAGTAGTTATCTATATATATATCACCTCCATCCTATATGTAATGGAAAACACTTAGAACATAAAACCATATTTGGGAATCAAAACGTTTACTGGACATAGGTGGGGGTACATAAGAAATAATTTAAAATAAAAAGGATATATAATTAATCACATAATACCAACTTATGGTTAAACTCCTAAATTTATTTCATTGGTTACTATGGCCTAAAATAGTTACATTATCACCATTATTTCACATATAAAACAACGTCAACAACTTAACACAACACATATTAACCAAATTTCCACTATATAATAGCCACATATCATTTAAAACTTCTAATTTTATCACCAAATTAACTATTTATATATATTTAATTACCAACCACTTTACATTCATTATGTCATATTTAATTAAATCCATATTTTATTCATTAAACCATATTTCATTTGTTCTTAAATATTCTATACCAACCACCCCCTTTACCACATGTTATAAGTATCCATTTTTTCATAATTTTCATCCTATAAAAATTAATAATTTTATAAACTCATTACCATCTATATCTATAGGAAAATACAATATAAACCATTGCAACATCTCTTTCCCATAACTACAACATAAATTCCAACTCTGTCACAACATCACCCACTTCTTCTCACATCACCCATGCCAAAACACTATTACATAAAAATCATACATCAACCCATTATCTCAACCATAATAAGATAACCATGGATATATTGTATCATATAAAATTAATTTCTAAAATTAGAAACATAAAATATTATTATTCATTCATACATTCATATTTACTCAACATCTCATGTAAAAAACATCAATATAAATCTCATAATTCCTTTCCCATTATTATTGAAAATTTTAGGAGATTTTGAAAATTATGAATTTGAATGGAATATCAATAATATAATATTTTCTTATAGTAGCACATATTGATCAAGAAGAGTAATACTGGATAGGTAATAACATAAAATACTCGAAAGCATAAGTGAATCAAATATTCTCATTATATTTCTTTAAAATGGTTCATTTTTATTAGGTTAATTATAACCATCTATATAATTAAAAAATAATAATGATAATTTTATATTCATGGATAAATAAATGAATATATATCTTTAACCCATTACCTCAATTTGTTCTTCAAAAACCACTACAACAGAATATTGAGAACCACCAAATAAATAACTAATAAACTAACAAGAATCTACCAAAATACCTATTCAAAATAATTTATTATCAAAACTAACATTAAAAAAAACAAAACCACTACCACATCCTTATTTAGAATAAATAAACAAAAAAGGAATAAAGAAAAATATGAGGGAATAGAACCTTTGATTGTAATAGATTGATCACTTGAAATTGCATGATAAAATTCTCCTAGTGATGAAAAAGAGTACTCAAAACCAATAAAAAGTCTTCATTGGGATCTAAGGATGAAAATTTGTTTTTGAGAGGATCTAAGATAGATCCTTAATGAATTTTAAAAACATTGAAACATAAGATCATGGAATGAAGTAAATAGTCACTCAAGAATGGTGATGTGACCTGATAATAATTTTGTGATATCCATAATTCTTGAGGGTCTTAAAATAGAATAAATTTATAATAAAAATATATTTATTGTATAATGGGGACCGTCAGGCCTCAATTATTGAATAACTTTGAATCATGGAAAAAAATCAGTATTCGTCTCTCAAACATGATAACTATTAGAATCCATAGTGTAGCTCTTAACACATTAAATCAATACAAACGACATTATATTAAACTAAAAAACCTTGAGAATTTCTATTTCATAACATATAATACCAATCCATTGTATAATCCCTATCATTAACTTAATAGAAACCAAATTTTACAACCATTTAACATGTCATAACACGTAACATCATGCTAAAACCTCACTAGCCATAGCGCAAAAAACCAAACTATAATAACTCTTCTCATCCCTCCAACCAATCATATAGAAATGTTATTGATCATGATGTGAGAAAAATTTTGATTTTAAATTATAGATAAAAATTCACCTTTTCCCACTGTTCACCTCTTGCTGATTCCTATACACCCTTAACGCCTTGAAAATTAAAAGTAGATGGCCTATAAAAATTTGGTAATCTACACTAGATACCTCTAAAATTATTCTAATCCTTGTGAATAAATGCAATATAAGCGAGTCAAAAAAATCCTCAAAAAACCAACACCCAAGATGATTTCTCTTAAATAAGAACCTTTCCATAAAGAAAGATCATTGTAGTATAAAATAAGTGACAACCTAAAACATATTGTCACAGAATTAAATATCTCAATGTCTTGAAAAAACACAATATGTTTTGAAAAAAACTTAGGATATTATGTGTGAATTTAAGACTCATTCTCCCAGGAACACTCTTCCAAACCACCTGCCATTATAAGACATAAAATTAAAGAATGAAACACCTTATCTTAAACATTTAGAAGCTTAAAACGACACTCTAAAAATGTTTTATTACATTTAATATCCAACTCAACCTAATAAATTAAATGGGAGTTATCATAAATATATCAATAAATGAATGTCAAAAATAAAAAATTATGAATCTAATCCATCAATAGATGTGGTGCTGACTGATATTACACCTCACCAACACACTATACTATCTCAAATGGTATGATGAATCAATGAGAAACCATAATACCTTGACCAATCCATTGATTCCCATGATGAGGAGAAATCATAAAGACCATCTGATAATCAGAATTAAATTCAATAAGCCTTATAATTTGATTAGTATAATACTTATTATGATATTTAAATTTCTTCATTTACTTATGAATCACCTACACCTTCCATTTCATACTTTATTCCAAACCTATTACTTAAACTATTGACCTTACAACCCTAGTATAGTACAATGAAGATCTATAAGTTCACCTAGGATATACCTTGAACTAGGATATTCAAATGGATGACTGATTAATGTTGTTATTATAAAACTTAAACAAGGGTAGAAGCTTTATCCATGAACCTCCAAAATTAATAACACTTCAACATAACATGTTATCTGGTGTCTGGATAAACCACTCAGCTTGAACATATAAATAAGGATGAAAGGTTAAAATAAGGTATATCCGAGATACTATATCAGGTTTAAGATGCTTCTAGACTCAAAATAAAAAATGAGGATCCTAATTGACCATGATTTTCCATTAAACCTCATGAACCTATACATTTTTCCATGCATATAGACATGATAAAGTATCCATCTCACCTAACTCCATGACCACTAAGATATTGGTAGACTTCATCAACTAATCCATAATTACCTAGATATTATCACATAATATATGCTATTGAGGTATAAAAGTGAATAAATCTATAAATATGTATCCTCACCTTCACATCGAAAGGTCAAATCACTACAATAGACATCCAGACATTTAATGGTCATGTATCACCCTATGAAAAATAAAACATGGAGATACAGAATCCTCCACCAACCTCTTTATCCATGGAAAATAGTGTTGAATCATCAAATCATGATGCATCATGGATAAACAAGTATACACCACCATATTTTAGCAATGAAACTCATGGAGAAATATCTCACATGTAATAACTCTCCCCTTTTCAGGTTGTGTACTCTATATGGATTTTGGATTTTTAACTTTGAAGAGGAGGTTATTTTTAGAATTGGGATTCAGATAAGAAATTATAGTGTTTGAACATCTCATGGGGGACGTTTTTTTATATGGACTGAGGAGTAAGAGGTAGAATATGCACACAGTTGAGCTAGAATAAGGCCTAAAGGCATTTATGAAAATTATTTGGCTATAGTGTTTTGGCCAGACCCATTGGTCACATAATTACATCCTAAAAATGTGGGATTCAATATTCTATTATATTAAGTCAAGTCATGACCCAAGATGGGTCACATTGTAGTGAATGAGGGTTGATGAGGTGTCACCTCTATGTAGTAGAATCACACTTTGAATGGCATGGGGTGTAATAGATCATGTCACAAAGGATAGGGTGTGTCATGTGATGCATATTCCTAAGTAGGCGTCATTCCACAATCCTTAAGGTCATGACCCACTAGTTTACTAATTGGTTTTTAAAACAAGTGAAGACAAGTAAATAATCAGTTTTCCAAATTGGGCTCTTGGAGGAGGCTATTTCATCTGATCCTACACCTTTCTATAATCCATTGTTTCTCCCTCGATAAAAGGTGATTTATTAGTTGAAAATATGGATATTTGGGGTATATTTTCACAAACACTTTAATAAAACTTTTTTCCTTCAATCACCATTTATTTTGGTGTGATTTGGTTAAGGATTGGGTGATGATTTCCACCAGATCATGGTTACAATCATCTAGTTTTATAGGGATTTTTTATTATGGATAGAATAAATATATGGTTGATTAATGCATGTCATTATCACTATTGTATTTTTGGTTTTGTCCCTACAAATTTTTCTAATTTTTTAACCAAATTCGATAAAATTATATTTTGAATTATTTTCATGTGTTGTGGATTTCATGTGGATTGAGTTCGGGTGCATGTGAGGAGTGGATCATACCTTGTTTATTTATATTTTTTAAAGTACATGTTGCTTGATTAGTTTTTAGGAATTATTATATTTTAATTAAAATTGAATAATTAATTGAAAATTTTTATGATTAAAATTATTTAAGTGTTATGGTTGAACACATTGACCCTTATTATTTGATGATGGTTGGTTAAACTTGGGAGATCTTAGGTGAGGATGGTCTATCTCTTTTAAAGGGAATGAAATTGTGTGAGGTATGTGGTTTTTATGCACTGCCTGATTGTTTATAAATTTTATTTATGAAACATGTAATATATGGTCTCTCTACTTATTGTAAAAAACATTTTAAGAAAAAGTCAATTGTTTTATTAAATTTAAATTTCAATGGATAAAACAAATGAAAAAGGTCCACATTGGACCCTTAGACACATGTTGATTCCTTAGACTTAGATTGTTGAGGCCATGACTAATATTGTAAAACATGAGGTATATAGACCCTAAGGGTTAAGATATAAATGCATTAAGTGATTCTAGAGGACCCGAATAGGTGATACTAGAATCCTTGAGTATGGATCAATGGTGAATTGGAAAGATTTTCCTGATTCAGCCATCCGAACATTGTGTGATCCCTTATAACCATTAGGGTAAATAATTACATTGTGTGGAAAGAGTTACTCCCCCACTTGAATGTGAGCACTTGAGTACATAGACCATGGGTAAATTGATGATGGGTTAAGTGGGTGGACTAACCTAGGATGAATTGGGATGTTTGATTGGAATTATTCCATATTCATAGAGTTGATCTAGTATTGATCATACTATGAGTAATGTGTGGTTGGAATGTGAACATTACGATAGAGAGGGGAATCAGGAACTCTAAGTTAGTCATATGAACATGAGAGATGTTATTGAGACTAGGAAACCCATGTAGGGATTCTTTATTATGATAAGACCTTAGGGACCTTGTATTATTCCCTAGTAAGGTATTATAGGAAGTAATAAATAACATTGATAACTTATGAATAGATTTCCTAGGATTACATCCTAGAAATGGGAGTTATGTCTAGTACTACAAAGATGTCTACGATTCTCCCCTTGGTCTATACTTGGATATATATATATATATATATATATATATATATAATTCTTCGAATAATTCCTAGGGTCTAAAAGGAATTCAATATATATAGAATATTAATGATGTTACTTTTGATTTATCTTTTATGTGTATATGGATGACCGTATGATTTGGCCTTTATGCCTATTTGTATGCCCCACATATTGTTGTTGATTTGGCGCTATACTATTTGGGATTCCTAGGATATTCCATAAGACCCAAACTTTAGGATCGACATTATAAGATTCATAGGCTACCCCTTAGAATATTGTGGGCATATTATACGTATATTATGCCTAGGATACTACCTGGGATCTAGAAAGTATTATTGGTGACCATGGGATTACCATAATATTACATCATATCCGATGAGTATGACCCCTATAGATGTAATTCCAAGGATAATATCCTAGGAATTAACTATATGAATGATTCCACTACTATATTTCATAGGATTATCTCCAAGGAACCAGTCATGTGCTTATTATGATTTAGATTTGTTAGGATTTCTTCATATAAATCATTCTTGTTATAATCTAGATTTCATAGGATTACTTCCTAGGAATCAGTTTTTACACCTAATACTATAAGAAAAACCGGTGGAATCACATAGGTTTCATATTCCATTCTTATATGGATTTTTATCTATATAATTTTTAGTAGGAAATGTATCATATCACTCATCATGATATACTTGAAGAAACACTAAAACTATTTGAACTAGGTATAATAGATTTAGGGGGCCATGTTAAAACATTATGATCGATGATGGTTATTTATTTATACTTCCATAATTTATTTTTTTCTGATCATATGACATGTACACACATAGATTTTCTTGTGTTTTGGTGGAATCCTTTGTTGGTTATCTTTCAAGTTATAATCACAACATTTTCATGTTTCTATGTAGTTAACTTTGGTACCTAATAAGATCTCATTTATCATAGGTTAACATAAGGAAGAGGCCCAATGGTGCATTATTGGGAGGGATAGATCAAGTAGATTCATGAGATTTTGATGAGGTAAGTCTCCTAGATGGAAGTGAAAAATCTTTTGTATTTTATTTTTTATTTGTTTTTTATTTTTATTAGCTTGGTTGGAAATATTTTTTTGAATTTTGGTATGAGAATGAGTTGGTAATACAATTAAATTTTAAAGTTTAATTTGATATATCAAGTTGTGTTTAATTTAATTTTGCATACTATTATATATTTTTATTCTAATTGGATGATGATTGGTTGTTTCTATTGTTTCTTAGTCTGATATGAGGTAATTTTATCCCCGTGGATACACCCTCGACCCTCACTGCTATTTATTACCCTTAAGCATATGGGAATGTGTTTCTAAGGTCACATGGAAATCACCAATCCATGAATTATCAAGTGGTCATGGGATGCTGAGATGTAACAAAGTGGTATCATAGATTTACTTGTCTTATTATTTTGGAAAACGATATACAGGAGATATAAGAAAAATTTAAAGATTTATATTGACCTTAGATTTTTGTGTTGTGAACACATTTTTATTAGAGAAGTATGGGTTACTAGAGACATGTGATTATTGTTCTCATTTTATAAATTTATAGTTTTTTATTTTACTTAGTGTGATGTAATTTTTTTGTGATTTATGATATATGGTTTTTTTCTATTGGTCAATTGGAAACAAACCTATAAATATACAAAATATTTGGAATTTAGGACTCACATGACATATTCATGCCTATGTGTTGTTAATATCACTAAAGACAGGGTTCATCTATTTAATGTTCTTAAGTAACTAGTTGGTGGAATTTGGTACAACTGAACCTTGGTATATTACATTATTGTGAAATTTTATATTGATTCTATGGAGGGATGATCCTTTATAATGATTACTCCCTCTTATAAGGGATGCATTGTGATCCCTGATGAGGAAATATAGGTTAATGATGCTTTGGTACTAGTTATGATAGGAAACAGGTTCAGTTATTTAAAGATTCAATAGAAAACTATATAGTTATTTTATAATATCACTTATTTTTATAATTCTACCTAACCAAACCATAGGACCATGGTTTACTTAGCACACGTCATCTCTGATAGTGTTGTTCTAGATTTTTTGATGATATTATGGTCCTATAGGTGGTATTTCTATATAACGATTCCGAGTGAGGATATGTTCCCTAGTAGGCTGATGGCTCTTTGGGAGAGTCTATTGACCTTGATATATGACTTAGAATATTGGTACCTAGTTGGAGTATATGTGGGTAAACCAATATATAATTTATCTTGGTTATGGGAGTTCCCTATATGTGGTAATCATGGAATGATTCTTCAGGTTATGGGATCTATGCATAAGAGGTGTTACCGGGTATATGGTATAAGTATTGTAACACCCCAAGTTTTTTTGAACTTTTTTTGAATAAATTAATTTTATTTGATGTCGTGCATCACACTGCACACCATGTTAAGATTTTATTATATGCTATACCAAGATAAGCTTGTACTATACACAACACTAAATTGGCTTACGGTTCATGATACAGAAAGTTTATATGAAAAACTTTTTAAAAAAGGTAATTAAAACCTAGAAATTAGAATAAATGGAAATAATATAATTATCTGAATAATGGAATTATGGGTTATACATGTAAAACCCTTTTGAAATTAAAAGGAATTTTTTTTTCTGAAAAAATGTTTAAATACACATAAATGAATTTTATACCAATAAAAAAACAAATCACTCATTTTGGATTATATTAACTCAATATATTTTTGAACATTCAACTTATGTGTTTTTTATAAAGGATAAATAAACAAATCCAATTTTACGCATAAAAGAAGTATTTTTCTAAAAAGTTAGTTTTAATGCCTTTTGATGGGGAACTGTTAGTAAATTTTTGTTTTTTACACTATAATAAATTATATCTAAAAGAAATTAAATTTATTCTTTGAAATTGGGATATAAAAATTTACTTTGATTGATTTTTTGGTATTTTCTGATAAGTTTCTTGTTTTGATGAATAGTGAGAAACACTAAATTCTAATTGGAAACTGCATTTTCATCTAACCTATTTATATAGTTAAATTATTTTCTAAATTGGTAAAAACATGTAATTAGTAAAACTTTTCATCCATTAAAACAATTTAGGTTATTTTATCCAATTTCAAATTGAAATTGGATATAAAAACATTTCAAACATTTGGATTTTTTTACTTTTAAAACTTATTCTCCCATTCCTTCCACGAGATTAATTTTAAGTTAATTTTATCAAATTATATGTTTTGAAATGTGAATCATTGATTCCATATTTGGAATCAGAAATTAAAAAATTATTAATTAGTTTACTTTTATTTTTGGAGAATATAAATAGAAACTTTTGTAATTTTTATTACCACTATTAAGCGTAAATTTGGAAATTATGGGTAAAAATAATATAATAAATATTATAAAACTTCCCAACCACTTGAAAAAATTTAATTTGATGAACTTAATTAGAAAAATATGACCTAATTTTTTAAATACAATTGTTTAATAGATAGATGTCCCTGAAAATTATTTAGATATTATTAAAATCAATGAGAGTGAAAAAATGTCACTCTTACTTTTAATAAATATAATAATTTTAAAATGGAGATAAATAGTATATATTATTGAATATATATTATTATGAAATATAAAAGATTTATATACACCATTAAAATTTATTTTTAAATTTATTTTTTAATTTTTTTTAAATAAATAATTTTCATAAATAATTACACAATGATGTTGCTGTAATTATTCAATTAATGAACCAATCAATTAAATGATATTAAAAATAATAAAAAAATAATTTTACCTATTGAAGGTTATAAAATATTTTTATAGGTTAATGTGACATATTAAGGGTGTATTAAATGATTTTTTTGAATTTACATTGTTTTATTTATTTTCTTAAATTCAATGTAATGAATAATGTCAAAATTGACACTAATGGTATTTTATGAAAATAAAATTTTATTAAATTATTGAATAAAAATAAAACATATTCAAAAATAAAAAAAAGTATAATATGGTCTATAATATGATAAATTATTCATTTATGATTTAATTAACACCCCATAAGTAAAAATTACAACTTTTTAATATTGAAAATTTTGTTACCCTAGATAAACTTATAATAGGATAAATAAGGGTTAATCAAAATGATAAAGTTTTAAATAATACAAAAACATGTATAAATTACCTTTTTTGATTTTATTAAAACCTTATATCATATTATATTTCAATTCATGGATTTTTGGAGGTATTTTTATTGAGTTTGAATTTATTATAAATTAATATTTTTAAGAAATTATAAAAGTTCCCATCGCCTCTCTTAGAAAAGGGAACCACTCTTTAGTTTTTTTAATATATAAGGATCCATTTGGTTTTGAAAACCTCTATCAAAATATACTCCCCAAATTATATTGCTTATTCCTGTTAACCTCCCTTTGGTAAAAAATCTTGCTAAGTAAGCCCTTTGATGAAAACCAAGAGTTACTGAAAGAAGAGGTAACATCATTTCAAAATATCTTGAACTATTTTCATTCTACACAAGGTAAAATATTCTTATTACATGATTATATTATAACCTTAGTATCCTAAATATTATTATATGTTATTATTATAAGTTTTTAACCTAAACTATCACAAGGTAAAATATTCTTATTACCATTGTGGTGTATGTCGAACTACTGCCTACCAAAACGACGTTGCACATTTTTTCCTTTACCACATCTCACAGTTTGATAATTATGATGCAGAATATTTTTTCTCACAAAATATATGATATTTATGATGTATTTATGTTTCTATAATTTTTGTATACAATATATCTTCATTCTCTCCATTTTTTGAAAATATGATACCGTCATTTGTGGATGTGTGGACTGTCACCTCCTCAAAGTGATGTGATTAGTTCACACTCAACATGGAATTTATTATGGATTAGTTTAGTAAATGTTTAATATATATACAAAATAATAATTATACATGAATTTTTATCTATATAAATAAATATATTTTATTTACTTTAATTCTTTCAAAATGATATTTAAATGGAAACAACATTCATGCATACATATGACCTACCGTTTTCAAGAACATTGTATTCCATTTCATATTTATATTGTTTATATATTATTATAATTGTTTATATTATCAATATATATATATTATATTTAAATCTTATTTTATATTCTAAAAATCATTAAATCATGATCTATGTAGAGGATCGAGAATAACAAGTCAAAACAAGCGGATATTACCTGAAATGTAACAATAACATGGAATTGATAATTAATAGAAAATAGATGTCCATAATTAAATTGTATATGGTATGATGTAATTGAATATGGTTTTGTACTAAATTTATAATAAACTTATATTTATTATAGATGAGGTTTTAATGGGAACAATGTGAGACAAGACATAAGGTAAAATAACTATGTCTCACTTTTATTTATTTGAGACACATGCCTTATACACTACTTGTTTCTTCTATGTGGTGTATATACCGACCATGAATTTATTTTAGGAGTACTATCTAGAATATTATGGTATTTTTATATCCATATTTTTTCTTCTATGGGGCATATGATTCTACTGATTATAAAGTGATGTGTATCTTTTTTCACAATCTCATCAATATTTCGGATTGTTTTTATTTAAGTCTTCATTGGAGAATATTTGTCTTCCACTTCCTTGATTTTTAATTTTTTTCTAAAAATGATTTTATTATTTTAATATGGATCTTTAAATACATTATAATACATTTTTAATTTTTACTACATGATTTGAAAGGAATCCTTTTTTGCTTTCCAAATGAGGTTACATGTTACTTTTCTGAAAAAAGTACGAAAGGAATACATTTTTAAACTTATACAGAATGAATGGAATTTTTCCCCTCATGAAGCCTTAATGATTTGAATTTTAATTCTTAATATTCCTGGTTTATTTAAAAAAATTGTTCTCTTTTAAAATTTTACATCATTTTAAGAAAAGAAAATGTTTTCAAAGAAGAAAGGATATTTTCCACAATAATTGTTTTCAAGTGTCCTTTCAAAATTATTTTCCATCTAAGATAATACTATTAGATGTTATTTATTTTTCAATGTGGAAATGATTCAATGATACCATTTTTATTCTTTCTATTAATGTTTTATGTTTGAGATATAAAGATTTTTATAAAACCCATTACTTTTCCATGGTTTATGTTATGATTGAATGATGTTTATGAAACCAATTTCAAGCAATGGGTTATGATATGATAAATAATTTATGTTATTATGGAACCTATATTTGTGTTTTTTATTATTTTATGGGTGAGACCTATATCTCTCCCCAATGCATTGGGTAATGATTTATATCTCATGAGATAATTATGGGAATCAAGTCGATAGGTTTGATCTTCTATGGAAGATGGGGAGACCTGATCAACTATGGGAAGATGGGGAAACCCTACCCCATAAAAGGAAAGTACTATGTTTATGGATAGTGACGTTTCCTTCTAAGTAGGTTCAGTCCCCACGAAGTACCCTGTTAATCTTTTTCAATTCACCTTGACTTAAAGGGAATGATATTACCTTTATATATATCTACCAAAAATTCCTTGTATTACTCTTATATTATGATTTCGTGGATTATTATCTTGACCAAATTATGAATCATGTTTTATAAACTCACAATATTTATTCCATGTATCTTGTTTATGTTATTTTATACAGAGTGTATGATCTATTATTTTCATGATCATGGTTTCATGCTCTTATTCTCATGATGTGCTTTTATATGTCCCTTATTCAACCATACTGAGAATCTAAGATCACCCATTTTTGTTTTTCCTTTACCCAAGTTATGAAGATATGCATTTTGTACAATGAGTCTAAGAATGGTGATATTTATGAAGAATATAGTGGGAAATAATGTAGCTCACTTATGTACCAGTGTTTATGTTTCTATGTCTCCAAAGGCATTAAACACATACTATCTTTGGGCATCTGTTTATGTAATGAATTAACTATTCCTAAAAAATGTTGAAATTTTAATGAATTAAAAGAGAGGGCTGCAATAGATGGTATTAGAGAAAAAATTTAGTTAACCTTTCGAAACTAGGATAAGAAAACTTTGGTTATAACCCTAGAGATTTCTCAAAGAATATTTCTAGGGATGTCTCTAAGGATATGCTTAAAGTGTCATATATTAAAGAAGTTGTCCTAATTTAGACAACATATAAGTTGTTTTTAATGATTTTTAGTTCCTTGTAGTGAGAAATATTTCTTACTCTATGACTGCCAGTTTCATACAATGAATGGAACCCAATGGAACCGTGATAATTGAGACTGTGTTTTAAAATTCAACAATTGTCCCCTCGAGAAACTAACTATTATGGGAGATAGAGTGAAAAATATTATTTCTATGCTCACCCAAACTTCTCAAGTTATGAACCATGCTTGAATTCCAAATGAGAATAGGAGGGATCAACATTATGTTGATTAATTCATAAGGAAACATCCCCAATATTTCAATGAGTCATATGATCCACTTATTGCTGAATAATGGATCTATACCACTGAAAATATATTCACCTTTCTATAGTGTTCAGGACATGAGAACATAATTATTGATGTTTATTGGTTATAAGGTGAAGTAGACCCGTGATAAAACCTAATCAAGAATATAAGGAAGAAATTTTAAATTGAAACCATGGATTGGTATTAGTTCAAGAACTTATTCTTTAGTAAGTAATTTACACATTTTCTTCATACAAATATGGAAAATGAGTTCCTTGAGTTTAAGTGAAAGGATGATGAATCTGCTTGTACCTAAGAGGCTAATTTTACAAGACATGAAAGATATGATTATGGAATTATCATCCAAACAGAAATTAAGGTTGATTAATTCTTCATTGGGTTAAATGTAAGTCTCAAATGGGAATTATCCATAAGAGACTTTAATAACTATGAATAGATTGTGCACTGTTTAATCAAGGTTAAAATTATGGTTAATGTTACAGGTCAATATCATGGTTTTAACAAGAAAAGGAAGATGAAATTCAATTTAAAATATAAAAAACATGGAGAAGATAATATGAGACTTCCTTTATGATCTATATGTGGAAATAATCATATAAAAAATTTTATTATAGGGTCTAATAAATTATTTATGTATGGAAGTGAAGACCATTGAGATATTGATTTTTGAAATATTTTGAAGAAGATGGCCAATTGTCCTAATAGAGGTAAATCTATACAGGATGAACCTCCCACACTTGAATGCGTCAAGTGTATATATAATGGGAATTATGATAAAGCGTTTCAAATCTTGAGGGTTAGTGATGATGATTGGCATCAGAAAAATATTAATCTATGGGAAAAGGGAAAATCCCAAGTTATCACTACCTTTTATGAGGTGTGTGATAAAAACATGGTGAAAAGTACACTTACCATCCACTCTAAAACTTCAATTGTATTATTTGATTATGGATCTTCCCACCATTTCATAGAGAAATAATTTTCTAAGGGTGTTAAGATTCCACCAAAAATATTAGATGTTGAATTAGAAGTACAAATACCTAATGGTGTGAGGATTACATCTCAAGTCTATGATTACTCTCTCATTATTGTTTATGGGAATGTGTTTCCTGCAAATAATTTTATTATGCCTCAGGTTGAATTTGATGTCATCTTAGGGATGTATTGGATTTCTATGAATAAATCCGACATCAATTTTGAAGAAGTTAAAATACATTTGATGCTTCAGACCAACCAATGTTCTTCTATCAATGTGATTATAAGTATGAACCTCCTATGGATATTACCTCCATTGTATTGGTATTAATTCCCAATCATAAGGGTTGTTTTTCTCAAATTATTGGAGAGAAAATCAGCATCGATGATATGCATATTGTTTATGACTTTTTGGATATCATTTTGGAATATTTTCGTAGTCTTCCACAAATATGTTATGTTGAGTTCTCGAAGGAACTCATATCCAATTCTACACAAATTTCAAATACACCATAGAGAATGGACCGAATTGAGTTGAAATAATGGAATAAGAAACTCTAAGAAAACCTTGATAAGGGATTCAGTTAGTCAATTGTGTCACCTTAGGGCGCAGATGTTATTTTTGTGATAATAAAATTTGGATCAATGCAACACTACATTTATTATCAATAGTTAAACAAGATCACAATCAAGAAAAATAACCTCTTTCTGGTATTGATGATTTATTTGATCAACTTTGTAGAGTTCAATACTTTTCAGAGATTGAACTCTATTCTAGATATCATAAATTGAGGATCAAGAAAGAGGATATACAAATGAAAACATCCGGTATAAGGTATTATCACTATAAATATATAAATATGCCTTTTAGCCTTAGTAATTACCTTGCTATCATCATAGATTTTATGAATAGAGTCTTTAGAAATTAACTGAATCATTTTATAGTAGTATGTATAAATGATATTTTGATTTATGCAAAGAGGAAGGAAGAACCTTAATAAAACTTGATAATTATGCTAAAGACCCTATCAAAGGAGAAACTGTATAAAAAATTTACAAGTTGTGAATTTTGGATGCAAAAAGTTTCATTTTTTGGTCACATAATTTCTATAGATGGTATAGTAATAGATTCACCAAAGATAGAAGCTATTAAATGCAGGTCTAGAATAACCATGGTGTCTAAAATCTATTATATTAATAGTTTATCTAATTATTGTTGATGTTTTGTATATAATTTATCACGACTATCTAATCCTCTGACCAAGTTAACTCGGAAGGGTTCCATGTTCCTTTGAATAGATGGATGTGGGGAATCTTTCAATGAACTAAAGAAAATATTGGTCATAAAACATGTCCTAACATTACCCTATAATGGATAAGAGTTTGTAATCAATAGTGATTCATCAATGAATATATTAGGATATGTCCTGATATAGAATAATATTTTTACCTCTTTTTCCTCATTACAGTTCACGATTCATGAGAAAAATTACCCAACTCATGATTAGGTGTTAGCTGTGGTAAATTTTTCATTAAATATATAGAGACATTATTTCTATGGAGAGAAGTGTAATATATATACCTACCATAAATGTCTAAAATAGATATTCTCCCAAAAGGATTTTAACATGCACCAAAGGAGATCAATATATCTGATAAAGGAATATGACTTCTCAATACATTACCACCTTGGGAAAGAGAACAAGGTTGCTGATGCTTTGAGTCAAAATAATCATACTAGTATATCCATGATGAGGATTGAAAAATATGCAATATTTCTAGATTTACAAAGGATGTATTATTAAATCCTGAAAGATGTGGAAATTCTTATCTTGTCTAATTGAATGTTCAACCCCCATCCAAGAGAATATAAAAGTGGAATATAAAAAATATTTAGAGTTGGAATAAAAGGTTAAAAATGTTCATGACTTTTACCTTAATAAGGATAGAATGATAAGGTTCAAGAATAGTGTATGTGTTCCATCCTTATTGGATTTAAAAAAGGATCTATTAAAATAATCTCATAGTTATTCATTCTCTATTCATCCTAAAATTAATATGATGTATATTTTTTTAATGAATACTTATGGTGTAGTTGCATACAGAGATAAATCATAGAGTTTGTATCTTGAGTCATAGTATTTTGGTCAATTAAGGATAAATTAAAAAAATATATGGGGATGTTTCATCCATTACCCATATTATAATGGAAACAATAGAAAATCACTATGCATTTTTTGTTGGACTCCCCAAAACCTCTAAAGCGTTTAATGTTATATGGGAGCTATCCATCACCTTACTATATAAGGAAGCTTTTTTTCTATCATAGAAGACTTCTATCTAGATGAACTTTCTAAGATATACATTTAGAAAGTGGTATGGTTTCATGGAGTACAAAATTCTATTCTCTCAGATCGGGACTTGATGATTACCCTCAGAATTCAAAAAAGTATTCAATAAGCACTTGATATTGAATTTAGTTTCATCACTACTTATCATCCTCATATAGATGGTCAGTCTAAAAGAAAAATTCATACCCTAGTGGATATATTGAGATCTTTTTATCATGATTTCAAAGGTGGTTGGGATCAATATATTCCTCTAGTTATGTTTTCTTACAATAATAACTTTCACTCAAGAATTCATATGGATCCTTAATAATCCCTATATGGTAAGAAATTTAGATCCCCAATATGCTGCGATGATATTTGGGAAATAAATCTATTGGGACAAAAGATCATAGAAGATATGGATGAGAAGGTTAGAACCATTCAACATCATATCAAGGCAGCACAAAGTCAGTAGAGAATTTTACATGATAAATGATGGTGTTATATAGAATTTGAAGTTGATGAGAAGGTGTTTCTATGAATTTATCCATGGTATAATGTCACAAGGTTTATAAATAAAGGGAAACTAAGACCTAGGAATATCGGTCCATTTGATATTCTTGATCATATCACGATGGTAGCCTACCCCTTTTCACTTCTTCCAAATCTATCTCTATGCTATGATGTGTTTTAGGTTTCTATCATGATGAAGTATATAACTAAACATTCATATATAGAAAACATAACGGTCATACTGATGGAGTATGATCTTCCTCACAAGTAACTACCATCTGAAATTCTATATCATACTGAGAATATTCTATGAAACAAGTCCACTCACTTGGTCAAGGTTTTTTTTTGAGAAACCACTAGTTATAGGAAGCTACATGGGAACATGATGATATGATGAGGAAGAAGTATCATCATTTATTTATACCATAATGATTAATTTTAAGGGAAAAATAAATTTTAAGGTGGTTAGAGTATAACACCCCAAGTCTTTGTAAACTTTTTTTGAATAAATTAATTTTGTTTATTTATTGGGTTGTATGCGACACCAAGTTATGATTTAGTAATATGATACACCAAGATAAGATTTTGTTATATAAAATACTAACTTGGTTTGTGTTATATGAAACACTGAGTTTCTATGAAATGACTTTTAAAACAGACAATTAAAATCTATCCATTAGAATGGGGAGTATGAATAGGATTAACTAAATTATGGATGTAAGAGTTATACATGTAAAACCCTTTCAAAATTAAAATGAAATATTTGTAATTAAAGATATTTAAAGGAACACAAGTGTTTCTTATACTGGTAAATTAAAAAATTAAATCATTTGGGATTATATTAATTCAATATAATTTTATCACTATTCTAATATGTTTTCCAGATAGGATATAACAAAAAAATCCTATTTTATGCATAAAAGAAGTATTTTTCTAAAAATGATGTTTTTACACCTTTTAATGGTGCACTGGTTTTAAATCTTTTTTTGAAACTTTTATAAATTATATTTTAAAACATAAATTTCTTCTTTGAATTTGGGATATCAAAATTTACATTGGTTGATTTTTTGGTACTTTTCTGATAAGTTTCTTATTTTGATGAATAATAAAAAATACTAACTTTTAATTGAAAAATATTTTTCTTATAAATTGTTTATATAGTTAAATTATGTTTGGAATTACCTTAAAGTATAAAAATTTAAAATTTACATCCATTAATCTAATTTTGTTAATCGTAAAAAATTTCATGATGAAATGGGATATAAAAACAATTCAATCTTTTGTACTTCTTTCACATTGAAAAAACATTTTCTCATTCCATAAACTGGATACATTTTAAATAAATTTGATCAAATTATTAGTTTTTAATAGTTAAAAATAAATTATGTATTTTTAATAAAAATATAAAAATTATAAATTAGGTCCCTTTTACTTTTGGACAATTTGAATTGCAACTTTGGTAATTTTTAATACCATAGTTAAGATAAACTAGGTAATTAAAGGTCAAAAATATAATATAAATATTATAAAACTACCATAAAACTTGAAAAAATGTTATTAGATGAATTTATTTTGAACCATATCAGCTATGGTCTTAAATATAGTTATTTAATGGACACTTTTCCATGAAAAAGATTTAGTTATTATTAAAATCAAAGAGAGTGACAAAATGTCACACACTTACATTTAAGAAGTATAATATGTTTACTATGGGGATAAATAGAATAAATTATTTAATATAAATATTATTATAAAATATATAAGTTTTACATACATCATGAAAATTTATTTTTAAATTTTAATAAATAAATAAGTTTTATCAATAATTACAAAATTTTGATTTAGTAATTCTTCAATTAATGAAATAATAAATTAAATGATATTATAATTAATAAAAGAAACATAATTTCACTTCATTAAGGTGATAAAAAAATTTTATAGGTGACTATGACATAGTAAGGGTGTATTAAAGGAATTGTTTTGATGTTACCTTTCTCTATTGAATTTCCTAAGATCAATGAAATAAAATGTGTCAAAATTGACACTAATGGAATTTTATGAAAATAATATATTATTAAATTATTAAAATATCCTAAAAATTATATTAAAATATAGATAAATTATAATGTGGTCAAAAATTTCATAACAAATTCATTTATTATTCAATTAACATCATATTTGTAAAAATTACTACCTTTTAATACTGAAATATTGATTACCTTAGTAAGAATTAAAATAAGATAACTAAAGGATAAAAAAAGAAAATATTTTAAAATAATACAAAAATGGTATAAAATATATTGGTTGATGGAATTAAAACCCTATATCATCTTATATTTTAATAAATATAATTTTTTAGGAATTTTTATTGAGATTAAATTTATTATAAATTAATATTTTGAGGAAATATGAATATTTCTTATCGCTGCTCTTATAAAAGGGAATCTCTTCATCTCCTTTCCTAACACTATAAAATATTTATGGTTCTGCCCAAATATATCCAAATATCATCCCCAAATACATCCATTAATCCTATAATCCTCCATGTTGGAAGAAATCCAACCAAGGATGACCTTTGGTAAAAACAAAGAGGAGTTACCAAAAAAAGTTGAAACATCTTATCACAAACTATTTTGTTTTATGTTCATCATCCACCCCCTAAAATATTAATATTCCATGATTATATGTTAACATTTGTATTATAAATGTAATTATATTTTTTATTCTAAGGTTTATACCTACATCCACACACACTTCCATCAAATGGGTAATGAACATACCGTTCTTGTGTACGACGAACTACTGATTCATGAAACGATGTTGTCCATTTTATATTTACCACCTATCATAGTTGAGAATTTTTATGGATATCTATTTATATATGATATTTATTATATTTACGATATATTTATTCTTATTTAAGTATTATATAACCCACACCTTCAAGATTTCCATTTTGTGTAAATACAATACCTTCGTCTGTAAACATGTGGACTACCGCCTCCTCAAAGCGATGATATTCATTCATACACTACATGGAATTTATTCATCATGGGTTTAGTGAAATTTTTTCATATATATATAAAAATAATTCTGCTCTTATATATATATATATTTCATTTACTTTATTTCATTCAAAATGATAATTTAACAGAAACAATGTTCATGCATACGTAAGGCTTACCATCTCCATGAAAAGTGTATTCCATTTTATATTATATGATTTATAGAATATTATAATTATTTATATACTGAATATCTATTAAATTTATATCATTTATTACATTTTGAAAACAATTAAATCAGGATATAAGTAATATTATCAAGAATAAAAAATCAAGAAAAGAAGATATTACCTCAAACGTAACACTAGCATTGAATGATTTATAAACGAGGAATAAAAGGTCATATGAAAATCATATATTGTATGATGTAATTGAATATTATTTTTACTTCATTTAAAATAAACTTATATTCTTTATTCATGTGTTTTTAATGATTACCAAGAGTGTCAAGACATAAGGTATGGGATTTATGTCTCACTTTTATTTTGGTCGGATAGATGCCTTATACACTACTTGTTTTTTATAAGTTGTGTATATAATAACCATGGATATAATTTATGAATCATATCATGAATATTATGATATTTTAATATAAATATAATTTTCATTCATTTATAGGTAATAGGATTCAAATTATTAGAACGTGAAGAGTATTTATTTCATAATCTCATCAATATTTGGTATGGTTTTTTATATGTATTCAATGGGGAATATTTATCTTCCTCATCCATATTTACTAAAAATGTTTTCAAAAATGTTTTTAATATTCTCCTATTGATTTTTAATGTCATGTATACCCATTTTTTAATTTTTATTACATGGTTTTCATGTAATATTTTTGTCATTTTCCAAAAGAGATACCATATAAATTTTCTAGAAAATGTAAGAAAGGAATGTTTTTTTAACATATAGGACATGAATGAAATTTTTCACTATCATGATTCAATAATTATTTGATGTTTTCTTTATAATATTCCAGGGTTGTTTTTAAATACAATATTTTCTTTTAATATTTCAAATCATTTTAAGAAAATAAACCTTTTTCAAAGAAGAAATGATATTTTTCTCGATAATTAGTTTTAAGTGATATATGAAAAATATTTTCGATCTAAAAAATAACTATTTCATTATACATATTTTTTCAAGGAATATGATCCAATTCTACCATTCTAATTCTTTCTATAAGTGGTATATACTTTTAATGAAATGATATTTATGAAACCCATTTCTGTTTCATGGGTTATGATATTCTTACATGATGTATAAGAAACCCATTTCATTCCATGGGTTATGATATGATGAATGATTTATGGTATTGTGGAACACATTTGTATGGTTTTTATTATTTGATTGGTGTGACGATATCATATTCTATTTCATTGGGTAAATATTTATATCTCTTGAGAAAATTAGGGGAATCAAGTTTATATGCTTTTTCCACTGTAGATGATGGGGAAACCAGATCCACTATGGGAAGATTGGGAAACCTGGTCCCTTATAAGGAGAGGACTGTGAATGGGGATATTGGTCTATCCCTCCTTGTATATATCTTCCACATGAAGTTCCCTGTTATGTTTTAGAAATGCACATTGACTTATAGGGAATGATATTGCATGTTTATATGTCTTCCAAAAATTTCATGTCATATTATTATGTTTTTATTTCGTGGATTATGATCTTGAATAACTTATGAATCATGTTTTATGAACATAAAATATTAATTCAATAAATCTTTCTTATGATCATTTATATGTAGGATATGATCTTCTATTTTCATTATAACGTTATCATACTCTTATGTTCATGATATTAATACATATGTCCCTTGTTTACCCTTACTAAGAATTTGAGCTCATCAATTTTTATTTCATTTCCCTAGGTAATGAAGATATGTATTATGTATGTTGTTCTTAATAAGGTTTCAAGTCCGGAAAAAATCTAGTAGGAGATAATGTATCTCACTTATATAATAGTTTTTATGTTAACATGTTTCCAAAGTCACTAAACTAATACAATCATTGTGTATCTGTTTTTTTTAATGTGTTATTTATTCCAAAATAAAGACAAAATGATAATGTATGAAAATATTGGGTTGTTATATGCATGGAGGTTCCTTATTAATTTTTGATTAAAATTAATATGGTGATTTTGGTATAATGTTTAGTTTTGGAATAAATGATCCATTGTATGCCTGACCCTATTGTTTTTAGATGTTCTTTTGAGGTTATAATGAGAAAATGGGTAGATTTTTTATTTTGTAATGACGCATTTAAAGGTTGGTGATTGTGTGAGTATCCTTGGCATGAATGAAATATTTTTATTGTAGGAAAACAATAATTTATGGAATTTTTTTATATGATACTAACACACAAGATGAGAATGGATAGTGGTTTAGGCCCAAAGACTATGTTTGGTATTGTGCAACTCATGGGAGTATGAGTTGGGTTATACTATTGGGTGATATGAGAGAACACTCTCTGAGTTTTGATGATATCTAGGTAGTACACTTTGGTAACACATGATTCTAGTTTAGTTTTATACTGGTTATTAGATGTGTTCATGCTGAGGACTAATGATTTTGAGGCAATTCTTGTGTAAATGATTTCCCGAGGCCATTGATAAAATAATGTTACATAGGAAATGGATTGGGGGTACCATCGTCGGTTAAATCAAGTGATTTCATAGGTTTTTATTATCAAGATGGAATGTTATTGGATCATATTTATATTTTTATAAAGGTGATATGTAAGAAAATACATATAATCTTGGGTGAACCATCAATTTCTGGATCCTGTGATCCTTGTTAGGGAATAAAATTTTATGTTTTTCCAAGATAACATTCCTAGTGAGTTTTTAATGAGTATTAATTGCTGTTTCATGTTTGTTCATAAGTATGAATGGGATGTTCATATCCAATAATTACATACAGAAATGGATAGATCATGTACTATAGAGGAATGAACCTTGTGTGCTTAGGGTCATGGGTGTGATGTGACTAGTCATAATAAAGTTGATATAGAATCAATATATTTGCATAAATGTGAATCTATTTTTATCAGTTTCCTTATAGAATACTATGTTTGGGATTTGGGTGTGGTATTGAATGGAGTCTACTCATCAGTATTAGGATCGAGGTAGGTTTGAAAATATCTGAGGGTGTGTCAAATTAAGAGTTCATTTATTCTTAGTTAAATATTATGGTAGCTATTTTAGTAATTTGAGGATCCATTTGTGGAATTACACTAATTTTTGGATTCAAATATCATTGTGGGTGCTGGATAATATCAGAATTATTTTGGGAGTCAAGGAATCATGATCAGGTTGTGATATAGCATGTCAATAGGTAAATTAAAGTGTTAATAGGAATATTTGGATATATGATGATCAAATAGTGTTTTTGTGTGATATAGGGTGTGGTGAGATGGAAACTGCACTAAGAATGTTGTGGGAAATTTAGGATTTGGTTTCAGTGAGGAATTCCTAGTATGGGAGAACCATGGATTAGAATCATACCATATGAGATGATTATTATAGTGGATATCTCTATAATACTAAATATAAATTGATTGAGGATATCATTATATCATGAGATATATGGGTGTATTGAAGTGTGTTCTTGGGGATTAAATGAAGGTGGTGTGTGGGTGACTCGATTTTTGAAAAATTATGTGCCTCATGTATAGAGTTTTATAGATAAAGATGATTTGGAATTGTGGATAGAAATTATAAATGTGATTGTTACATAGAAACTAATATATTTCTAAATTTATCACTATAGTCTATTGGGACTTCACTGTGATGACAAGTGTTAAAGTGTAGTGGTTTTAATGAAACAAACCTTTTTGTCTTATGAATAGAAAAAAATTCTTATTTTTCACTCATTTGAATGTTACATTTCTAGAATTGGGATTTTGGCGGTAATTTGAGTTATAGAACATCTCATGAAGATGTTTTTGGATATGGATTTAGGTATGGAAGTAGAATGGGTGCTTAGTTAAGATAGAGTGAAGCCTAGAGGCTGTGCTGAAAATTATTCAGCTATAGTAAGTCACACCACGAACTATTTGTTACATTGTTACTACATGTAACTATTTTTTCGTGTTCATTTACTATGTTACTTTTCTTTGTTTTTTTATTGCAACACCTCTCATGCTTCCTTGAAAAAAAACATCAATCTTGCATTTTTTTAATATTATCATTTTCTTTAAATGTTTTGTGTTCTTTAAATTATGTTTTATATCACATTTGTCGCAAGTTGTCAATGTTTACTAATTATTTTGATATATTCCATACATTGTTTCACACATGACTTGTGTTAATTAAGTCTTAGGTTTTAATGTTTAACCATTTATATTTTTATAACATGCAAATTTTTTATATAACCTATATTTATCATGTGTTATTTTTTGCTAAAATAATGCTTATATTCACGTGTTATTTTTTTATTTATATTTTTTATTTCTATAATTTCATTATTTATATATATATATATATTTAATATATATATATATACATATATGTGTAAACTATAAATTTTCACCAGTAATGTGACATTTCTTTTCATGGAATCTCATCTCATTATCATCATCTATGAACACCTCATCCACTTGGATATTCTACAAGAATATCATGGTAGAATGCATCATACAAACATAGTGGCAACCCAACCTCCTCATGGTATCACACCTCTACCTCTAAAAATGTGTTTAGTGGTCAAGGTAGTATCCTGAGTTTGGCCATGCACTAGTCTACAAGATTAACAGTAGAACAACGTTCTATATAGTATTATTACTCTATGATTGTGTGGATCATCTCTTTAGTATGGAACCATCTTGTCCACAAATTCTCCCAACCTAGTTCTCTTCCATGGTAGTATATTTATTCAACAATGAATAGGGATTCATGGTAGACGACGAGCTCAAGCTAGCCCTCCATGGATTGCACATGGTTGCATATCCCTCACGGTACCAAGAATATCTCTCATCATATTAGTATGTCACCACCCTTCATGGTTTCATGTTTATTTTATTTTCATATAAGTATGCATCTGTGGTCATGGATTAATTGTGAAACCACGAATCTTGATCTATGACTATGAACTACAAATCATACCACACAATCTATGTTCTATTGTTTATACAACCATTCCTATGTATAAATTTTTTATATTTCAAAATAATATTATGGTATATTTTTTATTATTATAATATATTATTTATGGATATTTTATACATCTCAATTTTAATAGTTTATTTGTTTCTAAATTAATTCTTATTTAGGTTTTCACTATTTAAATTGTTTTGAAATATTATAAACACATTTTTTGTAGACTTTTCATGATATGAAATTATTTATTATTGCTTAAAATCATTTACAAATTGTTCCATTATTATTTTTAAATATTTTAAACGTTTTATTAAAGTTATAAATTCATGTTAGATATGGTTTTATATTAAATTCATTAATACAAAATGTATTTTATTATTTTTATTTATAACCTATTTTTGGGTGTGGTTTTCATGGAATTATTTGACAGAGTGTATTGGTTATGGTTCAAACATTGAAATTAATTTTTTTTTGAAATGATATATTTAAATTATTTTATATTAATTTTATATATTTTAATTTTTCTAATCTGTATGATATTTTTTGTTGACTCAGTTTTCCTTATTTATGAATTTTTCTAACATCTTATTTATGTGTGTAGCATAAATAGATTTATCTAAAAATGATGTGAGGATTCTAGGAAGACATATGAGGATGATACACAACTTTTATACAGAATGATACAATGTTTTTACACTCATACAAAAATCAAGGGATCCTATTGGAAACTATTTTCATCAATTAAAGAACTCTTAAGGTGGGACAAATCATCTTACAACTCATTGACCTTGAAGAGATGAACTGTACCAATTTTGAATTCCTAGAGAATTTTTTTCATCTTTTCAAAGGACTTACATAAACTATTTTATAAAAATAAATCTTTCTTCTTCTACCTAATTATATATAATTATGTCTATAGATTTAGTCTTGGTAAAGGTATACACATAAATCATTCACACCCTGGTTTATATTACCTTAAATATCATTGTTTATTGTACCTAACCAATAATAAATTGTTCTGTTACCTCAACAAAAATAAGTATTTTGGTTATTCTTACATAACAAGAATGGCATACACAAAAGTTGGGGTTTCTCATTATATAAAATCCTAGGTGTTTGTAACCTCTCACAAAAATATATTTAGGTTTGGGGATTCTCCACTCAAATTCATAGGTTGGGGATTTATCCCATTATCAAATTACTATCTCTATATATCATAGTTGGTTTCATATTCTATAGGTTGTGGTGTGAAAATTGCACTAGATCCAATCAAAACTAAACCACTATAAGATTCCTTGTAATCATCTCTTTTATAATTATGTATACACTCTTTACACATTACACTTATCCATTTATGATTAACTTTTTAACTATCGTAATCCATCGAATTCCACAGTAAATATTAATAACTAGGATAATTTTAACAATTTTTTTTTCACCCATCCCCCCTCTAGACATTCTTTTATCATTATCCCACGTAAAAATGGTATCAATAGTGGACCTTCATAAGAATATTTTAGCTCTATCTTTTTTGATACAAAACATTTGGTATCAGAGGTTAACCTTAAAAGGAAAATTTTAAGATAAATTATATCCATTTACTTTACAAGACTAAAGAGATATCTAATTTAGTGATGTAAATACGGGAGATTGAATTCTTGAATCCGGTTATACCACCTAATTTCAATAGAAGTGATTATCGATATTGGAGAGATCAATTGGAAGAATATTTTAAAAATATAGTTTTTCAATTTCAGACTATCATGGCTTGAATTTATAAAATATATGAGGTTAAACTGTATAAATTTTCTAGAAATTATTCTAATAAATATGACTTGAATTTCAAAGTAATGAATTATCTTCATTTCTCTCGTACTATAAGTGTGTACAATCATATATCTCCTTGTAAAATTAATTTTTACATCAATATCACTTTATATGTCACTCATCAGTGAACTGAAAAATAATAGAGAACTAAGATTGGTATTCAGATGGATTAATTTAAATAAATTAAAATGGTATATCATGAAATTTTAACTGAGATGTTGAAAATATTCACAATTATTTTCAACATCATGGTTATACCTAGTGAAACTATGAATAATGTAGTATTAATTGAATGGATAATTTGAGCCTTACCAAAGAAGAGGAATTAAGAAAAATTAGTTATTAAAGAAGGAAATTATTTTATAGAATACTATATAGATGAGAATATTGGATCTCTATTACAATATGAGACTAAATTGAGTAATAATGAACTTAATTAATCTGAAAAAATAAATGGAGTATATTTTAAATCTAAAAATGTTTCTACTAACAATTCCAGTGATTCCTAAAATTATTCTAGACCATATATGTATATGATCTACATCAATTTTTAAAATGAATTCATGTACTTATAAATGAAAGGCTTGGTACTAAAAAGGATGAAAGGAAAAGAATGAGATGCAAGAAAAATTTCAAAATAAAATGAATGATTGGTAAATACAATATTATATTTATAAATTTAGGAAAATATACCATAAAAATATTAGTATCCTATATGGAAAGTTAAAATGGAATATATAATATGTAAAAAAAGAAAATGAATAATGTAATGTATTGTGGTTGGAGTAGCACCAAAGAGTCAAACTCTAGTAAAGAATCTGAAAGAGATTATGAGAACACTAACCTAGCTCTGATGGGAAAATATTCTTAGGTATCATACCCATTTTATGATATATTTAATCCTATTAGTTTTTGTTTTTTGGATACACCATGTATGGTAAGTAATTATTCTAATTATGACTATTATTCTAAATCTTCTTTTAGTTCTGATTGTGATTACTCTAATGTTAAAGAATTAAGTAAAACATGTTATGAATTTTATGAGTAGATGAAAAATATTGATAAATATAAATAGAATTAGACTAAGGATCATAATAAGGTTACTAAGGTAAATAAAACTTCTATTTTGGAAAACGAAATGTAAAAACAATTATTTTTTAGTTTGATAAAGAAAAAGAGAAAATAATTATTATTTGAAATAATAATTCAAAACTAAAACAAAAACAGAAACATATTTTGATAATTCTTCTTTATATACTAAATATAATTTCAATGAATATCTTGATATTTTTTGTTAGGGGTCATAATCTAAAAATGGAAATGATCAGTTTGTAAGAAATTCTATCAACGTTTATTCATAGCAAAGAGAAATATGATATTACAGTATCTATGGTGATCTAAATAGATATAAGACTGGTTTTGGTTATAATCATTAGATTCCTAATCTTTACATGAGGTAAATAGTACTATAGTGACGGTTTAAGTAGTTCTATGCTTCAAGTGTTGGTTGAATGAAAATTATACTATTGAATGGTCTCTTAGTTTCCCTCAATCTCTCAACATCACTATAGTTTTTATGTCTATTTTTTTTATTCTTATATACCTTACAAAAAATGTTTTAGATATTCTTAGGTACCAAAAACGTATGTTACTAACCAAATAGGACCCAAAATAGAATGGGGAAAAGGGGTTTCTGTATAATTTTTTCAGGACTCTATCACTTTTACTTCAATGTTTAATCTAGTGGTTGTTATTCATTAAATAATTTTTCGTTTCATAGAGAAAGTAAAATTTGACATAAGAAGTATTTATTTAGATTATATTTTCTTACTATCATATATAAGTGGATATAATTTTTTAAATTAAACAATTTGTCTAGGGTGACCACTTCTTATCTATAATATTTTATTATTTGGGGGGTATTTATCTTTTTAAAATAGTTGTGGAAAATTCTTAATTGTTTTATCATGGAATGTTTTTAGGGGGAGTCTATATTTTGATCTTGATATCCTTATTCATAGAGTTAATTTATTCTATAATATTTTTTTTATACATAAAATACTTAATTGGATAATTAGTGGCTCTATTATAATATGTTTAAATAGAGTTTATTTATTTACAAAATGGGGGAGGAAATATTTTTTTACATGTTCAATTTTGAGATCAATCAAAAAGTGGAATAATTTTTGTACATTTTCATGTACTGTGTCACTTTCCTTTTTTTTCTATTAAAAACCCTCTCAAGATTTATGTATTTTATTATTATCATATGATTTAAATATTTTGGGTTCTATAACTTATTTTTTATATCACATGTTTTTAATATTTTTATGGTTTAATAAATATGATGATATATACCTCACATGTTTTTCCTTATGTCACATGTGTTAGTTAAGTCTCATGTGTTATTGTTTAAGTGTTTTAATTTTTTTTAGCATGTTTCACCTATGAGAGTAGAATAATTGTTACAACTTTGTGGGGTCTCATGAGAGGTCTCAAGACCGAGTCTCCTAAATAACTTATAAGCGTAGTAGTTTCTTTGTTTATTTGGAATCCCCCTCCCTCAAACTATTATAATTATTTGGTTTAGCATGTTAATTTTTTTGATCACTTTGATTTATCATGTGATATTTTTTTTCAAAAAAATTCTATATAACTGTTTTATTACTTTCATTTATATTTTTTTGGTTTTTAGAATTCCGTGTTTTATAGATATGTGTGTATATATATATTGGAAATGTATATAAATTAATATATGTAAACTCTATATTTTTACCATCATCATGAAGTTCCTTTTCATGGGGGATCATATGCTTATCCTCGACTTCAAGAACCTCTTCCACTTGTAAGAACTCTATGCATCTCATGGTAACATGCATTACATAGGAACAATAGTGAAACGACCTCCATATGTTCGCACACATATGCATCTAGCCATGTGTGATGTCTTCACAGTAGCCATCCATGTCTAACAAAGTGCTTCTCTACATGATTTACAATGACACGATACCCTCTACTGTAGAATCCCTCTTCAATAGTGTGGCTTATTTCCATGTCTTGACACCATCTTGTCCATGACCTCTCCTTACCTAGTTATCCTCCACAACAATATATATTTTCAACCATGAATTGGTATTCAAAATAGAAACTTCAATTCATTGTATCACTCCTTAGATCCCACATTGTAGCAGATCCCATATTATAGAATGCATATCTCTTCACATTTCATTACATCGACACCCTTCAGGATAACATGATTTTTTCATTCAATGGTAGCATGCATCTATGATCGTAGATGAATTTTTCTATAGTAAATCTTGATATTTGAACATGTACTATGAAAGGTACCACACAATACAGGTTCTATAATTTCCACTACCATGACAAAGTCTATGTTATTTATATTTAAAATATTATTATGCTTTGTTTTTCATGATTATAATAATTTATTTTTTCGTAAGGTTATACAACTTAATTTTAATATTTTATTGGTTTCTAAATTTTTAACAAATTATATTTAGTTTAGGAAATTTTTTATGAAATGCTTTAAACTTATTTTTTATATTATTTTCAGTTATTTTTTTTCACATAGAAAGATACATCACTTGTTTTTCATAATTTTAAATTATATATAATTTCTTAAATTATTTTTTTAATGGTTTGTTTTTTATTTTTTAATGCTATTAAATTGTTTTAATGTATTAAATTCATGTCAAATGTGTTTTTATATTTTATTCATTAATAAATAAGGTGATTTGAAGTATTTATTTTAATTTAATTTTCTTTTTTATTTTCATATAATTATTTGACTTAGTATTATAGAGATAGTTTGAATGCTTGAATTCAATTTTTTTTCAAATGATATATTTATATTAGTGTGGTTTCATTTTATATTTAGGGAATCTATTTTTTCACCTCAATATTACAAGTTTACTTGATATTTATTAATTTTGAGTTTTTAAATTGTTTATTTGAGTGTGTGTCTTAAATAGTTTTCTAAATAAAATATGCAAGGATTCATGGAAGATATAAAATAATGATACACATTTTTGATATAAAGTGATTCAATGTTTTTACACTCATAAAAGATCAAGTGATCCTATGGTAATCAATTTCCACATATTGAAGAACTCTCAAGGTGGGTCAAATAATCATCAACATTATTCATCTTGAAGATATGAATAATACCTTCCTAGAATTCCCAAAGTAAACTATTGGATATTTTTAAAGGGCCTGCATCAATTGTTTCATAAATAGATATTTTTTATTCTACCCAATTATATCTCTTTTTATATATATTTTCTATCTAGATTAAGGTATACACATAAATATTTCATATTAGATTATACTACCTTAAAAATTATATCTCCAATTCTACCACCTAAACAAAAAGTAGTGGTTCTACTACCTTATCAAAAGGAAGTTTTCTGGTTATTCTTACCTAACCCAAAATTAGTGCACTTAGGTTTATCTTGGAATAAAATAATTTGTTTTTTATTTTCATCCATAAAATTCTAGTTAGTTTTGGGGCACCTCGTCCCAATGTTTTGAGTTGGGATTCATCCTATTTCAAAAGTATCTCTCTCTCTCTCTCTCAAAGTGACTATCGTACTCCTTTGGTTGGGGAAGAGGTGTGGAATAGGTCAAAAATTTAATGAACCACTATAAAATTCCATGTTTTATTATATTTTCTATTTTTTATAAACTCTTTACACATTACACTTATCATTTTATACATGACTTGTTAATTTTCTTAATCCACTTAATTTTATTTTTATTTTTAATAAAATTGATAATTTTAATAAAGGTTTATTAACCACACATATAGACCTTTTTCTATATTTATTTGACATAAAAATGGTGATGGGTTCTGAGGTTATGTTGTATTATGTTACACCATGGCCCAGGTTAGGTTGCAACACAGTGAATGAGGGATGAAAAGTTTTTCCTTCTACTTAGTGGAATTGTTCCATGAGAGGATCGTGGCATGAGATACCACACTATAAATGAAAAGGGGACTTGGGTGATACCTATGAATGAGGATTCATAATTCCATTACCCCTATGGTTATCTATAACCTGGCTTCTATCCTATTTAAAAAACAAGGTAATACTGATAAGTTACTAGTTAGCCCCTTAGGTTCTTGGTTGAACAAACCACTTAGGGGAGTCCATTTATGTTGGAGCCACCTCCCATTCCCCCCTTGTTTCCAACTCAATCCTAAGTGATTTATTAGTGATATTTTTTTATTGATTTATGGTATTTTTCTCTTTCATATACCATCCATTTTGTTCTAATTCAATCTATACTTATTTCAATATGAATCAGTTAGATATTTAGTAATGATTTCCACTAGAGCATAGTAGAAATCATCTGTTTTAATAAATACTTTTCCCATAGTAACTAGAGTATGTACCAAGAGGATGAATGCATGTTATTTCTTAGAATTTATTTAGAGGAATATTACCTTATGGATTTTTCTAGGGTTTATTTAAAAATATTATAAAATTGGATATGAAATCTATATTGTGTGTTTGGTATTTTATTTTTTATTTGGTTAAGTTTCATGTTATGAGTGGACCACACCAATTTGGTTGTGGTTTGGGTGAGAAAATGTCACTCAGTGAGTATTTATGAATTATTTGAATTAAATTTAGATTGAATAATTAATTATAAATTGTTATAATTAAAATTATTTCAAGTGTGGTATCTTGAGATGGGGTCTCATGTGGGGGGAAAGTTGCCGATTAGACTTAGTCAAGCATGGGTGAGGATGAACGGTCAGATTTAAAAGGAATAAAATTGTATGAGGTAAGTGGTCCCTATGCATCATAATATCATTTATGCTTTTTATTTACACATCATGTAATATTTGGTCTTTCCACTAAAGGTGATTATAAATTTAAAATTATAATTTTTTTAAAATTAATTTAAATTTATATGGATAAAACAATGTGGAAAGATTCATAATGAATCCATAGAAACATGTTGATTCATCCACTATTTATTGACATGGTTGTGGCTAATTTTTTAATCCTTGAGGTATATAGAGCTATTGGGGTGGTGCATAAATAGATTAAGTGATTATAAATGACCTAGATAAGTTCCATTAGACTTATTGAGATGGTATGAGTGATGAATGAGAATTATTGTCTTGAGTAGGCTCATATAGGAAATGATATCACTATTGGATGCCTTAGATCCATTGGGCATACTGATTAGAGAGTAGGGAGAGTGTTCCTCCCCCACTAGCATTCTATAACCAAGGTGGGTAGAATCTGGGTAGATTTATATTGGGTCAGGTGAGGGGACTAACCGATGATTACATGGGATGTGTGAGGGGAATTATTCCATATTCTTTATGTTATTCTACTAGGTATTATATCATGTTCCATGTTAGTCTAAAATGTAAAAATAATGATGTTGAGGGACACTATTCCCTCTGAGTGATGGGTTTTGAATCATGAGATAAGATTGAGACTGAGGAACCCAAATAGGATGAGCATGTTTTGATGATACCAAGGGTACATTGGAAGGTTACCAAATGTGATAATATAAGAGGGATTCACTACCCTCTATAACATAAGAATTGATTACCTCAGATTACCTTCAATGAATCAGTGTTATGCCTGGTACTATGGATATTCCTAGGATTCTCTCAAGGATTCGACCTTGGACAATGATATGTATATATATAGGATACTTTGGATACTCTACAGGATTTGGAAGATACACTTCATATATGGAATGGTTTAGATCTTATCTAGTATTTGGAATTTAAATTTATTTTAATTACTAGGATTTTACTAGGGATTCAGTAGTTAAATATATGGAATGCATCAAATATTCAATTGGACCTTACATTCAATTCCATAATTAAGAGATACTTAGTGCACTCCCATGGATCTGGTGGAAACACCTTTTATGCATGTGATACCTAGGATTCTACTTGGGATCTAGTCATTATGATCAATGACTATGGGATCCTCAATATATTACCTAATATATAAAAAATATGAATTCTTTATATAGATTTCCTAAGATCACCACCTAGTAATCAGTTTTATGAATAATGCTACTACTATATTTTATAAAACTAGCTTCTATGAGTTGATCATGTTTTTAGTAAGATATGGAATTCCAAGAATTGTTTCCAAGGAATTAGTGCATACACCTACTTCTATAAAAAACATTTAGTTCTTTACCTAGGGTTTGGATTTCAGTCTTATATGGAGAATTATCCATGAATTTTGGGGTATAAAATATATCCTCTTTATGGAAATGATATTCTTAGAGAATCCTAAAATAGATGAAGATGTTATAGTTGACCTTTGGTGTCATGTTAGAACCTAAGGATTGACTATGGTTATTTATTTACACTTCGATACTGTATTTATTTAGGTTACCATATGACATGTGGATACATTGATTTAATGGTTATATTAGGGAACATGTTTTTGGTTCCGTATTGATTTTTACTCAAATATTTCTTGGGAGGCCATAGAGATTGGGTACTTGATAAGATCTCATATATCATAAGTTCGGGTAGGGTAGAGGACCAATGGTGTAATATTATGGGGTGATAGATCATCTGGTGTTGAGATATTTGGAGGAGGTGAGTCTTAGGGGTGGAAGTGGATCCTCCTATGTATTCCATTTCATTTTTTTTAAAAGGTGGGAGAAGGTACCAAATTATTTTTTTAAAAGAAAAAGTTCATAGAGACATCAAGCAATCCAAAATCTAAAGCAAACAAAACAGAACGAAGTTTTCAAGAACCCCTTTCTGGGGGACCAATCTTCTTTCTGATTTTCTCCGCGATGATCTTCTCCTTGCTCTGCATCACGTTCCCAAAATCTATATTGACGCACCTATTCCCATACCCCCTCACTCTACCTCCATTGTATTTGGATTCTATTTCTGCAGCTTGTTGTAGCAAGGTTTCTAAGTCCTCATCATAGCTATCCTCTTGAGACATCTCTCTTCTTTTCATTTCATCAATTCTTTTATCATTCTTCTTTTGGCTTTTTATTCTAACTATGTATTCCATTTCATTATTTCATATGTATATATATAAATATATCTCCATTATATTGGGTGACCAGTTGTTATATTCTATCATTACTATGAGTCTTCATATCTGTATGCTTTCACATTTTCATTTGATATATCATGTTTTATTATATATACATATGAGAAATCTGATGGATGTTTATTCATATTTTATGATGTTTAATTATTTACACTATTTATTACTCTTATATGAGGGTATATTCTCCTAATGATAATACCCTAGACCCTCACTAGTAGTTGAAATCCTTACAATTACAGATAGACATGTCTAGGGTAATGTGTTTACCTCCGTTCTATGTACTATTGAGTGGTCAAAAATTAGTCAGATGTTATATTAGGCACCACCAATCAAAAAATAATATTTCCCGATGTATCACTCAATATTGATCATATTATAACCACCTATTAGAAGAATCCTCACAGACTATAAGATCATGTAGCATACCCATCTTGGTTCACATCCACTATGACTACACCAAAGATCCACAAACCTCAAGCACACTTCTGTATACAATAAAGGATATCAAAAAGTATAGAGGATAATGTTTTATTGTGGGAAGAATATACCATCATATATATTTAACCATAACAATATCAATTAACCAACACTATAACCACAAGATAAGAAACATGATATAAAATGAGAAACAATAAAAATCAACATCTAAAACCTCATGAAAATCAAACAAAAGTAAAATAAATCACCTTTAGGATGATCATATATATACTAATAAATAAATAAAATTACTATAGAAGAAAACCAAGGATCCACCAACTACATCACCAAAATCCATCAACCACTCACCTACATGTTATTATCATCAACATGCATCTATGCACCAGTCACAAATCAATTTCCATTACCTATGTTGCATTCCATTAAGAATTGAAAAACCCTTAAGTACATTATAGGGTGTGATTATGAAATTTTTAACCTACCATCACTGGTGTCCCAAGATAATTTCAACATGTAAATTCATTCATGAAAACTAAAACATATAAAAACCCAAACAAAAACAAACACGCTCCACTGTGTGCTCAATAAGCCACGGGTAAGAAACCCACCATATTTGGATAGTGCTAGAATGGGACAATGTGACCAAATTTTTAACACTCCCCTCAAGTGAGAGTAATTAATTCTCTCTATCTAATAGTCTATGATATGATTTACTTCAATACTGATATCCTCTCAGTGGATGATGCTTCACCAAATCCCCAATCCCTAAAAAATCCATCATAATTCCTGGTGTAATATCCCCATTGGAATCCCAAATATGACGAGTATTCAACTTTGAAATGATGGTCATAATAACTTCACAAAAACCCAGGGAAAACATATATGATTTCCCCTATTTTCATTAGATAATCAATATCATCACCCTATATTTCACATATAAAGAGGATTACTCCATTACCTTCTACACACATACCAAATGGTCTAATCCCCACTGGTGTGCGGAATCACCAATCACATATTACTATAGTCCCAATGAACCTAATTGTCCTCACCATCAGGGAATGATATATTATCATATTCTATATAGGTGACTCACACATCTCCACTAATTTATAAGTCCTATATGAATAAAAATTAATAATAGGGACATATCCTTAAATAAATTTCAGTCCAATGACTAAAAAATGACATTCCTATGTATAGATCCACTGAAATATCACATAAAAATATCAAAATTAATGCATGAAACATCCCTTGAACTCCTCAATACCATAGTGTACCCCATTCTCAGTCACTAATATGACCCTAATCAATCCCATAAATCAAAAATTGTAAAAACACAAATATAAAATTTTAAGAATATGGGAACCATCTTCTTGGACATAGAAAAAACCCAATCAATAAATATCACTGGATAATTCAAATCCGGCCTGAAGAAACTATTAAACCTATCATAAAAACCTAAATTAGGGAATTATTGGTTATAGATGAAGAAAAATTGTAAAACCGATGAATATACACTTATGGACGGATTTACATACCAATATTGACTCTCTATGATAGACTATTTGAATAATTTCCCACAAATAATGATGATCACACTTAAGAGGAGAGAAAAATTTTTGGAAAGGGAAAATTAAATATCACATATGTTGTGTATTTAAATAAGTACTCTCTAATTCAATAAAATTATAAAACAAAAATTAATTTAATTATAGAATTAAACAAAAAACTGAGGTACCCACTGAGTACCATTCTCCGTTCCACTGGGTGTCTAGTGGACATAAAATGACCACCCCAATAACACTTGGGAATATCAAGTAATAAATGAAACTAGTATTGTATGAAATATATCTCACACTAGGACCAAATTACCAAGAACTATAAATAGGCCTTGAATAACTCATACAAAAACTAAAAAATTCCCAATTTTATATTGTCAAACTACAATTATACCCAAAATCATTCACCTAAATACCATAGTTCCAAGAACCTCCCAATAGCGCATCCTTGATCTATCTTTAGCCACCAAAAAAACCAACCAATTAAATTCCCTAAAAAAAATTTATCTATCCATTATAGTTCTAAGTAAGTATTGAACACATCAGTTTATTTCCAATCACTCCAAATAGAAGAATAGAAAGACTAATTCAATTTTTTATGTGCTACCCAACATGAGAATCACCAAAATAATAAGACCCCTACTTGGATACCCAACAAAATAGTGGTATTATGCATACACATTGACCCAAAAAAACAATTTTCAACAATAAATCAAACCATTAACAAGAATCAAACCTAATTCCAAAACATAAATGATGGAAGGGTTAGTACAGTTCACACACAACATACATAGTTCCCCATTTCCCATTATTCCAAACTAGAATCAATATAATCATGGAATAAATATGACTATTATTGAGTCTTCAAAATACTCAGAAAATATCATCTCAATCACATGAAATTGACTCATACTATGAAATCTATATTCATTACCTCCATGAAGATTCAAACTATATTTTGGCCACTACCCCCACTCACTAGTATAAAAATAGGCTTTTAAGTCATTCTTTTGAATTTATTTATTTAATAAAAAACATAAAAAAACATTATTATGTTAGTTATTTAGATAACAGGTGATAAATAAATTTTCTCTGTGGGTTTTAACATATTTTAACTACATACTAAAATTAAAAATATTTTTTTAGTATCAATTGGGATAACTGATATTAAAACCACCCCTATGAGAGTTTTCTATGTTTATTATTTACATATCTGATATAAAAATTAAAATTTCACTTATTGTGTAGTGTTTTTTTTAATTTATTATAGCAAACCCTCTAAATTTAAAAATTCCTCTTAAAATTTATGATGTCATAGGATAATTTATAAATAACCCTATAAAAATTTTCATGATCCCATTTATATTATGTTCATTATGCCCATCTGTAAATATATCCCTTCCTTCCCCCAATTCTAATTTCAACTACTTCTTTATGGTATTTATTTTTAATATATCATTATGTAATTATTTTGATTTTTTATCATAATAAATTAAATATTTTGAGGATTTATGTTCTTATAATAAAGAATTCTTCTTTTAGTTGATTTAAAAATGTGATGATTCCTCAAGATTTTCATCGGCCAGAGTCTAAAATTACTCACCATTGGAATTTTTATTTTCCAAATTATTTATTTTAAAAAACATAAGTGAATATAAATAAAATATATATTGAATAAATGGACACTTTAATGATCATAAATTTACAGTTGAAGCATTAAGTCTCTATTTAATGATTTACATTGGTTTTTGAAATAGTATACATTTTTCACATTGTATTTTGATATAATAATGTAATCAATATTGAAATTAATTAATGAATAAAATATTCCTTTCCGATTAGTTTTTTTAGAATCTATGTGAAATATAGTTTACCACATCATTTATTTTAATTAGCCGACATGAAAAAATGGTTTTTCACAATGGTCAAAATTAGAAAATTTACTTACATCTATAGTTATATTTCAAAAATTAGACCTAAACTATAAACACATGGATGATTATTTTGTCCTATAGTTTCCTTTTATTGAAACAATTCCTATAAGGTAGATTATAATAATAGTTTTCTAAATTTTTTTTTGTATGGTCATATGGGAAACTCTGAATTTATTGGGAAATTTGGCGGGAAAGGTTTATGGACATTTTTTTCTCAAAATTATGGAAATAAAGATAAAATATATAGCCATGACCCTGATTTTTCAAAAACAAATATTGTATTATATGTGAAATATTCATCAGTTTTCATAAACCATATCTATAATGCTTATACCAAACACCAAAAACTAGGGTTTCCCAAAACAATGACCATAGTTCCTGGGCCACATCCCCGCAGTTTATAATTCTTAATAACAATATTAATATATATATATATATATATATATATATTCATATATTAATACACATATAAGGTCTCAATTTAAAGGTAATGTCATATATAAAACTGGGAATAGGTTACAAGATCAAAAATAAGTGTGTGTTTTAATTTTTCAAAGATATTTCCTTGGATTAAAACTATGGAAATAACTTTGAACTACTGACACAATTTAAAACTGCAAATATAGGCATTGAACTGTTTCCATGGTTTGAAACTATGATTGTAATCATTGAACTATTCTTATGTCCTAGATGGTCACATTGTTGAAAACTATTTCCATATTCTACAGCCATGGTTTGGGACCATATTTTAATAGTTTTTATATTATAGTAATAGGTTAATTTTCTAGTTGTGGGTTATAAAATAAATAACAAGAAACACCCTATAAATCCTTGAATTTTTGACTAATTTATATGAAGATGTTTTAAAAAGTAATGTGAAATATAGGTTTTCATGTTATTTAATAGTACCAGACATGAAAAATATGTTTACAGTATCACTTTCAATGAAATAATTATGTAATTTTTGTTAAAAACCCAAAAAATCAGTATTTAAAACACTATTTTACCCTTGTGAAATCTAATCACCCTATAATGTGCCACAACATTAGAATGTATAAAATATTTAGTAGTATCTTTTCTATATTACACTAGATCCAACCTCATATACCTAGATATGACCTGATCCATGACCTAAAATTAATTGGGTGACGACTGAGAAAAAACAAAAAATTCCCCATCTTTTTATAATTTCAAAAAACCCTTGGGTGGTTATCAAATTGGGTATGAATATGTCTTGACTTCCTGCACTGATAACACTTAGAAAATGACCCTCTCTATGTATAAAAAAATAATCAAATACCATGACTTACCTACTGGGTCTCCTCATACCCCCTCTAAATACAACCTAAATCCCAACTATTAGCCCTACCTAATGTTATTTTCCAACCCATAACACTTATATTAATCATGTTATGTTCTTCTATAAATTCCTTGCTCAGTACCTAAAAAATGAGCTTATCTTGAAATATTCACCTGCACTATGATGGATTCTGAAATACAATCCTCATATCACAGTACATTGGAGGTATCATATCCACCTAATTTGAATTTAAAATATAAGTGCACTTTGAACCTAGAGACATAATAAATATCTAAGATCCCCCTACATCAAATATATTAACTCATAGACTTGGTCATCCCATAATGTATCTAGATTGAAATTTATAAAGAACCACACCTAGAAATATATCCATGTCATCCCCTTATGTCTATCAACCCAAACCTATATAGCACAACAGTGGTTCACTAGTCCCCAAATCATATACATCTCCCTTCACCAAACACTCAAGAGGCATCCTAGTATGATTAAAGATGGTAAAAATAACTATATAGAAATCATATTTCAAGGGTCCACCATCTCCCTAAAATAAGGGACATTCATAATATAACTCCCTAGTTAGATACTCAATATATGGATAAACTTCTAAAGTTCCATGGCCAATACTCTAGAAAAAAACATACTAGAAACACCCTCACCTGGTCATCAAATAGTAATCCTAGCTGAACTGGATACCTTGGATGCCTTGGAATAATTGCATGAAACTCATGAAAATATCTTCTCCCAAGGTCCCTAACTTGATCTTTTATTGGTATCTCTATATCTCCCACAAGGTGTGTAAAAGGTATATACTACATTGTGTAATCATATTCATCCTCATGATAGTCTAACAGAAGTTGATGAGGTATCTTATTACTAAGAACTAATTACCATTCTCAATACATATATAATAGTCAAAATATTTTAGATAGGGAAAGGTATTGCAGGAAGTATTTCCCACTACCCATACACTTTCCAATATTCCCCCAAGCCTCATACCATCTATCCATATACCCCTTCCTACCCATTTTAGGTTTATGTACCACATAAACACATATACAAGATCCGCAAACCTGATAGTACCAAAATTCATAGAAACTGATTTTTTGAGTATAATGACACTATGAATCTATGAAAAAAAATATTACAGCCTATTTGTGTCATGTTAAACAAGTAACCCTTTTTTATCGAACCAAGAAACAAAGTACACACAAGAAAACAAATGTTATAGGAGTCCTATATGCATGAAATAATTCATGAACACACACACACCTTATTCCATATATAGAATAAGATTCACACCATAATCTAAATAGTCACTAAAATACACATATTTTATAAATTACCAGTTCATAATAGAAAAAACAAAAAAAACTTGTTGAACCCTAGTAATGTGGGAATATCCTAATTAAGAGTTAGACACTCAAATGTATAGAGTGTGTTTCCAGGTCTCAACCGTCCTAAACCTCTAAACTAACATTCTGAATTAATAAAATGATAATATCCTTTGGGACATTTATAATAATCACGAACCATTCTACCTCACTCAACATTACAATTATTCCACCTTATAGCACCCTTATACTAGTTCACGGTCAAACCATATACCCTCATCACTAGTTGGTAGCCTCTAATGTACATGGAGTTGTGTATGATTTTTTTTTGGAACTCATGGTTAGTCATGGTAGTGGTTAAGGGGGTTGGGAACACTATATATCTTTCTATATATCCACCTCAATATCTCTCAACTAAGACTCCTCCACTACAAGAATCAATGATGGCTACACTTTTATCAAATATTATAAAATATTTATTACTAACATTCTCTAGATTTAGACAAGGACTAAAATATACTGTATCATCATCTATGAATATATAGAATCAAGAATGGAATCTCAATATAAATTTTTACTCAGCACATCATCTACCACATTCCACTTTCTGGTTGTAGAAGAAATGTTGAAGTCCAAATTCTCTATGAACTCAATTCATCTCTACTAACAAATATTCAAACAACACGAAGAGAAGATATACCTAAAACACTTGTGATTTAAAAATAACACAAAAAATTTATTATGGGAGTAATTCCACCATAACTTCTAAGAAAAGACAACCACTTCTAATGAACAACACATGCTCATTTACAAATATTATTGTATGAGGAATTCTATAATAATCATAGGATTCTCCTAATGATCCTCTTATGAGAAAAAATACACAAGTATTTAATTAATAAAATAGTCCAAAAACTAATCCAAGAACTCATGGAACACAGATTTCATCAAGAATATAGAAACAATTATGGTATTTTTGACACTAAATGGAATAACAATAAACTCAATGTACTGAAATGAAACCAGAAAGTGGTATTTGGGATATCATAATCATTAAATATCATCTGATGATACCTAAACCACAAATAGACCTTTTATAACCATTTAACTAACTTAAAATTAAAAATATATATATTAAATCCATGGTAGGGTGTAGTGGTTCTTTACTATCACTTGATTCAATCAATAATAATTTATATAAAATTTACATATAGAATCTATATTCTAAGATAATAATAATAGATAACCCAAAGGTGGAATTTTGAGCCAAATGTAAACCATTTAAAATTGATCATTGATCAAAATATATAACAACCATAACATTGATGGTTTCATCTAATAAGGATCTATCAAAATCATAGATACATCATGTTGTAACTCCATCCTAAACTCGATAGCATGTAAAGGGGTTATGTTACAAACTCCCTAAAGAACAAATCAATGAAATATTCAAAAAAATGAGGAAATATTTCTTCCAAAACTTCTATCACACTGAACACCAACTCCTCTAGGTAATAATAGAAAAACTCCTCTTGATGATAAGAAAGTGGATCCAAAAACCTGTTACCCATTTGATGATCATGCATTCTAATAATCTTAGCACTCCATGAATAAGTTAAACAAGCCTCTGACTGGAATAGTCGACACCATGGGAACTAGAATCCCCTATATCTTATGTCCAAAAGGCCATACCAAGGTATATGAAAAAAGGAGTGAAAATATCGCATATAAGAAAAAGCATAAGACTAGTTTTGTTATAAAAAATAGTAACTTTGATGATATTTAAACTTCCTAGCACTGGGAATGTTATTACATGCAAATAGCCCAATATTACTCCTCCCCAACATTGGTCCTGATGATGACCACCTCCATGGAAACTATCAGCTTGATATCCATGAGAATGAGGAACATCACAAGGTTTAGCCTTTTATAATTAAATAAATTTTTTATTTCTATATTTCTATTTACCATGATATTTTTGTTGATAATACCATAAAGGTAAATACATCTAAGGATATATATATAAAATTGGCTTTTTATCCACTATATTTAACAAGGATGGTTAGAAACTAAAACAACTGATGTCCATGATGTTTATAGGTAAAAAACTATTGACTAGAACCCCAAATTGAGACCTAAGAACTACTATATTTTTAGAAGCATGAAAAAGGAGTCTTACACTGACTCCCTATTGGTCAAAACCTCATCTACCTAGACAAATAGAAACCACTTTCTTCCATTATATTCATATGGATGTTCTGATGACTTAACTCTCAAGATAGAATAGTCTAGTAAATAATTTTCTCTTCCACCTATAAATTCATTGATGGAACTTGGGAATGTGCAGAAGCATTCAGTGAATGTATTTTTAAAATATTTTTACGAGATCCACATAGTGACATAAATTCAATATACATGTAAGGGTGCTCACTAATGGATCTTTTTGAAAAATATTCATTCACGAGATTAATTAAAATGAAATATAAATGGTACCTTAGTGAAATATTTTTATCCTATTATACTCCGAACATCTTCATATCATCATAGATCAAGGGATCTAACCAAAGATGCGTCAATATCATAAACGCCTGAACTGAAACCCATCAAATTCCATTTTTATATTCCTAGGAAATAGCATAAAATATTGAAGTGTTTTTTTGCACTCGATCGATAACATGAAGAATGTGGATTTGATCCGAGAAGGGAGAACTAATCCAAACCTATGCTTCTCCTTGTTTCACTATATAAAATTTTAGAAATATCTTCGGTGGACATAAAATTTGACCTAGAAACTTACCCCTTAATTTTGTGGGTCTTAAAATGCCTTTTTATACCAAAGTCAAATTCTTTTAAAAGTTTTATTTTAACAAATTAACAAGAGATAACCCATCAACTTGCATGTAATACACCTAATGTCTTAGTTAAATTATAATAACTATTTTAAATATTTAATCACTAAATTGTTACACTCCCATGTATCATATGGTAAAAAAAGCTATTAAAATTAAATATTGTTACTTTAATTATTTAAAAAACCTTCGACATAAAAAATTTACCCAAGAAATAATGTTTTTCTCATATTTAATTTTATAATTAAATAATATTAGAATAAATTAAAAAATATCCCATCCTAATTATTATAAAAATTAATAATAAATAATTGAATTTATTAATTAATTCACCTTATATTGTTCACACTCAAATTTTCACCATAACCTATATGTGGGACCCACTTCATCCTAAATTATAATTCATATGAATTGGTGAAACTTGTGGATACACTTTGTGTGTGGCCTTATATGACCTTATTTTTATTTTATAGAATCATATTCATATACTAAAAGTGTTAACTAGAAACACATCACGACACCTAAATAGATAAGGACAAATTGTATCTATAAAAACATCAAAAAAACACACACAATGAAATATAAGATTGGTATCTCTTAATATCTCATAATTTGGGTTGTATACTTTGTTTAAATATACATTAATATTTTCATTTTTCTCTACATTGAACCAAATTTCCTTTCTCCACCATATCTATTGATTTTGTTAGGGCACTATTGCCATAGTCAAGCTTCTAAAGATATATTATTTCTTTAGAAAGTGAAAAATTCATTCCTGATCTCTCAATAAATTTTATAACACCAATGATACATTTGATATAATATACCTTACCACAAATAAAAAAATAATTGTTTTCTTCTTGTATCAATATGTGAGATAAAATGATAAACATTAATAATGATAAAACAATTAATTGAAGAATACACATAATCATATATGGGAACATTTAATGACATAAAAAACATGTGGTGTTTCTATTAGTAGGTCATTACATGTGATCTCTTCTACCTAAGATAACCATGTATGAACATCATGAGAAGAAGTTTAAATGTGTCTACTTACCTTTCACTTAACAGTCCGACATCATCCATTTCTAGTCACTATGAAGTATATATACCATTTGAAATTTGTATAATATTTTTATTATAATATCATAAGGTTTTATTATAGTAGGGAAGTATTATAAGATTTTTATATAATAAATAATCCAAGAATATTACTATATAATAATGTACATTAAAGTAATACCTCTATTATGGTAATAATTAATCGTATATAACTCTCTCTCTCTCTATATATAACATTGTAAGTGAAAATTATATATCATGTTAGGTAGAGATATCCCCATTTAGAACACTTACATATTCATTTGAGGAAACTTTCTAACCATCAAATTGTTAAATCCCACATGAAAAAATTATTATTCTTCTCAGTTAGGGATCTAGTCGTTAGATCATCCAAGTTTTATTCCATGGATTATTTTTTATCTATAATTATAAATAATTATGTATTATCACATAAGTGATGATATAATTATTTATAAACCTTTTATACTCTATCATAACCTTGGATTATAAGCTTGTACAAATATTGTAATATTATCACTGTATATATTGGGATTATAAATCATTATTCAGTATAATTCCAAGAACTGGAACAAATAATTGTGTAATTAATAGAGGAATTATCTATATTATAAGTTGAAACATTCTCAGTATCATTATATATGGAAACCACTAGCTTCAATGAGAATACGACACTAATTTATTTAGACTGACTGTAATAGTAGACACTTTTTACCTAGAAGGGAATTAGTTTAGTGTCCCATTAATAAATAATATTCTATCTTCTCTAAGTACCAAAAACTTGTCCTTTTAACATTATTAAATACTATTATATAATTATGATTGTTTCCTAGAGCAGTTCTATTGTATTTTTTGATATTTTATTTTCATAATATATGTAATAGAAATGTAAGATATACTATATAGCATGGAATATGTGATAGATCATTCATCAGAGTTTATAGGTTTCAATTATATATATTAATATCATTTAATTTCATATAAATTTATAATTGGAGTGACCTATTCCATGTTATATAGGTAAAAATTACCTCTTGAACTATGAATACTCTAACTAAATTATTAAATTATTTCATTTTTATAAACATTGAATGAGAATAAAATGAAATAATTGAGACTGATATTGATATTTTTACAATTTTTTTGAGTTTAATGAAGTGTTTTAGATGTATCTTGAATTATTTGAGTTTTATTGAAGAATTATAGAAGATAGAAGTTTTGGTAAATTTAAAAAATCCTTTAACTCTACTATAATTGATATGGTTAATCCTATGACTTTTTAAGGTTAGACCTCATCCTAAGGATTTCGAAGAAATAACAAAGACATATATTTTTTAATGTTCATTTCACAAAATTTTAGGGTTCACTTGGTTTTCATAGCATTTACGAAGTGAATGAATTCTATTAAAATTGAAAATGCAAGAAATTAATATGGTTCATTTATGAATAACATAAGGTTCACTCAACATTGAAATGTTAATGCAAGGAATTAATTTTGACATTATTTAAAAGGAATGAAATTCTAAAATATGTCTTCTAGGATTCATAAGGCTAAGTAATGAATTAATATATTTTCTTCTTGAACATTATAATTTTCACTATGGAACTTCTTAAACAACCATCAAAGGTCATAAAATTCATCTTACTGTATGAAAAGGAAGTCAAGAAAAGATATTGAAAAGGAAAAGATAATATGTGAAGTGCATAAGGTTTTTTTATACTTGTGAAATGGTCACATTCTATAAGTTAAAAAAGGCAATGCCTCTTACTAAAAAAAGGAAATACAAAAGGTTCATTTAATTTTTAACATTTTAATCAAGGATTGAGAATCATAGAATATGATCTCCCCATATTATAGAATATTATATAGTGATTTTATTTAGTTAATTATAGAACTATTCTTCAGTGAAGTAAAAATAAAAAATGGTTTTGTGATTTATGTAATGTGATTAAGAATATTATCCTCAATCAATATAGAAGAAGATAAAAGTATGTGGAAATTCAGGGAATTCAAATCAACTATGAAATGGATAAATTCTCAAATAAATTATTCTAGAAAACAAATGGAATGATGTTGTGCTGCTCTTAAATTAATTTTCAGATGGAAATGATTATGTTATAAGTCAAGCTATGTTATAAGTACATTTCACTATTATAATATTACTCACACTATGATATAATATGATCTAAATTCATGATCTAAATTTAGTTTTATAAAATTCAGTAAAATAAAGGGAGGAGATCATGGCACAAACCTTATTGAATTCATACATCTATTTATTTGTTAATTATTTTTAATGGTGACCACTAGTGAAGAAATACACAAGATTTTTTTATTCAAATAAGTAATTTTTTTATTTTTATATTATTGGTAACAATGGTTAAATTATAATAGTATAATTAGTGATCATGGGAACATTCCCATCTGAACCAAAATATTAAAGAAACTCATGGAAAATTGTGTTATACTATTAAGTTATAGCAATTATCATGAATTTTAGTTTTAATTGAATTTCATAATCAAATTAATTAAATAATATTAAAAAATTCTTGAATAATTGTAGATGTTTTTTTAGAGACCTATAATACCAAAAAACATAGAAATATTGAGTGAATTGAGACATAGAGAAAAAGAGAGACTGAAACCATATAGTCAAATTTTTAAAGAAAATTATCAGTGTTTGATAATTTAGTGATTTTATTTTTAGAAGTAGATCATAAACTGATTCTATATGAAGTGATAGGTCTAATTGAACAAGGTTTAATACTAGATATTAGAGTTCAAAGTTCATAATGAAGTGGGCAAACTCTAATATCATCATCTTCAAATCTTGAAGAGAAAGATAATGATTTGTTTTTAAAGAAACATATATTTTTTGTTATGATCATAATCATATTTTTCAATATATATTGCTTTAGGGGGGGAGGTGGATTGATTATAGTATAATGTTATATACTATTAAGAAACACACCAAAGTAGAGGATTATGACTCCAAAACCACTTGAAATTTGTGATTAATTAGTAATATAAAATCTATGAATTTGACACCATAATCATAGTAATATTATATACCCCCATTATGACCAAACCTTATATAAATATTTGTATTCCTTATCATTAAATGGTTTATATTATAATTTGGGTAAGGCTACATTTAAAATTTAGGGGATTTGATTCTATTAAATCACAAAAGGGTTATTTTAAGATAATAATATTGAAAATGAAAATAACAACTTATTCAATAGCATTATCAGTGGTGAATCCATTCTTATGGCCAATCGATTAATATTATATCACACCAAATTTCCCTCTATAATATCCTATTTTTATTAGAATGGATAATTTAAATTTATCCAATAGTAAGGGATTCCCCACTGTTAATAATAATAACTATCTTTCCAATAATAATATGATGTAACCCAATCTCCAATCACATGGTATTGGGGTCATTGATGTAATAATAGTGTAACTACCATTTATTGAGACAAATTCAACTATATTACTTTCTAAAAAGAGAACTTTTGAAGAACATGGAAAAGAAAAAAATCAATTTCAGATATCTATAAAAATATGTTAAAAAAAGGTTGTATGGATTCAAATAGATAAATAAATCTTGGACAAACTATAAAGAAGTTGTGAGGAGAAATTTAAAGTTGTGGAGCCTAAACATTTAATTCAGATAATGAAATTGGAAGATGTGAATATGGAAAAATATGAAACCATTGATGATTATTTTAATAGAGTAAATGATATTTCAATTATTATCAAAGTATATAGGGAATGTTTGGATGATTCAATAATATTAAAGATGTTGATGAGAAATTTTCTAGACATATTTTATCCAAAAAAATTTATTATTTGAATATAAAGGGAATCCTCCCCTTGATTAATTACCCAATATACTCATTATATATGATATTATAAGGAAACAATCATTTAAAAACAATGTAAAATAAGAAATAGAATTTTAATCCATGAGAAAAATCAAAAAAAATGAAGAATAATTTGAATATTCTTTGGATTCTAATGGTGATAAGGAAAAGGATTAATACTACAAGGGAGTCACGTCTCTTATCTCAAAGAACCTAAAAAAAATGGATGGGAAAGAATAAAGGCTAACTCTCAATAAAATTTTTCAAGTGTGGTAGCCTTGGACACATTTATTTGAAATGTTAAATAAAAAAATTACGGAGTATGAATATAATTATCAGAATGAGAAGCCTCAAAATTAAAAATTCTATAAAAATGAAAAGTTTGTTTCTAAATATGTTAATAGGGAAAAGATGTTTCTAGTAAGAATAATGAATATTTTGAATAAATATGAATAATATTACTTCTATTAAAGAATCCAACAATAATAATAATAAAGTGTTGATAAGTTCACAAACTTCATGGATCATGTGGTGAAACATCAATAATTCTTGAATAATGATGAAGAAGAATGTGAGATAACCTATATGGAGCACATGTAGAAATATGAATTAAGAGAATTTACTAACCATAATAAAATACTCAATAAGTATATTTTTTTTAAGAATAATATTTTAATAAAAATAAATAAAATAATGGGCTTCATAAAATGAAAACTGAGTTAATTTAAGATATCAAAAATCCCTAGTTGAAATTCATTTAACAAGAAAATTCTCTACATGAAAAACTCTTTTTAAAGGAATAATTTCTATTCAATGCATAATATTTTTTCTAAAAGTAGATAAAAATTTTAAGAAGATATACGAAGATTCCAATAGGATTATGGATTTTAATTATAAATTATCTCATGTTTTTGAGAAATAAATCCCTAAATGATAAGTCAAATATACTTCTATAGAATGAGTAAATTTATTTTTATAAATAATTTAGGTTAAAATTACCAAATTATGAAGCTTTGTGCAAAATTAAATTGTGAGAAATATTTATATAAAAGAAAGACATGAATATATAAAGGAGAGACACTATACCAAGGAAAAAAAGTTAAAAACAGGGTAGAGTGACACCATAAATTTTCTGAAAAGAAATATCATTATCAATATGGATAATCAAACATCATTATATATTTATGGTGTTGTTATATTTATGATAACAAAGAATAATCATGAAAGTAAAACCTGGAATTACCGTGAAGAAGTCACGAATCTTGGGGGGATATTTTTGAACAATTGTTTTGAACAAAACTATGAAAATTAGAAGGGAACAAATATATGATAAAAAATTCAGATAATATATAAAATAAAATTAGATTTGAGTTTTAGGAAAAAATTCAATGAATGTTTGACCAGTAGGGTCACTATGATGAAGCTTGTCTGACCACTCACCCTAGATAATCTACATATGATGAAAATGGAATTAAAATTTAAAAGGTCCATAAGGAATAAAATTCACCCATTAATAAATTTACTTTGAAAGCATGCATGAAAGGTGAACCATTTATTCTTGATAGTAATTATTCCTCACTTACATATGGTTACACAAAAAATTAAAAAATATTGAAAAAGATGATGGAGGTTAAGTGAAATTTGGAAATGATATCTCTATAAAAATGAATGGAGTCGAAACTAGTGATATATAATACCAAAGGTTAAAATACAATGAAATTATTTATGTTAAAGGAATTAAACATAATGTTTTAAGTGATAGAAAAGTATGTGATGATTGAAATGATTTTTTTTTTCATGAAAAAATCATACATCATAAAATGTTCAAATGTTGTAAGAGTTTTCCACAAAGGTGAGTGAATAAGTGGAAACCTATTTTAAATTGGAGATCCAATCAATCATATCTACTTCAGTGATAAATATGAGAACAAAATGTGTCATATAAGGCATGGATACCTTATTGAACGAAATATGAGTAAAATACCAAATAAATATTTGGTGAAATACATTCCCTAACACAAAATGGAAAGTGATTTAGTATTTGGATCATGTAAAACTTGTTACATGGTTCACCAAACTCAAAAAGAGTGAAAATTAAATAATATATGGAAATTGAACTCATTAAATTAGATTTTTGGTGCAATGAGATAATAGTAATCTAGTGGTGATATGCATTTCACTAAATTCATTGATTATTTTTCCTAGATGAAAAATTTCATGTTCTTGAAACATACATTAATGGTAGTCTATATATTTAAAATATTTATAATGTAAGTTTAAAATTATATGGTAGTATATATTATAAAGGTGTGATTATATAATAAAAAATAGAACACCTGTAATTATTTTGTAATATATATTTTAAATGCTGTAATTAAGAATCAATTATGTGACCATAAACTCCCAATAAAAATTGTGTAGGAAAGAGAAATAATATAAGTTTACTTGAGATGGGTAAGGTAATTATAGCTGAACACACTATCTCAAAATTTTTTTGGAAGGAATTTGAATGTAATATTTAAAAATAATGAATAAGTGTTTATTAATGCCTAAGAGACACATGACACAAAATGAAATGTGGAATAAAAGGAATAAAATAGTTTAATATATAAAAGTATTTGGGAGTCCTTATTTTATGAAAATAAATTATTAAAATCTATATAAATATGAATAAAAAGAATAATATGGGATATTAATGGGCTATTTATCCTATATAAATGATTGAAAATGATGAAACAAAATGATTCACAAAATATTAGAAATTTTTTATTTGAATATTATTGAAAATAAATGAAAATTAAATTTAACCGGTAAATAGGATTTAGAAAATTCTGATACAGCATCCTTGTAGATTATAGAAAAAAACAAGTGGATGTTCTAACTAAGACAAATCAGGTTGAAGTTGATTAAAAAAGAACAAGTAAATAATATTAAGCTATTGAAAATGAGAAACAAAGACATCCAATATTAAAGAAACATATTGTTTCAAAATATATCATTTTTAATTAGGAATATCTTGTAAAAACTACAAATAGGTTATGTCTAGAAAATAGAAATACACTCATATCATAGGTTGAGGCTGAAGATATTTCATAGGTAGTTAGAAACATCGAATATATTAAAAATATCAATAAAAAATTGGATCATATTTTAAATAAATTTTATTGGGAAATTATACAATGGCCTTGAAACAAAAATGTTATTTGTACAAAGTTGATATTAATAAGAAAATTAAATTATATTGGTGAGGTATTAATAAACAAGGCCAATTTGGTATGAAAAGGTTATTCATACGTGGAAGTAATATATTTTAAAATACTTTTTCACTAGTGTATATACTAAAGAAAATAATAAATTTATTTTAGTGGAAGTTCTAAAACACTAAAAGTATATTAGATGGATTTGAAATCAGCCCTCTTGAAAGGATAATTAGAAGAAGAAGTTTCCATTGTGAAAAATAAAGTGTTATTTTTTAATATATATTGTAGCATGGTAAGTATAATACAAAAGGTTATTTTTGGTTTAAAACATAAACCTAGAGACTAGTATTCTAAATGGGATGGGTTCTTGAAAAAAATGGAATTTACCAATGGAAAAGTGGGTAAAACATGGATTTGAAATTATCTCCCATGGGTGCCTTGATTTTTATTTTATATATAGATGAATTAAATTTTATGATGATTTAGAATATGCCTCTAAAAAAATATTCAAATCATATGATAATTCACATTGATATGTCAAATGCTAGGTGAGATGAATTATTTTCTATGATTATATATTTTACCAAAGAGATTATTGAATATTATTATCCTAAGAAAATATTCTAGATAATTATTTCATAATTTTGGCTTTGAAGATTATAAATAAGTTTTCAAACCCATGGTATTTGGAACAAAACTGTGGAGAGATAGAGCGAGAACCTGTGTGAATAAAAAAGACTTCAATGGAATTATTGGAAGTCTACTTTATGTCACAATATCAATTCTAGGCATGGTGTTTGAAGTGAATATTGGTTCTATATATCATAGTGATATTTATGTCACTCATATGATAATATAAAAATGAGTTTTTAGTAATTTATAAGGAACTCTGAGTCATGGTATACTATATAAAAAAATTCTATAACTAAATATGATTAGTTTTAAAGATGCAGACTCAGCTGGTGATTTAACTAGAAAAAAATTTTCATCCAGTGGAACAATAATTTTAGTTTAATATTGTGAAATTTGAAATAGAAATAGTTATATTTTAGTTTATTGAACAATAGATAATGTAGAATATGTTTCATTAACTAATGATTACATAATAATATTTTATATGGGAGTTCATATGGAAGATCTACAAAAATAATTTGAGAAGACATTGAGGATTTACTATAAAAATCAACGTGTTATTAATCTATTAAAGAACCCAGTGAAATACTCAAGATCAATTAATTTTTATAATAGATTTAATTTCATCAATGGTAAAGTGTAAAATGTTGATATGAAAAAATAATATGTAACTTCTAAAGACCATATTTTAGATATTTTTAAAAAAGTAATTCCAATAAGTAAATTTAAATACATAAGTCAAGAAATACATATCAATCATTTCCCTTTTTCATGGGGATGTGTTGGATGAATATTCCCAATGATTTCGATTATGTTATCAATTTTTGAGAGATAATTCACTCTTTTCTTCAAAGAGAGATAGGTATAACTATTTATTCAATCATTAATATAAACTCCTGGATATTATAAATAAGTGGTAGAAAATATGGATGAGTGAAAGGATTGATAATGAGAATATAGAAGTTACATGACCAAACATTTCTATTCATTGAGACCTAGAATTCTATAAAAACAATTATGTATTTTGTAGTTTGGTTTCAAGACTCTTATCATTAGAGAAAGGTAGTGATTTAATGAATCATTTATGAATTAGTACATTCTAGATAATAATTTTAGTAGAGATAACAATGTTAAATGGTGTTGAAAACAAATGAAATGGGTGATATTGAATTTCGATAATGAAATTACTAAAATACTATCTTTGTTTTCAACATTGAATAATATTTTTTGGATGAATTTGTTATTTATATCAACCTATTATAAATTGTTTTTGAGTTAATTTATTATTTTTAATAAGTCTCTGAAATTAATTTAGTCGAATTGGGTCAATTATTGAAGTTACATGTTTTTCTGAATTTGATTAAGTCCTGCACTCTGTTGGTGTAAGGTCTTAGATATATATTTTATAATACTTTGTTTATGCAGTCCTATGTTATAGGATACCTAGAGTAGGTATGGATGTTTTTGGTTGATAAAAACTATGTGCATGGAGAATTCAAAATGTATATTTTTTTCATGTTGTGAATATACGGTCCATGGATTGTGTGAGTTTTGTTAATGGGGTACCTCATGACATGAATTAATTTATGGAAAAATGGTCTAAGGTGATTCATTTTATAGTGGGACTTTAAACTCAATACTTTCATGATGTTAAAGAGTATCACACCATGAAAATCCTCGATACATTGCACCTTTATAATTTGTATCTCCCCAAGTTTTATCATTTCCAAAATCCATTCTCCCAAACACTATGTAGTCAGTTGATCTCTCTTCCAGTTTTTGCGAATACCTTCAATAGGGATCGATTATTAGCTTTCCATGTTTGATCTATGGTTATCCAAGGTACATTGTAACTTTTTCTTGAAGTTTTCATCAATTTGGATCCTCTCACTTCTTCTTTCCATGAGATGGTGGTTTCTATTCATCTCTCATTCAATGTTTTCATGGTGTTTTTGGTGAGGTTGCTACAAATCATATTTGGAGGTATGTGTCTCTTTTGGGTGTGGTAATCAATATCTCTGATGTTCATCTATTATCATGAAAAGAACATTAGAACCATTGAGGTGTGATTCTTGTTTATTATCTTATTTATTTACATACAATCATAATTTGTTAGGGTTATACCTTTGGATTGATAATATAATTAACCTAATAAATATTTAACATGATTAATAATGAATTGTATTAAGATTGTGGGTCAATGTTTAATAACATGATTATAGTTTTCATCTTCATTTTCTAGATTTTGTGTTATCAATATTATAATTGTTATCATGTATTGTGATGCTATGAAATATAATGATAGTCATTATGAAAAATGGTAATGATTAAAAAGTCGATAATTATTAATTGGTTCAATAAATAATTAAAAAGATGTCAAATGAACCTAGTGTTTCTTGTAATTTAATAGTAACTAAAATTGACATAATGTGAATGATTAATTAAATGTGATATTCCATGATAATAAAATTGATAAAAATGTGAAGAATGATAATTCTTGTGGAGAATGTTTAATAGAAAATGAATGTTAATGAGAATGCTACATCATTAAGTTTGTTGAAACTAGTTTTAATGCAAGGAGGATGTTTATATTTTGATAGCTTATTATAGATCTACGCCTTAGGTTTCTTGTAGTTTTAAACTATAAGTAATTAATTGGTTAATTAAATATTTAATAAAACCTAGTTGATGGATAAGTATACTTTTCGGGCCTAAGTTTCCTATCTATTTGAGAAGGATGACCGCCTTCAGTTTGGAGCCATGAGACCTCATTTATGTGTGAAGGATAGATGTGTTTTAGTGCCTTGGTTGACCGGATGTATATACTTGTTTTTTTCTTATACTTTTGTGAGGTTCTATGTATGCGATCTTTTCTTCATGATTTGATATGAACTTGGAATGGATGATCCAAGGATTAATGATATGATATGGATGGGGAGGCTCAAATGATGTGGTAAATGTTGATGCTTGTGATGGTGAGATGAATAAGGGAATGCATGTAGGTGGTGGGGATTGAAGTGGAGATGATGGGACAGATTGAAGGTGGGATTACACATTGATGTGATAAATATGGGTTATTGATTGATATTTCTATGTTTAATGGTCAATATCATGGTTTCTTGTTTTATCAGCATTCCTTTCCCCACTGCCTATGCTAGTTGGATATGCTTGGTTTCATGTTTCCAATTTGTGGTAGCTTAGGATGGTATTCCTAGAGTACCTAGTATATGTAATGATGTTCGTAATGAATAATAAATTTTAAACCCATGTGGTTGATATTGATTTAATGAAAACACTGAAAATATATTAATCTAGGGAAACCATAGACTTAGTTTGGATTATGCATAAAGGGCATATAATTCTTGCAGATGGTAAATGAATGTATATTAAAATAATGTTAATGGTTAATTTAATGGATAATAAATTAAATAATTGAATGAAATGATAAAATGAGAGTAATTAATTAATGTATCTATTTAAGAGCTTTTGCAATTATTGGAAATCTATTCCCTGTTTGTGGAATCTGTGTGTTTGAGAGACAATAGTTATAGTTGAGAATAAGAATAAGTTATTTAAATAGTATGGTTAAAAGATATATTATATATTGTATATTTTATGATTTCATACACAACCCCACCCATGTCATTTATGGAAACTAACACCCAATGGAATATTGGGAAGTGTTTTTCCCAGTATCTCAGTGGGAGGGTGGAAGGATGACTACACCATCATCCCCCAGTCTATTATCTTTATAGTTAATTGTGAAATTTTTCACAGTGTTCAGTTTCACTATATATATATTTATATAGGGTTTTTATGGATTGTGCTTATTTCACATGCATGTATCTCTAAATATAGTATCCAACAGGTGAAGTTTTGTATGGTGTGTATAGGCTATTATGGATTGAGATTTCTTACTCAGTGTATGGTTTGTAATGGATGGAGGTATAATACATGATATATTATACTTTTCACATGGGATTTAGTGGATCCTAGAAACTAATTGGTTACTATATGAAGATACAATATGGGATAATGTGATAATGTGATGCATGAGGTGCTTGTTTTGATGCCTTTCCCATGTCTCTTTAGGTATTCTTATTTTTGGAGAGATGGATCAGGATGTGGGATGTTATAATAGATTGTAAAAATGGTTGTGAAGTAGTATTGCGTTATAATTGATGTTTATTTTTATAATATATTCTCTTTTTTAGGAAAAAATTGGTGATAATTATCCATGGTGAGGTCGGGAATGTTGTATACATGTTTAAGTGACGAGTTAGTTTCACTATTGTTCATTGTGATTTAGTATGATTTCATTAAATTTTGAATGAAGGTATCCATGGAGGATGTTACTGAGTATACCATTATTCTCACCCTACATATATAAAAACCATTTTAGGTTAGTAGGTGTAGGTTGGAGATCAATATGAATATTACAAGATCATTTTTATAGGAGTTTTTGATATTTGTGGTCATTGTCATCTTATCCTTTTAGTACTTGTAGTTTATTTTCCATTTGTTTTAGTACTACAATACCTTTCTTATTTTCATTTAGGATATATATATATATCCTTTTATTATACCCTCGATTATAGTCAATAACCTAGGGTCAAATAGAGGCAGAACTCAGAAAGTCACTATCTCCCTTATCTTATTGTTGGCCCAGTAGTGGTACTCATTGGGGGGGGGGGTCAAAATAGAGTGGCAACAAAGGTTAAATTTGAGGGATATTATTGATTTTGGATTCAAAAATATGTGATATTGCATGATTTGGTAGGTAACTGGTGTTAGATAAGTTTAGTAAGCAATGTAAACATGGGAGACTGTTTTAGAAATAGGTATTCGGTGCCCCATGTGATCTGATGAATAAAATTTTATGTTTAATGATCTTATTAAAGGAAATGATACTAGTTTTAGTGTACAGAACTAGGAAATGATCCTGAATCATTTTTATTTTCCAATGTGTTTGAAATTCATAGACCTTGGGATAGGTTAAATAATTTACAAGATAAAAAATACTTATATAATTAATGTAATATTATTCAATATTCTAGTTTTAAGAACTCTAATAGTTTATTCTTTTTATATTAATGGATAAAGGTCGACATCCTCATCAGGTTCACACCTAATATGTTTATCAAGATTTTCCTGTAGATCCCCATGGAGTAGAGGTCGATGATGATGACACTTGTAGGAGGAAAGTATAATAGTTTCATTTTTAGATTATATAAAAGTATGAGGGATCTATTTCAGATTCAATCATAGAATACTTGTTGGATGAGGTTGAGATAGCTTTCAGTTTGATCCATTCTCAGAAGGGGAACTGAGTTCTATTGGCTATGATGATTTTGTGTGGTGTAGTGAAGAAGTGGCGGTTCTTATTCCTCAGGGATCATGAGGAGTTGGTAGTATCATTAGATAAGTTACGAGTCATGTTCAAAGTAGAGTTACTTTCTTCGACCATGAAGATGGTCAGTATCTAGGATCTTCTTACCCATGGACAAGGTATTTCTAACTTGAGAGTGTTTAGGATCTATTTTAGGACCCTTTTGTGATATTCCCCAGACATGTTTCTAAATGAGGAGGCTAGGGTGAGGCATTTTGAGGAGGATTTTCATCCAGATATCAAGCACCTGGTCACCCTATTTCAACAGAAGGTGTATATCAAGGATCTAGGGAGAGAAGATGTCATTGATAGGACACTGGCCAAAAATAGAAAATATGGATAGGGGAGTTATTAGGATTCATATTGGAGTATAGTTGTTGTCTGAGGTTACCTGTTTCCTAGACATAAGAGATTTCAGTTAGCCAAGGTTACATCCTAGCCCTCATCATCTCATTTATATAGGCATGGAGGCTCCCATAACTATTCCAATTGATCATATGTGTGTTTTTTATGGAGTATGAGGTCATAAAATGATGATAGTGCCGGAAATTTCTGAGTAGTTACCAATAAATAGGAGTTCCACATTAGGATCCTCCATAGTTATAGTTTCATCGGAGGCTGTAGTAGCATGGTGTTCCAGTTTTGGAATAGTAGAGAGGAGATGGTGTATGTATAGTACAACCTAAATAAGCTTGTAATTCTTAGATAGTAGGGTGTGGTTATGGAGGTGGTCTTTGGTAGGGTCAGAGAGTCCATGGAGAAGCTCATGTTCAGCATTATGCTTTAGAATTTCTAGCACAGGGTGAACTAGGAACAACTAAAGGTGACCATTTAATTTTTTCTAAAAGGATTAATTCTTTATTAAATTTAGTAATGTTTCACTCTTTTGTGTCACCTACCATCATCCATGCTTTGGGAATTGAATTAGAGAGGCTTCCTGTTCCCTTAGTGTTGGCTATGCTTGTTGGAGTTCAAGATAGTGTGTATGAAGTATCCAGAGACTATGAGCTAATGTTTTGGTGGAACAAATCTTAGGTATATTTCACATTTTTACTAATACAATAGTATGATATCATACTCATCTATAATTGGATTTAATTTTTGTAGGATATCATGGATTGATTTAGGATACAGGTTGTGTTCTATGATGTTGATGGAAAGTTTGTGGTGTTTGTTGGCGAATGATACCATAATATTACCCATAGGCATGTTCCATAATTTTCATCTATGATGGCTACACTGATGCTGAGTTCCTAATAATTAATGCAGTTAGTGTATCCCAGGGTTTCATAAGAGTTCCATGATGTCCTTCTAGAGGAGGTTACAACGTTACACTTTTAATGAAATATTGAGTTTGGGATCAAGATAAAGTCGAGTGTATCTCTTATCTCAATGTATTTTTAAAGAGTAGTACATTATAATTTACAATATCTATGAGTACAACTCAATGAACTTTTATAGAGAGGTTTTTTTCAACTGATTGTGTCACCTTAGGGTGAACCAATTTTGTTCTTAAAGAAGGAAGATGGTGCACTATGAATTTGTATCGATTATCGTCACTTGAACCAAGTGATAGTGAAGAAACACTATCTTATTCTATTTATTTATGATTTATTTGATCAGTTTAAGGATCAAGAATTATTGTGGACTGACTAGTGTAAGACTACTGTTGAGTACCTACAAGAGAAGTTGGTCAATATCCAGTCCATTGTTTTTCAAAAGAGGGAGTTTAGTTTGAGGTATTATATGATGCTAAGAGTCTTGGATTTGTCAATTTTCTGATGCAGTAGAGGTCAATTGTTTCTTATGGGACATGATATTTATGTCCCCATGAGCATAATTTTGAATCCTAATATCTTGAGTTGGATGAAGTTGGGTTTTCAATGTTTTTTTGTGACATTACATCATCAATGGGAATTTTTTTGGTTTTTATCGACCATAAGAGCCTGAGGTATGTCTTCTCTCAGTGTAAATTAAACTTGAATCGGTGTGTGATGATGGAATTCTTATAGGATTATTGATTCATGGTTTCATATATTCTATGTAATTCAAATGTTGTATTCAATGCAAATAGTAGAAAATAATATAGAGTTTTCATGCATGAATCCTGAGATTCTAGGAGAGTGATGGAAAAAATCATAGAGATTCATCTTGATATGGGAGACTTTTGAGGAAGAGATTGTATTTTCAATATGAATGTGTGGTCATCCATGGCGCATAAGGAGGAGGAGTCCCAACTACAGAATTATGGTGTGGAGGTTTTGAGGGATCAAATTGTTTTTTATGATAACCTTTATTGTTGGTTTCATGATGGACAACAGTATATGTGATTTCAGAAAAAAAATATTTTTATCCCTTTGAATATGTTTGATATAGTTCTCTATGAGTTCCATAGCTCATCCTTGGTGGTATATCATGGTGTGATGAAGATATACAGATCTATGAGAGTTAATTTTTGGGGTCTCGAGTTTAAGCATGTAGCTGTAGAGTTTCTTTCATGATGTTTGGTCTGTCTAAAGGTGAAAGCAGAGCACCATGTTCCCAGTGGTTTCCTATATCCATTAGATATTTTCCAGTGGAAATGGATGGAAATATTTATATGAATCAATATTGTTTTACCTCAATATTAGGGGGGATATTATTCTATATGGATGATATTAGATCATTTTTTAAAATCATTATACTTTATATAGATCAGGGAGTTGAGCATAGTTGCGGTTTTGTTAAGGCAATATTTGGAGGATGTGGTAAAAATCCATAGGTTCTGGAGGATTTTTGTCTCTGATTGTGATCCTTTTTTTACCTACACGATATGGAGAGTTCTACAACATGATTTTAGATCTCATTTATTCCTTAAAAATACCTTTCATCCATATATGGATGGTCAAATAGAGTAGATCATCCATACTCTTGAAGACATGATATACTCTTGTATCATGCATTATGGAGGTACATGGATGAGGCACCTTCCCTTAGTCTATTTTACATACAATAATAGTTTCCACTAAATCTTTTTTATTGTGATATTAGAGTCTTTGTAAGGCTGACCATTTCATTCAACATAATGTAGAAATGGAGTGGGAGCGGAAGAAATTCTTGGGGTATAAGTACAATAGAATATGATAATGTTGGTTTAGGTATTTATTGAGAGGATGAAAGTATCACAAGATTATTAAAATCCCAATGTCGACCATAGGAGGGGACATTTAGAATTTTAATTTGGATCTCACATGTTTTAAATGGTTACTTCTCATCATGGGAAAGAGAGGTTTGGTCATGAGAGTGAGCTTTCTCTCATGTTTTTTGGTCCTTTTGAGGTTCTATATCATGTTAGAGTCATGAAATTTTAGATATCACTTCCACCATAGATGAAAAAAATACATGATGTTTTCACTTTTAGTAGCTCTGTTTTTTCCTTCTTGATGAATCTCATGTAATCAATTGTGGTGAGTTTGATATTTATGATGATGTGACCATTGAGGAGAGGCATGTGGAGACTCTACAAGACAAGGGGAAGGTGTTGTGTGGGCATACTATTACCTTGGTTTGTTTCTTGGGGGTAATATGGTAACATGGAGGAGAGTGCCAAGGAACATGAATCATAAATGTGCACACAGTAACGTGAGTTGTTTAATGATTAGATTTTCTCTTGCAATGTTGTTCATTTTATTGATGTTGATCCATATAGTTTATGAGATGGATCAATATTGTTTCTTATTAGCATCCTTTATCTCGTTTGGGAGTTATCTCCCCTTGGATAGTGTTTAGGCGGTGTTTGTCACTATTTCATTTTTTTGCAATATTTATTTGATAATCTGTATAGATCTTATGATGGTAGGATCATTGAGATTAATCTAATGGGGTGGATGTTTAGATGAACAATTTTTTGTTTTCTCTCTGGGTTGGGTCTTGGATTCATGAGGAAATAAATTGTTTGAGAGGTATCTGGTTCAAGGGAAAAATCCATCTAGTCTGACCCATTGTTTATTTTTGAAGTCTGAGGTTCTCAAAGGAGGCATGGAGTAGGTCTAGAGGTGTTTAGATACTAAACTTTGCGATGAGGGAGAATTCAAGACTTATAATAGTATCACATCATGAATATGATATTAAAAACTTGTGTGAGTATGGTTTATTGGGTCCCTCACAACGAAAATTAATTTGAGGCCAAATTTTCTAAGGCGATGTGTTTTTTAGTGGAACATAAAACCATATACTTTCACAATGTGAAAGGGTTTCACACTATGAAAATTCTTTGTACGATATACCTTTGTATGTTACAATGCCTCAAGTTTTCTAAAAAACTATGGCCTTTCTTTCAATCCCCAGGAGGCCAAGAGCCCTCTCTTCAGAAGTTTTTGAATCCCACTAATAAAGATTGATTCTCATCTTTCTATGTTTTAACTATAGTGATTTGAGCTATTTCATACCTTTTTATCTCATTTTTCTTCGATTTAGATCCTCTCATTTCTTCTATCCATGTGAAGGAGGTTTCTTTCCATCATTATAATAGAGTTTTCTTAGTTATTATTTTGTGAGGTTGTGGCGTAACATCTTTGTAGGGATACATCTCTTATGGGAGAGGTGATCAGGATCTACGATGTTGATATGTTATTGTGTGAATATTGTTGACAAATGTTATGTAGGGAATTCCTTTAGGATTCATTTTATTTACATGAAATTATAATGTTTGTATGGGTTATCTCATTAAATGTAAATGGAATTAATATAATAAGGATTTTAATAGATTAATAATGAATTTTATTGTGATTTTAGGTTAATGTTTGATACCCTGATAATGGTTTTCCTCTTTATTTGTTTAAATATTGTGCTATAAATTTTATAATTGTTACTGAGTTTTATGATGTTATGGATTATAATGTCTATATCGAAGAAAAATGGTAATGATTATAAATATAGTGATTCTTAATTGTTTGGATAAATAATTAAATAAATGGAATGTCAAATGAATCTGGTTTTTCTTTTAATTTTATGGTAATTCAAAATCGATGCAATTCACATTCTTAATTAAATGTTTTTTTCCATGATAACAAAATTGATAAATAATATGATTCTTGATAATTATTGTTGAGAATTTTAAAATAAAAAAGGCATATTAATTAAAATGGGACAACTTTATGTTTTTTGAAACAATTTTTAATGATAAGATAATGTTTAACTTTTGATATATTTCTAAAAATTGATTCCTTAGGATTCCTATAGTTGAAACTTATAATAATGAATTTTCTAATTCAAGATAGAATAAATACTATTAGACTGATAAAGATAATTTCTATGATCTAAATTTATCATCTTCTTGGGAAGGTTGAGTGCATTGAGTATAGAGTCATGAGAGCTCATTTATGATTAAAGGCTCGATGCATTATTTTAGAACCTAGATTACCCAGTTGGTTGTGTTTTTTTGTTTCCTACTACTTTTGTGATGTTATCTAGATGTGATATTTACATTGTGGTGTGATATGATATCGCGATTGATGATCCTAGGATGTATCTTGTGATGTATGTGGAGGAGGCTGGGATGATGTGGAAGTAATAGATTCCTATGATAGTGAGATACATCAAGATATGCATGTCGGTGTTGGGGATAGAACTGGAGATGATGGAAAGGGTTGAATTTAGTTTTACATGTGGGTGTGAAAAAGTTGGATGCATGATTGAAATTCTTTTATTTAATATTCAATGGCCGGGTGTATTGTTTTATCTCTATTCCATTCCCCTCTTCCTGAGGTTGCTAGATGTTCCTTGTTTTATATTTCTTGTTTTTGGTATCATAATATAGTTTTCCTATATTACCTATTATATTGAATGATGTTAATAATTAATAATTAATATTAAACCCATGGGGTTGGTGCTAAGGGAATTAAAATGATGAAAATATGTTAATCCTGAAAAACTGTGTACTCTGCTTGGATTATTCTAGGAGGGCATAGACTTTTGGATAAAGATTAATGAATATATTTTTAAATAATTTTAATTATTAACTTAATGTCTAATAAATTAATTAATGGTGACGAATGATAAATATATAATAAGTAATTAATGCATCTCATTAAATTCTGTTGTTTTTATAAGATATCTAGTACCTAGGTAGTAGAGGCCAAGTGTCCAAGAGATGATAATTATATTTTACCTTAGGAATAAGTTATTCCCACAGTGTGGTTGTGATATATAATTTATCTTGTATATTCTATGATTTCATATGCTACCCCCACCCATGTTGGCCTTGCTAACTTAATCCTAGTGGAATCTAGGAGGTTGTTTTCCCCATCATCTCATCGGGATGATAGATGGATGACTACCCCCACAAGAACCACTCTCTTCTTTGGGAAGATACTTGTGTTGGTATGCATGGTGGTTAGTCTCCGCATATATGTTTTTAGAGGGGTATGATGGCTTGTGGTTATTTTACACACATGTATCTCTTGATATATTATCCAATGGATGATTATAGTTATGACATGTACAGGTTGTTAGGTATCTTGGTTCCTTATATTGTGTATGTGTTTTGATGGCTTGAGTTATAATACACGATGTATGATACATGTCATATAGACTCTGGTGGATCCTAGAAACTACTTGGTCACTATATGAAGATGTGATATGGGATGATGTGAGGATGTGATTTACAAGGTGTATGTTTTGATTCCCATACTAGGGGTCTTTGGTCTAGCTTATTTTAGAGAGAGATGGATCAGGATGTGCGACATTGGGGTAGAGAGAACCAATGGGGAAGAGGTAGTGTGGTACCCTTTATTTTTCACTATTATATTATATTACGTTTTATATCTGTTACTTAGTAAGAGTTGTCCCTAGTGAGGATGTGAAATTAGTATAGCTATTTATGTGATGAGTTAGTTTCATTTTTGTTCATTGTGTTTTAGTATGCTTTCTTTATCTTTTACATGGGAGGATATTTGGAGGATCCTACTAAGTATAATATTATGATAACCCTACCTATATATAATCCTTTTTATGTTATTAGGATCAGGTTATGGATTGGGTTGGAGATTACTTGCCCAAGATTTTTTCAGTACTTATTTGGGATTCTTCGTCACGGTTGTCTTACCCTTTTGGTACTTGATGTTTCTTTTTTAGCTGGTTGAGTACTATATGAAATTATATTTTTTTTACTTTATGTTTATTTATATATATGTATCAGTATGTTTTTATTGGTGTTTATATCTTCCACATATTCACTTAGAGGGTAATTCCTTCCATATGTATATTTGTTATAAATTCAGTACTAGGAACCAACCCAGGGGCTATTGGAGGGGGGACTCAGGCAGTCATCATCTCCTTTCTCTCATTACTAGACAAGGGGAGGTACTCTTCGGGGGGGGGGGGGGGGGTCATGATAATTCAAAATCGTATGGTTGATCATGTTACACCATATGGTTGGACCTGAGAAGAAAGATTTCTGGGAAAATAGAAAAGGTACGAACTTTGTAAAATTCATTTCTTAACATTATAAGGTTCACTCAGTCTTAATAAGGCAGACGATGAGAATTAATTCTGAGAAAATTGAAATGTAATACAATTCAAAGGATTATTTTCTTAAATTTTTAAAATTTAATCACTTTTAATAAGGTTGACAATGAGAAAAAATTATGAGAAAATGGAAAAGGTATTAACTACATAAGGTTGTCCTCTTGGATTTGTAACGATGATTCATAACATCATACCTGAACATCATAAGTTCAAATATTGATCTTTTCAAGGTTCTATTAAAGATTTTAATGTTCATTTTACCAAATTAAATATAATTCAATAAAAATATATCAACGTAAAACATGTTCTTTGAGGCATGTATGGTTCATTTAACCATATGAAATACTCACTAACTAAGAATTGAAAAAGGTAGTTCCTCTTACTAAGAAAAAAATATACTTTGTAAGGTTTGATTTTATTTTTAAATTTCATTGAGGTGTTAAGAATCATATAATATGATATTCCCATATTTTACCATGCAATATGCTAGAACAATTTAGCCATTGATGGAATTGTTCTTTAGTGGATCAAATATAAAAAATGAAAAAAAAGTGATTAATAAAATAATATATAGTCAATGGTGAAGAAGGTAAAATTTGCAATTAATTATAACAAATAAAATTGATAATGTAAGTATAATGTTACAGAATAAATGATTTTCGAGATCAAATTTTATAATGTTGTGATTCTCTTAAATTCATTAATCACATTTAAATGATTAATCTATTATTCAAGTGGAGTTATAAGTGTATTTCCCCATGATGAGTAGTTATATTATATTAAAAAAATTTAGGGGGTTTTAATAACTAAATTTGGATCTATAAATATTACTTAAATAAATATAAGAGCTCACTACTCGAACATGTGGAATTAAAAAATTTATTTATTTATGAATTATTTAAAATAGTGATCACTGCTAAAGATATACCTGAATATTTAATTTATAAATTAATATAAGATAGTTGTTATTACTGGAATATCACTGGATACAATGGTTAAATGAGAAGGGAATTTTTAGTGGCTGTAGGAACATGATGACTTGAATAGAAGATTGAGTAAACACACAAAGTATCTCCATGTACTATGAATTTCTAGGCATTTTGTTTAATTTAAACTATAATTAAATTTCATAATTTAATTAATTCTATAATATTGAGAAATTCTAGACTAAGGAGAGTGTTTTTTAGAGAGACCTGTAATACTTAAAAACTAAAAAATATTGAGAGAATGTATATTTGGATAAGAAAAAAAATACTAAAATTGGGTGTTTAGAACTATGAAAAAAATTATAAAATTTTGATCATTCAGTTATTTGATTTGGGAAGTGGATCATATGATATTTTTATATAAAGTGAGAAAGATCAGATAATCAGGGTTCAACACTTAATATAAGAGGATTTATTTGTTAATTTAGTGCAAAATCGCTAATATATTAATCTTGATGTCTCTAAAAGGAATATCAATATCAAATGTTGAAGAAAGTCAATTTCTTTCTTACAATCTTTCCCATCTTATTCTAATCACATTATTATCAGAGGAATATTGTGATTAATGTGGGATGCTATATTTATTTGGAAAACACACCATGGTATATGAAGATACCTATCAAACCCCATTTAAATTTTTATTTATTATTATTATATTATGTATGACTCAGACACCCCCATCAATGAAAGGAGTAGGTACCCACATTAAGACCAAAAATTGTAAAAACTATGTATGCCTTATTATTCATTATTATTTTTTAATTTGGTTATGTCTATTATTAATATTGAGTGGATCAAATCATAATAGATAAAAATGTTTTATTTTATGTGAAATAAATTGTAAATGAAAATATTCATCTATTTAACCCTTCCCCTCCCATATTAGTGGTGATCTTATTCTTCGAACAAATCAACATGTTCTAATTGTTATTTTCAATACCATTTCAATTTATGTACTTTTAATTTTAATAAGATAATTATATATCCATTGAGACCAAGTATTCTGTTAAATTATGTTTGAGAAGATGTTGGTAATGATGGAGATTGTTGAGTACCCAATAATAGTTTTTTTGTTGTGTTATTGAAGAAGTTACATTAGAAAAACCAATTAACTAGAGATGTTTTACGTATAGAATAATTTGTGTAGATAATTTACTATATTTTATTTATTTATTAATAAAAAAACTATTTTTAAATTCACATAATGTAATGATAAATATGTGTGGTGATGGATTCTGGGATGTTTTAAGTGGGCTTGGAGAAGTTTTGAAGTGATTTAGAATTTTTTAGAGTTATTCTATAATTTCTATAAAGGAACATGAAAAATGGATAAGATTTTCATAGATCCATATGGATTTTTTTTTCATGTATTATATCTGGGTTAAAATATATTTTATTTAAGATATATTGGTCTTACATTGTAAAATTTTCTAAGCCTATAACAATGTTTTGTAGACCATGTAAGACATTTTTGACATGTAAGATATTGAATTATAAAAATTGTTTACAGACCATAATATATTGATGTGACACATATGATATTGGGAATCCTTAAATATTATAAGAACAATTAGTGTCATATTTTATAAATTCTCAAAAGAATTAAATTAATGGTTATGATCTTTAATTTGGATGCACTCAATGATTTTTATTACATTTAAACTCATTCCAAAGATAATCACGATTTGGAAAATTATAGGTAATAAGTTCTTAAATGAAATGAAAATCATGGTAGAATTATTTTTATTAAATTATGAATAATTCAGTTATGTTCATTGAAGTAAATTTCATGATTGAATATGTTATAAAATTATTTAATACTTAAAAAGAATTTTTTCTAAAAAACATATTTTCACTGCATTTTTCATTTTAAATTTTAACTTATTTCTACCAATTATAGAAATTGAATATTGAAAATGGATGTTATTTTTGGAATTATGATATCCAACTTTAGTTAATAGTTCCCGTTTATTTTTCTTCATCATGAATGATAACTGTTGTAATTAATTATAATCATGGTAAGGGTAAATCAAGTAATTAAGGTCACAAATAATATGATAATGACTAAAAAATGACCATAACACTTTTTTTATACTATTTAAGGTTTTTATTTCGAAAATTACTATCACAGTTTCCAAAATAATGTAGTATGATTCCACATTTATTTAATTTTTATATTTATAATATTTAAGTAAAAGATAATGTCCAAAATGTCAATTTATAGATTTTAATGACTACAATATTTTGTGACAATAATAAGAATAATTTATTTCCAATTATAAATATTTATTTTAAAGGAAAATTATTTTTTATATTGTTTTAATTTATATATAATTTTTATTGATGAAATAATTTTGTTAAATTCTTACGCAATATTTATATTGTACTTATTAATTAATTGAGAAATTCAAAAAAATATTTTAGGAATATTAAAAGTAATAGTATTAGAATATTTTATTTTTTACACGTTTTTATGATAAATATGACTTTTGGGACGTTTTAATGTATTATATTTGAATTCCTTTGTGGTCATGTTTTTTTCAAGTTTAAACTACATGAATAGTTCCAAAAATGATATTAATTTTATTTTATAATAAATAATATTTCATTAAATGTCTTAAAACTCTTAAAATACTATATTCAGAAATTTTATTTCAATATGTTTAATATATAAACCATGGTTTATTTATTGGTCAATTTTTTTTTATAGTAACTATCTTAGCCCTTGAAGAGTAAAAAACCTTGTTACCATGGTAATCATAAAAAAGGTTAATAGAGGATTAAAAAGATACAACGGTGAAGACCTCACCAAAATATGTCCATTTTTTATTGGATTAGATATTTTAGAATTGAATATTTTATTTAAATTGTGTTAATTTAGAGTCATTAAAAATGAATATTAATTTATATTAATTTAAATCTTTTTGAAATTCCAATAATTCCCATCCCCTCATTATAAAATCACACCCCTCTCCTCTTTTTTCACAATTAAATAATACTTTTATTCATATAATACCTTCCCAAATACCTTCATAACACCCCATAAGACAATTTGTTTTGTATTATCTTGGTCATAAAAGAAACCTTAAATGGGTTAAGGTGTAAAGAAAAAGAGGTTGTCTGAAGGAGAGGTATAGATTTTAACTGAATATTTTATATTTATTTATTATTATACCTCCTTAAAATATTCTTAAAACATGATAAAATAATAAATCTAATATATTACATATAATGAGATGTTTTAAAGTTAATTGAATACACTATATCTATCTCCTATTCCATCAAATGAGAAATTAAATAGTTATTCATGTGTACGAATTACTAGAACCTCATAAACAGATGTAATTAGTTTTATATCACCAACAATCACGATAAGAAATAATGATGGATTTAATTTTTATATAAGATATTAATGACACATGGATCATTATTAAAAGATAATCTCTCAACTACTTTCTTACTATTCCATGCATTAAAAAATGATAATGTCTTTTGTTCCTATGTGTGGAATACCAACTTCAAGAAGGGATGTGATTTGTTTTCCATAACCATATCACATGGAATAAATATTTAATTTTTAATTAAATAAAATCTATCATATTTATGATATAATGATAATTTTGTAATAATAAAAAATACTAACCCTATTTCCTTCACGATCGTTGAAAAATGATAATGTTACTCATGCGTACGTACATCTTACCATCACCAAGATTGTAAATTGATTCATATTTCATAAACATCCTTTATTGTTTTTTTAAAAATTATAACTTATTTGCAAAAATTATTATTATTTCATGATTATTATTCTATATTTGATAGAATAATGATCTATTTTACCATATTAGACCTACCAAATAAATTTTTGACATATGAAATGTATATCATCAAAACCTCCGACGTGGAATTAATTGATCAAGTAATTAAATAAAACATGGTAATAAAAACAACTTGAATGAATAATAAACATGAAAATGTTTATTAATGAACTAAACATAATTATATAACACATGAATATAAATACTGTACATCACGTGTCGAACCATAGTTAAAGAGTTTCATAACTCAATTTCATATCATTGGGTTATCTTACTTCTTAATTGTCTTTGAAATTCTATGATTAGGTGTAGTGACCTCTGATTATTTTATGTTTTATTTCCAATTTTTATTTGTATTTACATTTTTTAAACATAATCACTTCATTTATTAAATTCTCACTCAAATGATATGATAATTTTAATGGTTTTATCATCTCACTTTTGTTTTCATGATATATATTCCATATTTAAAAATCACATGAAATATATATTTCACCTTCATATAATATATCATGATGAAATTTATGGTCATGGTATTTAAATTTTCATTTTATGTTATTTAATTCATGGGGGTTATGATTCAATGGTTACCAAATTAGTATGGATTATTTCATAGTCACATCATTATTCGAGATTGTTTATGCTCGAGTTTATTTTGGTTGAATTATTTGATTTTTATAAATTAAACCCAATATATTTTATTCTCTTATATTTATTTATATAAATTACATGTTTTCCATTAATTTTACTCTCTTTAAGTAATCAATAAGAAAAATGTAAGGATAACCAACATTATTTTTCTACTTAGTCGTGAATAATTTTTTTCCATGTTCATATTTTCATTAAAATGTTCTAAATAATGTTTCTAATATTATCTAATGATTCATTAAATACATTATTACCCATTTTGATTTTACTATTTATAGAATTTTTTAAATGTAATCTTTTTTCACCTTCTAAATGTGGTACTTTTGATTTTTTACCAAAAAGGTGAAAAGAATAATTATTTTAATGTATACAAAATAAAACTAATTTGACACCATGATGACTAAAAAATTAGTTGAATATTTGTTTTTAATATTCTATAATTATTTTAGAAGAAAAATATTTCCCTCATATTTTTAAAATTTGGAGTTTTCAAAAGTTATTTTCATAGTGAAAAGGGTATTTTACTCAAGAATGTTTTTAATGATTTTTTATAGTATTTATATTCATCGATAATAAAAAAATATTTTACATATAATAGTCTAGGGATTTGTTGTAATGATATCATATTTATTATCTCTCTGGTTGGGTTATTATATGTTTTATTAGAGAATGTTTGGACATTCCATAAGCTATTTCTTTTTGTATGTACTATTTTTTTATAATTACGACAACTTAATTATGTTGTATTATTTATTCATATGATGAATGTATTATACTTATTATGTGATTAGTGGAGCCCATTATAGACCCTCAATACATCAGTAGGTCTCATAAGATAAACTAGTTTTGGTATTTGCTTAATTTCTTAACCATTTATGTAAGATATCTTGGCTCAAGGCATTGAAAGTAAGTTTAATATGTCTAACATTATGCATTCCATCATTATAAAATTAGTCATTATTTGAATAGTTATTATTCCTATTTGAAGGGTTTCAAAATCCAATGATTATTAATATGTAATTATTTGATCATCATTTATTCCTACCATATTTTTATTTTATCTCAGTTTTTGGATTTAATGGAATCTGTTTTTTGTTATTTAAATTTATATATTGACTATGTATTATTTATTTTATGATAAATTATACTATACATAACCATTTGTGAGTATTTGATATCACCGTTATTTTCTTTCCCTTTTTTGGGATGCATGTAAGTGTATTATGATTAATATGAAAGGACGTTATCGAGAGAATAAAGATGTTTTCAAATAAAATACTTTTTTTCATATGTATATAAGATTCTTGTATGTATCTATTTTAAAAATAATTTTAATCCATTTCATTTTTCATGATAAAATCACTTTTATCTAGTTCTAATGTAATAAAGTAATCATTGGCTCTAGGAAACTCGACCTAGGGTCTTTACAACTAAAATAGAAGAAAATAAGAAGAGTGAAGAAGAAAGTGAGGTTGTGCATTCCATATTGTCACAAAAAGTTTTTTTTTTCATTCAATGAAAGATAAGAATAACTAGTAGTATTTTATATTTTTTACTATGAATGAGGGACAGTTATGTGCAAAATTGTGTATACACCTAAATAATTGATTCTTTCATGTTTCTGTTAAAGTAATAGAATCCTAAAATAAGATCAAATCAGAAAATAAACAACCTAAAGAAGTCTAAATTAGTGTAATTATTTTCAATGGTTACCTAAATCTTATATCATTATAAGTGTCAGATTCACAAAAACATTATCATAACACATTAAATGGGAGTTAATGGATAAAAACTACTTGATTGTAACAAATGGTTGTTTCTAGTGGGTATTGTACCATGGAAAAATCCATTTCACACCGAGGAATAGCCTTCTCATATTATGTGTTAAACAATATAAATTGCTACACTCCTTTTATTTTTTACATTTTAATGTTTCTATGGATAGAAAACACCCATTATCATAACTGGTGGTGATGATTATTTTTAATGAAACATAAAAATATTAAGATCACTTATTTACCCATTCCCCCTCTTGGAAATCTCTTACGAATTCTGTAGGTGGTTCCATAAGTGGTATCAGAGCACCATGTACTATTTTTGGTGATTATTTATCTGAAAGTTTATATTTTAAGTCTATATAGTTTAATAATTAGTCACTTATTTCAATTATCGACAATGAATAATTTAATGAAACATTATGAGATATGACTTGGTAGCCCAACCCATACCCCATAAAAATTTATTAAATAAAAATAAGGATACATTATACACATGGTGTGTAAATATCTCACACCATCTCAAAATATAATTAAATAAAAACATAAATGTTTATATATTAAAATTGATAGTATAATAACAAACTATAGATGTTATCTATCCTTCACTATAATATTGATATAAATGATCTCCATACCTACCACCCCAAAATTAGTCCCTTTTTATGAAATAAAATATATCATCTATCATCAATATAATTCCCCCTGAGAAATATTTCATCCAGTAGGTATCAAGTGGTCATAATTGGTATATCCTCCACACATACATGGAAACATTTTATCTTGTATGGAATTTGAAACATCATCTTTAGCAGACCAAAATGAGGAAGTGAAAAATCCTAGTGTAAAAAAGTTCCAAAGCATCCAATAGAGGTACATCCTAAAAATTAGACACCACTCTAAAAATCAAGAACCATTGATAAGAATTTTTGTCACATAAGTAATGATAGAATTGTAATTTTTATCCCATAAGGAAAGATAATATTTTTCCATCCCATTTATGTATTAGTTATGATTTATTTGAAGATTAAAATGATGTATTCCCCTATGTGTTGAAGAAATTTCCATAATAGTTGAAGAAAAGAATAATATAGAGTATGATGGATGTTCAATAAATGTTACTTTATCTTCTTTTTTAGTGAATGAATATTTTAATTTAAATGAAATAAAAAAAATTAGGGGAAAATGAGATAATATTTATGAAAGAAATTCCAAATTGAAGTAGATTTTTTTTGGATTTAGAGAATTAAATATGAAGATCTATAAATGCATGTAGACCAGGTTGTTGAATTATTCTTCGCAAGGGTAAATTAATTTTTTAGCGTAAATATAGACCATGTTGAGAAGCTGGAAGTATCTTCTATTATTGATATGATTATGTGTATATTACTTAATAATTTTTATGATAAAGTATCAGATATACAAGAAAATGATCTTGGGGACATCCCACTTGATTACTTTCATGGTATTTCAATATCCCTTAATATAAAAAAATATAATGTTGTTAAAATAATGTAATGTCGTAAAATGATATTTCTTTTAAAGCCTCAATACATGATAAGTATAAGAATACTTTTTTTAATGAAAAAGATACAAGAAGATCATATTTTAAGGAATATTTTAATGATAATTTTTAATAATTTAGGTTTATAATCTTTATAAAAATGATAATAGGAAAAAAATACAATGAAAATATCAATGAATTTTTTTTGGTGTGGAGATATTGGACACTTTACATCAAATTTCTCAATATCAAAAGCTAATGAGGATAAAGATGAGGAAGTGGTCAATCCTATGAGATTCAAAAATAAGAAATAAAAAGTTTCAACTGTTTCTTAAAGTTAAAATTTTAAGATATTTTGTAAATTTCAATGGATAAAATATTTATCTAAAAAAAATAAAGGATGTGGTGATGAAGGTGAAGTTAGAACATCTCATAATAAATATGGTGAAAAACTAATTGTTATAAAAATTATAGATAAAAAATAAATGTGATTAAATAAGTTATAAAATTAAATAACATTAAAATATTACAGAGTTTATGCTAAAGAGATAATTTAAAGATTGTCTCTCAATGATACAATAACTGAAGAAAGAGTTTATAAAGTTTCAAAAATATTATTACTCTTAAAATAGAAATGAATCATTCATTATGGAAGAAAAATCCAAATTTATCAAGGAGATTAATGATTCAAGAAAGATTATTCATGATTAAAATATAATTGGCATCAGTATATATGGATGGGTAAAGGAAAAAATATATGTTATTTGATCACATTCATTATAAATTAGTCAAAATATAAGATAATCTGAGTGATTCTAGACCCAACATTCAGAACTCATTTTCAAAAGATGGAAAATATTCAATGAATTAAGAGGATTAATAAGTCATAAAAAATTAATCCTCAAAGGTAGTAAATAAGTAAAAATATGTATATGAAGAGTCAAAGAATAATACCTATGTCATAAAAGTGAAATTTGAATCACAATCCCATGAAACTCAAAAATCTAGAAAATATGGGAAAATCAACCTAATGTCAAAGACTACTTAAATTGAAGACTCTTGAAACATTGAAAATAATATTAAAATAATGAATAATATTTAAGGTTTTATAAAAACTTTATTTAACAAAAATGAACCAAGGTTTCTGAATCAATGTGGGAATGAATATAAGTACCATATTTTTTAAAGTATGTTGTATACCAAGAAAATTATGCCTTATATTATTTTTGTTGTTATTGTGGGGGATTTGAGAATATAAAAAATATTTTTTTGTTCAATTAAAAATAAGATAAAATGAATATGAGGATTGATGGGAATTTTTTTAGAGGACTCATTCCCTTTAAATTAGGAAATAATTAAAACATATTGAAAATCCTAGATAGATTTCTCAAGAAATATTTGAAGCTTCTAGAGAAGTACATAGATGAATTTACCAACCTAGTAAATCTGAAAATAACTTATTAATCCTTCAACCAACCTATAAAATATTATTTTTCATTCTCAAAATCCTAATAAGAATAAAATAAAATGTTTGGATAAATTATTAGTTGTGTAAGTGTAATATAAAGTAGAGAAAGGTGATAGTCCAATGATTCTTGACAGAGGTTGTTCCATTCACCTGATTGAAGATTTAAAACAAATAAAATATTTTTAAAATTTAAAATATTTATTGACAATATTTATAAATTAATGGTATCTCCAGATTAAATTAGTTTTTTAGTAGGGATTAAGAAATAAATCTGATAACTATTTTTATGTCGATGGATTGAAACACAATCTATTAAGTGTTTCCAAGATTTTTGATGATGGAAATGATGTACGTTTTAGGAAGGATGGGTTCTTGGTAAATAACAAGGATGATATAAGAGTATTTATATGATGAAACTAAATTAGAAGTAATTTATTTCAAGTGGGTGATGCTATAAACCCATGCTATATACACATGAAAGGATTGAATTATTTATGGCATCAAAGACTTGGAAATCATGGCCAAAATATAAAGAAAAATGTCACATGAGCACATAATGATTGAAATTTTACCTTTTTTGAAGAGATAAATAGATTTTATTTTCCCAACATTTTAAGAGGGGTGATTTTCAACTCTTCATACAAGAAGGTGTAGATTCAATATACTCAACCTTTATAGCTCATTCATTTAGTTGTCTATAGGCTCATAATTATGAAATAAACCAATGAAAAATATTTATTTATTACATTTAATGATAAAATCACAGTCATTACATGGGTTATGTTTATGAATCACAAGTCTGAGGACATAACAATATTTAAAGGTTTCTAACAATGTACAGAAAAAGAGTGAAAATTTTCAATCAAGAAAATATGAAGCCACCATGTAATTGAGTTTAAAAATGAAAAGATTCATTCATATCTAGAGAATAATGGAATAAAACATGAACTCATTCAACCATACACACCATAAAAAAATAGTGTAGATGAATATAAAAATCAATTTTTGGTGAATATGTAATATAAAATATTAGTTGAGAAATATTCTTTATAACACATTTAGATACAATATTTTGGTGTAGTGGTACTCATTCAAAATAATTTTTTATATAGTATAAATTTAAATATGTACCCTTTTGAGATGTATTAAAAAATATTTGTAATATTGATGTATCTTCCAGTGTTTTGAAGATCTTGTGATGTTAAGTTAAAAGGTGAAATTATTAAGAAATTTGAAAAGAGAGGTTTTGGTGGACTTTTCCAAGGATATCCTTCAAATTAAGTAGGATATTACTGATATAAAAAATATTCTAGAAGGATTGTTGATACTGTTGATGTTTAATTGATAGGACATCAAAAAATAGATGTTTAACATAATGTACCAAGCTTCAGAATTGATGATGATGATGATATTTTTAATAAAACATTGAACAATTCATGCATCGATAAAAATCATAAATATGTATGGGTTGGAGAATAAAATTAAAAAACATAAAGTGATAAAGGAAAATCTTGTTCATATCATCCAAGGCTGATAAATAAATTTTATGACGAAAACACCCTTTGAGATCAAGTAAAGCATGTACAAACTATGAGAACTTTGAGGATTGTAACTTATACCACATTATTTTCTCAATTTTAAGCAAGATATGTTATAGAATAATTGAAGAATAAATAGAGGGTTGATTATATGAATGAATAATTAGAACATATAAAAAATAATGATACATGGGAGTTGGTACCAAAGCTTAAAGAGATGACTTTCATTGGGAAAAATTGAGTGTTCAAAAAATAATTAATGAAAAATGTGAAGTGGTGAGAAATAAAGAAATATAAGTGTATAAACTATATTTATAGGTTTATGTAGTGGAATTTTATGATTCTATTTCAATGTTTGTAAGGGATAAATCTTTAATACTAAATTTTTTTGTAACCCAATGATAATAAAATATTTTACAAATGGATTTCAAGTCTTCCTTCCACAATATAGAGTTTAAAGACCAGTATTCATTTATAAACCATGTGTTTTCTTTAAAAAAAAATTAAAATTGTGTTTTTATGTAAAATAAGGCTTTATATGGGCTAAAAAAATCTCCCTGATCTTGGTATTCAAGGTTAGACACTTTCTTGAAGAAGATGGATCTTACATAAGGGGACATTAGACAAGACCTGTACACAAATTATTTACAAAAAATGCAACTCTAATTATTTTCTCTTATGATAATGGTATAAAATTTTCTATAAATAATTTATATGTGTGTGAAATGTTTTCCAGTCCTGCCTCTCATATAGACTACAAATATTGTTTTCTTAGTGGGAGAAAAGAGAAAATAAATTTTTATTTGTGTATATTATCCTATTTATTATCAAATAGGATAATAAAATATAGGGTTATCCTTTTATATGTGTTGAATTTTGAGATAGTAATCTCATATTGGGATAATAAATTTAGATAGATTTTTTCAAATGTGTTAGCTATGAATATAGTTTTTTTATGTATGAATTGTTCTAATAGTTTTTTGAAGTGATTGTAGAAATTTTATATTTAACAAGTTCCTTTGATAGAGATATCAAATTGAAGATATATTTTATTTTATGAAGAATTATTTATTGAATAAAGGTTGATTTTAATATTTATTTCTTATGGTATCATCATCACATAAAATCAAGAGGATAAAGTACAAAGTAGTTGAATATAAATTAGTTTTTTATATATTAAATGATATTATTATTTAATATTATTTTTTCTAACCCAGATTTCACTCAAGTGATATTAGTGTTACTAAATTATAGTCCAATTCTATGAATACTAATTTCGTACTTATTTATCTATTTGGTTACGTATAAAATAAAAAACGGGGAGATTGTTCAGACCGGGTCTTCTGTTGAAAAATGTTTGAGAAGAAGATGATATTAGGGGAGATTATTAAGGACCTAAGATGAAGTTGTTGAGATGTAATATTTAATGATTTTCTCAAGAAAAATGGAAATTATCTAGAAAAATTATTTGTAAATATTATTTTGTGTGGACATAGTAGTGTGTTGGATTTTATTGTCAATAAATAAATAATATTCAATCTCATATAATATAAAGATGAACATGTGGTGGGAGGAATGTTGGGATGTTTAAAGTCAGTTTAGAGATGTTTTGAAGTGATCTAGATTGTTTAGAGTTATTCAGGAATTCATATATAAGAACCTATGAAATGGATAAGTCATTTAGATAATACTTTCATATGGGTAGTATAATTTTTTTCTTTATACATAATATTTTGGATGTTATACCTTTCATGTAAGATATTTTTTTCTTATATTGTATCTTTATGATCCTCATATGATGTTTTTAGACTATTTATGGCACTTTTTCAATGTATGATATTTCACCATTTGATTTTTTTTATAGATCATAAGATATTTATGTAGTGCATAGGATATTGGGGCTTAATTGTTTTTTGAAGATCGGTTGCACCTATGTTTTCTGGATTCTCAAAACAATTAAATTAATGCCTAAGAACATTCATTTGGATGATATCAATTAATTATATTATATTTATAGTCTTTAAAATGATCATCAATATCCATTTTATATCAGTTAATTATTTTATAAATTAAATAAATATCACAATAATAATTATCATGATTCGAGAAAGAGGAAGAAGAAAAGTATGAGCTTTATGTGGAGAATGAGGTTTCATGATTATGAATGTCACATGAATTTATATATTTATATACAGTTTAAATACATGAGGGTATAATATAATTAAGTTAATAAAGAAAATAATTTTGTAATGGATTAATGGAGGAGATACTCGTGAAATTTCTTACAAATCTCAATACAGTTTCTCAAATAGTTATGAGAGAATTTGTTTATCCATGTATATTGTGGAGTTCTATGCCTTCTGTAATTCTCAAATAATTAAATGATGAATATTCAAGGGGTTTTGAAATTCCAATAATTTTACATATTTGAATTCAAGTATTTATATAGTTATATAAATATTGGAATGAAAAATAATGATAATGTTAATATGAAACAAACATTATTATTTTAATATATATTATTTATTTTAAAAGAAATGATTTATTGAATGGACTGATACAATTATAAGAAATTTATTTTTTGAGTATCAAAGAGAACTGACACTGCTCAAATTATGAAGAAGGGTTTTTGTTTCGAAGCTATGAAAATAAGACAGATCTAAGGAATTCTAATTGGGTGATAAAGTAGAATATGATGAGTAGATGTGGTAAGATGAAATTGAGGTTGTGCATTCTTGATTTTCCTAGATAGAAGAAGTTAATTTCAATCAATACAATATAGTAAAAAGAATAATAATTTAACATTTTATATTATAAATACAGTGGATGATTTATGTCCGAAAGTACACATATAAAAGTAGAATAGGTGCTTGCACGCAATTATACAAGTAAGGGAAGAAGAAATTTAGATCATGGTTTCATATTAAAAACTTTAAAAGTATAAATTGATGAAGTATTTTTAAATTGTTACCCAAATTTTATGTCATTGTAATTTTGGGATGCATGCAAACATTTTCCTAAGACATGTAATGAACTTTCAAGGATAAACCCTACTCATCAGTATGAAAAGGTTTATTCTAGTTTGTGATGTGATCTCAAGGAATCTATATCATATAAGGGATTGGATTTCTAATATTTTGTGGTTGATTTTGTAAATCATTATACTCCATGTGTGGGTGTGTTTGTAAATAAAACATAACTTATCTGAGCTAGTGGAGAGGGTTTTTTCAAAAGAAACATAAAAATAATTAAGATCACTAATTCACCCCCAATGACCTCTCATATATCCTACATGTGGTTCTAAGAGATCTTTGTCAACAAATATTATTCCCTAGAACATGATTTACTACTTTAATTCAATATATAGATAAATATTTTTAATTAAATCTTAACCAAATATAAAGCTAATAATTGTTTTCTACATATTAATTAGAAAATTGTGATTCTCTCACCAACCTTTTGTAGATGCATTGAAAAAAATATTCTATGATTTTATACTTTATTTTGATATATACACAAATCCTTACACCATTCACATTATGTTGGATACTTTTTTTGTCGTAAAATCCTATAATTATATCCAAATTGTATTTTTGAAAAAAATTAAATTATAATATTCAAACACTATATATAATAATAGTGGTAAGATATTATATAAATCTAAATTAGAATGGATTTCAATGGCTTTATTGTTGAAAAGTTTTAGACACTGTAAATACTTTTACAAATCATAAGACCTTAATAACCAACTGTTAATTATAGGTAATCACTTTACAATCCATTTCTAGCCTTACATGAATATCCATTCTAACATAATGGTATTTGAATCAACTAGAGATATTACATTAATTCATACTTGACTTCAGAGTATGGAATCCATTTTTATAAATACATATTCATATTTCATTTCAGGTTATTCCAAAATACTAATTAATTTTTGGAAAATTATTTTTTCTTCTCAAAAAATATTTTGTCACATAAATTTATTATAGTAAACCCATCTTACTTTTTATCTTTATTATATAGTTTGTTTCTCTAGAACATTACATTCCCATGATCACTTGTGGAACTTAATCCTATTTTAATTACATTTTCTTCTCAAGACTTGAATTTGTCTAATTATATATTTCTTCAATTATCCCAAAAATACATATACACCCTCTTATTGAAATATAGTCTTTAATTTGTTTGTAAATTGTTTATCTTAGTCATTTATATAGTATCCTTAAAAATAATTAGGATAATTAACAAAGTCAGACTTTGTGTTTTTATTTATCGATATATCATCATTAAATTATCCTTAAAAAACTGTTTTCATTTACATACATTGATTTTGAGACATAATAAATTCCTTTTATATTATAACTCATATTATATCCACTTTTCCTTATATTTGGAATATTTTCTGGTATTATTGTCTTTGTTTTCAAATAAAGACATTAAAATATAATGAAATATTTTTCCAATTTTATAATTCTCATTGTCGATCATCAATTAACTAACATCATGGAATTGATTTATATACGGAAATGTGAGTTTAAGAATAACTATACACTATATTTAAATTATTAGTTATTGTTTGGTTAAGATATTCTTTGATCTACACACACAAAATATATTTTATCTTCTTATAAATCTAATTTTATAATTATCATTATATTCCTTTAACCTCTTAAAGTAATATCATTAAGTACATAAATTTTCCATTAGCTTCTACATGAAATAGTCTACATATATCTTGTTGTTATATTTATAAAATCTTTACTTGTTTTCCACTATTAACTCTTAATGTATCTTGGTCATTATATCTTATAAAATATCATGTTTGATACCTTAATAGTTTTAACAAAAAAATGTATAAACACCCTATTTGGTATGTCTTGGAAATTTTAATTCTTTTTACACTAGAACAAGTTTTATCCTACAGAAACTAGGTGTTATTTGAATCTTATCTTTTGTATTTAGCATTAATTTCCAATATAAGGCATATGTGATTCAATCAAGATTAATCTATTTATTAAATATGGTATACAATAACACCATTATTTTAAAATTTAAATAAATATTATTTTATATCAACCCAACATTGAGATAATTATTTTGGTAGCATACAATACATAGAAATAGTTTTCAAATATAATTTTTTTTTACTTTTATTGTGAAGTTATGATCTTCTCAATATGATATAGGGTTAAATATCAATTTGAAACATGAATATCCACTTCATTCTTGTAATATTTTTGATATTACTTGATTTTTGTATTTTGATACAAATATTTAAGTCACATATTTTATCTAATACCCATGAATTAAAATATAATTATTACATTCAATGATGAATAAATATGGTGTCAAATATTTTACTTTCTTATTCATTAATTAATCTCAATTTCTCTTCAATATGCCATTCTTACCACATGTGAAACAAACATCCTCATGTTTGAGGCTATATTTCTTTATCATTAGTACTTTAGAAGGGGTTTTCAGTGGTTCCTTTGTCATTACACTTTTATTTATCAATTTTCATATTTTTTCTTATAATTCACAATAAGAACTAATGTTTTATCTTTATATAATATCTTATCCTATTAGAAAACACTATCCAAAAGTTATTGAAGTGATTTCTCTATACTATTAATTCTACATTTCTTAATGAAACTCGATAAACTATGTGATATTAATGGTTGAGGTTTTGGAGCTGGCTAGATGTGTGATCTTCAATTTTTTGCTTCGCTTCTGTTTCTAGTTGTTTTGGCTACTGATTTGGACCGGCCAGTGGCCGATTGACACTGGGATTTGGTCTTCATGCACTTTTGTTTCTAGATTTCATTCTTCTTGGTTGAGAATCTAGTGTTTACGTAATTGGATTTTCAGTTTGCATTGACCAGTGATGGTGATGATGTGTGTTGTTTCGATGAAGTATGTGAAGTGATGTTGTTTCCATGGATATGATGTTCTGGTTCTGTTTTCAGTATGAGGGGATCTGAGCAATACATTTTTATGAATTTTGTATGCTTCTCCCTCAACTTTCTACTATGATTTGCTCCAGACGAGGATTAGAGTAGGTTATTTCACCGTGTTGGACATTTCAGATTTGGTAGTTTGAGAGGGTATGGCTCTGCCATCGGTACCTGGCCCGTGCACCTCTATATGGGACAACTTGGTGAACTGTCACACACTGGTGGAGAATCCATACTGTTTATGATTCTGGGGATGGGTATTTCTTAGTATCTTTTTTTGGGCTTTGACATTATTTTAATGTTGATGTTTCTATGTCTTTGAAGTCATGTAAGGTTTCCCCCTTTGTCTTTAAAATGGGGATTATCCAAAATTAATAAAAATTGAAGCCTTCGGGCATTTCTTTCAATGATATGTTCTAAAAAATATTAATTTTAATTGAATCATAATTATGAAAATAATTTTATATACTCTATCATCTTATGGACCTTAATACCATCCTAGATTCCGTATTTTAATTTCTACATGTTCACATAAATATTCATATCATTTATTTCTTGTTTCACTTTCTCTTTAAAAACTTCTTAGAGATGTGAAAACATGGTATAACCATACATTTCTTCATTATTATTTAGAAATTTACTAGATAATGATGATAAAATTTTTATGTACACGCCAAATTAATCATCCTTATGTTTCATGTACTATACTTTTTCACCCTAACTTGATTTATGAGGTGGATCATTGGGTAACGGAGACTGTGAAACATACAATTTCATTTCATATTGTTGTACTATTTGTAACCACCTCTACCACTTTTAGAAATTATTATTAGAAAGGAAGTTTTCACTATTCGATATAGATCACAGTGAATTATGGTATTAATTTACATTTAACACCAAAATAAAACTTTATTATATTAATAATTTTATCTATATTTTTCATTATTATATAGTATTGATTTAAAATTCTAAAATTTCATAAAATATTTTATTTAAATAGCTATTAACCTCAACTATAATATTCATAATATTCAATCAGTTGAGTAATCTACTGGGAAAGGACCATTAAACGATTCTTTATATCCTGGTCTATGCCATCAAAAATCCTCTGAGAGTTTATAGTATTTTATTAGTTTTCTCCTGCTTTAAATCATGTATCTTTGGCCTATCACGTAGTGTCCCATATCCTATGAATCCTTAACTTGTATTCTCTCAGTTCATTCCCCTAAAATTTCCCCAAACTATCAATGACTATTTATTTTCTTCTAATTTTAGTTATGTCAACCCACCACACTTATTAGAACTGCTTGATAGAAAGAGTCACCCTCAAATATGTTTGAATAGAACATCGAACTATGGTTTTATTATTAATCAAGTTGTGGAAGGTATTTGTAACTTAATATTTACATTGAGTGATATTTAAAATTTTATTTTTCCTATTTAAGTAAATTTGATTCTTCATTTCATACTTGTTACCATGTGATCACACTCACATATTTTAACCATATATAAATAACAAGCATTGATCTTTCATGATCATTAATTTTTCTATGAATGCACGTTAACTATATTTTGTGTATATATAAAGATCCTTTAATTCACATATAATGGATAATTATTGATAAAATAAATAAATAATTACATGATCATGAGTTATTTTCTAATAATTGATCCATCAATTATATGATGGATCAACCAATTCCCAAAATTAATTCCTTGAGTCATATAACCCCTTGAATTTAAACACTTATAAACATCTATAAATGTTTTTCTTGGTTCCAGACCGATTATTTACATGAATTGCGTTGATTAAAACTATTCTAATCATTACAAAACATTCTCACATGAAATCAAGGTGAAACTCATGATGTAGGATTAAATTTTTTACTTAAATATTTACATATAATACCTTATACATTTAAATTTAGTAGGTTTTTTTCTATCATTTAAAAATTACATTTAAAATATAATTATTATATTTTATAACGTAAACAAAATAAAGAAATAAAATAAATAAACATCTAATCTTATGCATGTCAATCTTATATTGAGATCAATAAAAATAAATTAATAATAAAAAAAATTAAATATTGAAATGTTATACCTTAAGGTATTCAGTATCCCTTTAATTAACCACTAATTAGCTTTAAAAAATTAACTATATGACCCTAGACACTAAATTTTTTTATCAAATTCCAGAAATTTAAATTAATATTTGACAATTTTTATGTATTTTCAAGAATTATTCAGGGATTGTAAGGGATTTTGGATAGTATACTAGGCCTATATGGGCATGGTCAAGTCAAGAAGGTTGAGAAGTTAAAAATCCTACCTAGATCTATGAAGTTATTTTCCCACAATTGGTTTTTAGGGTTCTGGTTGCATATAAGGGTAGAGACTTCAATTTTTTTCATCCATTTAATTTTAAAATACCTGATCTTATGAGGATATGGGAAATCAATTGATGCATCGCCCATGAAAAAAGGTAAATATGAAAATCAACTAGGGATAACATATAAAACTACACACCCATTTTTTTTTAATTTTATCTATAGGTCACCCCCCACTTTGAACTATCCACCCCCAATTAACTATTAAAACATGAGAAACATGATTTTCATTAAATTTTTATTTTTATTTTAATTAATTAAAATATAAATATAAATAATCAATGTATATTTCAATCTTTTAATGGTCATTTATTGGGTTTTCAAACTCTAATTGACAGACCACAAGTGGTGTTGGGACTATATTAAATCCCTCTGTCAAGATTCTAGAAAATTGAATTGAAATTTCAACATATATTTTTTCACAACAAATTTGATTCCAATTAATGGTAATTAGGTGTGTGTAGATGAATTTGAGATATTATTTTGAAAATTAAATTTTTTGAATTTGTGTTCTCATAATTACTCATCAATCTTTATAAATAAAATATTTTAAGCATGAGAGAAATTATAATTAAATATAAATGGTACCTCAGTGGAACTGAAAAATACGAGTGAGGTTAAATCATCATAGAATAATTTTAGCTTGAAGGATCCAAGTAATGATCCTTATAGACCATCTAAACATGCAACAAATACGATCAAATATTGTACATTGATTATCAAGTGCTATCATTGATGGTAAAAGTGATTTATGGAACTCATTCTATCACCTAGAGAATGTTTATTCAATCTGAGAAGCGATACCTGATCCAACTGTTTTTTTGATTTCTATCCCTATAAATTGAAATAGAGCTTATAAGGAGATAAAATTTGATAAAATAGATTCCTATATATTTTTTTGTTTTAAAATATCTCTTATACCTACTTAAACACTATAAAACATTCCTTTTATCCCCATAAAATGAGATAACCCAAAAATTTAGAAAATAAGAACACTAACACCATAGTTAATGCATTATAAGTGTTAGAAATATATTATCACTCAATTTAAACATTATCATGTTCCACGTGTTGAAATAATATCCACTAAATTGGCAACTTCCTCCTATAATTATTCACTATACCTTAAATACACAAGATTCTGTGGAAAAATAATATTTTTCTTATATTAATTATTATACATAAATAAGATGTGAATAACTTGAGAAACAAATTCAATAAAAAATATTCTAAACTTGAATAATATATAATTTGATGTATAAATTAATTCACATACGATCATTCACACTCATACATTCACCATCCCCTGTATGTGGGCCCCACTTCTTCCTAAACTTCTATTCATTTGAATTGGTGGAACATGTTGATACACATTTTTCTGTGACCCTATATGACCTTATATAGATATAAATGAATCATATTCATAGATCAAAAGTGGTATCTAGTTATAGATCATGTCCTCTAAATAGATAATGATATGTTAGATATATGAAAACCTCCTATAAAGACACACTATGTAATATAATTTATTTGTATATTAATTTATCTTATATCTGCATGCATACTTTGTGTCATCATCCATAATTTATATGTTTAAATATTTGTACTGTATTGGGTGGACTTTCATTTTCTTACCATGGGCATGAATTTAGTCACGACACTATCATCCCAATAATGTGTCCAATGATAGATTCTTAATTTCCAAATTGATAAGTTCTATCTTGATAATACAATCAATTTAATGCCATTAATGATGCATATAACTCAACCTAACTCATCAAAAACATAAATTTCATCATTTTTATCTAAAATCAAAGTAAATGATCAAATTATATTAATCGATAATAATGTTGATTCAAGATTCCTATACACATTATCAAATATAAGAACATCCAAGTATATTCAAAACATGTAGTGTTTATATTACCAGGTTTGTCCTCATGATCTCTTCTACCTGAGATCGCCAAGTGAGAACTTCATGATAAGGAGTATCGGTGCTTATAAGCCCCTAAAACCTCACATTCATAAATTATATGTGTCCCAATAGAATGATTAATCTAAATCATAATATTACTATCATATTATCATGAGGTTCTCAGTTTAGAGGGGATGTGTTGTAACCTTTGGATACAAAAAATAAACCACAGAAATTAACATCTAAATAGTTTACAGAACATTAGTTACATTAAATTAATAAGAACTAATCATTGAAAACAATCTGTATACATGATATGATAATCTAAAAGTACTTCTCAGGTTTTTTCTTGATCAACCACTTTTATATAATTCTCTATCACCATAAGATATATAAGTAATGTAAATAGGTTGACCTGGTGCTGAATCAAAAAGTGAAAAGATCTCCTATAAATATTTCATCCAATCCCCCTAAAAAAGGGAACATAAATAGGATAGATAATAATATTCTTAAACTAAAATCAAATTTTCCACATTCTTAGTCCCCGTATCAAAGAGGGTGAAACTCCGACAACTTTATGTATTGAAGAAAGAAACTAAACATAGAAATTCTTTTCAAAATCTTCCAAATATTCCATAGACTCATCATGCTCACCAACAAACAAGATCCATCACTAATGAGGTAAACCACTCAATAGTTTTATAGAAAATAAAATCTTATTCTTCTTAATTATACATATCAAAATAAATTAAATGTTGATCTCCTCTAATCATGACTTTATCTTCTGATCTAAGGTAGATACAAATAATTCTCTAAGACATTATACAAAAAAATTCATAGACTCTTCCCCTATAAAGCATATTTCATCTACAATATCAACCCTATTTTGGTCTATTAGAAAATTCTATTAGACCTCCCATCCTGTACCATGTGAGGATAAATTCAACAAGGGATCAATACAATGTAGAATAAAGAACCCCTAAACACGAAAATGGAAAATATATTTAAGACCATTTAATTTGATTCATTTAAATTTCCCTTATAATCTCTCTAATTCAAACACAATCCTAAAAAAGTACACTGCATATACCACCCAGATTATTCCACCCCACAATTAATATTTTCCCACGTAGTATATTCATTAGGCTTAAGTTCCTCACATCATATCATAGGGGGATCTATACACTAACTCTTGATAAGGTCTCCCTTACATATTTGAAATGAGGAGTTTGAATGGTACTATTTACCTACACAATAAACCCCATACTAAGATGGCTATAGATAATATTGTGACCCCATATCCCACTTCTAATAGTCTTTAGGTTGGTAGCTAACACTAAGGGTATAAAATACACATAATAGAGAAATTACCATCGTAAGTTCCATGAATAAAAGGTAAAAAATAACAAATAAACTCCATTATATTTATATAAAAAAAATCAAAATACCATAAAGAATATGATGATATATATATAAATGTCCAGAAAAATACCAAAATATAACTCTTATGGTAGCGACACCAACATCGCTCATAAACTCCATGAGCTAGTATCGTCTAGGCATATTGTTAAGATCACTCACATGGTGGTAAACACTAAATGGGTGGGTTGATCAGTTTTTATAACCGTTCACTTTTCAAATCCAATTTATATTATATTTTTAACACCCCTCTATAAATAAAATTGATGTATAATTGAAAAGGGGCATAAAAATCGGTTAACAGGGTTCCCTTCTTGAATGGAATACTGAATCCCCAGTGTGTTGTGGTATTTATCCCACAGACACGTGGATCTCCTATTATTATCAGTAATTAGCTTTGGGAATGGTTCTAGAATTGAAACTATTATAAATATTATCACCAAACATACTTTAAAATATACAAAAAAAATAAATGTTTCATTTAATGAAATATCACCAGATAGGATACAAGCCTCATAAATGATCTAAAAAACATTGATCTTCCTCCTACTATATCGATAAAACAATATTATTAGTTATTAAAAAAACAACTCATATAATTATCTTCAATGAAATGTAGTGATGTCAAAAATGATATTATCTCCTATTTAATTTTATATTTTTAGTCACATGGGATTGATTCCACATTTGAACATATAAATTATTCCTTGAGAAATAGTATAAAATTTCCATCATAATTTTCATTCAAAACACTAAAATATATTTCCATTAAAACTATTAATAAATACATAATATTATTCCCCATGTGATATTAAAAAATATTATAATTATCTCACACAAAATATGAAATATTTAATTCTATCCATATAGGAATGTCACGAACCAACCTGGGTTGACCCCGAGCAGGTCAACTGAGCTAATCCGTAGCAAGGCTCTAGAGTTATTCCCAATCCTTTTGGGCTGGAATAAAGTTCCATGGGAATAAATATATTTGTTATTAATGGTTTTACCAAAAAAATAGATAAGTATTCTAGAATAAATAAATATGAAAACCAAACTCAGATTGATTTCTAGATTTTACACCATTTACATTTACAAATAAAGAGACATAAAAGTTGAGAAATAAACAAAACTAGAATATACAAGATGAACCTGACACCAAACATCACCTCTACGTGACTCCGAGGGTCACTCTCCAACCAAACACCCACTATCACTAGAGGATACCGAACCAAAGTTGGATTGAACCAAAGTTAGACCCTTTAAGAGGAAATAAAAAAACAAATACTATAGGCATGACTATTAAAAATCACTAGGTAGGCCTGAAATAATCAATTATTAAAGAAAATTATTTAAATAAAGAAAAATTGATTTTCAGGATTGAAATACAAGCTATAAAAATAGGTTTTTTCATATATTACATTTTAGAGTAACAAAACAAAACCCATTTTCCTCACATTTAAAAAGAAGGATCATTTATGGAGATAAGTTATGTTCATAGAGGAGAAGGATAAAGGGAACCCAACAAGAAAGATTTAATTTTTCATTATAAACATAAATAGATAAGACAATTATTCATCGACAATGTTTTTCATGAAACCTCTTTAGAAAACAAATACAATAAAAATTTTCCAAAAGAACATGAAAAACCATGAACAATAGATTATAATCACATAATGAGGAAAATGGATAATGATAATATTGTAAGAGCAACATAGGAACCCCTAGGAACTCAAAGGACAACCAAACATACTATACATGTCACACATCCAAAAGTAATTCCCTACCCGAAGACATCATAACTCCTAAACTCCCAATTGTTTCACTGCCTAGCCTGGTTGAGGGGGTCGATCCAATATAATTAAATCCAAGTATCCACCTGCTATGGGGAACAATCTAGTATAACAACCTAGACCAGTTTATCAAAAATTTTCAAAATTCCACTTTTTTGTTCAAGGTTATAATGCTATGTTTATAAGGGGGTCTTAAAAACAATTGGAGCAACAAGTCACACATATATATTATCATACAACACCATAAATAGCACCACCCCAACCTCCTCTACGAGAATCCCATGTGTTAAATAAAACCATATGGGTGGAGTCCCAATGTGAGTACATTAATTCCCCTTTATCTATTATCTAGGTAATAGATCCCTCCTAGAGGTATTTTCCAAATAACAAATTTGAGATGAAAAATGGGCTGTATAACATTTTCACAAAAAAAATCATTTCACCAATATCCATACACAACCTCATTTTTTAATTCCACCCACACTTCAAAACCAAAACACATTTACAATGGCCAAAGGGTCATATCAAAAAGCACTCAATTAAGAAAAATCCATTTAAAAACTCCAATATCCATTTTGGAAATCACCAATATCTTTATAAAAACCATACCATGTCTTTATAAACCACTAATCACTTAAAAGTGAAAACTGGGCCATTTAACAACCATTTCGGGTGAAAAAGCCTTCTAACTAGTGAAAGAAATCACAAAAAACAAGAAACCAACTAATTTCACATGAAATATTTATTCTAAAAAAAATAGATGCATACATAGCAATTAAAGGAGGTGAAAAAAATCCATAAATCAATGTAATCCTAAATTTCAAAAAAATATTCAATGGGGTCCTACCTCATGAATGGAGAAACATACGAAATTCAGTGTGAAACAACAATATCACCACCATCACAGCCAAGGGGGAACGATCCATCCTTAAAAATTAACAATAAAGCCAAAAATGAATTATTCAACCCTTAAAATTACAACCCTAGATTAGGGAGAGAGAAAACCCCAAGAAACCAAGTGAAAACCTAATAAAGAAGGGAGAAACCAAGGGAGAGAGAACTTAAATGATGAAACCCTAAAGAACTGGCATAAAAATGGAAAAAATAGAGGTTTAAACGAGCCAAGTGAGGATGAGGATACTAGGTAAGATGAACACGAGTAGGAGAAAAGCTAGGTTTTTGGCTTAAAAATAAGGGGACATCAAAATGGTGAAAAAAAATATTTTTTAATTAAACTAGGAATGTTGCACGGTTAGTCCCCAATGATTTTAAAAACATGCGGTAACTATATAACCACTAATACTATAGAAACTGAGGTAATTCACAGTTACCTAGAACTAACCACATGGCTATGCAGTAGTTGTATGGTAGGTTCTATAACCTACCACACGGTTTGATAGACCATGCGGTAATCACGCGGGAACCATGATCAGGGTACTTTCTACCCCCAAAAAACTCCAAATTACACCCAAAACCTAAAGAATAACCCAAGCAGGAGAGATAGCCCCATCATTGAAGATAATAACCTTTAAAAAACTCAAACCCGTTACACCCAATTCCAGGGGAACTAATTGAAATGCCAACATAAAGCAGGACCGAAGATGAATTTGAAAACTCGAGTGTGATAATTCTCCCCACAATAATAATTTTTATCCCCAGGAAGCCAAACCAAGGCTTAATACATATGTAGAACCACTCATCCCAAGATGATTCTTAAAGAAATAAAAATGAATATATTTTAAATACATCACCAACATGAATATAAACCAACAGGAATAAATCGGGGGGACCAAATGGGACCCCCACTAAGTGCCACCCTCCCCAAGATTATAAAAACTTATAGTTGATTGGTCCATGTAAATATAATCCTCACCACCCTCAAATCATCCATAATTCAAAACATCCAAAGAAACACCAAGAGAAACAAAACCCTCCTCCCAATACAAACAAATAAGCTTAAAAAAATATTCAACAAGTACTTCTTTATAAAACAACATAATTGAAACTATTTGGAATACTCACATCCCCACCTTCTACTCAAAAGGAGAACATATAATTATATTTTTCTACAAAATAACACCCACTACTGACCAATACCAGGAATGGAACCAATAAACTGACACAAGGATGCCCAAATGGATTCCCCACCATAAGATACCAGATTACACTTCTCTCCTTCATGAGAATATATCAACAGGACCCACGATGGGTCTCCCCACAATTAGAACTGATGAGAAACAATGAAATCAAGAATTTTCCTATATGAACATAGGATCCCCACCAACAGGGATATGAGGGATGGCCCATAAAAGGTACCATAAAAACCATGATAGACATACACCAAAAAAACCAAAATTAACTAGCACAAGTAGCATATAAGGGACATAAAAAGGAGGATGAAATTATATGGTACATAACCATTGATATTTTTAGAAAATATGAGTTATTCCTCCTTATAAGTAAGGATAAAATCCTCACACCCTGATATGTCACAATGTCTAAACAAGTTTCCCTCACCACCTTCGACGAAACGGAACAACTGAAAACAAGACATCTATGTAGGAGGCCTAAACTACCTCCACTTCCCACACAGAGAATAGAACATAAACCTATTAATTTCCATATCATTGGGGTTCCCATGAATACACGCCAAGTTCACTCCGAGACCTAAGGATGGGGCTCTATGGATTGAATCATCAATTGCCACACTATTAGGATTCCAAAACCCGTGAACAAAACACACATTCCAAAACACCACAAAACACGCTTCCATTGAAATTGGAATTTACAAGGGTTTTAAAAAACCACTGTTATAATAAAAGGGAAAATGTGACACCACATATATACACTATAAATTATTATCAAAATGAATCATATTAAAACAAAAGAAACCCAGGACTAACACCACGTAGTTCCCTACTCCTGCAAATGGGTTGGGTTTTCCTTCGAAGAATTAGTTCTCGCTTCATGGTGCTTCTTTGAGACACCCTGACAGAACTAATTCAAGTGACCCATGCTTCGATAGGTGTAAATTTTTCTTGGAGTTATTAGTAATGATGGTCTCTTTTGACCCCTCTCTCCACATTAATGAAAATTTATATCATTGCACCCTAAAGAGGTTGATAAGAGGTTTGAAGGCCTCTTAACCCCCTACCTACACCGCCGACATTAGGTCTCTTCCCATTATTCTTACTGAAATCTTATTCACTATTTCTGGAGACCAGAGGAAGACTATACATCCTAGGACCTTCTTCCGGCCCAAATATTGCATAAAAGGCATGCCTCCCCACATCAGAGAAGGTGATTAGGTTGACCTCTTCCACCTTTGACTGTAGCTCAAGATGAAGTCCAACCTAGAAATGCCAATATTTCATGAGATCTTTCTTAACTAACCTGGTTTATACAGAGCCACGTCTAAGAAGTGATGAGATAATTCCAACACTGATGCAAAACCTTGATGAATAATGTACAAATAAATCATATTCCTCACCATCATCTTATCAGAAAAGTACTATTCGATGAACTAAGACTTGATGAACTCCCAGGTGAGATCTTCACAAGACTTATATCAAGAAATGGAATTCCACCATTTCTCGGATAGGCCTTTAATCATAATGGTGGAAAACATTACCTTCAATTCCATAGGAAACTAGAGGAAACTAAAATCCCTCCTAATCCTCCTCATCCACTCGTCTACCTCAATAATATACACTTAAATTTAGAAAATAGGAGGATTTAACTTTTAGAACCTAAGAACATAGTATATGGCTTGATCAACTGGAGCGTTCACTAGAGATGTACCACCTAGGACTGCATCTTGGGTATCCATCAATCCTTTGTGGCATTGGACGCTAAGAAATAAGGAAAATAAGTAACTTGGTGAAATCCAATTAAACAACATGAAATCCTTCACCCCAAACATCACAAAAGAAACATCAGCTCCAAAAATACCAAGGATACAGAAAACCACAATATGCTATCAAAACATCAAATTTTCCCTAAATATAAGTTAATAAAAGAAGACACACTTTATATAATTCCACACCCACCAATGTTGTCCCATGGGCCTCACCCATGCACATACTTATCACATACCATTTACCCGACCAATTTCTCATAAACATCTATGCATATGGTCACTCATAGAAACACCAATGGTAAAACATTAAAATCTCCCTTCCTTTTCAAATTCCAATGTTCTCATTTCAAAAACCACTATCCAAGAAAATCTTCAATCCCTTCCAAATCTCATAAAATGCATTTCTGAGAAATTTGAAACATTCATTTAAAACTCATTTTTTAGCTTCTCACATCAAATAAAAATCATTGCATTTGTTTTAAAAAATGTGGAAGACTTCCAAAAAATTTACAAACCACTTAATCAAAATAATTTTCTATTTTCCTAAAATATGAATTTCACAAAAACCTACTTATTCAATTACCAAAAAACAAGGTAATTTACATTTTAAATTCATTTACTTTTCACAAATCCAAAACTTAAATTTTCCAAGCAATTTTTTTATTAAAAAAGACCCAAATGATTCATAATTGGGGAAACATGTGTCGATGGGTGAAATAATCATATGATTGGAGGCCATATGCCATTCACACTAATATCATGTAGATTATTCTATAGTAATATCCCTAGATTCAAATGGCTTTCTTGGCCCTGCAAGGTCCTGGAGGCCACCAACCCACTCCCTTTTCATTTCCCAATACCAAAAAATCCACAAGAATCCATGACACAAACAATCTTGGAAATCCCATAGTAACCCGAGGATCAGAATGAGTAGGAGTTTGAAACAATCTTACTACACTTACATAATGATCCCAACAGTCCTACTCCTTCTACCTTGAAATCCCTAAGTAATAATGGGTGATCTAAAATCAATGTCCTCGAAAGACCTAACCTGATCTGATACTAGTTTTTCATGAACCAAACCAGGTTGAACCTAGACTGGTCACCCGAGATGATCCACTGTATGGATCGAGAGGTGTTCCCAATACTCTTGGGCTAGAAAAAACTACCAAGTGAATGAATAGAGTTTTTGGGAATGGTTTTACCCTATAAAATAGGCAAGTACATCAGAATAAATAAATGGTCAACCTATACTAAAATTTATTTTTGGATTTTACACCATTTACATTTCCAAATAAATAGAAAAGGAAGATGATAAATAAAAAAATGAGAACATCCAAGTTGATCATGACACCAAACATCACCTCTCTATGACCTTGTGGGTTAATCTTCAACAGAACACCCACCATCACCTGAGGCGACAAAACCAAAGCTAGACTAAACTAAATATGTAACCTATTGGGGGAACTAAAAACAATAAATCACTATATTAATGAGTATTAAAACATAGTTGGTAATATTAGATTAATCTATTACCAATTCATATCCTTTAAATAAATCAAAATTGATTTTTAGGTTTTAAATATAAGCTATAAACATAGGTTTTCCATAAATTACATTTCGGAGTAACAAAACACAACCAATTGACCTCACATTAAAAGACAAGGCTCATTTTAGGTGATAAGTTATATTCATTAGGGAGAAGGTTAAAGGGAACCAAACAAGAAAGCTTACATTTTTCATTATAAAGAAAAATAGGGAAGACACATATTTATCAACAAGGTTTTTCTAGAATCATTTTTAGTAAAAAAAATACATTAAATTTTTCCTAAAAGAACACCCAATACTAAGAACAAGGGATTATAGTGACAAAATAAGGGAAATGGATAATTATACTAGTGGAAGAGTAATACAGGAACACCTAATACCTTAGAGGAAAACCCGAGCATACTATACTTGTGACTCATCTTGAAGGAATTCCCTACTCGATGATGTCATAACACCCAAATTCCTGATCATTTCCCTACCTAGCCTAGACAAGGGGTCTTATCCCATAGTAATACACCCATATATCAACCTTTTATGGGAAACTATCTAATACAATAACCTTGAATAGTGTAGAAAATGTTCTCAGAATCCCACATCTCTATTTTAGGTTCCTATGTTATGTTTATAAGTGGGGCATGGAAAACAATTCATGAAAATATTTACACATATGAACTATCACATACCACCACAACTAGCACCACCCCGACCTACTCAAGGAGCATCCCATGCATTAAACAAGAATCATATGGGTAGAGTCCCAAGCCAAAGACATTCCCACCCATTCATCAATCAACTAGGCAATGTAATCCTCTAAGAGGGGGTTTCTAAAGAACCAATTCAAGATGCCAAATGGGCCTTATAACATTTCCAAAAAAACAATTCATTTAACAAATATCCACACATAACCCCATTTTATAATCCAGACAACCCTTAAAACCCAAAATGCATTTATAATGGCCAAAGGTCCATATCGACAAGCATTTAATTGTGTAAAAATCCATTAAAAATTTATAATCACTATTTTTAACATCAAAAATACATTTATAAAAATGAAACATTGTTATTAAGAAACACTTAATCCTTTAAAAGTTCCAACTAGGCCATTTAATGACAATTTAGGGTGAATAAACCTTTAAATCCATTCCAATAGTCATAAAACAATGGAAGAACTACTAATTTCACATGACATATTAATTATTACAATAATAGATGCCTAGCTAGAAATTAATGGAGGTGAATAAATAAATATATCAATGTAAAACTTATTTTATAGAAAATATCCAATGGGGTCCAACCTCAATATTGGAGAAAATTATGGAATCTAGTTAGAAACATCAATTGCACTACCATTGCACCGAATAGAGAAAATATCTGACCTACGACATTAAGATCAATCCAAAAAATTCAGGATTCAAACCTATAAATTGGAACCCTAGCATGGGAATAGAGATAAACCAAATAAACTGGGGGAAAACCCATGAAGGAAGGGAGAAACCGGAGGAGAGAGGACTTACATATTAAACCCTTGAAGAATCAAAATAAAAAACACCCAAAAATATAGGTTCAAATGTTCCATGAGAGGAGGAGGAGGAGGAAACTAGTGCAGACAAACTCGAGTGGGGGAGAAAGAGGGGTTTTGGTGTTAAAAATTAGGTGAGGAAAAATAGGAAATACATATTTTTTTATACCAGGTATGCTACGCGGTAAGTCTACACAGTTTGACAAACCATGTGGTACTCATGTGACCAATACTATCGAAGAATCATGGTACAACATAGTTATCTGGAACCAGCCACATGGTCATGTGGTAGCCATGTGGTACATTCGGTAACCTACCACACAATTTAAAAAACTATGTGGTAATCATGCAGTAACTGTGATCAGGGTACTATGCACCTCAAAACCCCCAATTTGACCCAAAACTAAAGGAATAACCCAAGGAGGTCAGGTATTCCATCGATATAAGAGAAGAACCTTCCAAAAACTCAAACCCGTCCCACCTGGTTCCCAATGAAATAACTGAAAATACATCCCGAATAAGGATAAATGATGAATTTAGAAACCAGAGTGTGACATGGAATACATGTTTGTATGGATATGGACTCATGGTGTAAATCCTTGATTCATAATAAAAGTGATGATTTAATTTAAATAAAATCATAATATTAATGGAATAAAACAACACCTTACTCTGTAATAGGTTCTAAAATAAAATAAACAATTTCATCTGATGTTCTCATCAATCTTATTTTCATGTCATGTTCTTTTATTTTTATTCACATATCTATTGTATTTGACTAGAATAATATATTTATTTTAGGAAAAATGATTTTTAATAAATGTATATTAACATATAATTTTTTAATTTACCTTCTTGAAGCTTAAAATTGGGAACAAAAACCTTCTAATTACTAAAAAATGATTACTCCAAATAAATTCTTAGATTTTATCAAACAAATTCCTATTAATATTGAAACAAAAGTCTTACGATCAGTGACATTTGTATGTCTTTATAGTTAAAGAGTTTTAAAAATGTCCATAACTCCTAAAAACATCCCACAAATCCTTATGAACAATTCACAAGTTATAGGTGGTTCTCAAAAAGACTTATGAAATGAAATAAATTCTTATAAAGTGATTGAGAAGTCTTAAAAACCATTAGAAAGTCTTATAGAATCTAACTTCACTAATTTTATTGCAGTATAAAGGATCTCATATAGATGTGATTAAGTATTATTATTTACACCATAAGTCTCAATTTGTTTTATAAAATATTTTGAGGGAAGCACAAAGTCTTATAAAAACATATAACCTAGATATTTTTTCTATCTTTTGCATGAGATTTCTATATAGCTTCATGAAATCATGGAAATTATTAAATTAACGTTAGGAAATATTCGACCACTCCAAATCAAATAAAAATAATTCTTAACACCTCAAACAATTGTATTGAAGAAAATATAACAACATCCTAAAGTGGGTTTAACAACGCCTCCCTTTGTATTTTTTCAATACTAGTACCATGCATTTTAATTTACTTTTTTCCTTTGTAACATGAACAATTTCTCCCTCTCAATCAATGAAAAGAACCTGAAATGTTTACTTTTGTACCTCCCCTTATTGAAAATAATGACAAACTTAATGTTGAGGAGGTCATATCAATATCTTTAATGTAATCATCCATGGACCAGTCAAATATAAGTTTACTTAAGTTATTTTCAGTATAATAAAAAGAGTAATTGGCCCAAACATCAGATATTTCCTTCATAAATTCAATAAGAGATACCAAATCAATTAATTTAGTTAGGAAATGGGAAACATATTTTTAATCACTTTCCTACATGTCTTGAATTGGGGTATACTACCATTTGTATCCTCCTTTTCATGAATGATTAATTTGAAAGTGGTTTAGTGATAATATTATGTATTTGTTCCTTATGTGAAACAAACTCCAGCTTTAGAATGCCATCAAAAATATTTTCCTTAAAAAGTGATATTCAATATCTATATGTTTGGATATAGAATACTAAACAAGATTCTTACAATTATTTATTGCATACTATTAATCCTAGACAATGACTAGTGGGTATCCATCTTCAATATTCAAATCTTCACCCTATGTTTTCAACCAGATCATTTGAGAAGCTACATATAATATAGAAAAATATTCAATTTTTTTAGAGCTCAGGGTAATTTATATTTATTTCATTGAGTTCCACGAAAAAAATCTCTCACTAATAAAAAAATATCAACCTGATATTGACTTTAAACCACAAAATCCACCTACCCATTTAGCATTCTTGAACCCATTTAGATCTTGTTCAACCATATTCTTTTTTATCAAGCCATGATTAAATGTATTTAAAATGTATATCATAATTCTCTTTTCTACAAGAAGATGTAACTTTTTGGGATCTTTTGATACATAGTATTGATATTATCTACAAATAAAATGTATTTTTTGGTAGAGTCAATTATAAAAGACTTATAGTTAGTCTTTTGAGTTACCTTTCAATCATAATTTTATATTAATCATCCTTGATTTGTATAGATCATACCTGAATTGGTATATAGACCCCTATATACCCATTTCAGCCAAATATTTTCAACGGACCTATCATATATTTTTCATGTGAGATAATTATGTGACTCATGGTTTTGGCTATTTTTAAAACCAAAGAAAATTTCATTTCACCAAGTAATGAAATCCGAAACATATTTATTATATTCCATGAAATTTCTTCACACATATTATCATTATTACTATAAAAATTATATTAATCAATATACTCTATAAAAAAGTGTGATGTGGTGTTGGTCTTCTTCGTATAAAAAATTATATCTACTTTCCATTTTTAATTTATGTACTCCTCATATATTCATCTAACTTAAATTACCTAGATCTCTGATCTTTTTTCATTATATAAAGAATTTTATTTAATTCACACACATTATTTTCATCCAATTACAACATAAAAATCTCAAGATGATCCATGTGTAATTCTTTATCAAGTTAATTATTCAATATAAATAATTTTAAATCCAATTGAAATAATTTTAAGAATCTATAATATGCAATATCAAAAAAAAGGTTGATTGTTGCCAGTTAATAAAAAAGATAAAATGTTTTATCAAAGTAAATTTCTTCAATATGTGAATATTATTCACATAAAATCCTTATTCTGTTTGAGTGTATGTCGCCATTCTAATCTATTTTTTTTAAAAACACATCTTTTCCTAATTTAATTTTTCTCTATGAGTATTTACAAAAGCTCAAATTCTTAATTAACATAAATTTTATTAATATCTTAGTTCACATCTTATATCCACTCATTATGATCAAAATCATCATTAAATACATAAGTTTTAATACTTTAAAGTAAAATTTTATGACTAGTTTTTATTATTCTTATTCTAGATTTCACTCTTTAGTTCTGATATCCAATATTGTTTTCAAGATCAACATGTTTCCATACTCTACTATTTTCTCTAATGGAGTTTTTATTCTCATCATCATCATTGAAGTGTTCTATTAATATACTTACTGAATATTTTTGTTCTCTTCCATTTATTCAACTAATTTATAACCAATATCATCATCCTCATCATCAATAATTACTATATTTTTTATCTCTTCCTAATTTTCAAGAACCATCATATCATCACTATCTATATTTCTATATGCACTATTATTATAGAATCTATATGTGATTACATTTGGTGTATAATTAAGGAAAGTTATTTATTAACACTTATTATCAGTATTATCACCACTTCTATATTTTATTTTAATAAAACATTGGTTTCTAATCACTCTAATGTTATTAACATATGTTTTATTTTTGAAATATATTTCATAAAGGGTAATTTATATGTTTTTCTAGAAAAATAATTATGTTTTAAATTATTCTAGTAGTAGGGATTTCATATAGACAAAAATATCATCAGTTTTCATACTACTCAAGCATTATTCTATCCATATTCACTAGAATTTTGTTCTTAAAATCAACCATCCCATTATTTTATGGAGTATATGGAGTGACAATGTCTTTCATAATTACATTTTTATTGAGATATACAAATACCTATATATTGGGATATGTTGTACCATTATCAAACCTAAATCTTTTTAAATTCCAATATATTTTTTCTATAAAATAATTATAAAAATCGTGAATTTATTCAATGCTTGATATTTATGATTCTTAAAAATGTTTAATTTAATTATATTTAAATGATTAATTAATGTGATGAAGTCCTTTTCTCCCCTCATTAAAATATTTTTTACAGGTCCAGAAAGAATAGGTGTACCATGTCTAATGGTTTTAAATTTTGAATATCACCTCTTATGTGACTTTGTTTTACCATTTTTCATTTCTAACATGTTTTATAAAAAGTGGGTGTGTATTATTTTAAAACTATTATATTTCTCAAAATCTATTCTATAATATGATTATTGATGTTATTTTGGCCAATGTGGCCAAATATTTTATGCTATTGATTATTTTCTTCTTGTAGGATCAAGTAACAATCTATATTAACTTCTTTAACAAGGAAAAAGTTACCAAGGGTTCTCAATCATTTTGTTAAAACTACCACATATTTAAATATACTAAATAAACAACCCTTGTTTATATTGGTAAATTCATTTATAATATCACACAACTATGATTCACTCAATGGATTCTATTTTAGTCGATCAAAAAAGATATATTATCAATAATATTATTATTTTATTCAATATTAGCTATTCCAATTCCTTAGATATTTAGTGAGCTATTATTGATTAAGGTGATAGATACTCTATTATATCATTCAACATTGTTTATATTTTTCAAATAACCTATCATGTGGGAAGTATTACAACTATCCAAAAATCATTTCTTCTGCAATTTACAAGATTTAAAAACAAAATAAACATATTTTCTTATTTATTTTCCTAGATTTGATTCTAAGCCTTTAATTTTTTCTAATAAATATTTAACTAATTTGGTATAAACGTAAAACATTCATTTGAGGTGTTTCCTTGATCAACCCTCTTCCAAACACACAAAAATATTATTCATTTAAAATTTATTCTTGGTATATTTAAGCTTTTGTAATGTTATAATTTTTTTGCTGATTCCTCTCCATTTATTATTTCTTCCATTTTATTGAAATTAGAGACATGATATAATAAAAATTATAATTTGTGTCCAAAAACACCACATCACCAGTAGTGAACCTGAAATTTCCTTCTTTGATAAAAATTAACTGGTTGTATGGGTTGTTGTCTAAACCAATTCATAGGATTTTCCAGAATTTATTTAACAAAATACTTTTGTAGTAATCTTTCTTGGTTTTTGGGATTTTTATGGAAAAATATAATTAATTTTTATCACTCCATATTTAATTAGATTTTACCTTATCTTCATAATTTTGTGATGATCCAAATTATGATTTGAATTTAGATTCTTCTATAAGAATGGTTTTATTTTAGGATGGATATTCGATAGACTTTACCTTTTAATTCCATATATATTATATATAAGATATAATTGATGTGTGTATCTTGGAAGATTATCCTATTTTTGGATATAACATCTTATATGCATAACTAACTATTTATTTTTAATTATCTATTTCAACATCTTTAATATTTAGTTATTTAACTTCATTATCCCCATTAAAAATATTTAATTTTGTATACCCAATTATTTTATATTTCTCTTCATTATAAAGTTTTAATTTTTCAACTTTTATGTCTTTGTCCTCATTATCAACTAAGAGTTGATTACGATTTGTATAATTATTCTCGAGATTCAAATTATTATCTCTAAGTCATTAAATTTCCATAACAGACATATTGATTTCCATTATAATAGTATATTCCTTAAATTTTTGTCCTTCATCTATATTATACTCACTATTTATTTCTGAATCATCTTCTAATGAGTTATCCACTTATTCATTTTCTTGTTCCATGAGGAATATTTTTATAGCTTCATTGGGATGATTATAAATTTCTTCATTGTATAATAATCTGTCGTTAAATAATAAAAATTTATTTATGAACAATTTTGGTAATAATTTCTTATTTCCCATTGATTAATTTTTATTTAGATGATATATATTATTAGTGACCTTCCTGATAACATTACCATATTTTACTTCCCCTCTGATTCTTGAGGGAAAATTTATTGAAAAATGTCTAACTGTTCCATAATAAAAGTAATAAAAAATTATTTTCCATTTATACTTTCCTCTATTATGTGTAAAGATTCATAAAATTATATAAATAGTTCCAATAAAGAATTTCATAATTTATTATTCATTATAATATCCCTAAATTTCTTAAATATTAAAATCCTTGAGAACATTAAAGGTAATGTTTTCCTTTCATTCTCTTTCTTTTGAGTGTTCCCCTTCTTCTAATCACATAATTGATAAGATTTTTCTATATTTCATCAATGAAAAAATAATTATGATATTTATCTTTAACTATTTACATACTTGAATAAAACATATCTGGGAATATTCTCATAAGATTTGTCACCATTGTATGATCTCTGTGAATTTATTCAAACACTCCCAGAGTATTGATAATTAGCTAACCTATAGTAAATAATTTATTAACTATTTCATCTTTTATCCTTGAAAATTCATCAAAAAACGGTATAATTATTTTTAATGTATCTTCCTTCACCTTTTTTTTCCTTTAGGTATACTATTATGTTTTTCCAAGTTTCAGTTTTTATTTTACACCCCATGACTTGTGTGAGTTATTTTTCAGATAACTATGATAATAAGGAATTTTATTCCATTCAATCACATTCAATAAATTTCTTATTAATTAGAGACCTTGTTGAAGCATCACATTGTAATGTGAATCCACATTGGATAGAATCTAGTAATACATACCACAGAGAGAGAATTTAGGGAACCATTGTTTCTTTCCAAATCCGAAACATTTTTTCATCAAATGTATAAATTCTTTTACTGTTTAAAATTTTGCAAGTATGCATGAAAATATTTCAGATATATTCCTATGAGTGAAAATTTTATTTGATTCCAAGTTTTTGGATCACCCATAGTGTGATAAACACTGAGATAGGGGGTGAGTTAGTGTTTATAAATATTAAATTTTCAAGACCAACCACTCTCATGCATGTTTGTAAATCCTCTCTGAAACTCATTGATAAAGAAATATAAAGGATCAAAACATATTTTTTATTGATGTTAACCTTCTAAATAGAAAACTGTATCTCCATTTTGTTTTAATTTTTTATCCCATGGAAATACATATATCCTCTTTTTATTGAGTAGCATCTATAAGAAATGGTATCCTATTACAAATTTTCTACAATAAGACATTAAAATCATTACCATTAATAAATTATTTTTAATTTTGATGAATAATTATTATATTTGACGAGAGCCTTAAAAATGTACTAAAAATATTTTTTTATTCTTCATCTTAACATAATACAAAAATATTATCAATTTTTATCAAAATAAGTCATTTAATTATATGTACGATATTAAAGTAATTTTGAACATATTGTTTCTTCTCCCTTACTCACTTTTTTATTCCAAGACACATGAGAAGATTTCCATATTTTAATGTGGAAATTATTCCATGAAAAGTGTCAAAATGTTTCCATCATAATTCTCCTTAAAATCAAAATAAAATAAATATATCCAAACTACAAAATAACGTTGGATATTATTTATTAAATGGTGTTTAAAAATAAGACAACTCCCTTTCACAAAATTCATGAACATTAATTCCATCTATGATGAAATGAATGTTTCCATGAAATGGGAATTACAGTGATACTCCTCACTTCATGGTGAAATTGAATCTTTATATTTCTTTAAATAAAAATTTCCTTGGGGAGACACCTCACATTGTGAAATAGCTAGTTCCCAAATTAAAAAACCATTTTCACCTTATATTATTTTCAGTCTCAAATTCTTGGAATTTTATTCTCTTTATATTATCAACTTACTATTATTTTTCTAGAATAATGGATTTACTAAATAAAAGATGATATTTATGTAATGAAGAACAACATATAATTTTGTGGTTCACCATTAAAAACCTTAGCTTGCATTACTCAACCCTAATAATTCATAAAATATGATGACTCAAAAGAAAGTCTTGTGTTTTTAAAAAAATGTATTACATAGAGTGAAAAAAAGAATAATTCTCAGTGACTTTTCAAAATTTTCTAACTAAAGATTCCCACTAAATGACTTAAGTGTAACAAAATTGACATAAAGGTATTAAAAAATATATATATAGTCATACAATGTGATCAAAAAGTCTAATGAAATACATACAAATATTACAAAATGATACATAGGTCTTATGAATATTCGTGAATTCTTACAAAATTTACCATTTAATTTTTTTTGGGAGACTTAGGATTCTTACAAAAATCTGAGTAAGTATTTCGATTTGTAGAAAAAGTCTTACTTTTTTATAAGGTTTTATAATAGCACTAAAATTTCTTATAAACTCAAGTCTTGGATATTTTTTTCTATAACATATAATTTATAGACTTATTTAAGAAATAATAAACCTTATTTAATTCACATAAATCTGTCTTAAAACACACCAAATTGACGATGAAAAATTATGAACACCTAAAACATAGGTATTGACTATAAATACAACATCATCCTTATGTGGGCTTAACATCGAACACTAACTCCCTCTTGAAAATCAAAAAAACTAAACATACATATAGGGGTGAGTATACAAATATAATTTGTAGGATCCTCTATATAAAATTCTCATGAAAAATTAGATGAATAATACTAATGCCTTGGTGAATTAATAGTATAAACACAACGTTACCTATATTAGTTCAACTAATACCCATCGCCACCATGTCTCACTCACCCAATAATGAACATTAAGGAAATATCACATAATATATATCTAGAAGGTACCCTGTAATAATTTCGCCTTCAAAATAGACTACCTTATTCCCCAATGTATTAATTATTAATTCTCTTATATCGTAAATATTTTTATAATAATATAACCACATAACTATATCATATCACCAACCATATTTCCACAACCACATCCACATACCATATCACCATATATCCACAAATACACCATACACTCTATTTAGTAGGTACTTAATCATTAATGACATCAACCATGTTTCATCCTCCTTCCTTGTATATCACCACAACACATCCACATCATCACATCATGAAAAAATATTATATCATAACTTCACACAAAAACAACCTATCATTATCCCCTCTGGAAATAAAACCCTATCTACAAATGTAAGAGAGTATAGCAATTTGGGGTTTCCTATTGGAAATACAAAACTCATTTTTGAGTTTCAAATACCTTGAACTTCAAGAAGGGTAAAATAATTAACATACCAATAAAAGTTATGACAAAAATATATTTTTATGGTTTTATTGTTTTGGGTATGGGATTTTTACACTTGGGATAGAATTTGGAAAAGATTCCAAGAAAATAAAATTTTTGGATATTTTTTATTTATTAAATAAATATTATGTATTCCCATGAATGTGAATATAGATATATATTAAATAGATACCTATATGAAGATTATTAATTGGTGATTAAGTTTAGAATGAGAAATTTTACCTAGGATATGTATAAACTATAACCATGTTTTGGGTCCCAATATGAGTCATTCTCAAGCATTTATTTAATTTTAATTTTATTTTATTTCTTACCTCTCCATAGGGATACCCCATTTTTACATTAGGGAAAGGTGGATACATCCCCTTTTGATGTGTTAAGAGTAATGGAGGATGGGGAGATGGGTTGAGCCTCACACATGGAGGAATATTATTGTCAGATCAAGAGGAAATAAGGTATCATATTTTATTATTGTTTAAACCTTAATGATTCAGCAATTCACCATGAGGTAAAACAGTTTTTTTAAGTCTACCTAATTTTAGTTCTTAAGATATTTTAGTTTCCTATTTGCTATTTTTATTGTTATTAGATGGAATAAGGATAGGGTGTAATTATTTACAATGAAACAGATGAATTTTGACGGTTCATATGGTTATTGTGCCTCAAATTTTTGATCACATAACACAAAGTTTAAAAACACACATAATTTATTTTGTTGATGTATATAAGTTTTATTAAGTAGTATTCATTACATGTAGATAATATGAACAGACTATGTAGGAATACTAGGTACATGTATTTGGGTGTGGCTATGCACATATTTATTTGTCCTATGTGAGGTGCATGGTTTGTAGTAGTATACATCATTTTATATTACATTACATGACCTGAGGTATGATACATTATAGGGTTAGTCTTTAGGTACAACACATATTTTGATTTAGAGAACATGACATGTAGTATGATATTACATTACTCGAGGTCCCATGTCACATACACTCCATGTACTTTGAGAGGTTCATCATATATTTCAAGAATAGATGACTAAATAATGTCAATACATAACAAACTAGAAGCCCTGGGTGTGTACAACACATACTATTATGGTACCTCTCGATACATTGGGATTATATGGAGAGATGGTGAGGATAATCACCATGATAGATATTGAGGGAATACATACTACTTATAACATGGAAGATGATATGTACTTCTCCCCTTGGTGGTGTTTTCCATGTATTCCCAGCCAGGAGTTGAATTTTGATAATTAAATAGTCCACCTTGATTATATTTCCACATAGATCATGATGTTGTGCACCTATTAACTAACACAATACATTTTCTTGATAATTTGTAAATTTTTGAATTTTTTTAAAGAAAATGTGGGGATGGTAACCCCTAGAGTATTTGAACATAGGGTATTGATGAACTCTCATATATTATAGAGTTTGGTCCTCCCTAGGATTTGGAATTTTTGGATCCTATGATAGATGATTTATTATTTGTGAATGTTTGATGTTTGAGATAATATTCAAGTAGTTCCCTCATTCCAGTAAGAAATTTCAACAGGACTTATAGTTCATTGTAGAAATTTTAGAGATTGATTCCTTCCAATTCACCATTGAGTTGGATTTATAGCATATGGGTTGGTTACGATGATGGGGAGTTAGAAATTCACTCGCATTGTTTTGTGTTCTTCATAGACATATTACATATTATAAGATGGTTATCATATCTATCTCCAATGTACCACCCCATAAGTAGTCACGAGAGATGGAGAGTGATTACTATAGATCATTCTCAATGGATATTTCACTAAATACTCAACACTAATTACTATGAGGTTTGAATGTTATGGACATGGTATGGGATACTCCCTTGAGAATTACATATCTCTCAAGATGTGATACATCCCATACATTGATGGAGTCAGTACCACACCAAGAGATATGGGTAGTGGTTTCTTCATGTTATGAAATAGTTTATCAGATATCCCTTTGAGGTATGGACTAACCATTACATGGAATTTGATAGTTTAATCCCCAATTGATTTTATACTTTTTTGTGGAATAAGTTCATCCTTAGGGTTTGTTAACACCATTTGTCAGTTTATAAACTCCAATGAGGAAGAAGACCCACATTATGATATCATATTATTGGAATTTGGGTTTTAGTATTTGAGAAACTCAAATAGTTCATATTATTGGGTACTTGTGGTGCATATGCGGATCAAGGTCCCTGTTTGTCATGCTGATCTGGTGGAGATGAACTATATGTGAAAGGAACTCCACCTTGAAATGGAGTGTGAGTCTCTATCCACGGGGTCGATATTCCTCGACCAGTACGTGTATCCTTTTTTAAGGTGTGGGTCCTCCACTCTGATCAGTTTATAGGTTTTTGGGTTTGAGATAAGTTTCATTTTGATTGACTCTTAAAGGATTTAGGTGTTGTTATGGTAACAAGGATATTATAGGGAGTCTGGTTCATCACACTATATATCAGGAAAGCAGTGATATTGGTGTTTATAATGTGTTACATGGTATAAGGAGATCCCCTTTAGTATGGGTGCTTCTTAACTATAATGTTGGGGTATTATGTGATGAAATTTTTAGTGTTTCCCTAATGTAGACCGAATGTGGTTTGATCATCCACATCACATATAAACAAGTAGGTGGATTCTTTTCCTCCCAGAATGGAGTAATTTTTAGGGTCCTCATTTCATGGATTGATTGAACCTTAAGGTTATCCTTGTCAATCTATTTTAGAATTTAGTTGAAGTATTATTGGGATGTAATGTCTTATCTTCATCCTTATATTGTATTCTATCCTCTTTTATTGAGGCAGGTAACTGTATAGTTTGTCATTTTGTTCTGATATAACATGTATCCTAAGGTACTTTTTGTTTTTCGAGAAATTTTCTGGGTATTTGTATACCTACCCATGTATGGGATTTGTGATTAATTGTTTCTGGGAATATGATTTATGGATTGGTGGAGAAATTGGTCAGCAAGGTGATAGAAGATCCAAATTATTAGAGAACATAGTGGTGTTAATTAGTGGTGATACCCATGATGGTGTTGACTTATTTTTATGACCCACCTTCCAAAAGAATCATGGTTGGTTTATTATTAAATTATATGGACTTATATTTTTTTCCCTCATATACTGTCATTTGTATTATATTCCGTTTTGATATTTATCAAGTGTCTTTAGACATATTTCTATTTCATTTAGTAAAGTATATCTTTTGTGGTTATGATTATTTAGTTTGAGGGTTGTGTATTATTTTATAGGTTTTATAAACTAGGGCCTCCCAAATATGTTTCAAGCCTTCTTGGTGTTGGTCAATATCCCCTTCCATAATAGAGGTAGTATTGGGATGGCACATTCAACATACCTATAGCCTATGTTGGGTCTCATTGGGTTGGTTCATGTCATATTGGTATCAAGGTGAGTTGATCCAGTAGATGGAGTTTGGAAGTACAAGTCTCATGAGTTTTGTTTCGAGACATTTTTGAGAAAAATGCTTAAGGTTCCTAGGCCTAGTTATAAAATTAGGTAACCCAACAAGGTATTATAAATTTATATATTTCTATACTGGGACACTAAGAATCTACTAAATTAATTGATTTCATAAGGCATTTTTTCAGGGTATAATTACATAGCTCGACACATCGTATAACAATATATTCATTGTTATCTTGAGGATGTGTCATCCTAATCTCGTAGATATTTTCATCCAATGAGGATTTTGTTTAACTTGTGTTAATTATTTTACATGAGGTGTGCTATGGAACGTTTATGGATAATGAGGGAAATTGGGCCACTTATATTAGTGTGGTCCCCTAGGTATTGATCGCCTTCTATTCTAGTGGCATGATGTCTGGAACGTTTTCTTTGCATGATTATAGCGTTGGGATAGAGATTGTGGTAGATGTGGGAATTTGTTTGGTATGGGTTCAATAACCACCCATGATGATATAGATACTTCTATGAGGGTCTGTTTTACACTCTATGGAGTAGATGTGGGTTTTTGTGTACTCCCATGGGGCATGGGTTATACATTCTTTGGGTTGGTAACTTTATTGGGAATATGTTGATACAAAGGAGTGTATGCCCCATATGAGATTAAGGAGTTATGTACTCTGCCATGGATACATGAGTGTGGAATGCTATCCATGTGATTGTGAGTCATCTATTTGGGTTTGATATCAGTACTCCATAGATCCTTAAGAGTCACAAGTCCCCATATTGTAGTGGAGTTCATACTACACAAACTAGATAATGTGTGGGTCCAATATATTTAATGGTTGGTGTTTTATAGAAGATGGGATTTCTTTATTAACAATGTGATTTTTTGTTCCCCTAGAGAAGATGGGTGTTGGTCCCCTATGGTTGGGTAAGTTACTCACTTTGGTAATGTATATTTATCAATGATTTGTGTGTCCCATATATTTATTGAGGAGTTGGGGGATTTCGTATTGATATAAGAGCACAAAATACCATTTGTGGTGCAAGTGTTTTCCATTTGTTCATGGTTTTAGTACATATTTGACCAGGTTAAGGAATAAGACCACATTCTATAGAAGATTATGTACTCCAATATGATTCAGTGCATGATTCATTTATCTATAGAGGTCGATGTTCAACTTGATATAGAGAAGGATTATTCATGGTTGTTGCCTCCCCCATATTTTGGGGAATGGGGACCACTAATAGTGAGGATCATTACCCCCTCAACCTATTCACGGAATCTCAGTGAGGTGTGGGTCCCTCACCATATTTAAGTGATTTGTTTGAGTTTTTCCACCATTCATCGTATTTTTGACATCACCGAGATGATTGTGTAGCCTATTATGATATATTAAATATGATTTGTGAATACTATTAGGAAATCTAATTTATTAGTTGGCTCCCGGGATGATTTGGATTCTGGAATGGAGAGCCAAGGCTAGATAATATTTCTTATATGTTTAACCCTCATGTAGTTCGGGCGTTTATAATTAATAATTCTATCCCAATTTGATTGGTGGATAGTGGTGAATGATCATTTTGGAGGTTATTTCTCTATGTGATGAGAAATATGTATCATTCCCATTATTCTACCACCACCTATAATTATTCCTTATACATTTTAGGGATTTGGTGGATGAGAAATTAGATAGGTGTGAGTGATAAAATAATTTGATCAAGAAGTACATGATGTGTCTAGAGATTAGAACTATGACCTTTTTATCTCGGTGCTTCTATTCACTAACACTAGCATGTGTTATCTTATTTTTTATTCATTATTGGACTAAATTATAGAGTTACTAGTAATCAATTTAGAAAAATACATTACAACTAGACACTTTTACTGGAGGTCCCCATTAACTCCCATTTCTGTCATCGGTGTGAGTCAACTTTTGTGTGTGTGTGTGTGTTGGGGGGGGGGGGGTTCTGGGATCTTTCCAAGATGGTTTGAGGATCAATGATGATAAAATGAGTTATATATGATCACCTACAGTAATGTATTGGTGTATGGTTTACATTTTGGATCATTTTTCAATTTATAATATAGTTCATAGTCCACTTTTATTAGGGCGTGAGACCTAGACGATGAGTAGGTCCAAGCCTTGGGAAGCTACTTCAAATTACATTAATAGTTAGTGAGATTAGAGTTATATACCCTGGTTATTTTGGACGATCCGTGCTTAAGATAAGGATATAGGGATAATATGTTCCCTATGGTATTTTCATGGGTTTATCCTCATTATTATTTGGAAATCCGTATCAGTTTGTGTTATGGGATTAAACAGATGTTTTTTTAATTTATTTTATGTATCAATTTAACATTAAGAGATAGAAACTATTATAGAATCCTTGGGGAAATGTTTTTATCATTCCATTTAAGTTTTTCCCTAGTTATGATTTATTTTTTTATACCTAAGAGGTGTTAGGGAGTTACAGAGTAGGTTATGAGTTTCTAGTAGAACTGGTTGGATTATTTAATTCTATATTGAATCATAACATCATCCCTAGAAAAATTTTATGTTTCCTTATTTAATGGAATATTCTATAACATTGAGAAAAATTACACTAAGCTCTTAGGTTATTTCTGTGTTTTTTATATTATTTTTTCTTCCCCTCATGGGACTCTCCCATGTTTTATTTTTGGGGAAAGAGGAAACCTTGCCTCAATGATTTATTATTCCAAATATATAATGGTTATATAGGACAATCGTATCTGATAGAGGAGAACTAGGGCCAAATCAAAAGGATATGGTGGAGGAGCATAGTTTGTTAGCATGTGACCCTAATATCTACTACGATACACCACGAGGATGGAATAGTTATTTCAATTTCAACCTATTTCTCATATTTGGGATGATTTAATTTCATTTTTTGGATTTTTTACATCTATTAGATTGGTTTAGGTTGATGGAGTAGTTATTAGTAGTGAATAATGTGGATTTAAGTGGTATGTTGCCTTCCAGTGTTGTGAATTTCATATTTTAACTTGTGTAGTTCATGGACACAAATAGGGTAGTTCATTGGGGCATATAAGGTAGGATATAGAGTCAACACAACATGTAAGAAGTATTAACATTATAGTAGAACTGTTCAGTACATGAAAATGGTTTTATTCTCATCCCACATGTCATGTGGCTATGAGAACAAGTCATGTAGTATAAGAGTACAAAATTAGAGTCCCATATTGAATACACAACTTTTTCTTTGGGAGGCATACTATATATTTTGATAATAAGTTAAAACATACAAATATTAACTATATAAGAAATTATAAATACCCTAAAGATCTAAGAATTTTATTCCTCGAATATGGATTTTGTGATATCGATACACACGTCACATTTTCTTATTACATTAGACTCTCTCCCTTAACAACGTACATCTCATGTGCATGAAAGAATAATCACAGGCTTCTCCCCAAACTCCATGTACCAACACTGCGTATAATATTTCAAAAAAAAATTGTTTTCATTTAAATGGTGGATTCATATTTTAGTATGTATTTTCATAAAAATATTCGATTTCATGTGCATCGATCCACAAAAAAAGATCATTCATGTTGTTTTAATCACTAGTCCTGATGCTTGGTGCATGGATTGAAATATAATAGTGTCCATTAATTGAGTATCATAGTCAACCCATGCATTATATTGAGAGGAAGATGGTGACTACAAGGCATCTAGTGTAGCATTGGATCATAAATTATTGAACGAGTGCGTTATGTTCATATGTTTTTTAAAATGGGAATAATACCCATGTTCTTGGAATCCCAATATAAAAGTTGAATTTGGTTGCACATTTCTTAATAAATCATTCCATTCTCACCAGTTAATTTAGTTAGTATTGTGTTTTCCACCTATGAAACCTTCACAAATTACCTAGACTAGACATTCCCCACCTATATTTTCCCAACCGAGCACATCCATTTGTGATTTGTATGAAAAATTCACACTCATGCAGGGATTATGAATTAATAGTTCTTTGACCCCATGGTTACCCCATGCATGGGATGGATCAAACATTATTAATCCTGGGATCCCATATATGTTTTTAGATTTCCTTCTTTTGGAGGATATGGTTTCCTCTATTTTTTTAATAAATTCCCACAAAAAATGATATTAACAGTTCTTCAAAGTATAGAATTTAATGTCTATACACTCAAAATACTCCATAAATTATTCTATTGTCTTCAAATAACTCCTCATGAAATATTATTTAAATTGTGTGGACATGTAATTTTTTATTATGAAATATAATAATTTTTATGATCTTCATTAAACTCTTCAGCATCATTCAAGGATATCAAGAGATAATGAAATATTTTAGGAAATAATTTAATGCATGTAACTCAAACTACTTAAGAATCATACAATAAAGAAAAACAATAGGATGTATCATATTCATTCTTCATTGTAACAGACATTGTGTCAAGTCATTGAACATAGTGAAACATGACTTTTGAACTTAAAACCATTTCAAAAACCATAGAAGTTATAAACTCAATGTCTTAAAAAAATTCCTAAAAATAATAATAATTGATTAATTTATTCATAATCTATTCATCTAAGATATATTCATATCAAGACTCGGTATCTTGGATACTTATCTTCTAACAACATTTTTATATCTACCTTCTTTAACATAATGACATCAATGAAATATGGTTATTTTATTAACCACAATTGACAAAAAATAACAATCCTTAATAATAAATAAGCCTCATAAAAAAGTTGGATATTCATTTAATAGAGAACATAAATTCCAACAACCCTCAAAGATAATGAAATTAGGGAAAACTTATGATTTCAAATTTTCAAAAGCGGGTTATGAAGATAATGTGGTGAAAGGTATACTTATCATCTACTCGAGAACTTAAATTGTTTTATTTGATTCTAGTTCTACCCAATCATTATATCTATAAAATGTTATAAATACATCCAATCAACAAACCTAATTATTATATTCTAAATTATCAGTAAAAAACCATAATAGTGTGATAATTTCGTCACAATTATAAAAATCCACTTCTATAGAATTTTTCGTGGGTATGCTTCATGAAAATATTAATATTATTATTTTGGTTAAATTTAATGTGTAACACCCCATGTTTTTAAAAATTATTTTTTTATGAATAAATTACATTTCTTCAATAGATTTTGTTATACAGAACTCTACCTTTAGCTTCTATAACATGCAACACTGATTTTATCTTGCATTACAAGTGACAATGAATTTTTTATAAACTATGATATATTATTAATATTAATATTTAAAAATGGTCATTATAACCTAGTCATTAATCTTTGTTGTATAAATAGTAATAACTACTTTTAAAATATTAATTATAATCGTTTTATATAAATAAATCATATTTTAAAAAAGTACTTAATTTTTTAAAAAATCAATATATGTTTCGAAAGTGCTATTTTCTCAGAAAATGTTTTTTATTACATTTTTTGAACAAATAAATTAATTAAATTTGACATATTTTATAAAATTTATTTGAAAAAAATAAATTTAATTTTTATAATTTACATTTCAAAATATTCTTGTACAAAAAAATAGTGAAATGATAAATTTTCACTAAATAGGGAAAATACAGGTTTTTATTAAAAATTGTCTTTTATTTTACAGCTTTTAAAAAAAAATTAAAAAATAATATTATTTTAAAATTAAACATTATCAAATAATATATTTATGAATAAAATTTAGGACATTTTAATAAATTCTATGTTGAATTTGGATATTAAAACATCTTATACTTATGATAATTTTCTCTTTCGAAAATCGTATACTGTTCATGTATCATGATCAGGATATATTCCACATATCACTTATAAGGAATTACATACCAGATCCTTAAAATTGATGAAATAGGAGGTTTTAATATTAGATCATGATATTTCTATCATTAAAAAATATCATAAATCTTTGATTATAGAGATAACATGCTTTGAAAAAAATACAAATCTCCATGTTAAATTTCTATCTAGGAATCATAAATTTGATGAATCAATATGGGAATGTGATGATGTGATGAAAAATGGATATAATAATTTTTAATTAGTGTAATATAATTAAGAGGGAAAATGCATTTTTTGTAGGGTATAATGTAACACCCATGATTTTTTATGTATTTCCTCTCAAATTGTTTTACGAATTCAATATCATGCCTTACATACAATAGTGAGTTAAAAAAAATGTGATATATTATTGAATTATGATTATTTATATGTGAGAGTTATAATATATAATTAAAATTAGATTAATATATAATAATAAAAAAATTGTATATAATACGTATAAAGTTTTTACATGATGTAAATATATTGATTAACGTATAAAAAATAAGTACACATTTTGCAATAATGTCTTTTTATGATTCAAAAATATGTTTTATTAAAAAATTGATTCATTGTATTTTATGAATGAATATTAAAATTTATTTCCAAAAAAATAAAATATCTTATTTTATAAAACGATACAATTTTAGAAATTAGCATATTAATATTATCTGAAGGTAATATATCTGTATTTTTCTAAAATGAATTTCTTTTCATTGAATAGTCAAAATAATAATGAGTTTATCAAAAAATAAATTTCTATTAATGAATTTAAAAAGAAAAATTAAATTAGAATTTATATAAAATAAAATTTGTTACTTTTTTATACATAATCAAAATAATATCACTTGAATCAACATTACACATAACTTTGGAATAACAAAATATTTATACATAATAATTATTTTTTCTATAAAATTATTTCCATCACATTATGTATATTTATATTAGAATAAATTTTTTCCAATTTTAGAAAATTAATCTTTAAAAACTGATTCCATTAATTTTTTTCATCACAATTAATGTTCTGAAGTAAGTTTATCTTAATATTTTGGATAATGTTTTTTGAAAATAGCAAACAAATGCCATAATAAAAGGTTAAATTGGGAAAACCTAGGAAACAGATAAAGGATAATGCCACAATTTTCCTTATTATTTATTATTTTAAGACTAATGTTTTACCATTATCACTATATTTTATAAATTAAAATTCTTATGGGACACATTTCCTTGGAAATAAATTAATAACATTTTATTTCTATAAATTATTCAATGTATATCCCTCCACCAATTATTAAATGCTACCACTTTTATCTTATATATAAACCTTATTGAGCAATCTAGATTAACAAAAAAACAGTTATCTTCTTAACTTCCCTATAAATGGTTTATATTTTATTTTCTTCTAAAAATACCATTCCAAGGGTCTATAATAAGGGAACTAATGAGGGCCCATCAAAGAAGTGGAAATCATCTTTCCTAAAATCATAGAATTTATTTCTTCTTCTACCTACATTAAATAAAATTTATTCAAATTAAAACAATATATTTAAAATAATTAATATAATACAATTTTATTTTGATTATGTATCCTCATATATATAATGTATTTTTTAAAAAAATGGAAATAAAAGTATTTTTTGTGAGCACATGTGGACTCCACCTCCAAACTATGTTATCATTCAGTTACCATCAACATAATTAAAGAATAGATATTTTAATGGGGTTTAATATTTATATATTATTTTTATTAAATAATAATTATTATACATTAATAAGATGATATATGTCTTTTTAAATTTCATTATGTTGAAAAATGATAATGTCACTTGTGAATACGTGTGAACTAGAACCACCACAAAATGATGTGTTTTGTTTTTAATTTTCTATTCACTTGGAGAGTAATATGGGTAGATTTAATTAATATATGTGATATTTATCATATAATAATGATTTAATACATTTTAATGACTATTTACCCTTATTTTCATTCAGCTATCAAAAATTGGAAATATCACTCGTGGGTATGTATGGATTTCCATTTCTATAAAGTGATGTAATTTATTTTTTTTCAAAACATTATAAGAAAAGTCAAGTAATTTATAAAATTATTATATAAGATAATTATTATATGATAAGAATTATATATATGATAGGACCATAATTAATTTACAAGTACTGGAATTATCGATTCAAAATATTCAGGATGAACATATCATTATTCACCCGAATCATTGATTTTAATAATGTCTTATAAATAAATGGGTTGTATGATGTAAAAATTAAGCAACATATGGTAATATACAAATGAATATGGTATATGAAAAGATGTATCATATATTTATATTTTTTATATAGATGTTAGGAATATATATAAAGAAATAAAATACTTGAGTTAAGGGATTTTTGTTTCAATTTAATTTTAATCGGGATTGATTATATTGGAATTTCCAATGAAAAAATATGGTTTATTCCTTAAAAACCCGTTTATATTTCCTTCCCTTATGTTATTTTTGTAGTTTTCTTATTAGTAATATTTTACTCTATCTGGCTTATAAAATAAAAATGAAAATTATTTTATAGAAAATACTACATTATTTCCACTTTGGTTGATGATATTTTTTATTAATGTCCAGACTCTTAAAAATTGTTTAATTATAGTTCATTACTAGAAATGAAAGGTTTTAAAATTTCTTTTTCAATAAAATTTTAGTTGTTTTAAAATGTTAAAAATGAATTTTTTAATGAAAAACTTTTCATAGTATGTTGTCTTTGACTATTTAAAAATGTGTGAAAGGAATGATTTATTTTAATGTATATGAATTGAAGTAATTTCTCTACCATCATGATCGAATTTTTATTTGAATCATTAATTACAAGTTTCCATAGTTATTTTCAATGATACATATTTTCTCAATATTGTATTAACATTTAGTTTATTTTTTATCAATAGACGCATATATTTCCTCATGTTTTTATCAAATGATTGGAATGATATTCTAAAGTAATTTTTCTTTTATTTCATAATTCATTTAAAGAATATTATGAATTGATGGGGATATGATCCAATAATACATTCCAATTTCACTCACTAGATGGATTTGATGTTACTAATTTAACGGTGATTCTACGGAGCACATTTATTTTCAACGGGATAATTTTGTTTTCATGAGACCTTTATGATACCTATTTTATTTCTATGGGTTATGATATGATGAAATGTTGAGACATTTATGAAAGATGTTTCCTTTACACTGTTTTTGATATAATTAATTTATGAATGTTTTAATTATTTTTAGAACATTTATTGATTATGGTTATGTGATAGGGTTGTTAGTTGTAATTCTATTATTAATTGAGTATATATGGGAAACTCATGAGATAAAAATGTTATGAATGAAGATGATTTCATGTTCAGAAAATTATGTGTGGACCCAATTTAGGGTCTATATATTTATGAGTGGACTTGTTTTGATTTCAATACTTTTTTTCATGGACCTAGTTTAATATCCATAATGTTACAAGAAGTCTTGATTCAATATCCTTAACTTATTGATATAACTTTTTTCAATTTTCACATGTTCTCAATATTATATGTTTTTTTCTAAATTCCTATTTTTATATTCTTATTTAATAGATCATGATATATTATTTATTATTACTCTCTTTCATAAAAAATTTCATTTTTGTGAAAAATATTATTCCCGGATTGATAATTAGATAAATTAAATTTATTTAGCATTAATTCTTTATATTATGTTTATGTTTCCAAACTCTTATAATCATGTATGATCATAGATTTATATTTCTTATTTTACCCATTCTGGTCATCTGATGTCACCATTTATTATGTTATATTTCCTCAGGTTTTGATGGAAGGATCAATGTATGATATGTTTATAAGGGTATTAATATGAATATATTTATTGGAAATGTTGAATATCTTTCATAAAATAATATGTTTCAGTATCTAGTGTCCAAATTCACTAAACTGTTACAATTAAGGCTCAGTTATAATTGGGTTTCTTTTGTATATTCAACTCAAAAAAGGAATTATCTATGTAGTTTAGTCTTGGCTAACCTCAAATCACCCCCACACATACACACTTAAACTATGATTATATATATTATTACATTATGAAAAAGGATTAAGTTTATTTATAATATTCAACATTGTCATCACTTGGAATTTAAAAAATTAAAATTTGAGTAGATTTTAATGATAATATTCATGACATTATTTGAGTCTAAATGTTCTTAAATATAGTTTCTAAATTATTTTTTATCAAATGTGATCCATAATTCAACGAATAAATATTGAACTACTATATAGGATTGAAATTCTATATTTAGAAATGAAAAATATTCATCCCCCATTATCTCTAATGGACTTAAACACAAACCATACACATTTTTCTATTTCATTATAAGGAAAAAGTTTCAAATGAAACTTTTCTAGAAGGAATGAGGATATTTTGGAAGAATAAAATTCCAATAATTATGCATATCTCGAGGTTATGTGTAATGACCAGGGAATATAAGACTTACTGGAGAGTCCGTTATGAAACATCCCTTTATTAAAAAGATATATTACTTAATACATATTTAATAAATTCCCAAATAAGACTCCTATAATACTATAAATGATTTTATAAGTGTGGAATAATAAAAAATATAAGGCTCTTAGATCAATTTCACCAATTATTTTGATTTAATTTTATACACAAACACTGAAAAATAAATATTTGAACAATTAAAATTGATTTTATATGAATTATATTATACTCTGGGTAATGAAAATATTTATATAATATTTAAATTAATATTATGATATATTTCAATTCCAAATATTAATCAAATTAACATAGAAAGGGATTCCTAATTAAATTTATTGGACTATATTAGAAGTATAAAGTTATATTTTTTTGACTTTATTTCCTTGGAATATGTTGATTTACTAAGTTAAATTTTTTTATCCAAAGAAATCGGTCTCCTTGGATAGAAAATATATATTTCATATAGGTTACAAATTCAGCCTATATACTCCAACACTTAGCCTATAATGCACCTACTAGATTTAACATGGAAAAATATTTTTTATACTTCAAGTTAAAATCATGAAATTGAGATGTATAATAAAGCTGATCATGTATCTCCACTCACATGATCTAAGTATTCCTTTTGAAGGTGGTAGACCTCCTTATACTGTACCACTATAAATAGTCTTCATGTCCCTACAAAAAAATAAGAGGGTTTTAATTTTTATGGGTTTATAAACAAAAAAAATAATGGAAAAAAATAAAAGAAATATCCCTGAACTCATTTTTACCTTTGATGTGATACATGGATTTTATTCCCTTTATTATATATCTTATAAATAACTATAGAGAATCATATATAGGGCGATTTTCCCTAAAAATTAACATACACATATTTGATTACCATTTACTCCTTGTTTTGAACAATTTTATTTTTTCCTCAAAAGGATTTCTGGAAGTATCCTTCCATCTTATGTGATAAAATATACCCTGCCATTTCCTATCCTCCAATGAAATATTGTAGAAAATAATCATCCACGTTAATGTGAGAGATCCCCATTTAGTCTAAGTAGAGTCACATGATTATGTGATTGTCCATAAGTTTTTATTAGTCCTCAACTACATTTTTAATTAAATATAGTTCATTTAAGAGTAGAGTGAAATGGAATTTATAAATTTTTAAAAATTATCCATTTAAAGGTAATATGATGTTTAAATGATAATAGATTTAAACTGTTGGAGTAATAAACCCTAATAATTTGTTTTAGAAAATATTATATCAAAAATATATAAATTAAAAAAATAATGTAATGATAATGGAATAAGAATATAATGAATGTCATAGAATATAAAATTTAAAATAAAGTTCCATATTATAATTAAATAACTATTAAACAATATTGGTTATAGAATATAACCATTACTATCCATAGATCTATTTACATTTAATCCAAATATTCATTCAAATCAATACCCAATTCAAAATAAATATATTTAAATAATGAAATACTATTTTATTAGAGCTCAATGGGAAAATCATTTACCCCCAAAAATTTTATTACATGGATTGAAATAAGTTGTATCCCTTTAATACATTAAATATAGTTTTGTAATATCAACCACATTCCCTAGAGAAAAGGATTTTTTTGTCAAAATTAATTATATTTTTAGTTTATAAAATCATTTTTAAGTCAGGAAGTGTTTGTTGTATCCACAATATTTGGGAAAAAGGACGTCAAAGGACTATATTTGTAGCTACTATAGATAAAATTACTATTTAGATATTATTCTTATTGTAATTATTAACTAAATTATTACATAATAAATAAAATGGTTTTCAATTAATATTCATATATTTTCTACGAACTATGATATTATTATTTTAGTTATACGAATAAATTTAGATATAGAAAAATAGAAAAGAAATAATATAATATTATAAAAAGACAATATAATATCCATTTAATATCCTTAATATGTGATTCCTTTAGATAATCTTGGAACTTTTCACGTCATTAAATATAGTACATTATTTATGGTTTACTTTCTATCTTGTAAAGTATGCTTCTGATCGTATCTCTATAAATATTTTGATCTACCTTTTTCCTAGATTCATCAAGGTTAGGATTACATGAGGTAGTTACTAGAAAAAATATATAAGAAGAATTATTAAAATAAAATAATTAATGAAAATACCTAATATAATAATATTAACACAAATTAGTTCCTTAGAGTATTTATTTATTGGGAATCCATGAAATAAGTTATGATTACACATAATAATCCTATAAAATTTAATTTTCATTTGTTTTGAGAAACCCAAAGAAATTTATTTTCTAGTGGAAGAAAAAGTAATATCAACAACATATATTTGTATGATGGTGGTGTCCTTATAAACATTTATGATAAAAAAATTTACTTAAATTCTTCCATTAATAAAATCACATTGAAGTAATGAATGTAAATATAATCTATCATAATAGGAACTCTTGACTTGTTTATGTCTATAAAGTGCCTTAGTAATTTTATCAGCATATTCTAAAAAGTTAGTATCTTAAAAAAAATTATGTTGTTCGACGTAAAACTTCACGTAAACATAAGAAATGCACTCATTATACCAAATTAGATTGGTGTAAATTTTTTTATGAGCATTAAATTTTATGAGAATAAATGTAGGGTCATATATAACTACCAGATAAAAAATTAATTATTTATTCCATCATTTTTATTATAAAAATTGTCAACAAGTTTGGCCTTATTTTGATCTCATGATCTATTTTTGTAAAACTATTTTTTACAACACGAAATTTATTATTATTATTGGAATAAAATAAAGATGTCTAACTAGAGTCTATGCTTTATTCTATTTCAATTGAATATGTTGTTATCGTATATTAATTATTCAACATTCATAACCCTAGTAATTTTGTACCAATTTGTGATGGAATTTAAAATGATTATATTTATAAAACATCACAAATTATAAGAATCCAAAAAGTCTGAGTTAATATTTTTTTTGTACTATCTATTTAAAAATCTATAACACATTTTATCTAATATAAAATGTTGTAATTCTATATTTTCATTATAAAATGATGTTATAATGTATTTATCTCCAAAATCTTAGTAACATAATGTTCACCCAATGTAGACGGAAAATTTCAGGGATTTATTTATAACTACATTCAACTACCTTTTTTTGGTGTGGTGTTCTTAATACTAAAAATTTATGTGTTATAACTTCATTTTCTTATTGTTATTTAAAATTAAATATTGACATACACTACACATAATTTCTCTAGATAGTGATTATTGAATGGGTTTTTATATTTTCGACTAGAACATAAATCATTTTAAATATTGAAAATTCTTCTAATTAATATTATTAAATTAAACCTTAATAAATCTAATTTAATAATCATCTTGGAAAATATATAGTGTTTTCCTCTAATGATTTGAGTTTTTGTTTATCCAAATCATCCATTTTCACTAATTATAGTGGCTTTAAAGATATGACTTCAAATTTAGTCCAGAATATTGTTTCTTATCATATCTATAGGGATTATAGACTATATAAGTGTTGAACACGAAGATCAAAATATTACTTACTTTTCCTTTATTTTAATGTCCAGTTATTATCTTTTAATTTTAATGTTATAATCTTATCTAAAAAAATCCATAACATATCCTATATGTTTATATGGTGAATAAATTTTTATCAAGTGAGTTCTTATAATAAAATAGTGTTAACATTATCATGTATAATGGTAGATAATATTTGAACTTGTTATGAACACTTTAGGTTTCATATTTAATTCTGAAGGTTCAAGGAACAACCCACATCACAAAATTATCATAAGGTAATAAGGTTCATTGTAATTCATATAACATAAAATAAAAGAATTTAATATTTAACTATGGAGTATTGAATCACATATTATATGTATTTGACTTTGTGAATTCTCTCAAAATGTTACATGTCTACCCATTACGTTTTTTTAATTTCTAAAAGATGTAAATTTATTTTGTAATTGGATAAGAAATACCACTAACTATATACCATATATTTAGGTTTCTGGTACTTATCTCATTTCTATAAAATATTTCAAAATATAATTTTATTACGTAAAAATTCTCATCTCTATAAAATTTATAAAAAAGGAATTTCAAATCACTTATTTTCCCAACCCTGTGGTGTAGAATAATCACAACTATTTGTAATTATATTCTTTGTATGATCTAAAATATTTTTTTACTAAAAGTTAATAGAAAACATAACTTATAATTTTCTCAAATATGTATCATATTTTTCATTCTGGTAATCAGGATAACAAAAATAATATTTAATTCTAGAATGATGATGAGGAATTTTCTAGGTCAAAAAATATTTTTTCTATGGAGATATTAGATTGAAATTAGTAATTTTTCATTTCTCATCAGACTCTAAATCACTCTTAGAAGATGTATATTAATGAATGATAAAGGTAACCATAGATTTTTTAGTATTATTTACATTATACATTACATATATTTTATTAAAACATCTATTTCCATTTCAATATCTCGAAATATGGTTTAGCTTGTCCTCATTTTTTGTATAAAAAACTACTCTTGAATAATGTTAATTTTTATTCATCTTTTAGGATCTATCTAATCTATCTGTCTTTTCGTATCATTTTCATCTTTTAAATTAATATTTTTGATGATTTTTTCCATGAATATTAATAATTTTGAAACCTACCCTCTTCTAGTTTTCTTAATATAATCATTCGAATGAATATTAGAAATTTTCTTTTATATAGAAGAATTTAAAATAGTAGCTTTGAAAAAAAAATTTAAATTGTAAATATGTTCTTCTATTTCACTTTTTCATATTATTTTTCAATCTATTCAAATATTTAATTAATGTTTCGATGAGATAATTAATAATTATCTTCATATGTTTCTTCATATAAAAAAAGAAGCTCCAATTAATTCCAATTAATTCATAAATATGTCAAAAATATTTTCTCGTAATGAATAATCATCAATTTACTTTTTAATAACATATTTTAAACCATTCAAAACAATTTTAAACTATTATTAGAAAATTAAAAAAATATCACTCAAAATAAAATCAAAATCCTGAAAATCTACATGACATAGAGCTCTTCAAGCATCTAAATATTTTTATGTCCTAAAATGTGTAACCTCAAAAATTCTCATATGATGTTGGTTGTATCCCTAAAATATTATACAATATTGATTTATTATTTCACTATATAGACATTTTTATTTAAAACTTTTTAACTATCCTAAAATTTATCTCCCTCCTATATATTAAAATTCAGAATTTCCATTTCCAATTTTTTTTAGATATCAACGTTCATGTGGTAGTTATTCACACTAGTATTATGGAAAATCATCTTTATTTTTTATCTCTTATATTACAGATTAATTAAAAAATTAGAGGATTACTAGGATTTATATCCTACGATATTCTCATAGGAAAAATATTGTAATAATATGAATTAAATGAATATTATAATGAAAATAGAACAAGAACATAATGAAAAACACATAATATAAATTATAGAATAAAGTTATAGGTGAAAATTCATAAACCCATAAAATATTATTAAAGGATATTCGAGTTATTATACCTTAAACAACTCTAATTTAATATAAATATTTATGAGTATCAACACCCATATCAAAAGGTACATAGGTTCTAGAATGGAAACATATTCTATAATATATCATTTCTAAAAATGTCATATACTAGAATATTTTCTTCAGAGCCACTAAAAATTATTATTTCTAAAATGTTTCAAAAAGTGTTTAAAAACAACAATTTCTTACATATGATCCCCTCTTTAATATAATTATTAGAAATTTCCAAGTCATTATCCTAGAGACTTATTCAAACATATATATTTAGAAACTGTCGATCCAATCCCTAGAACTCTTCAATCTGAATTCGATCATAAGTGAAATGATTTAAGTGAAAAGAATTGAAAATATAAAATGAATCACCATTAATAATAAGATCGATGATCACATGGAAATATAAAAAAATGAGAGACCTCAAAAAGAATAGGTAGTATACATCTCTCTAATAACAGTTCAAAAATAATTGATTCACCAATTTATCCTTGAGTTTTTGGTATACAATTTACACATGGGGATATGTAAAACATGTAATTGAATCATGGAATTATTTAGGTACATCAATAACATCTAACAAATTTAGAACCATTAACATAATGTTTCAATTGATTAAGGTTTAAGTTAGATATCATAGAGTTTCTAAATAGGAATGATTCAGATATAGTTAATCTTAATGTTAGTAATTATGAATTAAAAATAAAAAATTAGAACTAAATAACATTATGCAACTATAAATAAAAGAAAATGTATATTTATATTAATCAAAAATTTATCCTAAATATTTCATTTTGGAAAACTATTCAACAATATTTTTCCAATTCAATAGTGGTATATTTTATTTTTCCCATTATTCATCATATTCTTCATATTCTTCTTATGCAACTTATTTATAGACACAAACATGTATTTATTTCTAATTCACTTTATGTTTATACATTTATTTCTCCTTTGAATTTATTAAGACCGTGGTAAACAAAATTTTATTTTGAATCTACTTTAATATTATATTTTTCATAATTATAATGAAAATCTATTTCCCCCTTCAATTTTATGATGATATAATGTTCCTTTAATTAAGATTCCCTATATAAATATTCCTCTATAATTTCATCATGTTTTCATAAGACTGCTAGTTTATCAGTGGGAAAAGATCCACATTACTCATCTAAAACTAGTTATGGTTTCATTAGCCGTAATCTATTGAAGTGTGAAAATGGGGTTTTCTATATCCTACACAAATATAATATAGTGACTCATATTGATCACTCAAAATGGGTCTATTCATTTATTAAAATAAAAATATCAAATAATGAAAAAAAATAATTAGGTTTAAAAAAATTAAAAATATATGATAAAAAAATAATAAAATCAATTGGATATTATCAAATAATATATCTAAAAACAATTTAATAGTTAACATTTTATGAGTTTTATTGCATTGTTTTATTGTTTTTCATTTTTAGAGTTTTTTTCAGAAAAGTTCATTTTTTATAAAAAACAATATATCGAACGATGTATCTTAGTAATGGATGAATGTTTAGACTTTTTCACATGTTCATATTATAGTAATAAAAATATGAAACGAAAATCTATTTTGTATTTTTGTGATTTTCAAAGTTATATATTTTCAAATTTTAATGTATCTTTCATCAATGTACACAAGTGTACTGAACATTGTTCTTCATAAATGAGCCTAATTGTTCTATTGTACCATATAGACCAAAAATAATATTCCTACTAGAAGTATAAGTCTGTCCATATCGATTGGTTTGGTGTTACTAGTGATATTAATTGGGAGTTTCAAAAATTTATATGGAAGTAATTGATGCGTGTTACATAGGTGCATTAGAAGAAATTAAAAAACCTAACCAATATTCAATATCTAAAAAGATTGAGAAAAGTAAAAACACTATAATGGTTTAATGGAGTCCCATTTTATTCACCAATGTTAACCTTCTATTCATTTTAATATATAACCACTAATTTTTCTATTTCAACTACCTATTACTATATTCATTTATATATTTAATTATGTTAGAATTCATCAAAAGGATTCCTAACTTTCCTTAACATGTGTAATTTTTCTTTACATTCATAGTATTGTTCTTTCACTTTAACCCTTAGTTTGGTTTAATAATTTTGGATTTACAATATTTATTACTTTTGTTTCAATCAATTTTTCAAAAGTTCCCAATAATTTCCCTTTATTTTTTAAATGAGGGATATGATCTATACCGTACAAAATATAAAATACTGAGCATAAATGAGTGGTGAAAAATTATTATTTACATGTTACTGTTATATAATATCAGTTAAATTGATGGTTATGAATATGAATAATAAATTATTTAAGAAAACCATGTAAAGGTTCCAATCAATAAAAATGTGATAATTAGTTATAAGGAAATTTTTACTAATTTTTTAGTAATGTCATTTTATTCTCAAAAAATATATTTTCATCAATATGTTTTTTAAAATTTCTTATGAAAAACAATTATAAATAACTTTTGAAACAATTTTTGAAATATATTTTATTAAATGAACATCATTTTTTAACTCATCTTACAAATTTTATCTTGTGGTGAAAGCTTATGATTTGTCTCAAAAATATTATATTTTAATGAATAGTGAAAAATAATAATTTTATAGAAAATATTATTTTATTTTTTATTTTTCACAATGTTATATTTTATTTTGGATTAGTTATAAAAATAAATTATTTCCATTGAAGAAAAAAAAAATTATTTAAATTAATTTTATACTTAAATTTAGTATGAAAACATTTTCATACATAATTTTTTTTTATAAAAAAATGATTTTCTTCATGTTTTTCTACTTTAATTTTGAATTTAATTTTCCACTTATATGCTTTTAATAAAGAAAATTATATAAAATATTTGGAATATTTGTGTCCAAATTTTGTATACATGTAACTTATAATTTTATTAATTATGAATTGTAATCCTAGTAATTATTGTTTCAATGGTAGAGGATAAATGTATTTAAGGGTTAAAAATAATATGATACAGACATAAAAATAACCCAAAATCTATCATTAATTTTATTTTATGTGTCAATTTTATCAATAATCATCCAATATTTTATTATATCACATTTTTCACATTTTTATGTAATTTTTACATTTATAAAAATTTATTGAATGAAAAGTCAAAAATCATTTATCTTGATTTTAATAACAACAAAATTTTAAACTTCCATATAAAAAATATATGTTTCCTTTTATAAATTTGAATTTTAATATTATGTGACTTATCTTCAAAAAGTAATTTTTTTTAATTTTTAGTGACAAAATAATTTCCTTAAATGATTACACAATGATGACGAAGATTATATTAAATTAATGGAAATATGAAATAAATGATATTAAAAAAATTAATAGTAGTATAATTTGAAACAATTAATGTGCCCCCCACATTTTTTACTTATATAAAACATATTAGAGAAGTATTAAAATATTTTATTGGAATTTATTTTGTTTTCATGATGTTATTATAGTCAATGTAGTAGAAGAGTTTTAAAAAATACATTATTGATATTTTAGGAAATCAATATTTTATTAAATGATTTAAAATTACTAAAATTAATATGTTTAGAAATTTTATTTGGATATGGAGAAAAATATCAACCATAAACCATTTATTTGAGTTTTTAATTTTATAATAACTATATTAAGCACCTAAGTGTATAAAACATTTATATTACTATAATTGTCAAATATGTTGGCACAAAATGATAAGGGTAAAAATGTGATCCAAACATGTAAAAATTTTATTTTATAAACGGTTTGGACTCATAATCGTCTTATATTCCATCAATATCGATTTTTATCCATTTTGACATCAAGATTAATTTTATTTTGTTTAAATATTTTATGAAATTTTAAGAGTTTCCCTCTTTTCTATTATTAAAAGGAACATCTTCTTATCATTTATTCACATGTAAAAAGAAATTTTTTTCATAAAAGTCTATCCAAAATTTCATTATTATATCCCTCCTTATATCATAGAGATCATTTTTATTTAGAATACTAATATTTGAGTTCATAAGATGTTAATCAAAGGATATTTTCTAAAGAATAGTTGTAGATTTTAGGTTCATGTTTTTATGTTATATATTCTTCATCCTCCTTCAAATATTGTTCAAACAATATAAAATAACAGCATGAGTATCACCTATATACTAAGATCATATTATATTACTGTAATAAGCTATATGAATCTCAAACCTCCACCAAAGGAATTCATCGTTCTTATGTACGGTGGACTACTACCTCATAGATTAATGTAAACTTTTTTTCTATTTCCACCTATCATGGATGGATATAATGATAGAATTAATTTTTATATAATCTATTGAGGAAATATATATAATTATGAGAAGATAATATACAATATATTTTCCTAAATTTTCTTTCACTGAAGAATTCTAACATCATTCTTGTGTATGACTGGTTCTGTTATAAAACATGGACCAGTGGTTATATTATTAACCTCTGATGGGTTGTTTCGTGATAAATGATGGATGGTTCAATACCTTAAAATTATATGGGAATGCAATATTACTTTAAGGTTATTCCATTTTTAAGATTTATTTTTAGAGTTTAATGAAACCGATGTCCTAAGTAACCTACATGTTTTATTTATTCATGACATGATTTTTTTGGGGAATTATATAATTTATCATATTAATACAATGATAATATTTTAATGTAAATATATGTAAATTGTGATGGTTAAAAACAATTACATTGTGAAAAAGAATATTATGGTTTTTTGTGATTATAATGAGTCCTTATGATATTTAATTTTTATTTAAGATTTCTTATTAAATGTTGTAGGAATTTTTTTTCCAAGGGAGGTAAATTATTAGGTAAGAAAATGTTTGTTTCTATCCTAAGGTTTATTTTGAATGAAGGTAAATTTTTATAATCATTAATAGAATAACATTTTCATTATTTATTTTACGTATCCTACTACGAATTTTGTGCCCATCCCACATTTTGATTTTTTTAACCAGATGAGTAGGGATGAGGTTATAGTAATGATGACAATTTTAAACATTTTTAATGAGTATAAGACATGTTAATTTTTAAAATATTTGTTTGGAGGGAAAATGGATACATAATAGAAGTATAAAATTTGTGATATGTGGGGGTTTCATTTATTATTTTAGACCAAACTCTCTAAAATAATAAAAATAAAAGTTCCTTCGGAATGTATAAAAGTTAATTCTATTAATAGTAACTAGAATATGGAATTTTTAGGCCTAGTCCTTATAGTTGGTATCATAATAGGGTTTATATTATATTATAGGCTATGATATTAATTAAACAGACGTTAAAATAACTATATAACCACAATAGTTATTATTTTTTGGAGATTTATTGTTATTTTGGATAAATTAGAAGAATTAAATATAACATTACTAAATATATATTATGTATTATCCTATTTATATGATGGTTTATTAGGATTTTATATTTATTCTCACATTAACAATTTTAGTTTTGGAAAATGGTTAAATATAGTAGGTTAAAATTAATGATGGATGTGATGGAGAATATAGTGGTTTTGTAGGAAATAAACTGAGTAAAATAGGTGTTTTTGTGAAAAATAATCTTGTTATTTATAACTATCTATCATAAGTTATGATTAAAAACATAAACAATGCTGAGTTTCATAATACTGAAAACAATATGGAAATGAATATCCAAATAATTTCAGGTTATAGAGGTTATAGAATTAAAAATATTCAATGAACTATGTATCATGAATATGGGAAAAAGAACCTAATAAAATTTGTTATAAGAAGGAAGATTATTTTTATGTCGTAAAACATTGAAGAAAGCAGTAATATACTATTAAAATAGGTTTTGTTTATATAACACCATATAGTGGAATAATGTTGTTCCCAAGGAATATATTTAATTTTTTAAATGCATGATATAAGAGAAATATGAAAATTATGGTCATAGGGGGGATGTTCAAGAATGACATCAACATGACTATGAAGTTGAATTTTTATCAATGCATATTGTCATTATTATTGAAGATGAAAAAACTAAAAATGATATATGAAATAAATGGATTCTATTATGACTAAATTTTATATATTTATGAATCATATGTGATGATACATATTTTTAATGAAGAATTTTTAAGGAATGTGATATAAAAGAATAGATAATAATGAATAATGAATAATTATGTTTTCTACAAACAAGGATTCAACAGATATGATATATTGGTAGATTCAAGGGTGATAATATATTTAAAATAATAAATAAATTTTTATTTATTATGTGAGGGGTGCACCGTGGGATAAATTTATTGTGTATTGAAATACATTAGAGTTATATTTGACCCTTATGTTTAACATGTATAATGTTATTTTGTGAATAATTCTTTTTTATTTTTGTAGAAAAAAGTATAACAATATAGATAACCTTTGGGGTTAATATGATCATTGATGATTAGGATTAATTTTTAAGATTTTTATAATTTTTTCAGGAATTTTATATAAATTATATATATATATATAATTTTATTAAATGGAAAACCATCAGGTTCGGAAAATATTTTTCACATCTGACAAGGCCACAGTGCATGAACCGGCAATCGAAGGGTGGCAAGGGTTTAATGCATACTACTAGATAATATAATTTAATGGTTGATATGAAATAGTATTTTTACATTAAAAATTTTTTAGATAATTTTTATATTGATTTTGGGAATAGGTTTTGTTGTTTTAGAGATAGCCATGGGAATGAAAAGTGATTTGGGGATTAGGGGATTAATGTGAATTCAGAAAAAAATTTCTATCTTTTTGGGAAAAATTATATGATTAAGGTAAAAAGAATCTTTTGGGATTTTTTTATGATTAATGTTTGAATAATATTTTGGAATAATATATGATTTTAATGTTCCTTTATAGTGATTGATATTATTTATGTAAATAATTTTCATATCATGGAAATTATATGATTTATTTTTATATATTTTTATATGATAATTTAGGAGTAGTATGTGATATTTAGTGATAAATTTTAACATTGTCAATGAAGATTATGTGATAAAATAATTCTAATATTTTGGTTTTAATCATTGTTAGGAATATATTATTCAATTTTAAGGAAATTAATTTATAGAATGATGTATTTTGAACTTTAGGTATTACTATTTAATGTTAGAGATTAATGTACTATATCTTCATGTAAAGGACGATACATTTTGGAAATTATCATACACTGTGATAAATATTTTAGTTTTTGTTAATGCCTAAATATATGAGGAATTGATTTTTATTCTCTCATGGATTATATAACCTATTATATCTTTACATTATTGCGTTTGGAATAAAAAAGTTATATAGAATAATTATTATTCAGAGAAAATGTTGATATTTCGGTCAAAATTGATTAAATCATGACAACTCTATTGATCATGTTAGGATATTTACATATTTTATCATTTAATATGGTCATGTAATTAATGAAATATTGGAAAATGTTCATAAAAAATGTTATCATATTCCATTATCTTCTAATAAATCAATGATCATTTGTACACCTCTTTGGTTTATGGTTTTTCGATTGTTAACATTCCCATGATCTTTTAAATTCTTGTGATCAATGATCTCTATCAATTTTACATTATTATATAGACATTATGTTTCTATTCTATGTGAGTATTTTCACATCCAATTTTTTTTACTATTTTGAAACCTAGTTACATGTAATTCTAGATTACGTTTGGACTTATCATTCTCTCTTATCAAAAGGAAATTTTATTAACCCATTTTGCAATGTGGGATTTCAAAAAAGGTATTTACAAATTTCAAAACATTATTACATATAAAATGTTCAAATTGGGAGTCTTTTATTACTTAACATAGAAATAATGTAATATCCAAGTATTATTTTGAGGAAGACTATGATTGGTAGAAAACAAAATACAGAACACTAAATTTAAATGAACCACGAAATATTTTAATTTAATAATGACCACTACAAAGTAGTTGTATAATTGGTGGGTATTAATACTAAAAACTAATAATTGATATATATATATATATATATGTATATATATATATATAATGTTTCTAATCAATTCCAATATAGTGATTAATGATTAGGAAACAATCACTCAATATATAGTAAAGTTGTTTTATTCTTAAAAAATTGGTTTTCTTTAAAAAAAAATATTTATTTATTTTTATGAGAGAACATGATTCAGAATTTTTGAAAACATTATAAAATTATTTTATAAAATTATGAAAATTTTATAAATAAACATATCAAAAACTTCTTAAGGTGAAATTTTGATTATTTTTAGAAAAAAATTATTCTTAAATGAATAGTGAAAACATTAGAGAAAACCTGGGGTTTTGCGACAGATCATCTATAACAGGGGCAGGACTCATCACAAATAGTATGTCACTGAAGACTATTTGTGACGGGTCCCTCTTCCCATAAAAAATTTTTGGTTGTAAAAACAAATTTTCGATGGGGAATACTTCCCCACCGCAAAAGCATTGGGCACACAATGCGTGCCAAAACACAAGAAGGCTATTTGTGATGGGACTTATCATAAATCGTTTCTTTTAACAACCACTGCAATTAAAAGAAGAATTTTTTTTGCAATGGGTCCCTTCACAATTGAGCTAACCTATATATATCCCCACCAATATTTTTCAATTTTGAACTTCTCTCAAATCCCTTCTCATTCCCTCCTCTCATATTTTTCTTTCAAAATATTTCAATGTTTTAGATTTCCCAACATAGGAATTTTCATGGTTCACATCCCAAAAAAGATTAAATTTAGAGGTATTTATTCATTTTATTTTTTAAATTTATTTTATATTTTATTAGTAATAATTATTAGTAAATTGTAATAAATATCAATAATTAGTAATAATAAGTAAAAATATTAATAAATAGAAATAAATAGTACTGAATAGTTCTAAATAGAAATAATTAGAAATAAAATGTAATAATTATTAATAAATAGTGTTAATTTTTTTATATAGTAGTAATTAGTAATAAATAGTAGTTATTACCAATAAATAGTAACAATTAGTAATAAATAGTTGTAATTGTTAATAAATAGTAGTAATTAGTAATAATTAGTAACAATTAGTAATAAATAGTAATAAATAGTAATGAATAGTAATAAATAGTAACAACTAGTAATAATTAGTAATAAATAGTAGTAACTGTCAATAAATAGTAATAATTGTTTATAAATTTTAGTAATTTGTACCGATTAGTTGTAATTAGTAGTAATTAGTACTTATTAGTAGTAATTGGCAATAAATAGTAGTAAATACCAGTAAATATTACTAAATATTAATAAATAGTAATACATAGTAATGAATAGTAATAAGTAGTAAAAAATACTAATGCATAGTAAAACTTATTAATAATTAGTAAAAATTAGTAAATATTAGTAATTAATAGTAATAAATATTAATATATAGTAATAAATAGTAATAAATAGAAAAAGATAGTAATAAAAAAACAATTAATAACAAAAAAGAAATAGCTAGTAAAAATTTATAATAAATTCTAATAAAAATAAATAATTAGTAATAATTAGTTATAAATAATAATAAATATTATTAAATATTATTAAATAAATTTTTTTTAATGTACATGATTTTTCTGTGTATTATTTTTTAAATATTTTATAGGATTAATTAAAGATTATACACTAAGACGACATAAAATTCTAAGACCCGGTGTTCCAGAAAAAAATTGAATAATATTAAAATATTAAATAGCACATGCACGTTCTTTTTCTAAAAATGTAGAATGACATATGAATGGTTTCCCAGATCCAAAATCTATGGGCATTGTTGCATTCAGAGAAGCGGTTTTACCCAATGCGAGGCCTAACATTGGCCGATGCAGGTCAGTTGTGAAAATTATTTTTCAGATGTTTTAACAAAAAAAAATTCAATAATTATTTTAATCCTTCTATTTCATCAACTCAGTGACACAATGATGGTTTATTTTAAAATAAACCTAGAAGTATGGGTCCAAGGTTAGACTAATAACCCTAAAATTCCCTAGAGTCTATGTAGAAGAACCTAGAGAATTCCCTCAGCAAAAAGTGATGATAGAACATTGATCATAGATTAACAGATGTCGTTCGTGACAGATCTGGTTAACGGTGATGATGCAGAAACTGATCTTCTTCAATGATTGATCCAATCCATATGTACGACATTGTTATATTAAATTATTTCACCATTTTTTTTGAATCAATGATGAACGTGGATTAACCAATGAATAGGTAGACCTATGGATTGATCGATCTTGTTGGATGGGGTTTATTTGTGGAATTTTATCAGGGTTTATTGATAAAGATTTGATTTTTATTCTTGATCATTCTTATGAGAATTTATCGAGTCCATAATGAACAATAGATGAGGTTCATTCCTTGGATTTTCCTTTGTGCTTTATATTTCCTGATATTCTACACGTTTATCTTTCTTTGTGGGTTATGAACAATTGATCATTTCACATCCCTTTTACAATTAAATGATAAAAATTGATTATAATACATAGAGATGACCTAGAAGATGTGTGATGGTGACTTCGAAAGATTAATCAATGATATATGGGAGATATCATTCTTAGAGTAATTTAAAAATTGGTGTTCAGAATCCTATTTTTGATTTTATTGATGGCTCGAAACTCACTGATTCGTTCATGTAATGATGAGGTGTCCTTGGATTTTTGATTTCGAGGTGAATCGATCATCAAAACGATATCAGATCATTAAACGAGGTGCATAGAGGAATTACAAAATTTTTGTGAAAATCACAATCAACAAGGTATGTACCCAGGGTTACATGGCATGTGGCCCCCACTCATCAAAGGCTAGGGTTTTGGGATTTAGTTGAATGTGACGTAGATTGTGACCATTTCACAAGGCTTTTAGGCCCTTCCTATAGACTGTGCATGTATATCCAAAGATATATGGACACAACGTGAAGTACACTGGTTGCCTACACGACGTGTACCCCACCACACGACTTAACCCAGACTAGTTCCATAGGTTTCCCTATGTACATGTACACGGGTAGGTATACATAGGTTGAAACTATGTACTATCACATGGATAGAGTACACAAGTGGACCCTAGATGGAAAGACACATCATGTGAAACTTCTACATGGTGTGTACCCTTCTTCTACATGACATGTTCTAAACAACACTGGATGTTGTACATGGGCATTACCTGGGGTCAAGGGACACGATATGTGACCATAGAAAATTCCATGTACCCCTTTCTACATGGATTTAATCTATTTTCCACCGTGTCTTTGGTATTTTTCATTTCGGTTCATTCCCTTGACCTTTTCCCTGAAGGATAATGCATATCATTTCCTACTCATAGTAGTATGATCCCTTGAGCAGAAAATTTAGGATAGAGTTATTGGAATTCCCACTGACAGGCCTAAAGAAGGATCCCCTATTCATTAATTATGCCCAATGTAGTCTACTTGGAATTGATGTGACCAACATCAATGAGCATCGATCCTCTACTTAGTAGGTTAATCAATATCGAGTTGCTGGTATCACCACATAGACCTAGTTGTGATCCTCATTTATTGTATCCTATCTCTCTCTTCAGATCTATCAAGGTATCTATCTCTTGATGGTTTTCAATGAACAATACTTCTCAAATGGACATCTTCATTTCTATCAGACCTCAGAGTTTCTTCTCCCAGATGAGTGCCTTATGGAATCTTCAGACTGAATCCCTTGTGTTGGTATAAAATAGTTATGACCTACATCTTGACTATGTGTCTTGGATTGAGTATATCTAGATATTCTTGTTATATATTCTATAGATATAAACTATGTATAGATGACTTTACCTATTTTTGTGAACTTCATTGTGGATTCAGGGTTTCTTATTGACTATTTATATACTCACCCCAGCATGCGATTTTTTTGTATGTGTCATGACTTGCATAGAGGAGTGACCTTTTGATGGAATCTAGGGTAGACTAGGACTGTATAGAGCTTTGTGACATTATGCGGGTCAGGATGTTCCTATGGATTTGAGCAGTATACCCAATACCATTTTTATTGTAGGTGTGAATTTGAATTTTATAAACTCATTATTTGGTTGGTCTTATATTCCAGTCCAGTTAATTTTACTGCACATGACTTCCTATCATAGTTTGTTCATTTGGATAAATGTATGCATTCATTTGTTTCTTAGTGGTTTTTATATTTTATCATTTGTGGTCTTGGAGATGTGTGCACACATACATATATATAGGAAATGCCTCCTATGATAGTGGTATTCATACTCGATGCTCGTCATCATCCACTAGCCAATTGTGGGTGGGATTGAGGAGTTATGGCGTAGGCCCTACTCGGACGGGTCCTAACATAGTGGTATCAGAGGTAGTCAGTTATACATTAGGAAAAAATAGTTTATGATATTGGTTTTGGGGAACAATGATAAGTTTTTTGAGTTCATCCTTTCTTCCATGGTGTCTAGTGTTAGTCAGGTAGGAAGACGTATCCATACACCAAGAATCTGATAACATTATTTTTGACTCAGTATACGAGAACACTAGTTGGGGAGAAAATAATGGCACATGAATCATATAGGAATGGGTTGTGGTTCCATTTCCTTCATGTGTCAGTTCTCGAGATATACTCATTGAAAATGGCATATCTTTTTTCCAATTAGATTCCATCAAGACACTTACTGGCTAGGATTGAGCAGATCGATCATGATAATTTCTCCCTTAGTGACGATGTCACGTTATAGATACCAGTTCACTAGATGTAACTTCCAATTGGTGCACCAGCCATACTTCCATCTATGGAGTATCACGTGTTACCCGTATTACTTGAAAATGAGGTGTGAAGAAGGAAAATGTTCATGAGTTTTAAATATATATACCCCTCATTATCTAAGGAGATCATAACCCTCAGGTGTATGAGTATTGTCTTGAGGTAGTGACAGGAGTTTTCCACATAGTTTGGAAACCAACTGATCAGATGGTGGTCTTATCTGCAAGCCTTATACATGGATTAATATGAGATAGTGGAGTTTATCTATCTAGAATCACAATGAGGATACTATTTTGTGGATGGAGTTTGAGTATCTTTATAGAGACAAGTTATCACCGGATATACTGAGAGCAGTGCGTATACATGAGCTTCTTCAGCTTCATTAGGGTATCATGACCATGGATGATTGTTCATCAAAGTTCTCCATCCTTTCCAGGTACTCGATGGATTTGGTTAGAGATAATTACATCAGGTAATGGAACATTGAGAGAGGTATGCATAGAGACATCCGAGTAGACATTATACCTCAATGCATTCTAACTTATACTTGAGTGATCGAGAAAGATTTGGTGGTATAAGGCTACTTAGCTAAGTATATACAACCAATGATAGTCACCAATGTAAAATAAGTTGTAGAGTCCTCGGTAGTAGGGATCCGACATCAGAATCAGGGATCTAGATATGTGATACATTTCAGGAGGACCATAGATATAGAATCTATGATTCAGGGATCTCTGGATGGATCCAGTCAGCCTAGGGAGAGGTGATTTTATTTGGATAATGATAGGGGAAATATCACTTGAGATTTTCCAACCTTCTATATATCTGATAGGGAAATAGTGGATGGACCACTAAGGTAGATAAAATGAAAAACATATGCATATCCTCATGGTTTCAGACATTGTAGAGTAATTGGGAGATTAGTATGATGTGGTCAACATTTCGACATGTTACCACCTCCCCCATGAGGTCCATGCCTGGCTCAAGTAGCTATAGGAAAGGGGAAGGGAAAAGTTCATGAAGTCAAGGTGTATGATCTAGGGGCTCTGAAAATGATTCTAGTTATAATATGTGTCATTTATTCATTAGTTTCAATACTCATAGATACAGTTTAATGCCATTATCTTTTGATGACATATCTTTTTTGAGACCTTGAGATTACTATCGAACTATTGGATCTCCCCTTACACTTGGAGAAACCAACTAGAGAAGACTCTATGATCACATATCTATCTTGGCAGTGCGACATGACCTTTAGAGGTGAGATTTCTGGTTGGAATAACATGGTGTCAGCGTTGAGGCCCAACAATGTCATTCATGGTATGGACTGATTATCAATAGTCCATTACCCATATTGATTATTTTAAGGTAAGGGTGTGGTGTGTCCTTTGTGATGGAACATGTTTTTCCATTTTTGGTGAAAGGGAAACCCATGAATCACATGATGGAATCATGCATATGAGTGTATAGCCTATGACTCATGAGTTGTCTAGCCTGACCCTCGTTGCAACATATGTTATGGTCTTCCAGTTTTCTATAGTTGTGGAAGAGTAAGAGGATGTATTCCCCAATGATGTTCCAGGTTTACCTCTCCATCAAAAGATTAACTTCTGCATTTATTTACACACACAGTTGACACTGATATCTTCACCGACATATTAGATGGCTCCCACAAAACTTCCTAAGCTGAGAGTTTAGTTGGAGGACTTATAGAGGAAGGGATTCATGAGACCCGATGTTTCACCCTGGGTGGCCCCAGATTTGTTTTTCAAAAATGTAAATTAGGTATTTATGTTGAATATGGATTACCAATTCTTAAACTATGTGATCATGAAGAATAAATTTCAACTATAAATGATAGATGAGCTCTTCGATTAGTTTATTAGTGCAATGTGGTTCAATAAGGTTGACCTGCGATCAGGATATCACTAGTTTCAATTATGGGATGAGGATATATTGAAGATGTTTTTGAGATGCCACTACATTCACAATGAGTACTTTGGGATAGACCTATTCAGGAAAAACTTCCCCATAGGGTTTTTGGGATACATGTTGTAGATCTTCAGGCCTTACTTAGACCATTTCATGGTAGTCATTTTTGATGATATCCTTTTATAATCAAAATCCAAGGAGGCATATGTGAGACACATAATGATGGTTCTGGATATGCTCTGAGACCACTAGGTTTAGGAAAAACTTTCTAAGTGCCAGTTCTTGATTCAGGTAGTCCACATACTGGGACATGTTATCTCATCAGATTGAGGTGCAGTGGACCCAGGAAAGGTGGAGCTATTGTTAGCAAGGGATCCACGTAGGAGTGTGATAGAGGGATGAAGATTCCTTGGGCTTACAGGCTATTACTGGGGATTTATAGCTAATTTCTTAAGAATATCATCACTAATGATGACATTGACATGAAAGGGGAAGCCTTTCATGTGGATAGAGAATTTCCAGAAGGCTTTCCAGTAGTTGAGGTAGAGTTTGATGTGCACTCCAATCTTCTGATTCCCATAGGAGGGTGTCGATTATATAGTGTTCTATGATTCATTAGAGACTGGGTAAGGTCTTTCCCTGATGTAGAGTCAAGTGATGTTTTCTTATGGTTCATGCCAGTTCAGACCACATTCATATAACTAAGTGACCCACAATCATGAGTTGTAAATGGTAGACTTTGCATTGAAGATGTGGGGAAACTACCTAATGGGAAAGCGGTTTATGGTCTTCTATGATAATAATTATCTCAAGTATATATTCTCTTATATGGATATGAACATTAGAGATATGAGATGGCTAGAGTTATTCTAGGACTATGACTTTGAGATTATCTATACTCCTTTAAAGGGGAACGTGGTGGAAGATTCTCTCAGAAGAAGATACATTTTTCATTGTTTAACGATGCCTTGAAGCAGTTTCCATCGTTATAGTTACATTTTTCATTGTTTAACGATGCCTTGAAGCAGTTTCCATCGTTATAGTTACCCTTTGTGGATGGATATAGAGGAGATTACCTCCAGTAGATGGTTTTTACCCTGCTATGCTTACAGTTTGTTAAGGATATAAACTTGGGGATACAGACTGTGAGATTATACATACTCATATATCCATAGGGAAATCTCTTTATGGATACTCAAAAGATGGGGAGAATGTCATACTTTTCAGAGGATACACAACTATAATATTGGCACCATAGGAGGAGGTTCTATTGGAGTTTCATAAGTTTTCTTTAGTGGTATATAATGGATTTTTGAAGATTAACCATGACCTATGACGTCAATTTTGGTGGACATAGATGAAGAAGGTTGTGGTAGAGTTCGTTTCCTGATGCCTTATGTCCTAGTAGATGAAGGATGGGAACTAGGTTCTAGTGAGCTTAGCTCAACCCCTTGAGGTGCTGAAATGGAAGTGGGATTGGATATTGATGGAATTTTTGACAGGTTTACCATGTATTTCAATGGGACATAATTCTATCTGTTTGATCATTGATTGACTCACAAAGATGGCCCACATCATAGCTATCTATGATAAGAAATTAGAAGAGATCATGGGACACCTCTACATTTAAGAGATAGTTCCAATTCTTGGGGTCGAATTGAAAATAGTTTTTAATAATGATTCCCATTTTATATCCCAGTTTTAGAATGGATTTAAGGAGGTGTTTGAGACTTACATAAGATTGAGCACAGTTTTTCACCCAGAGATAGACGATGAGACAGAGCAGTCCATTCAGGTCTGGAAGAACATGTTTTGGGAATGTATGATGGACTTTATCCACAAATATAAGGATGGTGTACCTTTAGTGGATTCAAAAAACCAAATATACCATTCCACCATTTCTATGGCACCATTCAATGCTTTGTAAGATTTACCCTACCAATCACCCCTTTGTTAAATTGACCTAGGAGAGTTTCCAATAATGGTTCTGGAGTTGGTACAAGCTACAACTGAGAAGGTATAGATCATCTATGAGAATATGAAGACTTCATAGAGGCATCATTAATCTTATGTTGATAGTCAATAGAGGCCTTTGGAGTTTGAGGGAAGAGACTATGTGTTCCTTTCGGTTTCACCTTGATAGGGACTGTGGGGGTTCGGTTGGGGAAGTAAGTTATCTATAAATTTTATTAACCCTTTTCATCATACTATATAGAGTTGTAGATGTGGTATACTTATTATCTCTATCCCTATAGTGGTACTGGGTACACAATATCTTCCACATCTCCCAGTTTGGGAGGTATGTGCATGACCAATTGCACGTCATCGACTAGCGAGAGACGGATATTGAGGATGGAGTGACTTTTGTTGAGTACCCCGAGGAGATCATTGATCATTAGGAGATGATCATACATGTGTGATCGATTCCCTTGTTGTGTGTTTTTGGTATTATTGGAATCTCAAGGAGAGCACATAGGAGTGGGAGGCTCATATTTGGGAACATTACCTATATCTTTTTGTATAGCCTTTGTTTTTTGGATTTTTTGGGTAGTAAATCTCTAAGGTCGGGAAAATGTAATGTAACCGATTTTTCTGTAAATTATTTTTTAATATTATATATAAATAATTTGAGACTTGGAGATGAAAATGAATGTGATTCTGAGGCTTAGTATTCCATGAATAAATGTTTGAATAATATAAAAAAATTAAAGATCATGTGCATCCATTTTTTAATTAAATGTATAATAACATCTAAAGGTGTTCTCAGATCGTAAATCTAAGGGCACCAATACATTCTAAGAAGTGAATTTCCCCTTGATGAGGCCTATCATAGTCCAGTGTGGGTCAGCTATGAAAAGTAGTTTTCAGATGTTTTAACGAATAAAATAAATTGGATAATTATTATTTTCCTTCAATTTCATCGATGTAGCGATGCAATCAATATATATTTTAAAATAAACCTAGAGTCAGGGGTCCAAGGTTAGACTCATAACATTATAAATACCTAAAGAATATAGAGAGGAACCTAGAGAGTTTCATCGACGAAAAATGACATGGGAACTTGGATTAGAGATCAACATACGTCGTTCTTAAAGGATCACACCAACAGTGATGACCTAAAAACTAATATTCTTCAACAAGTGATCCAATTCACAGGTAGTAAATTCTTATATGGAATTTATTCTGTGTTTTTAGATTCAACAATGAATGTGGATCGAATAATGAACATGTAGACCCAATGATCGATCATTCTTGTGGGATGGGTTTTTGTTGTGGGATTTTATTGTGGTTTGTTGATAGAGATTTGATTTTGATTCTTCATCATTCTTATGGTATCATATGAATTCTATAATGAATAATGTTCAAGGTTCATTCAGTTTTTTATTCATTGTGCTTTCCCTCCCCTGATATTATAAATGTTCATCATTCTTTGTGGGTGATGAATTATTGATCATTGAGCCTCTATTTAATGGATCCACGTTCCGAAATTGATGATCAGACATCACTACGACCTAGTGAAGGAGAGACAATGATGGAAATGGATGAATCATAGTAATTCAGGAGATACCATTCATAGGAAAATTTACACATGGGCAATTGAAATTGGATTTATGAGCTGATTGATGGCCTAGAACTCACAAATTCATTCTTGTGGTGATGAGGAGACCCTAGATTTGCATTTTTGAGATCAATGAATCACTGAAAAGAGATCAGATCATCAACTATGGCACCTAGAGGAAGATCAACTTTTTCTGGGAAATAACAATCAACATGGCGTGTAACCTAGGGATACATGGCATTTTCCCCCCACTCAACAATGGTTAGGGCTTCCAAAGCTAGTAAAATTCCGCATGGAATTTCATCCTATCACCTGGAATATAGGCCCTTCCAAGAGACTCAACGTGTATCATTGGAGATAAAGACATAGGGTGGAGTACACTGGTTTCTTACATGGTGTTTACCCCACCACAAGGCTTATCCTAGACAAGTAAAACAACTTACCTCACGTACTGGTACACATGTAGACAGACATGGGTTGACACCATATAATAGCACATGACCATAGTACACGGGTTAACCCCAGAGGGAAGGACACAATGTTTGACCCTTCTACATGTTGTGTATCTATCTTCTACAAGAAACTTTTTAATAGCATTGACCATCATACATGTGTAGTACCTGGGTTCATGGGACATGGTGTGTAACCAGTCAACATTCTCTGTATCCATGTCTACATGGACTAAATCTAATACACACCATATCATGGAAAAGTTTCATTAAGGTTTGTGCCCTTGATTTTTTCTCTGAATATTTATGTGAATTGTTTCTTACTCATAAGAGTATGATCCCTTTAGTAGGATATTTTGAATATAGTTGTTGGAATCCCCTCCGAGAGGCCTGAAGAATGATCATATATTCATTATTAATTCCCCATGTAGAGTCCTTGGTATTGAAATTACCAAATTCATTATGAATCGATCCTCTACCTAGAAGGTTACTCCTGATAGAGTTGTTGGTATCAACCCATGGCCCTGGATGTGATCCTCATCTATTGTATAGTATCTCTCTCCCTCAAGATATATATGTGTATCTCTCTCATGGTTGTTTCAGATGAACAATAATTCTAAAAAAGACGACATTAGTGCAATGAGACACATGAGTGTGTTCTCTTATATGAGTTCTTCGTGGAATCATCAGACAAAATTCCAGGTGTTGGTGTACCGTAGTTATGACCTACCTCTAGACTATGTGTCTTGGGTTGAATATATCTAGATATTCTTGTAATATGTGATGTAGTCATATACTACGTAGAAAAGATTTTACCTCTTTCTTTGTGTATTGCTTTGTGATTTTGGGGTGTCCAACTGAGTATTATTATACTCACACCTTAATGGGCATTTCACACATGTGGCTTGTCTTGTGAATATGAGAGACCTTTTGACGGACTCTTGGGAGGACCAAGACCAGAGATAGATTTGTGAGTTCAGGTGTGCCGAGGTGTTCTTGTGGAATTGATTAGCAATTCCAATTCCTTAGTTTTTTAAGGGTTGAAGTTTTTAGTTTACAACCTCTTTCTTTTGGTGGGATTGTATTATTGCTCAGTTTACTTTACTACACTTTACTTCATGTTGTACTCTATTAGTTATAATAGTGGTATGAATGTAATTCTTTCATAGATGATTTTACATTTATGCATTTGTGTGATTGGAGATGTGTTCATGTGTATAGGTATATAGGCAATGCCTCCTGTAACACCCCTACCCAAGTTACCTAGAGTGGGTACATTATTACATAACAATGGCATGATACCAGGAATCATGTCCTAAAATACTGATCAGTTTAGTAGCCTTTGAAGTAATAGATACATACATAAGTTTTATATTACATCATTAAATAAAAAAACAACATTGTGTCCCCTTTGAACAATCTTATACTCCTTAGCCTATTCAAGCAGGTTAACCATAATATAATTCTTCGCATCTTGGAATAAATAAAACATAAGAAATGGGTGAGCTCCGATGCTCACTATGGATAACAATAAAGAAGAAACTACCATAAATAATTATAAACAATTAAGGCAATTTATAAGACTAAATCACACTCCTTTTAAAATTAAACTTCTGCTTAATATGGAAAAGATAAATAAAATAATTCCATTTACTTATTCACAAGGATATTCAACTAGTCGAATAATCACATGTAATATCAATATCCAATTTCATAATGATGAAATGCATAATGTCCGACATCATAACCACATAGTCAAGGCCTCTTGACAAGACAAAAAATTAGATTTTTTCAAGGCCTTGTTCCAAGACACTTGTTTGTATCATGAGACCCACTAGTGCATCAAGGAGCTATAGTAGGCTCCACCTGTCACTTACTTAGTCCAATGCATTCCTCATATAAAAAGGTTGAAACATAATATAAACATTCGTATTAAAACTAACATACTAAATGTAAATACTTTATCCATAAAACATGATTGGTATAAAAATAAGACATCCATAGTCAAACATATCACAAAAAATTCAATACAATATGGAAGATGTTGTCATAATAAATCAGCTTCAAACAAGGGTAAAATCCATCAAAGGATATTGACATAGATGGAATCAAAACTATTTGAGATAAATATATATTTCTTTTTTGAAATCATTTAAAAGTAAAATAATTATAAACAAAAACACATATTTTGAAAATATTTTTATAATCACGTAAGGGAATGATTGAAGGTTTTATAATAGTTGAAAATATCATAACTCACCATATATGTTAAAAAACATTCTTTCCTTAATTCATCTAAAATGATATAAATTACCTTGTTTGGAAAACAACGAAAAGATTCATTTCAAAAGAATTTCTAAAAAGTAAAACAAGGGTATAAATGACATTAACCCATATTATAGGAAATAGTAAATATGTTTTGAAATATATTTTTGACAAACACATATGTGGATGATGAAGAGGTCCAAGTGGATAATCATGTATAAACAACCTCGGATAATGAAGATATTGTATAATTAACCCTTACCTTGTACTTTTCCTTGATCAAGGGTATATAAACCTCCTATATAATAGTTAAATAATTGTTATTAAATTATAATAGAACCACATACATAAATTTTATATCATATATGATCTTTTAATATTTCTTTGTTAATAATATTTCAGTAGTATCATTGTTTTGGGTGTTAACTGATTATTTCCCTTTATATTAATGGTTACATAAGACATGTTTGTTATAGATAGGTTGTGTTTGATTCATGTCTGAAATGATATTAAATTCTTAAAAATTATTTTTAATCGTAAAATGAAAATTATTTTGGAATGGTTATAATAGGCAATGATTTTCATCGCGTCCATAGAGATGGTAATCCGTATGTACACACGAGTGAAAATATCATTCTATTGATGGTGAAATCTTATGTAATTGGAAGGTTTATAATATATACATAATCATTAACATGTTATATTTTTTATTTATATTAGCTATACTCATTATTATTCCCATCTAAAAAAAATTAAGTGTTTGAATAACAAACTACACCACGACGTGGAGACTGTAAGTTGTACGTACGCACATATAGAGAAATTGTCATTAATAGGATGGATAGAATAATAAATATGGTCGTAAAATATTTATAATATAATAAAAGTATGTAAAAGGTACAGGATTTATTATTTTGGTATGGAAGCAACAAAGAAAGTGTATGTGGAAGAAGAAAATATCTTTTAAAGAGGTGGTGAAATTATTACCTCTTCTTCAGGTGTTTCCTGTTGAGTTGATATAAAGGGCTCCTTAGGATGGCTTTTGGATAAATTTAAAGCCTCTAGGTATAATTGAGGGTAGTTGGGAGGATATTTTAGTAGGTTTTGGACATGAAAATGGCTTTGGAGGTGTGATTTTGAAAGAAGTGGAAGTACCCTTTTATAAGAGAGGTGAGGGTCCCTTTAGGAAAGGCTTGAAATATTATTTTATTATACAATCATATCCAATTTATAATGGATACAAAAAGATTATTTCGTGGATAAGGTTGGTTTGGGTCAAAACCTATCAACCAATAGGTTTTAGATAGGTATAGGTCACCTTATTAATCTTATCTTTTATATTTATCTCTTAGTTAAATAGTTTATCCTTTACCATCTATTCTTTTATTATTAAAACAAATGGTTAATAAACATCTTATAAAAAGAAAAGAGAACCCCAAGTGGATAATTATTGATACATCTAACCTTATTTAAGTCTTTTGGCTGAACCTTATATTTTTAGGAATGTTATATCAATTAATAATATAGTATTTGGTTTAAATACTCATTTTTATCAATTTTGACACGATTTGGTATTTTGTTTTTGTGAAAGTCATAAAACCATTATGACTTATAAAAAAAATTATATAATCAACCCTAAAATGTAACATTAACCTTTAAAATTAGTGTAATTCTTTAGAAGTCTCAATTGACATTTATTTGGAAATTTATAATATCAATTATTTTAATCATTCATTAATAAAGTAATTGTTGCATCATCATTGTGTCATAAATAAATTTAATTATTTAATGTCTAAACAATATAAGAAATTCCATTTTTTAGGAAATATTTTCATCTTTCCAATGAATATTTATTGTCTAATTTATCTTATGTATAACCTTATATTAAAAATGTTTTAGTTATTAAACAATGAATTTAACACTATTAACTCTTCTTTAAATAATCTATTATTAAATGTCCTAATCTAATAAAAGTGGAAAAAAAGGATCATATTTCCTTCCTAAGGTTGATTTTGGTCAATAGTTAAATATCCAGTAGAAGTAAGGCATGTGTTAGGATAATTATAATATTATTTTTTACCTTTAGTTACCCTATTTACTTTTAACTACTGTAAATAAAATTCAAAAGTTACTATTCATTGAAAATTATTTTCATCTTATTGAACCACATTTTACATACTGATGTCATCCATGTCTCTCATATTTTTTAAATTCAATTCACAGGAGTAGAAAAATTACTTTTTATGCAAATTTTTAAATGCTCTTAGAAGGTGGGTAAATGACGGTAAAAAGTTTATTAAAATTATATATATATATATAATATGTTAATAAAATGAATCCAATGAATTAAATTGAATATATATTGGTATTATGTATCAAATTTTACCTAAAATAAATTTAAATATAATAACTAATTATTTAAATAAAAATTCAGTTTTAAACAATAACCTAGTGTTTTTTACTATTCATAAAAAATTGAATGTATTCTGAAAAATACAAAAAAATCACCCTAAGATAATTTTGTTATTCCGTATCCAAAAATGAAGTCCATTTTGAAAAATAAAATTTTTAAAATTTCAAAAAATGGGTATTACTATTCATAATGGCTAGTTTGATTGGTTATGGTGTGTTAGAACACAAAGTTATGTACAATGCAAGTGATTTCGTTATTCAAAGTGAATCGTACTGTGGAAGAATGGGGGGTCACATTCATCCCTCCTTCAAATAATTTTATCCTCAAAATTTCTAGAATATTATAGCATAAAAAATTTGGGTGGTTCTTCATCATAAGTCCCTTGGGTTCCCACATTGCCTCTTCCATCTTAGGGGTTATCCATAGAACTTTCACTAGACGAGTCGTCCGGTTTCTCAACACTTGTTCTCTAGTATCAAGAATTATAATAGGCTCTTCGCAATAAGATAGGTTTGGTTCCAGTTCTATTTCGTCATAGTTGAGTACATTCATTGGGTTAGGCTTGTATTTTCTCAATCGTGAAACATGGAACACATCATGAACTTTGGAGAGACTTGACTGCATTTCTAAATGATAGGCTATAACTCCAATTCATTCTAGACATTCGAAAGGTCTAATGTACCTAGGACTTAATTTTCCCTTCTTACTAAATCATATAACACCCTTCCTTGGAGATACCATCAAGAAAACATAATCTCTTACTTGAAATTCCAAATCTTTCTTTCAGTTATCGACATTTTTCTTTTTCCTACATTGAGCTACTTTGATGTGGGTTTGGATAAAATTCACCTTTTACATTATTTCCTCAACAAGTTCTGGGCCTATGAGTTTTATTTAACAAACATCATCGTAACATGTTGGTGTGCGACATCTCTTTTTATATGGTGCTTCATATGGTGTCATCTGAATACTTGAATGGAAGATGTTGTTATAAGGAAATTCTACAAGAGGTAAATATTGATCCTACATACCTTGAATGTCAAGTGAGTAAGATCTCAACATGTCTTCTAAGTATTGAATTTTCCATTTTGATTGTCCATCAGTTTGAGGGTGGTAGTCAGTGCTCAAATGTAGTTCAATATCCATGGATTTCTAAAGACATTTCCTGAATCTTGTTGTAAAACGAGGATCAAAATCAGAAAAAATTGATAGGGGTACTCCATGAGGTCTTAAAACATCAATAATATATATTCATTCTAAAAGTTCAAGTGGTAAATATTACATTATAGTAATAAAATGTGCAGACATGGTAAGATTACCAACAATGTCCCATATTCCATCATTCCTTCTAGGAGTCTTAGTAGCCCCATGACAAAGTCCATAATAATATCATCCCATTTTCACTCAGGTATGGGAACAAGTTGCATGAATCCTCTAAGATGTTGTCTTCCAACATTCACTTGTTAAAAAACCATACATCTTGACACATAATCATCAATATCCCCCTTCATGTTATCCCACAAAAAATGTTCATTAAAATACTTATACATCTTAGATCTACTTGTGTGTTTAGAGAAATTGGAGCTATAAGCATCATTCAAAAAAATCCCTTTTTATATCAGGTATGTCTGGAACACAAAGTCTCTTCACAGATTTCAAAATTCAATTTTCATATATGAAGTAAATCAATCTCCCATTATTCACAACATTAATTTATTTTGAAACTCCACATAATCAGTTTGAGAAACTGTTATCCTTTATTTTAAAGATGGATTAGAAACCATTTGTAAAATTATTGATGTTTCACCTGACATGATTATTCCGATATCCATATTTACTAGAACTAGGAATATATGATCCCATTCAACTCACATATTATTTTAACCCCCCATGATACTTTCTACTCAATGCATCTTCCACCTTATTTGCCTTCCCCATGTGGTAGTGTATAGTGGAATAATAATATTTGAGTATTTCAATCAATATTCATTGCCTCATATTGACTTCTTTCTACGAGAAAATATACGTCAAACTCTTTTGATCAGTATATATCTCACATTTTTTATCATAGAGATAGTGCCTCAATATCTTGAAAGCAAATATTACAACTACTAACTCAAGATCAATAGTGGGATAGTTTTGTTCATGATTTTTTAGCTGCCGTGATACATATACAATGACTCTATCATTCTGTATAAAGACACAACCATGTCTTTTCTTTGAAGAATCACTATAAATAACTAACCCAACATTCCCTAATGGGAGAGTCAAGAAATGAAAAATGAATAATCTTCTATTTAATTATTCAAAACATTCTTCACACTCTTTTTTCCAAACTAATTTAACCCATTTACGTGTGATATTGGTTAATGGGTTAGCCAATTAGGAAATATTCTGTACAAAATTCTGATAAAAACCTTCTAATCCAATAAAACGACATACCTCTGTTATATATGTAAGTACAATCCATTCTTGGATTGTCCTGGCCTTTGAAATATTGACAGAGATTCCATCCTTAGAGAAAATATGGCCATGAAAAGAAATATCCTGAAGCTATAATTCAAACGTTCTAAACATCCCATATCATTTATTTATTCCAATAGTCTTTAGAATAGGGCACAAGGGATTTTCCTGGTATTTGTAGCTTTTTGAGTATCCCAAGATATCATCAATAAATACAAATACAAATTCATCATGATATTCCTTGAAAACTCTATTCATTAGATCCATGAATATAGAGGGTTCATTGGTCAGTCTAGAAGGCATTACTGTAAACTCGTAATGCCCATACCTGGTACAAAATGATGTCATTGGAATATCTCCCTTCTTCACACACAACTGATGATATCCAGATCGAAGTTCAATCTTTGAAAAATATTGATCTCCATGAAGTTGATTGAAAAAATCATCAATGCGTCGTATGTGATACTTGTCCTTTATTATTTGATCATTGATCTCCCTATAGTCAATGAACAACCTCAAAGATCCATCTTTCTTCTTAACAAAAAGAACAGGGGATCCCCATGAAGAAACACTAGGGAGAATAAATCCTTTATTACTCAATTACTCTAGTTGTTTCTTTAGTTCCACTAATTACACAATGGCCATTCTATAATGGGTCTTCGATATGGGCCTTGAACCAAGAATTAAATTAATGGAAAACTCAATATCTCATTTTAGAGGATGTCCAGGTAAATCCTCTCGAAACAAATCAACATATTCTTGCATGATAGATACATCCTCTATTTGAACATTCCATTCCTCACCCATAGTTATTTCACTCTCTTCCTCCCCAATAATTGAATTTAGTAGAGCTACTGGGGGTAGATCTAAGAAAGATTTAGATGGTGATGTTTCTTCCTTAAAGATAAGGTGCTTCTTATCATCATGAAAAGTTGTATCATCCTTCTTCTCACAAAAACGTTTCACATCATGGCCAGAAATCCAATCCATACTGAGGATTATATCAAATTCAATCAGGGGTATAATGATGAGATCAACATATAAAGTATATTTATATACCCTATTGGGAACTTATTGACAAAACATTGTTGCAATGATACTTTCATTAAGAGTTTTGACTGAAAACTCCCTTGATAAATAAAATTGGAAATATCTAATTTTCTTAGAAAATTGGGAGGATATGAAATTTTGAAATGATATAGAATCAAATAAATCATTGGTTAAATTTGAGAAAACCATTAAATAACCAGACACCACGTCATTCGGAGCTTCGACATCAACAGTAGTGATTGTATAATCTTAGACTTGCTCCCACTACTGGAAATACAATATATACCAATGGTTTCAAACCATTGGTATATGCATCCAAATCATTAGTATACAATATACCAGTGGTTTTCCAATCCATTGGTTAAAAAGACATTGCGAAAGGCTTATGTAATGCCCCAACCCCAGTTACCTAGATTCAGAGCATTATTTTAATAGATTGGCATGATTACAGCGAATCAAGTCGCGAAGGACTGATCAGTTTAACAGTTATGGAAAATAGATTACATACATGAACATTACATTACACATTAGAAAATAAAACACAACATAAATGATCCTTTGATAATGCCATTAATTTCCAAACATAACCCTGTTTATCACTCATATTAAACTTCCTCAAATCCTGGGAAAATAAAACATAAGAAAGGGGTGAGCTCAGATGCCCAGTAAGGGTAAATAATTTAGCATAAGATATAAGCTTTTACGGTATGATTTGTGATAAGAACAATAGAATTTTTAGACATAAAATTGAACATAATATAGAAAACATAAATCAGACATTACCATATAAACATGCACATGGATATTATACTAGTCGAATAATCACATGTAATAACTAATTTCATAATGAGGGAATGCCTAATGCCAGACATCATTACCACATAGTCAAGGCCTCATTCTAGGACTACAAATAATATTATTGTCATGGCCTTTTGCCAAGACACTAGTTTGTCTCATGATACCTACCGATGCATCAAGGAGATATAGCGGGCTCCAACTGTCTCTTACTAAGTCCAATGCATTCCTCATATGAAAAATTTGAAACATAACATAAACATTTGTATTAAAACTTGTATACAAAATTTCAATACATTAACCTCATAATATGAATGGTATAAAAATAGAACATCCACATTCAATAATATCTTAACTCATTCAATACAATATGGAAGATTTTATTATAATAAATCAACCTCAATCAAAAATAATATCCAGTAAAGGATGCTGACATAAATGAAAATGATGAGTAAAATTTTTTGAGAGAAATATCCTTTTTGTAGAAATCATTTAAAAGTAACAAATTTATAAAGGAATTAATTTAAAATATATTTTTGAATGAAAGTGTCCCATAGCATTTTGAAACTTTTGAAAAGAATTATCATTTCAAAACATTCATGTCCATATAAATAAATCCTTAAAATCATTTTGAAAACATGGATTAATTAAAAATATTTATAAAGACAACTCTTTGAAACATTAAAAATTTAGATTTTGATAAAGATTAACTTTCATAAATACTTAAAGTATTCTTATTGAAATAATTTTTATGAAAATTGTCCATGGATGATATGTATGTTCCAGAAATTACATACACATAAACAATCTCGAATAATAATGAGATTGAGGAATTAACCGTTACCTGGAACATTCAATTAGTAGAGGGTATGTTTAACCTCTTTTATGAAGATCGTTGTATGTTATTAAATTATAACATAACCATATTAGTATTTATGATATCATAAATGATTCATTTATAACTTTATACTACCCATTTAATAATAATTTCCAGGTTAAATTAACATTTCGAGAAATAATCGCTTTCTTTATCATACGTGTTTTAACTTGTTACTCATGATTGTATCACTTAGATAAATATTTAAATATATCCCAAATATAAAACATTATTTATATATCATATATATTTAGAATATAAATATGTATAATAGACATATATATAAAATGAAAAACACCGTTTATGGAGATGGTAGTCCGTACGTACGTATAAACGATGTTTCCGTTTTCATATCGTATTGAATGAAACTAAGTGAATAAGATATATGTAAGAACATATATATATATATATATATATATATATATCTAGTAGAATTATTATTTCATATAATACATACTTATTAGTAATATATATTTTTATAATCATCGATGAATGGTGAATGTGGAAATGAATCTTATCGCATCGGGGAGACGGTAATCCTTACGTACGCACGAGCGACAATATCATTTACTTAAAGGTGTGGAATTGGATGGTATATTAATTTTACAGAGAAATTATCATGTTATTTTCATTATTTATATACATATTACTCACCATTATATCAATCCAAATAACATAGTGTTGAATAACAAATTACACCTTGGTGTGGAGACGGTAAGGCGTACGTACGCACGCATGGTGGCATTATCATTCATAAGATGGATAGAATAATGAATATAGTTGTTACATATTTATAATAACATCAAAGTATATATAAGATAATGTAGTTATTATTTTATAATTGAAACAACAAAGAAAGATTAAGGGGAAGAATAAGAGAACTTGAAAGAAGGTGGTGAAATCATTACCTCTTCTTCAGGTTCTTCCTTTTGATTTGATCAAAATGGCTCCTTAGGTTGGATTTATGACCAAAGGAAGCCCTATAGGATGAAGTTAGTATTATTGGGAGGATATTTGGGCATGATTTGGACGATCCATATGGATTTGGAGATGTGAATTTGAGATAAGGGGAAGTGCCCTTTTATAAGAGGGGTGAGGGGCACCTTTGAAAAAACTTAAAATATTATTTTATAAAAAATTAATATTCGGTTTATAATGGCTCCAAAGTGCCTTATATAGAGGCTAGGGTGGGGATGGATCGAAATTCTCTCAACCAATAGGTTTTTGACAAGTTTAGGATACCATTTTAACCTTATCATTTAGATTTAACTCTATGTTAAATAATTTAACTTTTACCGTGTCTTCTTTATTCTTACACAATATGGTTAATAAACTTACTATATATAGACAATAGAACGAAAATTGGTTCATTAATGTCATATATATTATTATATAAGTCTTTTGGACAAACCGTAGATTTTTAGGACCATTATATCAATTAATAATATAATATTTGTTTTAAAAGATATTTTATGTCAATTTTGACACTATTTGGTATTTGTGTTTTGTTAAAATAATAACAGCATGATTACTTTAAAAAAATAATATGAGTCAATAATAACATTTCATATTCACCTAAATATTAGTGTATGTCATAAAAACTTTGAAATTACATTTATTTAAATATTTATAATACCATTTATTTGATTCTTTCATTAATAAGGTAATTATTGCATCATCATTGTGTCATTAATAAATTTAATTATTTAATCTGTAAAAATTATAAATAAAATACCATTATGTATTAAATATTTTTATCTTTCTAATTAATATTTATATTCGAATTTATCGTATGTATAACCCTATATTAAAAATTGTTTAGTTATTATACTTTGATTTTAATTCTTTTAACTCTTCTTTAAATAAAATAATAATAAATGTATTAATCTAATCCAAATGAACCTAAAGGGTAATATTTTATTCCTAAGGTTTTTTCTGTCGAATTAAACTTATACAATAGAATTAGGACATGTGCTAGGGTAATAATAATATCATTTTTACCCTCAGTTACCCTATTTACTTTTAACCGTGGTAAATAAAATTAAAAAGTTTCTATTCAAATTTTTTTTTTCTTATTGAACCAAATTTTACTCCTTGATATTAACCATTTACCTTGGAGTTTTTAAATTCCACTCATAGAATCTGTAAAGTTAAGTTTTATGTAAATTTGCAAATGCCCCTAGGAGGTGGGTAAAAGACGGTAAAAAGTTCGATAAATTTTTTATATATCTGAAATTATTAAAAATTGACACCAATTAATTACATTGAATTTATATATGTATTATGTATATATTTTGACCTAAAATAAATTTAAATTAAATAAATATTTATTTAAATAAAAATCCGGTTTTAAACAATAACTCTGTGTTTTTCACTATTCATAAAAAATTGAATGTTTTCAGAAAAATACCAAAAATTCACCCACGGATAATTTTGATATCTCAAATCCAAAAATGATTTCTATTTTATAAAATTCAAAACATATAAGTTACATTTATTAATTTAAAATTTATTCCCGTTGTCAAAACCAATAGGCGTATTTTTAAGAAATAATAACTATCAAAGATTGACACTTGTTTATGTCAGATTTCAATGTAAAATAACTTTCAATAAAAAAAATTGGATTAAATGTTAAAAATATAATCTATTTATACTTACAAACCATTAAAATTTATAATTTAACACTATAAATTATTTTGATTAAAAAAGTTATTTTCAGTTAAAATACAGTATTTTTCACTATTCACCCAAATATGAAAGTTATCAGAAAAACACCAAAATTTTATTGAACCTAAATTATTATGTCTTGATTCTAAATAAGAAGTTTATTTTGTCAAATTTAATATATAAAAGTTTCAAATATTGGATTTAAAAAGGATTCTCCATTAAAAGGCAGTAAAATTGAATTTTTTTTGAAAAATACTTCTTTTATCTGAAAAAATGATTTTGTTCTTAATTTATGTCTAGGAAACTCATAATATGGATTATAAAATTATATGGATTATATGAAGTTAATAATTCAGTTAATACTATACATAACCACTTTTGAACGGCTAGTTTGGTAAGTCGTGGGGCACTTGAACTCGGTGTTGCGTGTAGTGCAAGTTATTGAATTACTTTGAAGATATAATATAACAACCGATACTTTAAATACATGTTTATTACTTCAGAATTAAAGCATAATTATTACAACATATCACAAAACCATGATAGGACGTATATGTATAGTGTCTTTAGAAACTGGGAAATATAAACAACTGGTTCATAAATCATCTACATTGTCTGCCGTTTATTTCATCATATCTAGAGTCCCTTTTGGAATATCCTACTTAATACCCTTCTTCATAACCTGTGGAAAAGAAAACATAAAAAAGGGTGAGCTCAAATGCTCAGTAAGGGTAATCAAAAGAAATATCAATCATATCATATTCATAAGAACATAACATTTTGAGAATCTTAACCTGCAAAAGAGATCATAATTTCATGACATGGGATAAATTATAGTAGTGATATGTAATCCCAATAATCATAAATTAAAACATGAAACATTTTGGTATACACACATAATCATATAAAATCATTTCATATTAGTCAAGGCTCTTTGCCAAGACCATCATAGTAGACAAAGTCCATTACTGAACCGAGTTCACTTCTCGTTCCAGTCCTGTATCACTGAACCAGATTAACTTGTTGTTCCATCCATGTCTATATCATGAGATATAAATCTTTAACCAATGAATTGGAGGGAGATATAGGTCCCACCCATCTCATAATGATACCATTATTATGTGTGCCACAAAATCATAAATCATACATCATAGCATAACCCATGTAATAAAAATGGGATTCTTAAACATCGTGACATCATAAAACAATTCATATAAGATAAAGGACTTCATAAAAATAATCCCATCACAATATAATCCAATAAATGTAGTAATAGGGATATAAATAGAACCCAATATTGTCTTAGATGGAAAATAATTTTGATAAAACACTTGAACTCCATTTTTGAGGAATATATCCTTTCTACCTCAATTTTTTTCCCTTTCTAAACATGTCATAAAATTTTAAACTAAAAGAAGTTGATTTATATTAAACTTGAAAACTATTAAAGTAATATTCATGTAAATAATGTTCTATGAAATCATAAAAATCCATTCATGACGTATAAGTTAAAATAACATTCTTCTTGTACTTTCGCCGGAAAACTCAAAAATCACATCGTACTAAAAACGAAAAAAGATTCCTTTCATATCTTTTACTAAAAACTCACCAATGGGTAAAAATGGATTTAAAAAATTTATGGAGGATAGAAATTATATTACATATTGAGGAAACATTGATGTGGATGATAAATATTCCCCAGTAAATTCTGAAGTATAAATAATCTCGAATAAATATTTTATTGCGAGATTTTCCATTACCATAGGTCTGATTTTCTTCATACATATCCGAACCTCATGTATAATGATTTAAATAATTTCAATGACTTATTAAAGAATCATATTTATTGTTATGATATCATACATGGTCATATTCATATCTTTTTATTAGTAATATTTCATTGCTACTTGTTGTTCAGGAGTTCATTGCTTTATGTTCTTATACATGTCTTGTTGAATAAATTCTTATTACTCTTTCTAGGTTATAGAAACCATAATTACATAATTGTATTAGTGTAATATATATCATATTTATTCATTAAATTAATTTATATAATCATTATTCAATGAAGATCATGTAGAACGTGTCACATCACATCGTGGAGATGGTAGGTCGTACGTATGCACGAGCGATGATATCATTCCCATGATCGTGGAATTGTATTGAACTATATGTATATTATTTCAGAATCAATATCACTTTACTATAATCATATATATTTATTATTTACACCATTATACCCATCCAAGTATGGTGGTGGTGGAAAACAGATTACACCACGGCGTGGAGACCGTATTCCGTACATACGCACACACAGTGATTTCGTTTTCTGTTGGATGGTTAGAAGGTGAAATAGGGTTGTTTCATATTTATAATAAAATTTCATTATATGAGTGACACTGATGTTATTACTTAATAATGAAACAACTAAATAATAGTAAGTATAAGAATAAAATAAATTTGAACAAATTGGTAAAAGATATTACCTATTCTTCGACACGCCTCTTTGAAACCCCCTCTTAGGGCACTATAATTGGTCTTTAAAGAAGACTAGGACATCTAGTATGTTTCTAGGGAAGCCAATAAGGGAAATTGGAAGGTGTTGGCCAGGCATTGAGGCACAAAATCGTGTGAGGATGAGAGGGAGGAGGTTCCCTTTTATAAGGGATGAGAGGGGCACCTTTGGAAATCGGAAAAATATTAATTTATAATAAATTCAAAACCCACATAAAAACAATAAAAATTACTCAAATTCGAATATTTGATGAGATAGGGTTGTAATCTCGTCATCCAATAAAATTTAGACATTTTGGGAATTTATTTTAAACATTATCAACTTGATTTATCCTTATTTAATATATTTAATTTTATTTGTGGTAATAATATTAAAAATTTTAAATTGATAATAATAATTACATATGTTCTTCAAATTACCCATAATTAGATAATTTATGATATTTTAGACCATATAAATTTAAATTTATAATTTATAAATATTTTTGTGATTTTTAAACAATTTTATAATATGTTATTTTTATAAAATAACAATAGTGTCAATTTTGACACTATTAATTTATTTGAATTTAAATAAAATCTAAATAGAGGATATATTCTAAATAAAAGCATTAATAGATTCATAAAAAGTCATATTTATCTATAAAAGTAGTGTACCACATTAAATAGTTCATATAATATTTATTTTAATATTTTTAAAACCATTTATTTGATATTTCAATCAATAAAATAATTCCAACCCCACTATTGTGTCACCATTAATGATAATTATTTAATACCTAAAAATTTAAAATAAATTCACATGATATAGATAATTTTATTATATATCTGGAGACTATTCATGTTCTATGTTTCATGAAATTTATCACTAAATTAAAATTATTATACTTATAAGATTTAAGAGAGTGACATGTTGTCACTTTCTTTAGTTTTAATATAAATTACATCATTTTCATGGTCAAAGGTCCATGAAATGGATCTATTCCGACCCTTAGGTGATATGGGTCGACTTTAATTCAACCAATAGAAATTTGGAAAGTTTTAGGGTAATTTTACAATCTTATTTTTACCCATAATTACCCAATTTACCTTTAACTGTAGTAAATAAAAATTACCGTAGTTACTATTCATAAAAAAAATAAAATTAAAGTGACCTATTAATATAATTTGGACCCACTGATTCCAAATATGGAATCCATTTTTCAAAATTGAAAACACATAATTAGAAGTAGTTAATTTAAAATTAATCCCGTTTTAAGAAAATGGGTTTTAAAAGTTAAAACATTGCCAAAGATTGAAATTTTTTTACTATGAATTCAATATAAAATTAATTCTAATGACATACATTATATTAAATGGTAAAAATAAATTATATTTATACTTTAAAACCATTCAATAATATATTTTAATAATATAAATTATTTTGATGAAAAAAGTTGTTTTCAATTAAAAAATGCCTATTTTTACTATTCATCAAAATATGATAGTTATCAGAAAAGTATCAAAAATTTATCCAATGTAAATTTTTATATCTTGATTCAAAGGAATAATTTTATTTTGTAAAATTGAACTTATAAACTTGTCAAAAATTAGCTTTAAAATGGGTGCGCTATTAAAAGGCGGAAAACTACATTTTTGAAAAAAATAATTATTTTATCTGAAAGATTGATTTTTTCTCGTATCATATGCAAAATGAATTGTAATGTTATATAAAATTCAAAATTTTGTTTATAATATTTATAATGTCTACTTTATATAATATTTTAATAAAATATCGTTGTTTAGTGAAACTCGATATTGTGTACAACACACGCTATCGAGGAAGGTTGCTCTTGCATATAACGCAAGCCAAGCTAGTGTTGTTTGTAGTGAAAGATTCCTTTGATGTTGATTATAACATAAGAAATAAAAAAATATACTTCTCATAAAATATTATGGTGTTACACTCTACCCCCCTTAAAATGAATTTCACCCTCGAAATTAATCACTTCGTAACAAACTGTTGAGGATAACTCTCCCTCGTCATATCCTCAAGCTCCCATGTAGCTTCTTCTAATTGGTAGTTCCGCTATAAACCTTTAACCAAGAAAGTGGTCTTGTTTCGTAGAAATATTTCACTACGGTCCCGAATCTCAATAGGGTGTTCTTCATAAGAACGATTTTTCTCCTGCGGTACAACTTCTGAGCTTAGTACATGTGCTGGATCAGGTATGTACTTTCTCAGGAGAGATACATGGAACACATCGTGAAATTGAGAGAGATTCGGTGGAAGTGCCAATAGGTAAGACACCTTCCCAACACGGTCCAGTATTTCAAAAGGACTGATATACCTAGGGCTCATATTTCCCTTCATTCCAAATCTCATTACTCTCTTCCAAGGAGATATTTGTAAGAACAATTTATCACCCACTTCAAACTCTAGGTCTTTTCTTCGATTGTCGGCATAAATTTTTTGTCGACTCTGAGCTACTCTTATGCGTTGTTGAATAGATCTGACCTTTTTTGCCATCTCATCAACAAGATCAGGTCCTAATAGATTTCATTTTTCAACTTCATCCCAACAAGTTGGAGTCCTGCATTTCTTTCCATAGAGAGCTTCAAAAGGTGCCATCTAAATACTAGAGTGAAATGTTTTATTATAAGAAAATCCCACCAAAGGTAGGTGTTGATCCCAACCACCTTTGAAATCCATAGAGAAATATCTTAACATACCTTCTAGAGTTTGAATTGTTCTCTCAGAGTGACCGTCTATCTGAGGATGATAAGCAATGCTGAAACTCAAATCTATATCTAAAGTATGCCGAAGACTTTGCAAGAACATTGAGGTAAACCTCGGATCCTGATCAGTTATAATGGAAAGTGGTACTCCAAGAAATATTACAACTTCCTTCTCATATATCTTGGTAAGCTGATCCAGAGAGAAATCGTCTCTATTAGCACTGAAGTGTGATGACTTCCTAAGATGATCAAATATTACCCAGATAACATTATTGCGATTGGATTTTTTAGGAATTCCAGTGAGAAAGTCCATAGTGATGTTTTCCCATTTCCATTCTGGTATGGCTAATGGTTGTAACATCCCCTTAGACTTCTGTCTCTTAGCTTTAACTTGCTGACAAACCAAACATCGAGTGACATATTCAGAAACATCTCTTTTCATTCCATCCCACCAGAAGTACTATTTTAGGTCTCTATACATCTTCGTGTTTCCAGGATGAATAGAGAATGAAGAAATATGATCCTCATCCAGTAGCTCCTTCTTTAATTTTGGGATGGGAGGAACACAAATCTGATTCCTGAACCTTATTATCCCCTCACAATCATGGTTGAATTCTAGAACATTTACCACCTTCATTTGTAACTCTACATTTTATTTTTGTGCCTCTTTAATCTTCACATGTATAGATGGTTGAACATTAATTTGAGAAAGATAATATTTTTCCCCTTCCATTATAATTCCATGATCCATCCTTTGTAAATCCTTAAATATTGGATATTTTTTGAACCTGATCATGCATAAGATACTATGGTCTTGTTGACTTAATGCAGTTGCCACCTTGTTTGCTTTCCCAGGGTGGAAATGAATTGAGCAGTCGTAATCCTTAATCAGCTCCAACCATCTTCTTTGCTTCCTATTCAGCTCCTTTTGTGTTAAAATATACTTTAAACTTTTATGATCAGTATAAATATCACATCTTTAACCATAATGATAATGCCTCCAAATCCTTAATTAAAAGATTACTGTAGCTAACTCCAAATCATGAGTTGGGTAATTTTGCTCATGGATTTTCAACTGTCGTAAGGCATAAGCTATCACCACATCATTTTTTATGAGAACACACCCCAATCCCTTGTTGGATTCATAACTATAGATCACAAACCTTTCTCCACTACAAGGCAGTGTGAGCACATGTGCACTGGATAACCTTGTTTTTAACTCTTTGAAATTCTCTTCACACTCCTCTGTCCACACGAACTTAACTCCTTTTCGAGTCCATCTGGTGAGTGGATTATATAACCTTGAAAAATCATTCAAAAAACGTTTATAATATCCAGCTAAACCAAGAAAACTTTGGATCTTAGTTATTGTTGTTGGTCTCGACCATCTTTCGATAACCTCTGTTTTTGGTGGATCCATAAATGTCCCCTATTTTGAGATTATGTGACCCAAAAATGAAACTTTTTGAAGCCAAAATTCACACTTGGTAAATTTTGGCATAAAGATTCTCCTTTCATAGGGTCTTCAATACAATTCTCAATTAATCTTCATGTTCTTCCTTGCTCTTTTAATAGACAAGTATATCGTCTATAATGACTACCACAAACTGATCAAGGTAGTCTCTAAAGACTCTATTCCTTATATCCACGAAGATTACAGGGGCATTAGTAAGACCAAATTGCATCACTATAAATTCATAGTGTCCACACCTTGTATAGAAAGCCGTATTTGGTATATCCTCCCTTTTCACCATTAATTGATGATACCCTGAATGAAGATCAATCTTGGAAAAGTATTGAGCTTCGTGTGGTCAAATAAGTCATCAATGCGTGGGAGATGATATTTTTTCTTGATAGTGATCTTGTTAAGTTCTCAATAATCAATGAAGAGTCTCATTGATCCATATTTATTCTTAACAAACAGAATAGGTGCCCCCCAAGGTGATGCACTAGGGCGTATGAATCCCTTATCAAGATTATCTTGGAGTTTCTTCTTCAATTCCTACAACTCAATTGGGGCCATTCTATAAGGTGCCTTTGAACTGGGTAAATCACATGGTTTGAATTCTATTGAAAACTCAACTCACGATTTGGTGGAAGACCTGGAAATTCCTCCAGAAAGACATCATCAAACTTTGGTATAATGGGCATATTCTAAATCTTGAGTTTCTCACCAACTATTTGAGATAAATAACCTTCATTTAGTGGAATCAAGACCCATAAGATGGAAGAAATTTCCACTGGAAGGTTATGTTCATCCTTTCATTGATAGACGATCATAGTTTGATCTGGAATACGAAATGTGACTTCCCTTCTTTGGAAATTGATATGAGCTCCATATAATGAAATCCAATCCATACCAATAATCACATCAAATTCCACTATAGGAAGGATCAAAAGATTTACAGGAAGAACTTTCCCATAAACTTCAATCAGAGAAGAATTGTAAAATTTTGATGCGATTGTTGTGCCATTAGGGGTGGTCACAGCTAACTGAACATCAAATTGTTGAGGTAGTATGGTGATAACCTTAGAAAATTCTTTATAAATAAAATATTGGGTGGATACAGAAAACAATAAAACATTTGATACCTTAGAGTAAATGGTAAGTGTATCTTTCACTACTTCGTTATCCAACTCCACATCGTCGATAGAAATTTCATGTGACATTCCTTTGCCTTTGGCCTTAATAGTTTGTTGACATTGATCATCATAAAAAACCCTTGGATTAGGGAATTAATTGGCCTAATTCCCCATTTCCTTGCACTTGAAACATTGATGTGTAGGAGGTTCATTCTGTGTATCCCTTCCATTGTTCGCATCATTAGACATCTTCTTCCCATTCTTTCGATATTCAACTACCCGATGAACTTCTCTTCCACACATAAAACATTTACTTGTACCTTTAAGAAAATTCCCTCCATGTTTCCTTCCACACATTGAGCATAAGGTAATACTCATTTTCTTTTTAGTGTGGTCTTTATATTTCCCTTTCAATTCCATTTTCCTCTTCTTATCAAACCCATATGACTGATAGCTAACTCCAATATCCATCTCAACCTTGAGAGAACATCGAACAATTTCCTAGTATCTATTGAAGTCCCTTATTTCTACCACCCTTCGAAGACTTGGTTTTAAGCCACTAAATAATAGATCGATCTTACCCTTAGGTTGGATAATAATTCCAGAAGTGTACCTTGGAAGTCTTGTAAAATTCTATTCGTAGGTACAAACTGATTCATCATCCTTTTGATTCAGTCCAAGAAACTCTTTCTCCATCTTTATTTGAAGAATATGAGGGAAGTACTTATTGAAAAATAAGTTCTTGAACTCATCCCATTCCATGGACTCAATTTCATCCATTTTCCTCGTATTCTTAATAAGATTCCACCATAGAGCAGCTTCACCTTCCAAACGATATACTACTAAGATGACATTATCATGTTCAAAACATTGCAGGACTAAAAATATCTTTTCAGTGGTATTAATCCATTGTTCAACCACTAATACATCAAAATACCTACTGAATAAAGGTGGACGCTACCTCATGAAGGATTCAACAGAATGTTTCCCCTTCCTTTGCTCATTTGGAAGTCCTTCATGATTCATAGCTTGAGAAAGTTGTGTTAGCTTGGATACATGATTTTTCATTCCAGCTCCCATAATTTTGGGTTGCTCAGGGGGACAATCATTACATTTCCCATCATATTCATCATTAAAACAGTTCCTTCAAGTTCCAACCATTGACTAAAACCAAGAAGCATAGTGTGAGAAACACTAATCATAATAGGAAAACAACATAATAAAGAATAAAATTTCACACTTTAGGTCTTATCATAGGTTGTTCATGGCCATTTCTAAAACAATAATATTGTGTTCTATGATTAGACATATCATTAGAGTTCTTACTAAGGACTTCACATCCTTGTTTCCAAAGGTTGACTATACATTTCCTCTAATACCAACTATAACGGCCTGGAATTACTTCAAGTGGACTATAATTGATGCCTATCAGGACACTCCATGGGCAGCTACACCCCCTGGGCAGGACACACCACCATCCCCAGTGGAAGCCATTTCCTCATGAAGCCCTTGGGCGGAGAGCCATGCTTCATCCAACGCTCACATGTGAGAGTTCCCAAGGATCGGGTTCATTCCTACCTCCTTTGCCTCTGATACCAACTATTACGACCCATACTTTACATACATGGTTATTACATTATAATTGAAGAAAACTTATTACAACATAAAACCAAACCACGATAGGATCATATAGGTATAATGTCTTTAGATACTGGGAAACATAAACAACTGGTTCATAAATCATCTACATTGTCTCTCATTTATTTAATCATATCTAGAGTCCCTTTTGGAATATCCTACTTAATACCATTATTCCTGACCTGGGGAAAAGAGAAAATACAAAAGGGTGAGCTCAAATGCTCAGTACGAGTAAACAAAAGAAATATCAATCATATCATATTCTTAAGAACATAACATTTTGAAAATCCTAACCTGTAAAAGAGATCATAATATCATAACATGGGATAAATCATAGTAGTGAGATGTAATCCCAATAATCATAACATAAAACCTAAAACTGTGTGGCAAACACACATAATCAAAGAAAATCATTTCATATTAGTCAAGGTTCTTTGCAAAAACCATCATAGCAGACAAAGTCCATTACTAAACAGAGTTAACTCATCATTCTAGTCATGTATCACTGAACCAGATTAACTAGTCGTTCCATCCATGTCTCTATCTCATGAGATATAAATCTTTACCCAATGCATTAGAGGGAGATATAGTTCCCACCCATTTCATAATGAAACCATTCTTATGTGTTCCAAAAAACCATAAATCATACATCATAGCATAACCCATGTAATACAAATGGGATTCTTAAACATCATGACATCATAAGACAATTCATATAAGATATAGGACTTCATAAAAATAATTCCATCACAACATAATCCAATCAATGAAATAATAGGCATAGAAACAGAACCCTATCTTAGATTATATGGAAAATAATTTTGATAAAACACTTAAACTCCATTCTTAAGGAAAATATCATTTCTACTTCGAAAAAATTGTTCCTTTCTTAACATGTCATAAAATTTTAAACTAATATAAGTTGATTAAAAATAAACATGAAAACATGTAAATGAATATTCATGAAATAATGTTATATGAAATCATAAAAAACCATTCATGCCGTATATGTTAAAAAAACATTCTTCTCGTACTTTGGTAGGAAAAGTCAAAAAGTACCTCCTACTAAAAACGACAAAATATTCCTTTCATATCTTTTACTAAAAACTCACCAATGGGTAAAATTGGATTTAAAAAACATTATGAGGACAGAAATAATATTACATATTGAGGAAACATGTATGTGGATGATAAATATTTCCTAGTAAATTATGTAGTATAAACAATCTTGGATAAAAATGAGATTGTGAGATTCTCCCTTACCTTAGGTCCAATTTGCTTCATACATATCTGAACCTCCAGTATAATGATTTAAATAATTTCATTGACTTATTAAAGAATCTTATTCACTATTATGATATAATACATGGTCATATTATTATCTTCTTATTAGTAATATTTTATTGCTACATGTTATTCCAGAGTTCATTTCTTTTTGTTGTTATGCATGTCTTTTCGAATAAATTATTATTACTACTTTTAGGTAATAGACACCATATTTAAAGAATGGTATTATTATAATATATATCATATTTATTAATTCAATTAATTTATATAATCCTTATTCAATGAAGATCATGTAGATCTAATTGCATCACATCGTGGAGACGGTAGGCCGTACGTACGCATGAGAGATCATATCATTCCCATGATCGTAGAATTGTATTGAAGTGTATGTATATTATTTAAGAATTAATATCAATTTAAAATAATAATATATATTTAATCTTTACACCATTATACCCATCCAAGTAAGGTGGTGGTGGAAAAAAGATTACACCACGGCATGGAGACGGTATTCCGTACGTACGCACACGCAGTGATTTCATTTTCCGTTGGATGGTTATAAGGTGAAATAGGGTTGTTTCATATTTATAATAACATATATGTATATGAGTGATACTGATGTAATTACTTCATAATGAAACAACTAAATAAGAGTATTTATAAGAAGAAATAAATTTGAAAGAATCGATAACAGATATTACCTCTTCTTCGACACGCCTCTTTGAAACCTCCTTTTAGGGCACTTAAATTGGTCATTGAAGAAGACCAGGTCCTCTAGTATGTTTCTAAGGATATTGATAAGGGAAATGGGCAGGGGTTTCCCTGAATTTAAGGCTCAAAATTGTGTGAGGAGGAGAGGGAGGAGGTTCCCTTTTATAAGGGAGGAGAGGGGCACCTTTGAAAATCTAAAAAATAATAATTTATAATAAATTCAAACCCCACTTAAAAACTCCCAAAATAACTAAAATTTAATGATTAGAGGAGATAGGGTTGTAATCTCATCAACCAATAAAATTTAGAGATTTTGGGAATTTATTTTAAACATTATCATCTTGATTTGTCCTTATTTAATCTAATTAATTTTATTTGTGGTAATAATATTCAAAATTTTAAATTGTTATTAATAATTACTTATGTTCTTTGAAATATAAATAATTAGATTCTTTATGATATTATAGACCATATAAATGTAAATTTATTATTTATAAATATTTTTTGTGATTTTTAAACAATTTTATAATATGTTATTTTTATAAAATAACAATAGTGTCAATTTTGACACTATTAATTTATTTGAATTTAAATAAAATATACATAGAGGATATATTCTAAATAAAAGATTTAATAGATTCATAACAGGTCATATTATCTCTAAAAGTAGTGGAGAACATTTAATAGTTCATATAATATTTATTTTAATATTTTTAATATCATTTATTTGATATTGCAATCAATAAAATAATTCCAACATCACTATTGTGTCACCTTTAATGATACTTATTTAATACCTAAAAATTCTAAATAAATTCACATGATGTAGATAATTTTATTATATTTCCAGAGACTATCCATGTTCGATGTTTCATGATGTTTATCACTAATTTAAAATTATTGTACTTATAGGATTTAAGAGAGTGACATGTTGTCACTTTTTTTAGTTTTAATAATAATTATATCATTTTCATGTTCAAAGGTCCATGAAATGAATCTATTCTGACCCATAGGTGATATGGGTCGAATTTTATTCATCCAATAGAATTTCATCAAGTGTTAATGTAATTTTACAATCTTATTTTTACCCTTAATTACCCGATTTACCTTTAACTGTAGTAAATAAAAATTACCGTAGTTACTATTCATAATATAAAAAAAAATAAAAGAAACCTATTAACATAATTTGGACAAAATTAATCCAAATATGCAATCCATTTTTCAAAATTCAAAACACAAAATTTTCATTAATTAATTTAAAATTAATCCCCTTGTTAAGCCAATGGGTTTTAAAAGTTAAAACATTGCCAAAGATTGAATTTTTTTTACCTATGAATTCAATGTAAAATTAATGATCCCGAAATAAATTATATTAAATGGAAAAAATATATTCTATTTATACTTTCAAACCATTCAATAATATATTTTAACCATATAAATTATTTTTTTGAAAAAAATTGTTTTCAATTTAAAATTTGTGTATTTTTACTATTCATAAAAATATGAAAGTTATCAAAAAAGTATCAAAAATGTATCCAATGTAAATTTTTATATCATTATTCAATGAAAAAATTTTATTTTGTAACATTTAACTTATAAACTTGTCAAAAATTAGCTTTAAAATGGGTGCGCCATCAAAAGGCGGAAAACTGCATTTTTTACAAAATAATTCTTTTAACCAAAAAATTGATTTTTTTCTCGTATCATATGTAAAATTAATTATAATATTATATAAAATTAAAAATGTTGTTAATAATATTTATTACGGCGACTTTACATGTTATTTTAATAACATATCATTGTTTAGTGAAACTCAATATTGCGTACAACACATGTTATCGAGGAAGGTTTCTCTTACGTATAACGCGAGCCAAGCTAGTGTTGTGTGTAGTGAAAGATTATATTGATGTTTCATATAACATAAGACCTAAAAAATATACTTCTCATTAAATATCATGGTGTTACATTCTACCCCCCTTAAAATGAATTTCACCCTCGAAATTCGTCACTTCGTAACAAACAAATGAGGATACCTCTCCCTCATCATATCCTCAAGCTCCCATGTAGCTTCTTATAATTGGTGGTTCTTCCATAAAACATTAACCAAACGAGTGGTCCTATTTCATAGAACTTTTTCACTATGATCTAGAATACCTATCGGCTGTTCTTCAAAAGAAAGATCTTGCTCCAGCAGTACAACATCTGAGCTTAGTAAATGTGATGGATCAGGTATGTACTTTCTCAAGAGAGATACATTGAACAAATCGTGAACTTGAGAGAGATTTGGTGGAAGCACCAATCGGTAAACTACCTTCCCAACACGGTCCAGTATTTCAAAAGGACAGATAACCCTAGGGCTCAACTTTACCTTCTTTCCAAATATCATTACTCTATTCTAAGGAGATATTCATAAGAACACTTTATCACCAACTTCAAATTCTAGGTCTTTCCTTCAGTTTTCGGCATAAATTTTTTGTCAAATCTGAGCTGATCTTATGTGTTGTTGAATAGATCTGACTTTTTCTGCCATCCCATCAATAAGATCAGGTCCTAATAGTTTCTTTCCCTAACTTTATCCCAACAAGTTGATGTCTTGCATTTCTTTCGATAGATAGATTCACAAGGAGCCATCTGAATACAGTAGTGAAAGCTATTATTATAAGAAAATTCCACTAAAGGTAGGTGTTGATCACAACCACATTTGAAATCCATAGAGAATGATCTAAACATATATTCTAGAGTTTGAATTGTTCTCTAAGATTGACCGTCTATCTGAGGATGATAATTTGTACTGAAACTCAACTCTGTATCTAATGTATGCTAAAGACTTCGCCAGAACTTCGAGGTTAACTTCAGATCCTGATCAAATATAATGGAAAGTGTTACTCCATGCAATCTTACCACTTCCTTCACATATATCCCGGCTAGCTGATCGAGATAGAAATCTTCTCTAATAGAAATTAAGTGTGATGACTTCGTAAGATGATCAAATATAACGAAGATAGCATTATTGCCTTTGGATGTTTTAGGAAGTCCTGTGAAAAAGTCTATAGTGATGTTTTCCCATTTCCATTATGGTTTGGGTAATGGCTGTAACATCCCCTTAGACTTCGGCCTCTTAATTTTAACTTACTAACAAACCAAGAATCGAGAGACAAATTCAGCAACATATCTTTTCATGCCATCCCACCAGAAGTACTCTTTCAGGTCCCTATACATCTTCGTGCTTCTAGGATGAACAGAGAATGAATAACTATGAGCCTTATATAGAAGACCCTTCTTTAATTCTAGGATGGGAGGAACACAAACCTGATTCCTGAACCTTATTATCCCATCACAATCAAGGTTGAATTCAGGATCATTTCTCACCATCTTTTGTAACTCTACATCTTCTTTTTGTGCCTCTTTAATCTTCAAATGCATAGATGGTTGAACATTCATTTGAGAAAGATAAGATTTTTCCCCTTCCATTATAATTCCATGATCCATCCTTTGTAAATCCATAAATATTGGATCTTTTGTGATCCTCATCATGGATAAGCTAGCATGGTCTTGTCGACTGAATGCATATGCCACCTTATTTGCTTTCCCATGGTGGTAATGAATTGACCAGTCGTAATCCTTAATCATCTCCAACCATCTTCTTTGGAGCATATTTAGCTCATTTCTTGTGAAAATATACTTTAAGCTTTTATGATCAGTATAAATATCACACCTTTCACCATAAAGATAATGCCTCCAAATCTTTAATGAAAAGATTACCGCAGCTGACACCAAATCATGACTTGGGTAATATTTCTCATGGATTTTCAACTGTCGTGAAGCATAAGCTATCACCATATTGTTTTTCATGAGAACACACCCCAATCCCTTCTTGGATGCATCACTTTAGATCAAAAACCATTCTCCAATACAAGGTAGTGTGAGCACAGGTGCACTGGATAAACTTCTTTTTAACTCTTTCAAATTCTCTTCACACTCCTCTGTGCACAAGAAATTAACTCCTTTTCGAGTCAATCTGGTGAGTGGATTAGATAACCTGTAAAAATATTTCAAAAAACGTCGATACTATCCAGCCAAACCAAGAAAAATTCAGATCTCAGTTACTGTTGTTGGTTTCAACCATCTTTCGATAACCACTATTTTTGCTGGATCTGTAGATATCCCCTCTTTTGAGATTATGTGTCCCAAAAATGAAACTTTTTGAAGCCAAAATTCACACTTGGTAAATTTGGCATAAATCTTCTCCTTTCTTAGGGTCTTTAATACAATTATAAAGTGATCTTCTTGTTCTTCATTGCTCTTTGAATAGACAAGAATATCATCTATAAAGACTACCACAAACTGATCAAGATAGTCACTAAGACTCTATTCCTTAGATCCATGAAGATAGCCTGGGCATTAGTAAGACCAAATGGAATCACTATAAATTCAGTGTCCATACCTTTTACAGAAAGCCTTCTTTGGTATATCCTCCCTTTTAACCCTTAATTGATGATACCCTGAATGAAGATCAATCTTGGAGAAGTATTGAGATCCGCGTAGTTGGTCAAATGAGTCATCAATGCGTGGGAGAGGATATTTGTTCTTGATAGTGATCTTGTTAAGTTCTCGATAATCAATGCAGAGTCTTATTGATCCATATTTCTTCTTAACAAATAGAATAGGTGCTCTCCAAGGTGATGCACTAGGGCATATGAATCCATTATAAAGATTCTCTTGGAGTTGCTTCTTCAATTCCTGCAACTCAATTGGGGCCATTTTATAAGGTGTATTTGAAGTGGGTAAAGCACCCGGTATGAGTTCTATTGAAAACTCAACTTCACGATTTGGTGGAAGACCTGACAATTCCTCTGGAAAGAGATCATAGAAATCCCATAAAATGGGCATATTCTTAATTGTGAGTTTCTCCCCAAACATTTGAGATAAATAAAATACATTTATGGGAATCAAGATCCATAAGATGGAAGAAATTTCCACTTGAAGGTTATGATCATCCATGCATCGATAGACGATCATAGATTGATCTGGAATATGAAATGTAACTTCCCTTATTTGGAAATTTATATGAGCTCCATATAAAGAAATCCAATACATGCCATGAATCACATCAAATTACACTATAGGAAGGATCACAAGACTTGCAGGAAGAACTTTCCTACAAACTTCATTTGGTGAAGAATTGTAAACTTTTGATGCGACTGTTGTGCCATTGGGGGTTGTCACAGCTAACTCAACAACTAATTATTGAGGTAGTACGACGATACCCTTAGAAAATTCATCAGAAATAAAAGAGTGGGTGGATCCAGAATCAAATAAAGCATTTGTTACTTTAGAGTGGATGGTAAGTGTACTTTTCACCAGTTCATTATCATACTCCACATCACTGATAAAAATTGAATATGACATTCCTTTGTATTTGGCCTTAATAGTTTGTTGACGTCGATCATCATCAACACCCCTTGGATTAGGGAATTGATTGGCATAATGCCCCATTTACTTGCACTTGAAACATTGAAGTGTAGGAGGTTCATTTTATGTATCCCTTTCTTTATTTGCATCATTAGACATCTTCTTCCCTTTATGACCACATTAAACTGCGTGATGACCTTCTTTTCCACATTTAAAACATTTACATGCCCCTATAAGGGAATTCCCTCCATGTTTCTTTCCACACATTGAGCATAAGGGAAAAATCATCTTCTTTTCAGTTTGGTCTTTATATTTCCCTCTGAATTCCATTTTCTTCTTCTTATCAAACCCATATGACTGATGGCTTACTCCAATCTCCATCTCAACCTTAAGAGCACATCAAAAAATTCCTCATAGCTATTTATGTCCCCTATGGATAACACCCTTTTAAGACTTGGTTTTAAGCCACTAAAGAATCGATTGATCTTACTCTCAGGTTGGATAATAATTCCGGAAGCGTACCTTGCAAGTCTCGTAAAAGTTTCTTCGTAGGTACCAACCAATTCATCATACTTTTACTTTAGTTCAAGAAACTCCTTCTCCATCTTTGTTCAAATATTACGAGGGAAGTACTTATTGAAAAATAAGTTCTTGAACTCGTCCCATTCCATGGACTCAATTTCATCGCTTTACCTCTTATTCTTAATAAGATTCGACCATTGATCAGCTTCACCTTCCAAATTATATACTACTAAGATGAATTTATCATGTTCAGAACATTTCAGGACTAAAAATAACTTTTCAGTGGTACTAATACATTTTTCATCCATTAATGGATCAGAAGACTCGCTGAATGAAGGTGGACGCTACCTCATGAAGGATTTAACAGAATGTTTCTCCTTACTTTGATCGTTTGGAAGTCCGGCATGATTCATAGCTTGATAAAGTTGTGTGATCATGACTACAAGATTTTTCATTCTAGATCCCATAATGTTTGGTTTCTCAGGGGGAAAATCATTGCATTGCTCATCGCATTCTGCATTACCATAGTTCCTTCAGTTTCTAGCCATTTACTAAAAATAAAAAGAATAGTTTGAGAAACACTAATCATAATAGAAAAAACAGATAATTAAGATTGAAATTTCACACATTAGGTCTTATCATAGGTTTTTCATAGCCATTTATAAAACACTAATATTGTGTTCTATGTTTAGACTTATCCTTAGAGTTCTTACTAAGGATTTCACATCCTAGTTTCCAAAGGTTGACAATAACTTTCATCTAATACCAACTATAATGGTCTGGAATTACTTCCAGTGGAATATAATTGATACCTATCAGGGCACTCCATGGGCGACTACACCCCCTATGAAGGACACACCACCATCCCTAGTGGTATCCATTTCCTCATGAGTCCCTTGGGCGAAGATCCATGCTTCGTCCAATTCTCACATGTGAGAGTTCCCAAGGATCAGATTCATTCCTACCTCCTTTGCCTCTGATACCAACTATAACGACCCATAATTTACATAAATGCTTATTACATCATAATTGAAGGATACATATTACAACATATAACAAAACCATTACAGGACTGTATAGGTATAGTGTCTTTACAAACTGGGAAACATAAACAAATGGTTCATAAATAATCTACATTGTATCTTGTTTATTTCATCATATCTAGAGTCCCATTTGGCATATTCTACTTAATACCCTTCTTCCTGACCTGGGTAAAAGAAAACATACAAAAGGGTGAGCTCAAATGCTCAGTAAGGGAAAAAATAAATATAAATCATATCATATTCATAAGAACATAAATTTTTTAAAATCATAAACTGCAAAAGAGATCATAATATCATAACATGGGAAAAATCATAGTAGTGAGATGTAATCCCAATAATCATAACGTAAAACATGAAACATTGTGGCATACACACTTAAACATAGAAAATCATTTCTTATTAGTCAAGGCTCTTTTCCAAGACCATCATAGCGGAGAAAGTCCATTACTGAACCTAGTTCACTCCTCGTTCCAGTCCTTTATCACTGAACCAGATTAACATGCCATTATATCCATGTCTATCTCATGAGATATAAATATTTAACCAATGAATTGGAGGGAGATATAGGTCCCACCCATCTCATAATGAAACCATTCTTATGTGTGCCACAAAATCATAAATCATACATCATAGCATAACCCATGTAATAAAAATCAGATTCTGAAACATCGTGACATCATAAAACAATTAATACAAGATAAAGGACTTCATAAAAATAATTCCATCACAACATAATCCAATCAATGTAATAATAGGGATAGAAACAGAACCCTATATTATCTTTGATGGAAAATAATTTTGATAAAACACTTGAACTCGATTCTTGAGGAATATATCCTTTCTACTTCAAAAACAATTTTCCTTTCTTAAAATGTCATAAGATTTTAAAATAAAATAAGTTAATTAAAAATAAACTTGAAAACCTGTGAAGGTAGCTTCATGAAAATAATGTTATATGAAATCATAAAAATCCATTCATGTCGTATAAGTTAAAAAACATTCTTCTCGTACATTGGCTGGAAAATTCAAAAAGTACCTCGTACTAAAAATGAAAAAAGATTCCTTTCATATCTTTTTCTAAAAACTCACCAATGGGTAAAATTGGATTTAAAAAATAACAGGAGGATAGAAATAATATTAAATACTGAGGAAACATGGATGTGGATGATAAATATTCCCCAGTAGATTCTGAAGTATAAACAATCTCGGATAAAAATGATATTTCAAGATTTTCCCATACTTTAGGTCTGATTCTCTTCGTACGTATCTAAACCTAATGTATAATGATATAAATAATGTCCTTGACTTATTAATGAATAATTTTCATTGTTATGGTATCATACATGATCATATTCTTATCTTTTTATTAGTAATGTTTCATTGCTACTTGTTATTCGGGAGTTCATTGCTTTATGTTCTTATGCATGTCTTGTCGAATAAATTCTTATTCCTCTTTTTAGGTTATAGATACCTTATTTACAGAATGGTATTAGTGTAATATATATCATATTTATTCATTCAATTCATTTATATAATCATTATTCAATGAAGATCTTGTAGAACGAGTCGCATCACATCGTGGAGACGGTAGGCTGTACGTACGGACGAGCGATGATATCATTCCCATGATCGTGGAATTGTATTTAAGTGTATGTATACTATTTCAGAATCAATATCAATCTAAAATAATAATATATAGTTATTATTTACACCATTATAGCCATCCATGTATGGTGGTGGTGGAAAATAGATTACACCACGACGTGGAGACGGTATTCCGTACGTACGAACGCACGGTGATTTCATTTTCCATAGGATGGTTAGAAGGTGAAATAGGGGTTTTTAATATTTATAAAAACATATTAGTATATGAGTGATATTTATGTTATTACTTCATAATGAAACAACTAAATAAGAGGAAGTAGAAGAAGAAATAAATTTGAAAGAATCAGTAATGGATATTACCTCTTCTTCGACACGCCTCGTTGAAACCTCTTCTTAGGGCACTAAAATTTGCCTTTGAAGAAAAACAGGACCACAAGTATGTTTCTAGGGTAGTTTATAAGGGAAATGGGTAGGTTTCGGGTGAGCTTTAAGGCTCAAAATTTTGTGAGGAGGAGAGGGGCACCATTGGAAATCTAAAAAATATTAATTTATAATAAATTCAAACCCACTAAAAAACATCCAAAATTACTCAAATTCAAAGATTAGATGAGTTAGGGTTTTAATCTCATAAACCAATAAAATTTTGATATGTTGGGAATTGATATTAAACATTATCATCTTGATTAATCCTTATTTAATCTATTTAATTTTATTTGTGGTAATAATATTCTAAATTTTAAATTGATATTAATAATTACATATGCACTGTTAATTGTCCATAATTATATACTTTATGAAATTTTAGACCATATAAATTTAAATTTATAATTTATATATATTTTTGTGATTTTTAATCAATTTTATAATATTTTATTTTTATAAAATAACAATAGTGTCAACATTGACACTATTCATTTATTTCAATTTAAATAAAATCTTCATAGAGGATATATTCTAAATAAAAGCTTTAATAGATTCATAAAAAGTCATATTTATCTATAAAAGTAGTGGAGCATATTAAATAGTTCATATAATATTTATTTTAATATTTTTAAAACCATTTATTTGATATTTCAATCAATAAAATAATTTCAACATCACTATTGTGTCACCTTTAATGATAATTATTTAATCCCTAAAAATTATAAATAAATTCACATGATGTAGATAATATTATTATATTTCTGGATACTCTTAAGTTTCGATGTTTCATGAAGTTTATCACTAAATTAAAGTTATTATACTTATAAGATTTAAGAGAGTGACATGTTGTCACTTTCTTTAGTTTTAATAATAATTACATCATTTTTAGGGTCAAAGGTCAATGAAATGAATCTATTACGACCCTTAGGTGATATGGGTACACTTTTATTCATCCAATAGAATTTTGGCAGGTGTTAGGATAATTTTCCAATCTTATTGTTACCCATAATTACCAGATTTACCTTTAACTGTAGTAAATAAAAATTACAGTAGTTACTATTCATAATATAAAAAAATAAAAGTAACATATTAAGATAATTTGGACCCAATGAATCCAAATATGGAATCCATTTTTCAAAATTCAAAACACAGAAGTTGTAGTAATTAATTTAAAATTAATCCCTTTGATAAGAAAATGGGTTTTAAAAAATAAAACATTGCCAAAGATTGAAATGTTTTTACTTAGGAATTCAATGTAAAATTAATGCTAATGAAATAAATTATATTAAAAGTTAAAAATATATTATATTTATAATTTTAAAACATTTGATAATATATTTTAATCATATAAATTATTTTGATGAAAAAAGTTGTTTTCAATTAAAAATTTGCGTATTTTTACTATTCATCAAAATATGAAAGTTATCAGAAAAGTATCAAAAATTTATCCAATGTAAATTTTTATATCATGATTCAAAGGAATAATTTTATTTTGTAAAATTGAACTTATAAACTTGTCAAAATATATCTTTAAAATGGGCACGCCATCAAAAAGCGGAAAACAACATTTTTGAAAAAAATATTTCTTTTATCCGAAAAATTTATTTTTTTCTCGTATCATATGTAAAATGAATTATAATGTTATATAAAATTAAAAATGTTGTTAATACTATTTATAAAGACTAATTTATATAATATTTTAATAACATATTGTTGTTTAGTGAAACCCGATATTGCATACAACACACGCTATCGAGGAAGGTTGCTCCTGCGTATAACGCAATCCAAGCTAGTGTTGTGTGTATTGAAAGATTCCGTTGATGTTCCGTATAACATAAGACATAAAAAAATATACTTCTCATAAAATATTAGGGTGTTACAAATAATGTACTATGAAATATTGGGGTGTTACATTATTCCCTCCTTCAATAAAATGTGTCCTCACAATTTGAAATTGTTCTTCGAAAATAAAAGGTTGCTAATAGAAAATACCATTGTGGGAAAACCCAAATTGGAAATTTGGTTAATAAAATTTAGTCTTAATAAGAGGAAAAGGGAAATGAAAAATTCACCACCAAATTATCGTCTCGATTAAGAGAACATTGGTGGAAATTAAAGACACATAATTGGAGGAAAAACGTAAATATGTATAAGGAGTGATTGAGGTCATCAGTCACAAAAAATTGAAGAATTTGAGGGCCTCAAAGACATCAATCTATGATGATTTAAAATATCATCGGTTCAACATAACATAAGGAATTAGGATAACACATTTTTAGTTTTAATATGCCTTACCTAAAGATTAAGAATTTATTTCTTCAGAGAATAAGAGTAGAAAAAAATATATATTTGACAAGTAGAGTTCCATATTTTATCTAATTTCTACCAAAAACTCATCTTTCTCTCTAAACGATAATAGAACATAAAAATTTATTCTATATATCATATTCATTTAGGGTTCCAAAAAAATGAATTTATAATTCATCTACAAGACACATTAAAAAACTACATTATTCAATCCAGGACATCACGTGGGTTAGTGATAAGTTATACACCCTTGTCTCCCTTCGGATGCAGGTTCAAGTCCCATGGCCTATCCAGGAACGACGGGTGGCCACCTGACCTCCGGTTTTTCCTTTTAATGGCAATCCAAAAATAACCTTAACAATAGTATCCAATATCAAACACAATCCATTACAGCCTTTAGAATTATCCAAAATACTTATATCCAAACTCTCAGTCCAAAATTTATAAGGAAGTTAAACATAATGAGGATCCTTTTTTTCAGTTAATAACATGTGAACACCATCATCATGTATTCTTTTACAACATAGAAACATCCTAAATTACCAAAATCAACCATCTCTTATTCCCAAACCAGTACCTCATTATCAGGACTATATTATGGATTACCTTTCCTTCAACCATGTATTTTACATAAAAGTGTATCTTAATATTAAGTCACTTTTATTAGAACCATATAATCTCAAATCCTTAATAAAATAGTACAACAGAACAAATATTATTTATCTCCATAATTCATGTAACCAGTATACTGTTGACACAACACTCAAATGAAATAATTCTATAATAACAACAAAAGAACATTACTCATTATTATTCATCTGAGGTAGTATCATAACTTGATTATTATATAATAACATCATTTGTGATATACTCTTATGAATGAGACATTGATTTGTGTAGTGTCTCAACGCCTTGCAGATGAAGCATTTTACAATGGAAAACTTTTTCTTACCCTTGCAATAACGTACTTGGTGTCCTTTTTCTCCACACTTATAACAAACTCCCATTCCCTTCAAGCATTTACCAAGGTGATTCATTCCACATTTATCATATATTGGAAAATACTTCTTTACATTATTCCCTTTATCCATATTTCTTTCTACCATCCTTTTCTTCTCTAGATTCCCTTCAAATCCATAGGATTCAGAGAATTATTTAATGATCTTATGAACAAATGGTACTATTTATTCATACGATGATTATAAGTAGGATACTATTTCCTTTATAAATGTTGGCTTAATGCCATGAATGATATGACCCTTCTTACTGTTTGGATCATACGTATTGCTGGAGTTCTCATTCCTTCTACTGGGTTCCATTTCTAGACAATGGCATACACTAGGTCAGTTTATGATTCACAATTCATAATTCCAAACATGTAAAATACCTAATGTAAATTGAATAGTTTATGGATATAATTCATAATCAAAAAAAGTATTTCTTTTAGGAGGTATATACTCATAAACCCTTTATAGTGGTTTGTAAAGAAAAAAAGAATTATCCTAAGCATATCCCCTGGGAGTGTCTTAACCAAGAGTGTATCAAGGCCCGTTGTCGTGCACCAGTTCCTGTTCGAGTCTAGCTCAAAGTGGTGTTTTCAAGTTTTACCCCTAGGTACATCTATGCCAGAGCCGCCTCTACCTACACATATCCAGACATGGATTTATTTTCTTGGAAAAATCACAAAATCTCTACATTACCAAAATTTGAGGAATCCCTTCTATACTAATCCTCAAAGTCTATCTTAGGTCTATGTTCTCTAATCAGAGTTTATCTAAATCTAGCTTCCAAGGTTATTTCAAAACTTCCTCTAATACCAACTGTAATGCCCCGACCCTAGTTACCCAGATTCGGACCATTATTTTAATAAATTGGCATGATTACAAGGAATCAAGTCCCGAAGGACCGATCAGTTTAGCAGTCTTGGAAAATAGATTACATACATGAACGTTACATTACAGATTAGAAAATAAAGCACATCATAAATGATATTTTGAGAACACCATTAATCCCCAAGCTTAACCCTTCTTATCAATCATAATACACTTCTTGGAATCTTAGGAAAATAAAACATAATAAAGGGGTGATCTCATATGCTCAGTAAAGGTAAATAATTCAGTGGAAGCTATAAACTTTTAGGGAAAGATGTGTGATAAAAACAACAGCCTTTTTAAACATAAAATTGAACCTAATATGGAAAATATAAATCAAACATTACCATATAAACATGCACATGGATATTCTATTAGTCGAGTAATCACATGTAATAACTAATTTCATAATGAGGGAATGCCTAATGTCGTATATCATTACCACATAGTCAATGCCTCATGCCAAGACTACAAATAAAAGTTTTGTCAAGGCCTTATGTGAAGACAATAGTTTGTCTCATGAGACCTAGAAATACATCAAGGAGCAATAGCAGGCTCCAAATGTCACTTACTAAGTCCACTGCATTCCTTATATGAAAAAGTATAAACATAACATAAACATTCGTATTAAAACTATCATACGAAATGACAATACATTAAGCATAAATTATGAATGGTATAAAAATATAACATCTATAGTCGATAATATCTTAACTCATTCAATACAATATGGAAGATTGTATTATAATAAATCAGCCTCAATCAAAAATAATATCCAGTAAAGGATGCTGACATAGTTGAAAATGATGAGTAAAACATTTTGAGAGTAATATCCTTTTTGTAAAAATATTTTAAAACTCACACATTTATATTGGATTTAATTAAAAATAGATTTTTGAATCAAGGTGTCCCATACCACTTTGAAACTTTTGAAAAGAATTATCATTTAAAAACATTCATGTCCATATAAATAAATCCTTAAAATCATTTTGAAAACATGGACATTAATTACAAAGATTAAGAAAGAAAAATCATTAAAACATTACAATTTATGATTTAGATAATGATTAACTTTCATAAATACTTAAATTATTCATGTTGAATTCATTTTTATGAAAAATGGCCCTGGATGATAAGTATGTCCTTGAAAATACTTACACATAAACAATCTCGAATAATAATGAGATTGATAAATTAACCCTTACCTTTAACATTCCTTTAGTCGAGGTTATGTTTAACCTCATGTATGAAGATCGTAGTATGTTATTAAATTATACCAGAACCATATTAATATTTCTGATATCATAAATTATTCATTTATGACTTTATACTACCCATTTAGTAATAATTTACATGTTAAATTAACATTTCGGGTAATAATCACATTATTAATCGTACGTGTTTTAACTTGTTACTCGTGATTGTATCAATTAGATCAAGATTTAAAAACTTCAAAAATATATAACATGATTTATATATCATATATATTTAGAATATAATTATGTATAAGAGATATATATATGAAATGAAAAACACCGTTTATGGAGACGGTAGTCCATACATATGCAAAAAGCAATTTCTGTTTTCATATCGTATTGAACAAAAATAAGTGAATAAGATATATGTAAGTACATATATATATATATCTCTAGTAGAATTATTATTTCATATATTACATACTTATTAGTAATATATATTTTTATAATCGTTGATGAATGGTGAACGTGGAAATGAATTTTATCACAATTTGGAGACGGTAATCTGTGCGTACACACGAGCGACAATATCATTTCCTTAATGCTATGGAATTGTATGGTATAGTAATTTTACAGAGACATTATCATGTTATTTTCATTATTTATATACATATTAATCATCAGTATATCAATCCAAATAACATAGTGTTGAATAACAAATTACACCACGACGTGGAGACAGTAAGCCGTATGTACGCACACATGGGGACATTATCAATCATAAGATGGATAGAATAATGATAATAGTTGTTCCATATTTATAATAACATCATAGTATATATAATATACTGGAGTTATTATTTTAGAATGGAATCAAAAATTAAATAATAAGTGGAATAATAAGAGAACGTGAAAGAGGGTGGTGAAATCATTACCTCTTCTTCGAGTTATTCCTTTTGATTTGATCAAAAGGGATACTTAGGTTGGATTTATGACCAAAGGATGGCCACTAGGATGAAGTTAGAATAGTTTTCAGGATATTGGGGCAGGGTTTGGATGAGACAAATGGATTTGGAGGTGTGCATTTGATAGAAGGGGAAGTTCCCTTTTATAAGAGGGGTGAGGGTCACCTTTGGAAAAACTTAAAATATTATTTTATAATAAATTCATATTCGGTTTATAATGTCTCCAAAGTGACTTTTTTGAGTATAGGGTGGAGATGGGTCGATATCCTCTCAACCAATAGGTTCTATACATGGTTAGGTTACCATTTTAACATTATCATTTAGATTTAACTCTATGTTAAATAATTTAACTTTTACCGCGTCTTCATGTATTCTTACACAATTTGTTTAATAAACAAACTATATACTACAAATAGAACCCCAATTGGTTAATTAATGTCATATATATTATTATATAAGTCTTTAAACTGATATTTATATTTTTAGGACCATTATATCAAATAATAATATAATATTTTTTTAAAAAACTATTTTATGTCAATTTTGACACTATTTGGTATTTGTTTTTTGTTAAAATAATAACAGACAAATTACATCAAAAAAAAAATAATACGAATCAACAATAAAATGTCATATTCACCTAAAAAATTCGTTTATTTCGTAAAAAAATTGAAATTATATTTATTTTAATATTTATAATACAATATATTTGATTCTTTCATTAATATGGTAATTACTGCATCATCATTATGTCATTAATAAATTTGAATATTTAATCTCTAAAATTTATAAATAAAATACCATTATGTAGGAAATATTTTTATCTTTATAATTGATATTTATAGTCGAATTTATCTTATGTATAACCTTATATTAAAAATGGTTTAGTTATTAGACTTTGATTTTAACTCTTTTAACTCTTCTTTAAATAAAATCATAATAAATGTCTTAATCTAATCAAAATGGACCTAAAGGGTCATATTTTATTCCTAATGTTGTTTTTGGTCGAATTACACTTATAAAATAGAATTAGGACATGTGTTAGGGTAATAATAATATCATATTGACCCTTAATTACCCAATTTACTTTTAACCGTGGTAAATAAAAGTAAAAAGTTACTATTCACCAAAAATTATTTTTTTCTTATTTTACCACATTTTACTCCTTGATATTAACTATTTCTCTTGGATTTTTGAAATTAAACTCACAGAAGTGCTAAAATTATGTTATATATAAATTTTTAAATGCTCCTAGGAGGTGGCTAAAAGACGGTAAAAAGTTTGATAAAATTTTTATATATCTAAATTTATTATAAAATGACTCAAATGAATTAAATTGAATTTATATAGGTATTTTTTTATATATTTTTACCTAAAATAAATTGAAATAAAATGAATAATTATTTAAATAAAAATCCTGTTTTAAACAGTAACTCAGTGTTTTTCACTATTCATCAAAAATTGAATGTTTTCATAAAAATACCAAAAAATCACCATAGGATAATTTTGACATTACGAATAAAAAATTGATGTCTATTTTACCAAATTAAAAACATATAAGTAGAATTTATTAATTTAAAATTAATTCCCGTTGTCAAAACCAAAAGGCATATTTTTAAGAAATAATAACTATCCAAAGATTTACAATTGATTATGTCCAATTTCAATGTAAAATAACTTATAATGAACTGCATTGTATTAAATGGTAAAAATATAATCTATTTATACTTCAAACCATTAAAATGTATAATTTAACAATATAAATTATTTTGATTAAAATTGTTGTTTTCAGTTAAAATATAGTATTTGTCACGATTCACCCAAATATGAAAGTTATCTGAAAAACACCAAAAATTTATTGAACCTAAATTATTATGTCCTGATTCTAATGAAGAAGTTTATTTTGTAAAATTGAATATATAAATGTTTCAAATATTGGATTTAAAAAGGATTCTCCATTAAAAGGCTGTAAAATTGATTTTTTTTTTTTAAATACTTCTTTTATCTAAAAAAATGAATTTGTTCTTACATTATGTCTAAGAAACTCACAATATGGATTCTAAAATTATTATGATTATATATAGTTAAAAATTTAGTTAATACTATTCATAACCACTTTTGAACGGCTAGTGTGGTAAGTCATGGTGCTCTTGAACTCAGTGTTGCGTGTAGTGCAAGTTATAGAATTACTTTGAAGATATAATGTACTATGAAATCTTGGGGAGTTACATTATTCCCTCCTTCAATAAATTTTGTCCTCGCAATTTGAAAATTTTCTTCGAAAATAAATGGTTGAAATTAGAAAATACCATTGTTGGAAAACCCATATCAGAAATTGGGTTAATAAAATTTAGTCTTAAGAAGACGAAAAGGGAGATGAAAAAGTCACCACCAAATTACCATATCGATTAGGAGAACATTGGTGGAAATTAAATACACATAATTAGAGGGAAAATGAATATATTTATAGAGGGTGATTGAGGTCATCAGTCACAAACAATTGTAGAATTTGAGGGCCTCAAAGCCATCAATCAATAATAATTTAAAATATCATCGGTTCAACAATACTTAAGGTATTAGGATAACACATTTTTAGTTTTAAGATGCCTTAACTAAAGATTAAGAATTTATTTCTTCATAGAATAAGCGAAGAAAAATATATATATACTTGAAAATTAGAGTTCCATCTTTTAACTAATTTCTACAACAAACTCATCTTTCACTCTAAAAGATAATAGAACTTAAAAAAATATTCTATTTATCCTATTCGTTTAGGGTTCCAAAAAAATTGAATTTATAATTCATCTACCAGACACTTTAAAAAACTACATTATTCAATCCAGGACATCACGTGGGTCAGTGACAGGTGATACACCATTGTATCCCTTCGGTTTCAGGTTCAAGTCTCGCAGCCTTTCCGGAAGCGACGGGTTACCACCCGACCTCCAGTTGGTCTTTTTTATGCCAATCCAAAAATAACCTTAACAATAGTATCCAATTTAAAACATAATCCATTCCAGCCTTTAGAATTATCCAAAATACATATATCCAAACTCTCAGTCCAAAATTTATAAGGAAGTTAAACATAATGAGGATCCTTTTCTCTAGGTAATTACATGTGAACGCCTTCATCGTGTATTCTTTTACAACACTATAATATCCTGATTTACCAAAATCAACCATCTCTTATTCCAAAATCACTACCTCATTATCATGACCATATTAAGGATTACCATTCCTTCAACCATGTATTTTCTTGAAAATTTTATCTTACTATTAAGTCACCTTTCATAGAACCATATAATCTCAAATCCTTAATAAAATATTACTTTAGTACAATCATTATTTATCTCCATAATTCATGTAACTAGTATAATGTTGATACAACACTCAAATGAAATAATTCTATAATAAAAACATAAGAACACTATTCATTATTCTTCATCTATGGTGGTATCATAACTTGATTATTATCCAATAACATCATTTGTGATATACTCTTATGAATGGGACATTGATTCACGTAGTGTCTCAGCGCCTTACAGATGAAGCATTTTACATTTGAATACTTTTTCTTACCCTTGAAATCACGTACTTCGTGTCCTTTTTCTCCACACTTGTAACAAACTCCCATTCCCTTCAAGAATTTACCAAGGTGACTCATTCCACATTTATCACATATTGGAAAATCCTTCATTCCCTTATTCCCTTTATCCATCTTTCTTTCAACCATCCTTTTCATCTCCGGCTTCCCTTCAAAGCCATATGATTTATATAATTAATTACTGATCTTAATAACACATGGTACTATTTATTTATACGATGATAATACATGGGAGACTATTTCATTTCAAAATGTTGCCTTAATATCATATATGATATGACCCTTCTTACTCTTTGGATCATACGTATTTCTGGAGTTCTCATTCCTTCTACTAGGTGCCATTTCTAGACAATGGCAAACACTAGGTTAGTTTATGATTCACAATTCATAATTCCAAACATGTAAAATACCTAATGAAAATTGAATAGTTTATGGATATAATCCATAGTCACCAAAAAAATTATTTGAGGAGGTATATGCTCATAAACCCTTCATAGTGGTTTTTAAGAAAAACGAGAATTATCCTAAGCATATCTCCCGAGAGTGTCATAACCAAGAGCTCAGCAAGGACTGTCATGCACCAGTTCCAATTCGAGTCTATCTAAAAGCGATGTTTTCGGGTATTACCCCTAGGTACATCTGTTCTAGAGCCGCCTCTACCTGCCTGTATCCAGACAGGGATGAATTTTCTTAGAAAACTCACAAAATCTCTACATTACCAAAATTCTAGGAAGTCATTCTATACAAATCCTCAAAATATATCTTAGGTCTATGTGATCTAATCAGATTTTATCTAAATCCAACTTCCAAGGTTATTTCTAAACTTCCTATAATACCGACTTTAACGCCCCGAACCTAGTTACCTAGAGTCAGAGCATTATTTTAATATATTGGACGGATTACAAGGAATCAAGTCCCGAAGGACCGATCAGTTTAACAGTCTTGGAAAATAGATTACATACATGAACATTACATTAAAAATTAGAAAATAAAACACAACAAAAATTATCATTTGATATCGCCATTAATCCCCAAGCATAACCTTACTTATCAATCATAATACACTTATTGTAATCCTTAGAAAATAAAACATAATAAAGGGGTGAGATCAGATGCTCAGTAAGGTTTAATAATTTAGTAGAATATATAAACGTTTAAGGAAATATGTGTGATAAAAACAACAGCCTTTTAAACATAAAATTGAACATAATATGGAAAAAATCATTCAAGAATTAAGATATAAACATGCACATGGATATTATACTAGTCGAATAATCACATGTAATAACTAATTTCGTAATGAGGTAATGTCTAATGCCAGATATCATTACCACATAGTCATGGCCTTGTGCCAAGACTACAAATAAATTTTTTATCCAGACCTTGTTCCAAGACACTAGTTTATCTCATGGGACCTTCCGATGCATCGAGGAGCTACAGCAGGCTCCACCTGTCACTTACTATGTCCACTGCATTCCTCATATGAAAAAGTTGAAACATAACATAAACATTCGTATTAAAACTAGCATAAAAAATGTCAATACATCAACCATAAACTATGAATTATATAAAAATATAACATCCACAGTCAATCATATCTTAAATCATACAATAAAACATGGAAGATTGTATTATAATAAAGCAATCTCAATCAAAAATAATATCCAGTAAATGATGCTGATATACTTGAAAATGATAAGTAAAACTTTTTGAGAGAAATATACTTTTTGTAAAAATCATTTAGAAGTCACACATTTATAAAGGAGGTAATTTAAAAGATATTTTTGAATCAAAGTGTCCCATACCACTTTGAAGCTTTTGAAAAGAATTATCATTTAAAAACATTCATTTCCATATAAATAAATCCTTAAAATCATTTTGAAAACATGGACATTAATAAAAAAGATATAGAAAGATAAATATTTAAAAAATTTAAAATTATGATTTTGATAAAGCTTAACTTTGAAAAATAATTAATGTATTCATGTTGAAATCATTTTTATGAAAAATTTCCATGGATGATAAGTATGTCCCAGAAAATACTTACACATAAACAATCTCGAATAATAATCAGATTGAGGAATTAACCCTTACCTTGAACATTCTTTTAGTCGACTGTATGTTTACCATATTTTATGAAGATCGTAGTATGTTATTAAATTATACGATAACCATATTAATATTTATGATATCATAAATGATACATTTATGACTTTATACTACCCATTTAATAATAATTTCCATGTTAAATTAACATTTCGGGTAATAATCTCTTTCATTATCGTACATGTTTTAACTTGTTACTCTTGATTGTATCACATAGATCAAGATTTAAATACTTCAAGAATATAAAACATTATTTATATATCATATATAATTAGAATATAATTATGTATAATAGACATATATATATGAAATGAAAAACACCGTTTATGGAAACAATAGTCAGTACGTATGCAAAAACACTGTTTCTGTTTTCATATCGTATCGAATGAAACTATGTGAATAAGATATATGTAAGTAACTATATATATATATCTAGTAGAATTATTATTTTATATATTACATACTTATTATTAATATATATTTTTATAATCGTCGATGAATAGTGAATGTGGAAATGAATCTTATCGTGTTGTGGAGATTGTAATCTGTACGTACGCACGAGCGACAATATAATTTCCTTAAAGGGGTGGAATTGGATGGTATATTAATTTTAACGAGTCATTAGCATGTTATTTTTATTATTTATATACATATTAAGAATCATTATATCCATCCAAATAACATAGAGTTAAATAAAAAATTACACCACGGTGTGGAGACGGTAAGCCGTACGTACGCACGCATGGTGACATAATCATTCATAAGATGGATAGAATAATGAATATAGTTGTTCCATATGGATAATAACATCATAGTATATATAAGATACTGGTGTTATTATTTTAGAACAGAAACAACAAAGAAACATTAAGTGGAAGAATATGAGAACTTGAAAGAGGGTGGTGAAATCATTACCTCTTTTTTTGGGTTCTTCCTTTTGATTTGATCAAAAGGGATCCTTATGTTGGCTTTATGACCAAAGGAAGGACTCTAAGATGAAGTTATAATTGTTGGGAGGATATTTGGGTAGGGTTTGGATGAGCGAAATGGCTTTGGAGGTGTGAATTTGAGAGAAGGGGAAGTTCCCTTTTATAAGATGGATGAGGGGAACCTTTGGAAAATCTTAAAATATTATTTCATAATAAATTCATATTCGGTTTATAATGGCTCCGAAGTGACTTATTTAGAGTATAGGGTGGGGAGGGGTCTAAATCCTCTAATCCAATAGGATTTATAAAATTTTTGGTTACCATTTTAACCTTATCATTTAGATTTACCTCTAAGTTAAATAATTTAACTGTTACCGTGTCTTCTTGTATTTTTACACAATATGGTTAATAAAATTACTATATACTGCCAATATAACCCCAATTTGTTCATCAATGTCATATATATTATTATATAAGTCTTTTTTCCGAACTATATAATTTTAGGACCATTATATCAATCAATAATATAATATTTGATTTTAAAACTATTTTATGTCATTTTTGACACTATATTGTAATTGTTTTTTGTTCAAATAATAAAAACACGATTACTTCAAAAAAAATATTATGAATCAATACTAACATGTCATATTCACCTAAAAAATTCGTGGATTTTATAAAAACTCTGAAATTATATTTATTTTAATATTTATAATCCCATTTATTTGATTATTTCATTAATAAGGTAATTACTGCATCATCATTGTGTTATTAATAAACATAATTATTTAATCTATAAAAATTATAAATAAAATACCATTATGTAGGAAATAATTTTAGATTTATAATTAATATTTATAGTCTAATTTATATTATGTATAACCCTATATTAAAAATGCTTTAGTTATTAAACATTGATTTTAACTCTTTTAACTCTTCATTAAATAAAATAATAATAAATGTCTTAATCTAATATAAATGGACCTAAAGGGTAATATTTTATTTCTAAGGTTTTTTTTAGTTGAGTTAAATTTATCCAATAAAATTAGGACATGTTTTAGGGTAATAATAATATCATTTTTACCCTTAATTAACCTATTTACTTTTAATCGTGGTAAATAAAAGTAAAAGTTACTATTCACCAAAAATTATTTTTATATTATTGAACCACATTTTACTCATTGATATTAACTATGTCACTTGGATTTTCAAAATTCAACTCACAGAAGTAGTAAAATTATGTTTTATGTAAATTTTCAAATCCATCTAGGAGGTGGGTAAAAGACGGTAAAAAGTTCGATAAAATTTTTATATATCTAAAATTATTATAAACTGACTCCAATGAATAACATTGAGTTTATATAGGTATTATATATATATTTTGACATAAAATAAATTTAAATAAAATAAATAAATATTTAAATAAAAATCCGGTTTTAAACAGTAACTCAGTGTTTTTCACTATTCATGAAAAATTGAAAGTTTTCAGAAAAATACCAAAAAATCACCCTAGAATAATTTTGATATTCCGAATCCTAAAATGATGTCTATTTTACCAAATTCAAAACATATAAGTTTAATTTATTAATTTAAAATTAATTCCCGTTGTCAAAACCAAAAGGCGCATTTTTAAGAAATAATAACTATCAAAAGATTGACTCTTTTTTATGTCTAATTTCAATGTAAAATAACATACAATGAAAAGAATTGGATTAAATGGAAAAAATATAATCTATATTTACTTCAAAATCATAAAAATTTATAATTTAACAATATAAATTATTTTGATTAAAAAAGTTGTTTTCAGTTAAAATATAGTATTTTCACTATTCACCCAAATATGAAAGTTATCAGAAAACCACCAAAAAATTATTGAAACTAAATTATTTTTTCCTGATTCTAAATAAGAAGTTTATTTTTTCAAATTGAATATATAAAAGCGTCAAATATTGGATTTAAAAGTTATTCACCATTAAAAGGCGGTAAAAATGCATTTTTTTGAAAAATACTTCTTTTATCTAAAAAAATGAATTTGTTCTTACATTATTTCTACGAAACTCATAATATGGATTCTAAAATTATAAGGATTATATAAAGTTAAAAATCCAGTTAATACTATTCATAACCTCTTTTGAACGGCTAGTTTGGTAAGTCATGGTGCACTTGAACTCGGTGTTGCGTGTAGTGCAAGTTATTGAATTACTTTGAAGATATAATGTACTATGAAATCTTGGGGTGTTACAGCTTATACCAACAGTTCTTCTATAACGATTTGTATATAGAAGTTTAATATTCAGTTTTCCTACAATTTTCTTGAAATCGTTGGTATATATTTATACTAACGGTTTATTAACTATTGGGATATATAGTTTACTTGTTGTTTACCAACGGTTTAGAAAACGTTGGTATATATTATTTCCATTGGTTCTTACAACCATTGGTACAAATATTCAGGAAATACAATTAACAAAATTTCAAAACTGTTGGTATAGTGTTTTACCAATGATTTATACAAACCGTTGGTAAAACAATTCCCAAAATACAATTTTCCAAAGGTTTAAAATCGTTGGTATAGTATATTTCCAGAAATTAGAACAGCAACCATCACAGTAGCCACCCATTCCCTTCATTGCATACACCTTCAAACACACCTCAAAACAACACCTTTAATAGAACCAAAACCACCTCTAATAGCACATAGAAACACCACACTCTTTCAACCATGACATGTACCACAATATAGTTTTCCCCATTTCAATCTTCACATGAAAAATAGAGTTACATACACCATTAACAGAATTAACACATAATTCACAAGGTAATTACATCAAGTATACACATACAACAAGTATACCCACACAACAAGTATACCCATACACCATTAACACATAATTCATCTGTTATTTAAATGCATAAATATTTCAATTCAGGGGTCAAGGGGGCTATTCAGGGGTTTGGGGTGGCTGTCCAAGGGGGGTAGGGGGGGTCTGTGGGGATGGGGGTGTCTGAGGTGGGGGGGTATGGGAGGTCTGGGAGGTCTGGGAGGATATGGGTGTCCAGGGGGTGGGGGGGTATCCACGGCGGTGTCCCTGGGGGCGGGGTGGTGTCCATGTGGTGGGGGTGTCTAGGGGGTGGGGGGTGTTCAGGGGGGTGGGGTGATTTCCAGGGGGTTTGGGTGGGGGGCTATCCATGGGGGTAGGGGTGTCCGAGGGGGGGGGGGGTGGGGGTTGGAGGTGCTTTCCATGGGGGTAGGGGGATGCCTAGGAGGTCGGGGGTGTCCAGTCGGGGTGAGTTGGGCTGTCTAGAGGGTAGGGGTGTCTAGGGGGTGGGCGGGCTGTCCACGGGGGGGGGGGGGGGGGTGGGGGGATGTCCATGGTGGGAAGGGGTGTCCAGGGGGGTGGTTGGGTTGTCCACGGGGGTGCATGGGCTATCCTCGGGGGTGGGTGCCAGTCTAGGGGGAGTGGGTGGTGCTTTGGGGGGGGGGGGGTCCACGGTTGTGGGGGATTTCCACGGTGGTGGGAGGGGCTATCCAGGGGGTACAAGGAGTTAGTGGGGTGGCCGGGGCTGTCCATGGGTATGGGGATGTTTAGGGGGTCTGGGTGTTCAAAGGGGTGGGTGGGGCTATATAGGGGGTAAGAGGTGTCCATTGGGGTGGGTGGGCTATCCATGGGGGTGGAAGGGCTGTCCTATGGGGTTGGCGGGAAATCCATTGGGGAGGGGGGGCTATCTACGGCGGCAGGGGGTGGGTAGGCTGTCCACTGGGGTGGGCGTGCTTTCCACGAGGGTGGGGGAGTGGTTGGGGGTTGTCCAGGGGTTGGGGGCTATCCATGGGGGAGGGGCTATCCATGTGGGTAGGGGGTGACCAGGGGGTGGGTGGGGGCTTTCCACAGGGGTTGGGGGATGTCTAGGGGGTGGAGGGTGTCCATGGGGTGGGCGGGGCTGTCCAGGGGGTATGGGGTGTCTAGTGGGGTGTTCGGGTTATCCATATGGGTGAGCGAGATGTCAACGGGGGTGAGTGGCTTGTCCAGTGGTTAGGGGTGGTTGTGCATGGGAGTGGGGGTGTCCAAGGGGGGTGGGGGTGTCCAGGTGGTGGGGTGGTTTCTAGGAGGGGTGGGGGTCATCCAGGGGGTTGGGGGTGTCTAGGGGGATGGGGGGGGGGGGGGGGTTGTCCAGGGTGGTGGAGGGGGGGGGGGGCTGTCCATGGGGGTGTCCATTGGGTGGGGTGGTGTCCAGAGTGTTGGGGTGCTTTCCAGGGGGTGGGGTTGTCCAGGGGGTGGAGATGTCTAGGGGTGGGATGGTGTCTGGGGGGGGGGGCAGTCTAGGGGGTTGGGGGGGGGGGGCTTGTCCAAGGGTGTGGGGTGGTGTCCAGGGGGTGGGGGTGGCTGTCCCTGGGGGTGGGGGTGTCCAGGGGGTGGGGGCGTGTCTAGGTGGTGGGGTGGTGCTTAGGAGGTGTGGGGGCCGTCTCGGGAGTTGGGGCTATTTAGGGGGTAGGGGGTGTCTATGGGTGTGGGGTGTCCAGGGGGTGGGGATGGTCTAGGGTGTTGGAGGGGCTGTCCAAGGGGGTGGGGGCTGCCCATGGGGTGGGGGTGTCCAGGGGGTGGGGGTGTACAGGTGGTGTGTTGGTGTCTAGGAGGGGTGGGGGATGTAATGGTTTCAATGGATTAAATTTAATGAATTTTAAGAACATTGGTATTTTTAAAATGGTTCTGGAATAGTGTTTATTTCAATAGTATGTGTTTATAAAGGAAAAGATGAATCCTTTTGGTGTGAATAATAATAAGGGGGATTTGGTTATTAGGAAAAGTATTTCATTTTTATTGTGGAAAAAATACGCTTTTATTTTTGAAATGGACCCTTAAAAGGTATTTTTATAAACCATTGGGGAGTTTTAAATAGAAATAAGTCTTTATTATGTGATTTTGAAATGATTTTATGAAGAATTATTAATTATGTATCTTTATGGGATTTGTGATTTTGTGTCCCTTGTTTTAGAACATCAGATTATTTTACTAAAGGTCTTGTTTTTGATAATTCATTATAATATTACCACTATAAATGAATCGAAAAGTCCATAATGGGATACCTTAGGTAGTCATTCTTGTGTCTTGGTCTCTACTCAAACTCTTGCAAAAGTGGAATAACCATGTTCTTATCAGATCATTTATTATGCATTGGAGTTTCTAAAATACCACAACTATTTTTTATTGGTGATCAAGGATCCAAGGTGGCAACCAAGTGTGTATCTATGATTAATGGGATCTTCAAGTTGTTAGAAACCCTATAATGCATGGGGGTGGGGGACTGTCTAGGGGGTGGGGGATCTCTATGGGGGTGGGGGGGTGTCCATGGGGGTAGGGGGTGTCCAGGGGTGGGCGTTGCTATCCACAGGGGTGGGGGCTGTCTAGGGGGGTCAAGGGTGTCCAGGGCAGTGGGAGGGGTTGTCTAGGGGGGGGGGGGGGTAAGGGGTGTCCAATAGGGCAGGCGAGCTGTCCACGGGGGGTCGGGGTGTCCAGGGGTGGGTGGGATATCCATGGGGGGGGGTTGGGTTGTCCATAGGGTTCAGGGGTGTCTCGGGGTGTGGGTGGGGCTGTCTAGGGGGTACGGGGTGTTATGGGTTGGGCGGGCCATCCACGGGGGGTAGGGGCGTCCAGGGCATGGGCGGGCGGTGCACAGGGCTAGGGGGGCCGTCCACAGGGGGATGAGATTTCTAGGGGGTGGGCGGGTTGTCCACTGGGGTGGGTGGGCTTTCCACAATGGTGGGGGGATTTCTAGGGGGTCGGGGGTGTCCAGGGGTTGGCGAGGTTGTCCAGGGGTTACGAGGTGTCCAGTGGGGTGGGAGGGTTGTCCACAGGGGTGGGCTGGCTGTCCACGGGGGTGGGCAGGCTATCCAGGGGGTCAAGGGTGTCTAGGGTGTGGTTAGGTCTATCCAAGGGGTACGAGGTGTCCAGTGTGGTGGGCAGGCTGTCCATGGGGGGTGGGCAGGATGTCCATGGGGGTGGCAGGGCTGTCCAGGGGGGTACAAGGTGTCCAGGGGGTGGGAAGGTTGTCCACAGGGGGGAGGGAGGCTATCGGAGGGGTAAATCAGTCACAACAAATCATCACGTCAAGTTTTATTATTTATAGATAAAATAATTAAGATAATGTGACCAATCTAATCACACATATATTTAGGCACAACAAATCCATAAGCATCAAAGGTCAGTAATATCAGTAAAAAATGTAAAGGATCAATCTATCCCTCATCACAGTCACTATCATCACCATCATCATCAACCTCACCCATATCATCATCGTTTTCCGCATCATCGTCCTCGCCCTCCACAATTCCCTCATCCTCTCCCTCGTACTTAGCTTCAACATCCTCATCTCCATCCTCCTCTCCCTCACCCTCCTACTCCACCTTGATCTCCTCCTCACCCTCCTCCTCCTCTACCTTGGCCTCCCCCTTGCCATCATCTCAAATTCTACAAGAACTACCACCCGGTGCACCATATATAGAATGAATCAATTAAATATATTCATCACAAGTTGTTTCGGCCTCTGGTGGATGTGTTGGATGTAAAATTTCCATCAGGTTCATAAATGCAGTGTTTTCCCTAGCAGACTATTCTGCTATCTCTGTGGCCCTTTTTCTGCCTGTTTTGTTGTTCCTTAACCAACTGGAACTCAGTGTCACTACAACTCATACCCGAGGAGGTCTAATACCTCATTGAAACTATACTCTTCTTAGGTCGGCAATGTACTCTACCAGGGTTCTGATCTCCCAACAGCTAATGTTAGTGATCATTTGGCCCAACATTTTCAGGTTCCTTGGAATCAAGGGCCCCTAAAGCAGCCTGTTACAAATATAAATAGATTATTAAATTAAAAAATAGAGATTAAATTTTAAAATCTTCAAAGTAAAACATAAAATATGTTGTTGAGTCAGTTCATTAATTGTACTTCCATCTTTGTTCATTCTGCTCGAGAAAAACAGTTTTGCTCGAGGAACAGGTCCTTTAATATTCAATTTAGGCCTCTACAATGACATTGAAAGTAGGAAAACATAATTAAAAATAGGATACTGTTTCCGACGCTTTTTACGGGGTGCGCGTGTCTGTCTTCTTGAGTGCGACAGGCGCGAATTTTGTTACCCCGCATTCCCTCTTTCCAAATGCGAGCGACATTCACTCTTTGTTCAGGGATGTCTGCTCCTTGATCGAAACAGGGTGATGGGATGTCGGTTCTTCCTTTTGTGGATTCCTCCTCGGAACATGTCACCTAGTCTAGGTCTCCATCATAGATTTAATACGTTGTTCGTGAAACTCTTCCCAGTACTATATTTTCATGGACACCAGTTAATTACTCTACTTCAGTTAGGACATTCCAAGGGGTCCAGTCAGGGTAGAAATCTTCAATTAGGGGAGTAGTCACGCAGGGCATCACCGACATATCTGGACGCTGGGGATTGGTGTGTCTTTCTTCTGTCCCTTATTATAGGGCTACTCGAGGGTACGGAAGCCCGAGTAATACCACATCAAACACAGGGAATCATATTCCATAGGCATGTCTCTAAGGATTTCCTCAGCTTCCCATGTTTAACACAGGGCATGTCGTGAGTTTAACATCCAATGGGGATGGATTGGACTGATCAGAACACTAATTATAGTGGATCAAATTGAGGAACCCCCTAGGGGGGAACACTGATATTGGGCCAACCCCTGGGTAGCTCCCTGAATGCTGTGGAGGGGAATGAAGTGGCATGATCTCACAGGGATATGGTGGCATGGCTAAGTGTTAGGATGGATGACATTTTTGTGCTTGAGCCTCGAAGAGACTTCCTACATACCATGCCTTGACAGGGATCAATGTCTTCGTATTTAGGGTAGTGGGCAATACAGTTTAACGTCATACGGGATGAGGGAATTCAGGTATTATGCTCTAAACAGCCCAAGGTGTTGGTGAACCGACATGGTTGGAATTACCGGTGGCGGGATTAAACCTCATGGAGGCTTCCTATGTACCATGCCCTGACATGGATAAATGTCCCTATAGTTCAGGAAGGGTTTCGTCAGTGAACTGAGATGAAGGTGAACCTGGGGGTCCACTGGTGGTGGGCTTAAACTTTTTGCGGATTCCTTTCTACCATTCCTTGACATGGATCAAAGTCCACGTAGTTCAATATGGGTGGCATTGGTGAACCAATGTGAATATGGACTAGGGGTCTGATGGGTGATGTTCTTGAACCTCATGAGGCTTCCTACATAACGTGTCTTGACATGGATCAAAGTCCTCATAGTTCAGGATGGTGTGGGTGTCAGCAAACCAACGTGAATAAGGACCTTGGTCCATGTGGATGATGGGATTGAACCTCACGGAGGCTTCCTACGTACCATGCCTTGACATGGATCAAAGACCACATAGTTCAGGATGGTGTGAGGATTACACTCTAGGCTGCCCATGGTATTAATGGGGCTTGGCGCATCAATAGGGTGATGGTCGGGAACAACAGTTGTTGGGATTGAACCTCATGGAGGCTTCCTACTGACCATACCTTGACATGGATTAAAGTCCCTATAGTTCGGGCATACAGATTAATGTCATGTGGGAAGAGGGTGGAATATAGTTGAACGTCATGCGAGATGGGGGTGGAATGCATTTTAATGTCATGTGGGATGAGGGTGGAATACAATTTAACATCATGCCGGATGAGGGTGGAATACTGTTTAACATCATGCGGGATGAGGGTGGAATGCAGTTTAACGTCATGTGGGATGAGGGTGGAATGCAGTTAAACTTCATGTGGGATGAGGGTGGAATTTATTTTAACGTCATGCAGGAAAAAGTTGTTGTCATGGACGATGCTTACTCTAAGCCCATGTGAGTCATACATGGTGTGATAAACAAGAGGCAGCAGGGACCTGATCATCACGTCGCAAAAGGTGCATCTGTGGGATGTGAGGAGGGGGGGCTTATGAGTTGGGTGGCCCACAGTGTTGGGACTTACTCCACTATGGAGGCCCAATGGTGACAAAGCACCGCGGGAGAGGGGTTTGGGACTTACTCTAGGATGGAGGCCCTTCTCCCTATAACGCCATACGTTGGCCTTGGCAGTGAGGAAGTGAGGAGGAGCAGGGGTACCGCCTCCTGGATGAAAATCTAGGGGCTTATACCTAGATGGTTTCCCCTCCCTGCGGACAAACTCCACTCCATGAAAGAGGATATCATCCCCTGTGGAGAGTAGGGGGTGTGGAGAATGTACTAGGTGGGGGGACCCTATTTTTGAGGCAGAGGGTCAAGTCACAGTTTAACATCATGTGTTGAGGATGAAGGAGCTTTGTAGTTTAACATCCTATAGCTCAGACGAAGGGGGTTTTCTCTGCACCCCTAGGACTTACATAACCAGTACCCTCTGCTCCTTGTGGGAGGGAAGGCATCAGCAAGACCGTACTGAGGGGGTGTCGCAGAGTGAACCATCGAGGGGTCCAAATTAGCATGGCTATGCAAAGAAGCAATATCCATTAGTGTTCCTATGCAAAGAATCATTAGACAAAACAACACTACAGACGGAATCATCTAGGGGACTTTGAAGTCACATTGTGCCAACCTGGAGGGTCGCACGAGAAAAGGGTTTTCCAAGAAGAGGGGTATGTGGGCAGGGGCCTTGTGGGGCTCTGTTGTCCCACATGATGAAGGGAACTTGTGAAGGGGTGTGCTTCGCGAAGAGGGGTGCCTTAGACTCAGCATGGGGAGGAGGTGAAAATGGGAGGTGCTTCGTGAAGTGGAAGGGCATTCATGGAGCACGGCCTCTTAGAGCAAAGGTGCCTCATGGTGCAAGGTATCGGGAAGCAATATGATTCGCTAAGTACAGTGATCCTACCTTAGGAAATGGATCAAGTGTACATGATGTGTTCTTCGCGAAGCATAAATGCTCCGCGATGACTTGGGTCCTCTTGGAGATCCCCTTCATTCGTCAAATCCATTAGGCTTTGCAAATGGAATCCCTTTCAAATGAGGGGATAAAAATGAGAAAATGGGGAGGCACTTCGCGAAGCATATGTACCTCGCGTAGCTCATTCTTCTCCGAACGGAAGAGTGCTTCGCGATTCGGGAGATGAGAAGATGAAAGTTCGGATTGTTCGTCTTCCAGAGATCAGGGGAGCCAGGTATTTATAGGAAAGAGATGCCGCAGAGCAGTGCTTAAGTGGCATGAAAAGGGGTCGGGTGGCTTTATGGTGCACTCACGAATGTCAAAGGGGTTCGTAGAGCATCCTGCCTCCTTCACTTCGAGGTGGGCTCGTGAATGTCAAACGCGTTCTCAGAGCGTCCCACCTTCTTCACTTCGAGGCGGTCTCGATGCTGGGGGGACTCCGCGCAAGGGCCTCGCGAGGTAGTCTATGGGTCCACCTTGGGGCCTTTTCTTCATTACAAATTTTGGTGCCAACAAATGCCCCCCTCAGACATAGAGACGCAGAGGGATCAAGGGTCGAAGTGTGAGGGAAATCACCAAAATCCTTCACCGTTCGATGTGCAGATTCATGAAGAGGGTGAGCGAAGCGGACATGGGCCACGCGAACTGGGTGCGTCGCGAAGATTCACGCGGACTGGACGCGTCACGTTGCTCCGAAGGTCGTCGCCAATAAATAGGAGGCTGAACCCCTCATTTCTCCTTTCCTTTCTCCGCGATCTTGTCTTCTTGTCCTATCGATTCGCGAAACTCTGCATACTCCGTGAGTGATCTCTGCTAATCGAGGTTTCACAGTTCACAATGAGTCTTCAACTCCGCATTTGCACTACATGATCCAGCTTTGAACGCCGAGGAAGCACTTCTGTGAATAGTCTTCACGAGCGGCCTTCGCGAACTCACTTCACGAGTGATCTTTGCAAACCATCCAACCAAATTTCTATGTTCCAGAACCGAATGGCCCACCACGAATCTTCCTAGGGGGTCCTTGGCGATGCGTCTCGGAGGGATGAAATGGAGATAAACTTGGGGCTAGGAGAGCTAGTTCAGAGCAACATGGACCATAGTTCTTTGGTGGAGCTATTGTCAGAGAACCAAAAGAACTATCCGCAGTGCATGAGGTTGCCTCTGTATGGCTTCGGGCTGAGGGATGATGTCTTCATCCCAGCAGAATGTAGGGATTATCCAGCCTACTGGTTCCGGAGCCTTCCATGCTAGCACCGATGGTTCAGGGCACCCTATGGTCTTTCCCTGGGGGATTTCATGCCTATTGTTTCCCACTGTCTGTACAATCACCTGAACAACATTTACGGGAGGGTATTTCAGCTGGAGATGTCCCCTCCACGGAACCAAACCATCCATAAGGCGACATTAGGGAACCCAAAGAAGGGGTGGTATGAGGAATGGGACCTGTGCCAGGGTGGCAATTTCACGGACAATTGGGCATGGGCCTACTAGGTAGTTGCCTCATGAAAGGAGTTAGGAGCGGATTTGAGAAGAGTGGGCCTGTATGAGGTAGCTAGGGCTTCCCAGTTCCACATCTACCAGCCGAAGCAGCTGATGCTGGAGCTGTTGAGCTGATGGTCACCAGGGACCAATACCTTTCACCTGCATCACGTGGAGGTTAACATGAGCATATGGGATGTGCATCAGATCTCGGGGGTCCCAATACTAGGGGAGATATATGATGAATTCCTCCTGGCCATGGGTGTGTGGGAGGATCTAGAGCAGATGTCACGTCTGGTGATGGCACTGATGGAGGTCGTGCCTGGGGAAGAAAAGGAGGTCTTGAGGGATGTCCACATCAGGAACTGGTTCAAGATGTTCTTTAACTTCCCAGAAAATCGGCTATTCCCGGAGAGGCCTAAAACATTCCCTAAGGGTTCCCAGAGCAAGGAAAACTCATACTGGCAGCTGCTGGAGAATAGCTCGTGGAAGACCTGGGGGTTCAGTGTCCACACTGAACAACGACCAATCGTCTGGATAGAGGCATTCATCACAGCCCTCATATGTGGTTGGATCCTTCAGGTGAGGGATACAAACATGGGAGTCAGGCCGAACACTTTCATCATGCCATCCACTTTGGAGACAAGAGGGCGGGTCAACCTTATGATCCCGATGCTCTCCAAGTTATACAAAATTTTGTGGCACAATAGGGAAGGGAAAAGGCCAAATAGGATATGTGGGTTGTTCCACCTCCTTTACGGGTGGATGGCAGTGCAGATCATGGGGATCTATGAGTATCTGATCCCCATCTCGCCTCCAGGATTGAACTTTCGTCCCTTAATCTTGAATGTCGCAGGGAGTTTTCCAGCCAAACTGACCGCACCATCAGTTCGGAATTGGATGTGGAGGATGGAGGAATTCAATTTCCACCTATTCCCGCTACCGATAGGGGCCTTCACGGATGATGTCTAGGGAATAGAAGAGCACCGAGCCTACCTCCTAGCATTTTGAGGTGGAGTCCTGGTGGAAAGGATGGACCGCGAATACCTCTGCGAGTCGTACACCCCACACCAGTTTTCTTGGAAATTTCGGTGCCTGTAACAGCTGACTCTGCAGGTCTACCTAGGGGTGCACTACAAGAAGCAACGGTGTGTAATGAAGCTGATGTGGCTCATGTTCACATGGTAATATGAGAAGATGTGGAATGTATTGCCTCTTCTAACAGCCATCCTCGGGCTGATAAAAGAATATGCCCAGAGCTGGGAGGTGGCCTACCCAGGGGAGATACTGAAGTGTCCAACCATCCTGGTTGGTGAGGGTGAGCTTCCCCAATCTCGGGGTCTAGGTTGGAAGGTTACAAGGTCAACTCTTAGTGGCAGGGCTGCTGTAGTGGCGGCGCCCACACCAGTTGAGGAGGGAGCAGCAGCAGCGGGTCCGGCAGCGGCAGCGGAGCTGGTGGTCCCAATAGAACATAGTCTTCTAAAGGGGTTCCCACCAAGAGGGTTCCGCAGGATATACACTCAAGAGTCAAGGAAATAGTTGCGCCACCTTGACATGCTAATGAGTGCTGCCTTTTCGGAGGCCTGGGACATTTGAGAGGTCAACCGGAAATTCCTTGGCCCATCCAAATTATGTTAGAACCTTAATCGCCTTGGGATGGACTTTCTAGGGATCAGCCATATTAGAGCTAGATTCACAGTAACCGAGGCAGAAGCAGAGCAGTAAATAGCTGAGCTAGAGGAGTTCATCCATTCCCGGGGTGCCCTGCTCCCAATGACAGACCGTGTGAGGGTACTGCGGGATCTGACAGTTCCCCCACAGCTGTCGGCCGCTGAGTTGAGAGAGCTCTTCCCCCTACTGGATGAATCAGACGAGTCCTCCTAGGGAGAGGAGGTTGGCGGGGTGAGTTCACCGGAGGAGGGTGAAGTCGGCGACCAGTCCTCGGATCTCGAAGATTTCACAGAGGCTCTCGAGGTAAAATCCCATGTTCTTTCTTCTGAGCCTACCCTTAGGTAACATTGGATTCCTTGTCATCATTTGTACTGTATAGTAAGACCTTGTGAATAGACCTCGTTCTCACCCATCGGCGGGCATCGACGTGGGACCTTAAGGATCCGCGCCCGATCCTGCATCAACCTCAACGTTTTCGGGGGCTAGCATAGTCGAGGCGGCTCCCCTGGAGTCTCTAGACCTACCAACCATATACGGGGGGCCACGTCTCAGGGTTCTAACGACATCAGCCCAAGAGCTAGACCAGGGATTTGACCTCTGTAATTCTTCTCTACTGCATCCACAACTATCATCCTCTGACCACGTTAACTAACATCCACATCCCTTTCTTGGAATGTATAGTCCTTCAAATGGTCTGGGATGCTGCGATGAAGATGGGGGGGGGGGGATTCTGGTAGTGCTCTTCCCAGGGGAATGAGGATGGTCTTGGAGGTGAACATCCAACCTGGCGAAACTACAGTGCACCCGACCACCGGAGGGGGGTCCTGTGGGACTGCGCCTGAGATCATCGAGGTGGGATCCGATGATAAGGATCAACCATACGATTCAGGCCCTGCCACACCTGATCCGACGCTAGACGTGGACCCGACAGAGGAGTTCCTGGGAGCATTCCCTACTTATGAGCCATCCAATCACGCCAACTAGGACGAAAAAACCTATGACGAGGAGGAAAACAAAATAGTATGTCACCGATTGTGGAAGTTGATCACACACTTCATCGATGACACCCCCAAGCGCTATGGTTGAACGAGATGGATAGAATTCATTTGCACATGTGGAAACTGTATGTTGTGGGAGTGGATGCCCAATGTCCTCACATGGTCATCCGAGATCTTATGGAAGAAAAGATTTGGGAGTATGGCTGAGGCCTTGGCATGGGCTGGTAGTGAAGGAAGGAGATAAACATAAAGATGCACCAGAAGGCTAAATCCAAGGTCCAGCGGATACAGGATTGGGCGGACGAGCACCTGACCTCCATCAAGGTGCAATCTGAGGTAATATCACGGCTGAAGGACCATCTAGAATAAGCTGAAGAGGGCCTGAGGCGAGCTTCTGGGGAGATTATCGCCATCCAGACCGACGTGGAGCGGGCCCAGATTGCAACCAATGAATTGCGTCCTCTCATTGTTGAGGAGGAATGAGAGGTTATCAAGCGGAAGCATCTATTGGAAGCCATGAGCTAGAGGGTGGTGGAGCTACAATGTTCTTTCAATGAGGTCAATCCATCCATGGGGGGAGTCGACCCCCGGGGACGGTAGTTATTACAAACCCTTGAACGTACTTTCATTCTTTGGTTGTATGAATGTCGTAGCATACATGAGTTTCGTTGTTCACATTGGGTTACTGCATCCTTGTGATGTTCACGGAGCATCCAACGACCATTCCCTAAGCTCACATGGGTCAAACACGATGTGAGAAACAAGGGATTGTTACCTTATTTATTGATCCAAACATAGGAGTTCAAAACAAGCTTTGGGCATTAGGGGTTTGGACAACCAGTCCAGATTTCCAGGAAATTGGAGAGAACTTGGTGGATAATTATTTTCTCAAAATCGCCTAATTACCATTTTTCCATTGTGCTCTTGTGCACAAACGGTGTAACACCAGGGGCATTGAAATCTATCCGAACAGATGGGAATGGGAGGTGTAAATCGTGATACCCAAGATTCGGAGCATTGTGGAGTGGCATGAAAATAAAAAATAACTGTTGACCACATTTGAAACAAATTATTGTTATTGTATTAACCTAGAGTGGGGACAGACAAATGAGGGTCGACCGTTGACCATGTTCGAAACATGGGACCTGTCGCAAATGTCATCCCTTAGTCTTCCGGAACGTTGGCCCATGACATTAGGCGGGACATAGGCTGAGAATCCATACTGTTAGGGGGTTCCTCTAGACCTAAAAGAGAACGAGGGTCTGAAAGAGGGGTACACAAAGCAATGGATGTGGAGTGATGGTTTGTTCGAATAGGATCCAGCACTCAAGAAATTATGCCACCGTGGTGGGAGTATGCTAGATAGGCGCATCGGTTTGATCATGGATCATTCCTTCTTTCAGACATGGCCTCTCTAGAGATGAATCCTCTACTTCCAAATATCATTTTGGGGCATCCCGAACTTGTTCGGGGCATAGTTTCAGTTACGTGGTTCCTCACGAGGAGTCATGCCATGGGCCGGAAATGGAGAGGAACATGACTTGTGATTCCTGTGGCTGGACCCTAGAAAAAATACCGAGGTGTCCCTAAATATCTGAAGAGGATGGGAATCAAGCCATACGTAGTTCCGAGAAATTAGTTTAACATCCTACCAAACGTTGAGAATCCTGGCCGCGTCGATACACATCCTACCAAAACTGCTAAGCCCACGTGAGTCATGATCAGTGTGGGAAATAAGATGTAGTGGTGGGTTCTTCCTGACACAGGAAGGGGCATGATAGTAAAAAGGGAAACTCGGTGAATACCAGACCAATGATACTAACCCGTCCATGAAGCGCACCTAAACGTGCGAAGAGATAAAGATTAGTTTGTCGGAATTCCACTTGAACATGAGTATGTGGAAATGTGTGAATATTGTCACTCGAAATATGGATCACAATGATGGCAGTGTGATGATGGAGGATAACTGTTGACCATGGCGGAAATTCCAAATCCACATCATGTTAGGTTGAAATTGGGACAGACCGATGAGGGTCGACTGTTGACCATGTTCGAAACATGGGACCTATCACAAATGTCATCAAAGATCCTTAGGGACATTGGCTCGAAAAAATAAGAGGGACCTTAGGCCCAGCATCCATGGAGAGCCCTTAAGCCTAGCATCCATGTCATTCGAAGGTCCTTTTGTATGTGGAAGAAGAAGATGATCCTAATAGAGAGCTCACAAAGCTTGGACATGGAATGAGGGGAATGTCCGCATTAAAATTCCACACTTCAGGATATTTGTCAAAAAGAATCTAAATATGACAACAAGACATATTAGATAAAGGGATTCGAGTCCCTTCCAATAGGGAGATCTTATTTTTGGGTTGTAGAACATGGACCATAGGTGGTAGGAAACACGGGAGGTACCTGGCATGGTAACTAAAAAACCCGAGGTGAATGGGAATCGAGGGTTCTGACCACCACGTGTTCCTTAGAGAGGTTTTAGGTCAAGGTAACAAAAAAGAGAGTCGATTTGGGCCTAATGAAAAGTGCGCAGGCATTCCTACGTACCCCATGAGGATGGGGATCAAGCTGCACATTGTTCTTGATGTGGCACGGTAAGATACCAATGCCGAGGAGATGTGGGTGTGCGGGCGTGGCCCTCACACAAAGAGATGCAGAATTTGATAAATCTTGTTTTTAATTTAAGATGAGTGGTTTTTGTTGTTGTGATGTGACATGCCTGGGGTAGCAGGACCTGACATTTCCACAAGAATCAAGCTATAGTAGGCATTGAAAAATGGTATGGCAAATAACCAATACCCAATGTGATGTCCTATATAATGAGGTCATCACAATGCAGTGCCATTTTTTTCGTCGTGCGGCCAAGATGATAATATCACAGTTTAGGGTCATGTGATGGGACATGTCATGCATTTTAATGTCACACAACACAGACATAAAAGAGAGAATTCTAGGCATGGAATGTGTACGGTGCAATAGAACATCCTCGACGTGAATGGGGAAATGGTCCAATATCACACCGTACTCCATTCTGAGAGGGGAACCTTAGGCCAATGGGTCCAAATAGGGGTAAGATGAGAAGGGGTAGGAGAAACTAGCTCCCAACTGATCTGGACCCGAAGATGAATCATCCGGGTGGTCCTACGTATCCCATGAGGATGGGAATCAAGACTCACATAGTTCTGAATGAGATCTCAGTTTATGGTCTTATAGCTTGGACTATAGAAGAGAAAAACCCTCCATGTATGTGCAATCCTCAACCAGATCTCTAATCCCACATGAGTTTAAACACATTGTGGGAAAAAAGGAGGAAGATGTCTATTGAAATACCTGGAACGCACTCCAAAGGGAAACTAGTGCGGAGCCCCGAATGATGACATTGGTCCTCCTAACGTGTGGATGCACACTGAGGAATTGTACCAAGAGTTTTGGAGTTCTACTTGGACATGATGAGGTGGAGAAGGATTTGAATCGTATTACCAAAATTGTAGACTTAATGGAGTTGGCGTGGCGATGGAGGATAGATATTGACCGTGGTGAAAACACAACATCCATATCACGTTATGCTGAAGTGTGACAACAAATGAGCATCGACTGCTGACTATATTCGCAACACGGGATTTGTATCAATTTGTTGTCTGAAACCCTCGAGGGTGTTGGCCCGTAATGGTAGGAGATCCCTTAGGCGTGGTATCCATGCTATTTTTTGGGGGTACCATTGGGTGTGAAAGGTGATGGAAGCCCTAATGAAGAGAAACACAATGCCTGAAAAGTGGATGGAATCATTTTCGTGCAGAGTCCAACATTCCTGACACTAAACCAGAGTACACTTAGGCACATTGGTGAACCGCCGAAGAGGGTTGATGGGGTGGCTCAGGAGGGAGAGGTACATGACGTGGTCATTACGATCCTGATGTGAACGAGGACATAATCTCATGTCATGCCATATACTCCCCTCTCCAGGGAAGGGTAGGCCAAGGGGCCAAGGTGAAACAAATATTTCTGGGAGATGGGGCCGGACCCAAAGCCTACACATTCGGGTGGTCCAACGTATCCCATAAGGATGGGAATCAAGCCACACATAGTTCTCAAGATTCGGTTTAAAGTGATGCAGGACTAGGAGAGGAGTAGGATACCCCCAAACAAGGGAGGTGTATGGAACAGTGAACAAACCAACGTGAATGAGGTCATAATCCTACACCACACCATACACATCCATGAGAGAGCCTCGTCCAGGGGACCAAGAAGGCCAAGGGGCCTGAGGCTGGGCCTCGGTCAAGAAGGTCTGACCAACTTGTAGTTTAACGTCTTGCAGTGAGGATAAGGGCCAGGGGCCTGAGAAGGCCAAGGAGCCTATGGTTAGGCCTCGGTCAGGGAGGCCTGACCGGATTGCAGTTTAACGTCTTGTAGTGGGGACGAGGGCCAGGGGCCTGAGAAGTCGAAGGGTTCTGAGGCTGGGCCTCAGTCAGGAAGACCAGACCAGCTTGCTGTTTAACGTCTTGTAGTGAGGATGAGGTCCAAGGGCCTGAGATGGACAAGGTTCTTAAGGCTAGGACTTGGTCATGAAGGCCTGACCGACTTGCAGTTTTATCATCTTGTAGTGAGGAAGAGTGACAGGGGCCCTTGGAGGCCAAGGGGCCTGAGGCTGGGACTCAGTCAGGAAGGCCTGACCAGCTTGCAGTTTTAATGTCTTGCAGTGTGGACGAGGGCCAGGGGCCTGAGAAGGCCAAGATGCCTGAGGTAGGGCCTCGGTCAGGAAGGGCTGACCGGCTTGCATTTTAACTTCTTGTAGTGAGGATGAGGTGTATCATCCGGGGATGTGTATGCCATGGTGAGCAACCCAATGTGAAGGAGGACATAATCCCACACCATATCGTACAATCCCATAAGAGAGAACCTAGGACAAGGGCCCGAAAAAGCCAAAGGGCCTGAGGGTTGGCATCACCCAGAGGAAGTTCCTCACTTGGAGATACAACGGGGCAAAATGATCCACTACACTCGATGTTTGGCACAACTTGGGGTGGCCCTAACGATCCCTGATAGTTGTTGACCATGTTCGAAATGCAGCGTCCCTATAGTGACCATTCAATAGAAACAAATGAGCATTGACTGCTGAGCATATTCTAAATGTGGGTTTTTTTATCAATTTGTTGCTTGACATACTCGAGGGTGCTGGCCCAAAGTGGTAAGAGAGAGCACTTATGCCTAGAATCCATACCATTTAGTGGACCTTCTGGATGGGGAAGGTGGTGGAATTCCAATCAAGGAGTGGGAGATGCATAGTTGTACCCATCTTTCAAAGAGGAGAACGTCTCTAGGGAGTGGGATGTACGACCAAATCGAGGATTACTCGACATGAATTGGGGAAAGAGTGCACCCTCGCCATACATCTTGACCGAGGGGGAGGATTATGGAATTTGGGCTAGGCCAACAGATGAAATGTCTGGGCATTCCTACGTATCTCATGAGGATGGGAATCAATCCATACATATTTATGAAGGCCATGCAGCTTAATGTCATGCGGTGAAGATGTACGAGGATGGAATAATGAGAGCGGGCACATGGTGCGACCGTTATAATCCTTGTATGAGTGGGGCTAAAGACCCCTACTCCATATCATGCGAGGATACTCTGAGAAATCTATACCAAGGGGGAATAATCCAAGTGAAGAGCTCGGTGCTGGGCTCAAGACGAGGTGTCTGATCATTTCTACATATCCCATGAAGATGGGAATAAAGCCACACATTATTCTCAAAAGTGCAGTTTAACATCATATTGAACGATGTGTAGTTCAAAGTCGTGCAGGACAGGACAATTTAAGGTGACGCAGGACATGCAGTTTAAAGTCGTGCAGGACAGTGATGCTCAGGAAAAGAATTGCTTGAGGAACGTGGCATTGGGTGGAGGAGTTATATTCTCACCATCCATGGTCACCAAGGAGTATGCTCCATTGGGGTAAACCCTTTGGACTATGTAGGGTCCTTCTCATTTTAGATCTAACTTTGGTGGTTTCCCGCCAGGGATCATTAGCACTCGGATGTCCAATACCAGGTCAGCTTATAGAAAAGAGCAGAGATGAAACTTCTTATTGAAGGTTCTATCCATCTTGTTCTGGTGCCTTTCAAGATTTTGCAGGGCACGCAGACTAATCTCTTAAAATGCTTCCAATTCAGCTAGATAGATTTCACCCACTCTAACTGGAACCTACTGGTCGTAGACTGCAGTGTGTAATGAAGGCAGCTGGATTTCGATGGGCAGGACGACCTCAGCTCCGTACACCAGGGAATACGGGGTTACTTGGGTGGAATTGTGAGTTGTCGTCCGATAGGCCCAGAGGGAATTGGGGATCTTGTCCGACCAAATCTTCTTGTAATGACCAACCATTTTCTACCAAATGTTAGAGAGAGTTTTGTTGAACGCCTCGATCTGTCCATTTTCCTGCATGTGATAGTGGGATTTATGGTTCGAACGAATATTGTAATTAGCGTACAATTTCTTCTGCTCAGTAGCTCAGAATATGGTGTCATTATCGGTGACGATGGCATGAGGAACTCCAAACCGGTGGATGATATTGGAGATCACATTGTCAACGATGGAATAGTCCTTGACTTCCTTGAGCGGAATTGCCTCTACCCACTTGGAAAAGAAATCTCTGGTGGTCAGGATGAACCTGCACTAGCGAGCTGTCACCGGTGGATATGGTCCCACGACATCGAGTCCTCACACCACAAATGGCCAAGAGTACTTGGTGGAGTGGATGGGTTCTGGTGGCCGATGCAGGAAGTTAGAATGCACTTGGTACACGTGACATCTCTTGGAAAACTCAATACAATCATGGATAATAAAAGGCCAAAAGTACCCCAGTCTCTGGATCTTATGGGACATCTTCAGCATAGCCTAGTGGGCACCACAGGAACCGACATGAACCTCTTGAATGACCTGTGGAATCTCAACCACTTGAATGCAACAGAGGATAACACCATCAAAACCGCACTTATAAAGGATCTTCTCAAGACTGGGACCACTCTGGAGGGAAAACTGTAGCGTGTGACATCGAATTAGCTCGCGCTCAGCCCGATCAACCAAGAGGAAACCATTCTAGAGATACTAAACAAAAGGGGATCTCCAGTTGGGAGTCATTTCAACCACTGGATCGGACAAGCCTAGTGGTCCTAACGTTGAGGACCCGATGGTAATGTGGCCTATTCATAGGCTGTCATCTTCCTCTGGGGTGACAGGGGAAATGAATCTCCAGTGGGCCACATGTATAATCAGATCGTCATGCTCGGGCTCTACAAGTGATGCGACTAAGCTGGACAAAGCATCCACTCGACCATTATGTGACTGGGTGACATGGGTAACCTCCTGTCGAGAAGGGAATTGGGCCATTAGATGGAGGTTTCACTGCAATAATGGTGAGAGATATGGCTTCCTGACAACATAGCCACCTTTGACTTTCCTGATGACCAGCTCAGAATCCCCTTTCACATTAAAAATGGGGCACATCGATCTTAAGGGCCAAATTGAGGCCAGTGATGAGATCCTAGGACTCTTCTTATTGTTGGTGCAGCCTTCTAACAACAGGAATGAGTATGGAAAGACAACATGTGATGGGGTAATGAAGATGATACCCAGTCCCACTTTGTTGAGTCTAGGATCATTGAGCCTCCTACCAGTAGGGCTCTGGGAGGCACCATCAAAGTGCATCTGCCAACATGGGACGTCTTGATCGACTAAGAGGATTACCTCATCATGAAAATCCAAGTCTACATACTGGTCCATGGGTTTTGGATGGGCAGCTAGAATGTTTTCCAATGCCTTCCCCTTGATATCCTTATGAGGCACGAACCTGATTTTGAACTGCTGGAGAATCACAGCACACCGCGCTAGACGACCGGTCCACATGGGGCGATTCAGAATATACTTTAGCGGGTCTACCCGGGAGACCATCTATACCTCATGGTGCTGCAGGTAATGTCACAACTTATGCACAGTGAATACGAGTGCAAGGAAACTCTTCTCGATAGGGGAGTAGCTGGCCTCCATATTGGGAAGCATGCGACTGAGGTTGTAGAGATTGTTCTCTACCCCCTCGTTGTTCTTCTGAGCGAGAAGGGAACCAAGAGATCAGTCCAGGGTAGTGATGTACAAGATTAGCAGCTTACTGAAGACAGGTGCCATCAAGACCGGAGGCTGGAGAAAATATTACTTGATTTCTTAAAAGGTGGCCTATCATTCCTCATCCCATTTCTAGGCAGAGCCCTTCTTCATGATCCATGAAAAGGGCATACACTTGCTAGCCAGATTCATAATGAATCATTGTATATATACTAAGTGGACTTGAAAACCTTGAAGCTCTAGAATATTGCTCAAGGGAGGCATCTGGATGACATCCTTGATCTTCTCTTGTCAATCCTTATGCCCCGATATCTGACGACTAATCTGAGAAACCTCCCGGAAGTGACCTTGAAGGCACACTTCAACGGGTTCATCTTCAGGTGGAGGGAACAAAGGAAACTGAACACATTATCAAGGTCCTTGAGATGGTCCTGGAACTAGAGATATTTGACCACCAGATCATCCACATATAATTCTACCAATGTTCCAAAGATTGGATTGAACATGCGATGCATGGCTTGCAGGTAGGTGGCACCTGCATTCTTCAGGAAAAAGGGCATAACCTGGTATTAGAAAGTACCTTGGGGTACCCTGAAAGTAGTGGAATCCCCATCCTTAGGGGCCATCTGCATCTGATTATATCCAAAATAACCATCCATGAAGGAGAGGGCTTGGAACCCGGTCATAGCATCAATCAACAATTCTGTCACTGAAAGAGGAAAAGATTCCTTCGGACAGTGACTGTTGAGATCTCAAAAGTTGATACAGACTCTGATCTGCCTGTTCTTCTTCCTGACTGGCACAATGTTGGCCATCCAATTGGGGTTCTAGAACTCCTTGAAATTTTTTTCTCTAATGATATTGTCAACTTCGGCCTCGACTATGACACCATGGGAGGGTGCATTTTTCTGGGAGGCTTCTTAAATCTATGATGGTGTGTCGGGAGATAGAGATGGTGGATGGCTAGGTTAGGATCTAATCTGGGCATCTCATCCTAACTCTAGGAAAACACATCACGATACTGTTTCAGGAAGACCACGTACCACTGCTGCTCCTCGAGGGACATGGCGGCACTGATCAATGTGGGTCTCAGATCTCCCTCTCTACCAAGGTTCACCTGTATTAGTTCATCAACTGTGGTAGAGATTACTTCATCAAATGCAAGGGGTGCATCTTCCAAATCCTCTTCTTTTCTTGAAAAGGTGGAAGTACCAATGGCTGAGGCTTCCCCTTGGTTGAGGAACCTGACGGGAGGCTGGTACTAGCCTGGACAGCAGTGGACAAAACACCCGGAGATTCACGCGCCGCTGAGAGCATGGAGATGAAGGCAGTCGATCCAATCCCATTCGGACTTCGGCCCAGAGGGCCACACTTAATGATGTTAAAGAAATAATGGAGAGTCGGCTTGAGCCGGTTAGTCCCAGCCCAGATAAATAGACACGTATGATGTATTACCGTTGCCATGGGGTGGACATCCTGATACCGTACAGGGGTAGGAGATTCTGGGATAACCCGACCCTGGTTTGTGTAGGAGTATGAGGTGATTTTCCACCGTCTCTTGGACTTGGGAATATGCCTTCCTCCTATACTCGAAAGAACAAAACATTTCCCTAAGTCAAGGGTCGTGGCCTCCAATCGGTGGATCCGGAAAATTTGGGCATCAATTATACATGCCCAGTGATCACTTGTGACTGGGGCGGGCTCAACTTCACTTGCTAGAATCTGCTTATCCTTTCTCTTTTAATAGTCAGCATCCAGATAATGAGCTTCACAAGAGGTGAAAGGAGATGCATCAACTTGGAGTATGCCTACTCGACCATTAAGGGGGTACTTGAGGCACTTGTGATATGATATTTGGACTGCCACATGCAGATGGAGCCATGGCCAACCCATCAATGCATTATACGCATTGTCCCGGGAGACGATCATGAACTCGGTGTTGGAAACTAGGCCACCAAATTTGGTCTTCAAATGGATAGTTCTGACAAAGCTCTGTTCTGTCCTATAATATCCCTGGTTCCTTAAATCTTAGGGAGTCAAGCCATCTTCAGATAATCCTAGCTTTTGCAGTGTCTGCATTGGGATAAGGTTGATCCCGGAGCCGGCGTCAACGAGATAGCGGCATAACTCAACGCCTTTGAATTGGCCGGTGATGTATAGAGGGAAGTTGTTACCCTATATGGGAGAGCCTTCATCCTTTCCGGAGAATGAAATGATGGCATGGCATTCGACAGTCCCAAATGCTTCAGCATGAAAGGCTTCTGCAGCTGCCACCTCAGTCTCAAACTGGAGGAGGATCCTTGAATCCTCAGCGAGGGCCTCACACATATCCGATGAAAAGCGTAGGTCTTAGAGGATGGAAAGACTCACTAGGATGCTGGAGAGATGATTTAGAACATCATAATTCCACGCCAGGTGCGAACTACTACTTACAGGAGGCCTCTCTGGGAATGGAGGCACGAAAGACCCTGTCAGCTGGACCGGCGACTGGCTAGTGCTTGGAATATCCCATTGCTGACTAGTCGAAGCCTAAAGTGTAGCTGCCATATGTGGTCCGGGCACCTAGGGTCGACTTGTAGTGGGTAGAAGCTAGTCGCAGTATGGCCGAAGTGGGTCTGCCTGATCCAGTAGCATAAACGGTGGTGGAGGCAGTCCTGCCGACACCTGATGAAAAGGCTTCGAGTGACGAGCTATGCACCGCGCATGCTATCTGGACTCAGTGGAATGCACAACCTATCTAGAGGTGCCAAATAGTGTACCTCAATGACCCATGTATTCGCAGCTCTACTGATGTTGGCGTCAGATGAGGACGTTGGGGAGGTTTGTCTGGAGTTCCCCCTTATCGGGAGTCATATAGGGGTTTACAAACTCGACAATGTTAAACGAAGTGTACCCTTAACATTCAATCAAAGAATCAATCACCACCGGGAAAATTCTGGGAGGGATCCCCATCTTAGGGGGCATGAAGTTTCTGAGAGTGCCAGACAACAATGGCATCGGCATGGCCCATTGATTCTTCTTGCACTGCTGATTCTTGCTCTTCTGGGAGGAGGTTGGATGAGATGACGATGCAGCGGTGGTGGACGCAGCTTCCGAAGTCTCTGGCTGATTTAGTCGTGCCCAAATAATTCCATGGTTGCGAGCGACTGTTTTACGAGCCATCTAGTCATTGTACTTCTAGGATCCATGGCTGGGCACCTTCTTCCACTCACCTACATCGTCGCTACCGCTTTCTGACCTTACAAAGACACCCACCACTTGTGCCAGAGCTGGGTCCAAACTGACTATGTTGTTTAGGGACCGGTTCTTTGACCCAGTCCCTAAACAGATAGCATTGATTAAGGGTGTTCCCTAGAATCTGATAATAGGGGCAGTAGTTGGGGCGATCGGTGAGATTCGCCTTTACCTTCCTTCTGCACTCAGGAAAGCTTACAATCCACTGCTCTTGAGAACTACAGAAGTAACCAGGGACCTAATTCACACTGAATGATTAAGTCTGGTGTCTTCTTTTCTGGATAGGGATCCCTTGGAGCCTCACCTTTATGAGGAGCCAGAGGGGTTTGCTGAGGAGGTGGAACTGGATTGTCCCGCCTGGGCGGTAGCGGTGCATTACGTTGATGCGCTTGCCGATTCTGAGGATGCTACAGAGCCGGAGGTTGTGCCTGAGGTGGAGGGCCTCTGCGAGGCTACGGGTCTGGTACTACTGGTAGAAATTCCAGCTTCCTGGGGGCCTCTATCTGGGACACCGTAGCTGGCTCAACTCTAGCAGCTCTCCTTGCTCGGACCGCAAGGGGCAACATATGTGCCTAACTGGCCTATTGCAGGGATTCTTCAAGATGCTGAGACTTATTTGAGAATTCTCAGAACCCTCCGGGATAGTATTGTGTGATCAGGGAGGGAACCAATTCCGTCTTGACATTCCATAAGCACATCGTCAGTAATTTCTCCTGAGTCAGTGGCATGTCGAGGGAGTATGTAAGTCCCTTCCACCGGGAAAAAAAGTTCGCGACTTGCTCATCATGACTTTGTTTTCATTTGAAGAGTTTTGTGATGCTGATCATCCTGGTGGTAGAGCTGAATTGGTATAGGAACTACCTATGAAGGTCCTCCCAACTGGTCACGGATCCGATGGGGAGCTGGTTGTACCAGATGAATGCCGGCTCCTCCAGTGTCTGAATGAAACAGTGGAGCTTGGCAGCCTCTACTGCACTGGAGTCCCCATAATTGGATCACACCCTCGAATTGAAGTGGGACAGGTGCTATGGTGGGTCCCCTTTCCCATTAGAGGGGGAAAAGATGGGATTCCTGAAACCTAGAGGTGCTGGTATATCGTCTACCCAGGCCGGGTATGGCTTTCCATCCTGTGGGATTGCCACCTACTGCATTTCCAATGCATCAAGGTGGGCAATGAGTGCTGCCATAGGATCTTCCAGGAGGGGGTCCCTGTTTTGGTCAGGATCCCTAACCACAAGTGATTTTTCGGGATCTTCGACATGGTAGATGGGTTCAATGGCTCGTGGAGCGACTGGCGGAGTGGCCTGGGGGCAGCTGGGGGAACCCAGGCTGGATTCCTCGGATTGCTGTGCCGTTCGAGAGGGGATGGTGAGACATATCGCGCCCTCTTTCCGTGAGTTCCGGATTCAACCCTGTCAGCGGTAGTGGCATGATGAGGGTTTCTCGGAGGCATCTCACTGGGGGGAAGTCATTCTTACCCCTGCTACCCCAGCCTAGGATTTCCATAGTCTGTTCGTCGCTCTATCACGCGTTCAGCTAGGAGTTCATCGACCAACCTCTTCTGCTCATTATGTTTCTTGTTCAACATGACCATCTCAGGGTCCTCTTCCATCTTCTGCACTGAGGTGGATGGGTTAGAGTGCTTGACAGCTCTGACATGATCTTTTCCCTTATTGACATTCTGGCAGAGCACCAACAACTCAGTGGGTGCAGGGGGACCTAGGAGATTCCTCTGCTGACCGGTAATCCTCCCCGATGGGTCCAATAGTGGTGGCACACCCTCAGGGGGTAAGTCTCCATCGAGAAAACCCCGCTCGTCCTCCTTGTCCACTATGTCATCCATGTGGACCATGACCCTTCCCAGGGGCATGTCCTCAATATTGCATAACGAGTCGAGCTGCCATCAGATAGGGATGAAGAGGAGGGAGGCGTTCTACCCCCAGCCATAGACTTGCATGTGTGTGTGTGGGGGGGGGGGGTTGCTTCCTTAATGATTTTGTGAAGTACCTTAATACTCTGAACGCATTACTGCTGGAGGGCCTCACGAAGACCTGGTGACTCAGGGCTCTGGGCCACCGGGAGTGCGGCCAGATTGACTAGACGACAATGCTCATTGATTTCCTCAAAATGCGCTTGGATCCTTGGATACACCATGCGCTGATGATGGAAACTGAAATGTGTCACCGAGATGGTGTAGTGAAGACACTCATCTTCCTCTAGGCTGAGGGACTCGGGAATGTGGAAATCCTACACTACTACGAGCCGGAACTCCTCGGGGAATCAATCTACTAAAAGGATGCTCCAAAATCTCCTTAGCTCAATTTCAATGTCTGGCCCTTGATTTCCCCACTCACCAACTAGGGGTGGTTGAGGAACTGGTAGCGGTATTGAGGCAGACCGCTGGGATGGAGGGTTGTCTAGTGGAGAATACGGCGAATGGGCCGACTGGCCACTGATTCTTGGTCTATCCTCCGAGGAGTGTAGTGACCTAGCTGCTACGTTGTGATAGGACGGGATAACAGCCACCATTCATGGCTTGGGGGCCAGGGCTGCCCGTGGTGGGTCGTGATTCTACTCGCCCGCCATTGGTCCCCAGAATAGCACTCGTGATCTCTCGTGGAGGTAGAAAGCGCTTCTGACGATGATGGTGGTGACTGCACGACCGTATCCTGTAGGGTCGCCAAGTTTTCATCCTCCTGGATAAACCTACGGAGGGAAGTGAGAATCTTGTATACCTCACATTTTGGAAGTACCAGGCTAATGCGCCTCGTCCCTGCCTCGGCCCATGAGTCTGATGAGAGATGGGAGGGATCCTGAGCTGAGTCGCACTCCGTTTCAGAGTCTGAGAAGCGGACCGGTTTGATCCCCATCCGAGACTTCCCAGGATTCGTCCTGTGGTGGAGACAACCTGCATTCTTTCCCCTGGGTGGTTCCTCCGGATAGGGCTAACTTCCGACATGTGGTACTTCAGCCGTGCTGGTGCCAGGGCAGAGCGGAATTCCACTTGAGACAACCAGGGTGTGAGGAGCACTTGGAAAAATGTCTAAGGGGACATGGGGAGTACCTCCACGTACATCGCCTGAGTGGGAAAGACCTCTGCTGGAATCGGTGGGAGCATGGGGAGGACCTCCATGCTTGGTGAGGGTGTAGTGAGGCTGGCCTTCACTCCTCTGGTTGTCGGGGCGAGGAGGACCCTTTCCTACTATGGAGAGGGTATAAGGTGGATCTCCATGTTGCACAGAGACCAGACCATGGGGCAGACCGTCATTCAGATTGAGGGTGGCACAATACAAGCCTCCATGCTGAGCCTCGAAGCAAGGATGACATGTGCTCGCGGTGGTGGGGGTATGAGGGGGACCTTTTTATGGGGTGTCAGCATGACGAGTTGGTTCAAAACTCCCCTCACTCGTTCCTGTGACTAGAAGAGTCGACCCAGCCTGCCCGTGGGGCGGTTGGGGCCTTGATCCCAGTTGGGAATAGAAGCACCCCTGCTCAGCGTGTGTAGGGAATTAATGATATGCATCGGCTGTGGATTGGGCCACAGTTTACGTTGATGTTGATGCCCCGTGACGGGCGTCCTCGGCTTGTTCCTAGCACTGGTGTTGGGTTAGGCGATCCGGTGATGGTGGCACACCTGCACGGCTTTCCTGCTTCTCCAGAAAGTCCGGGCAGTGATGTTGACGCAACCGAGGGGGGCCCTTGCTGGGATCCCCTGGATTGCGACTCTGACCAGGCTGGGTTGGACATCACCCACCTCATCAGCGTAAGGCAGGGAGTCGTTAAATTGTTCTAGGGACAGGCTACCGAAACGATTGAATGTTGGGGTGGGGAGTAGCGACTCCCTATGCGGCCCTTGGGGGTGGTGTTGACGGCGGGGCATGGATGCCTCTTGGTCCAGGCAGGTGATATCTCTGGTCGAGATTATTTATTCCTCCTCATAACAACGTTCAAGGTCATTAATCACCCTTCGTTGGATGACTTCTGACGGGGAGATGGGACGTGGGCCCCCCATGGTCATAGATGCAGATGACATTACGGTAGTAGTGGATCCACGTGTGGTGACTCTGCTGGCGTTGCCCCTGCCCCTGCGTTGGTGGGTGGGCAGTGATCATGCTCCCATGGCCACAACCAGATTCCTGAGAAGCAGGGAGGTGGACTCATTAGTGCTGAAAGGAAAAGAAATCGACAACATGTGCCCGAGTGCCATTCCATCTTCCGTGGCAGGTAAGAGGGATCCACACTGACAACTACAGAGAACGAGATGCCCTAACGTTCTGCTGCCCCAACTTCTGGTGAGTTTCACGCCAGGCCCGTTGTTTTCTTGGTGGAACCCAGTTCTGGATGGCAGGATCCAGTGACACGTCAATCCATTGATTCCTCGAGTGTTACTAATCTCCATATTGAGGTGAATAATTTCATTTCGGGTTCACCATTTCTATTTCCGACGCTTTCACCGGAGCGCGCATGTCCTTCTGCTTTAGTGCGATATGTGCGACTTTTGTTACCCCATATTCCCACATTCCCAAGGCGGGTGACATTTGCTCCATGTTCAGGGATGTCTGCTCCATGATCTAAATGGGATGATGGGATGTTGGTTCTTCATTCAGTGGATTCCTCCTCGGAAATTGTCACCTAGTCCAGGTCTCCCTTATAGATTTAATACGTTGTTCGTGAAACTCTTCCCAGTGACATATTTTCATGGACACCAATTAATTACACTGCTTCTATCAGGACATTCCAAGGGGTCCGATCAGGGATGCAACCTTCGGTTAGGGGAGTAGTCATGCTGGGCATCACTGGTGTGTCTAGACACTAGAGATTGGTGTGCCTTTCTTCTATCCCTTATTATAGGGCTTCCCGAGGGCGAGGAAGATCGAGGCATCCCAAATCGATCGTGGTGAATCATATGACATAGGCATGTATCTGAGGTTTTCCATAGGTTCTAAGGTTTAACACAGGGCATGCCATAAGATTAACGTCCTGCGGGGATGGATCAGAATGATCAGAACACTTATTATAGTGGATCATATTGAGGAAACCCCCTAGGGGGGAACACTGATATTGGGGCCAACACGTGGGAAGCTACTTGAATGCTGTGGAGGGGAATGAAGTGGCATGATCTCATCGGGATGTGGTGGCCTGGGTAAGTGTCAGGATGGATGATGGTTTTGGGATTGAGCCTCGAAGAGACTTCCTACATACCATGCCTTGACATGGATCAATGTCCGCGTAGTTCGGGTAGTGGGGAATACAGTTTAACATCATGCTGGATGAGGGAATTCAGGGCTTATGCTCTAAACGGCCCAAGGTGTTGGTGAACAGACATGGTCAGAATGACCGGGTGGTCGGCTTGAACCTCATGGAGTCTTCCTATATACAATGCCTTGACATGGATCAAAGTCCTTGTAGTTCGAGAAGGGTTTTGTCAGTGAACTGATGTGAAGGTGAACTCAGGGGTCCACTGGTGGTGGGCTTGAACCTCATGAGGCTTCCTACGTACCATGCCTTGACATGGATCAATGTCCACATAGTTCAGGATGGGTGGCGTCGGTGAACCGATGTGAAGATGGAATGGGGGTCTGATGGGTGATGGAATTGAACCTCGTGAGGATTCCTACGTACCATGCATTTACATGGATCAAAGTCCCCATAGTTTAGGTTGGTGTGGGTGTTGGAAAACAAACATGAATAAGGACCTCGGTCCAGGATGATGATGGGATTGAAATTTAGGGAGGCTTCCTACGTACCATGCCTTGACATGGATCAAAGACCACGTAGTTCAGGATGGTGTGGGTCTTGTACTCTAGGCTTCCCAGGGTATTAATGGGGCTTGGAACACCGACAGGGATATGGTAGGGGCCAACAGTTATTGGGCTTGGACCTCGTAGAGGCTTCCTACGTACCATACCTTGACATGGATCAAAGTCCCCATAGTTTTGGCATATAATTTAATGTCATGAAGGATGAGGGTGGAATGAAATTTAACATCATGCGGGATGAGGGTGGAATGCAGTTTAAAGTCATGCGGGATGAGGGTGGATTACAGATTAACATCCTGTGAGACTAGGGTGGAATGCAGTTTAACGTCATGCGAGATGAGGGTGGAATCTAGTTTAACGTCATGCAGGATGAGGGTGGAATTTAGTTTAACATCTTGTGGGATGAGGGTGAAATATAGTTTCACATCATGCAGGATGAGGGTGTTGTCATGGTTTATGCTTACTCTAAGACCATGTCAGTAAAACTAGGTGTGAGAAACAAGAGGCAGTCAGGACCTGACAATAACGTTGCGAAAGGTGTATTAATGGGATGTGAGGGGGGGGGGGGGCATACGTGTTTATCGGCCCATGGTGTTGGGACTTATTCCAGGATGGAGGCCTGATGGTGACAAAGAATAGCGGGAGAGGGGTTTGGGACTTACACTAGGATGGAGGACCTTTTCCCTATAATGGTCTCTTCTAGATTTGGAACCAAGGAAGTGATGTGGAGCAGGGGTTCCGCCTCCTGCAAGAAAATCTATGGGCTTATACCAAGATAGATGCCCTTCCCCACGAAAAAACACCACTTCATGAAGGAGGATATCATCCCCTATGGAGACTTGGGGGTGTGGAGAATGTCCTAGGCGGGGGGACCCTACGTGTGAGGCACGAGGTCAAGTCAAATTTTAATGTCATGTGTTGAGGATGAAGGTGCTTGGTAGTTTAAATTCCTGCATCTCAGACAAAGGGGGGTTTGCTCCGCCCCCTAGGACTTACATAACCTGTACCCTCTACTCCTTGTGGGAGGGAAGGAATTGGAAAGGCCGTACTGAGGGGGTGTCACAGAGCGAACCATCAAGGGTTTAATGTTAGCGTGGCTATGTGAAGAACCAATATCCATCAGCGTTCCTATGCGAAGAAGCATTAGGCACATCTGCGCTATGGGTGGCATCATCCAGGTGACATTGAAGTAATATCGTGCCAACATGGAGGGTCGCACGGGAAAAAGGTTTGCGAAGTAGAGGGGTCCGTGAGAAGGGTCCTTTTACAGCTCTATTGTCCCAGGTGGAAGAGGGAACTTACGAAGGGGTGTGCTTCGCAAAGTGGGTGCCTTAGCCTCAGCATGGGGAAATGGTGAAAACAGGAGGTGCTTCGTGAAGTGGAAGGGAATTCACGGAGCACAGCCTCGTGGGGAAAAGGTGCCTCATGGAGTAGGGTTTCTGGAAGCAATGTGCTTCATGAATTATAGTGATCCTGCCATAGAAAATGTATCAAGTGTACATGAAGGGTGATTCGCAAAGCATAAATGATCCACGACGACCTGGGTCCCCTTGGGGATCCTGTTCTTTCGCAAAGTCCCTTAGTCTTTGCGAAAGGCATCCCTCTTGAGAGAGGGGATCGAAACAAGACAATGGGGAGGCACTTTGCGAAGCAGAAGTACCTTACATAGCTCATGGTTATCCGAGCAGAAGAGTGCTTTGCGATTCGGGAGATGATAAGTCAAATGTTCGGACTGTCCATCATCAAGAGCTCAGGGGGGATCCTAGTATTTATAGGCAAGAGGCGCTGCGAAGCAGGGCTCAAGCAGTGCGAAAAGGGGTTGGGTGGCTTTGCGGCACACTCGTGAACATCAAAGGGGTTCGCGGAGCATCCTGCATCCTTCTCTTTATGGAGGGATCATGAATGTCAAACGTGTTCGTAGAACATCCCTCCTCCTTTGCTTCGTGGCGGTCATGGTGCTGGGGGGACTCCGTGCTAGGGCTTTGCAAGGTAGTCTGTGGGGTCTCCTTGGGGCCTTTCCTTTATTCCAAATTTTGGCACCAATAGATACCAACAATTAATTTCATAACTAAAATTATATAACAACTTTTTCAATAGAATAAATTATTGAGGTAGTAATAGAAAGTGTGTGTCATATCAATTAGTCAAAATCCACTATCATCAATAAATGTACCATGCCTCGCTATCGAATCTAACCACTGACATTTCATCATTGTGACTCATCCATGAGAATTATAATCTGATATTATTATTTTTTTGAATGACTCCATAATAACATACATTTTCAAAACACGGTCTACTAACCGATGCACTAACATAACAATTTGTTGTTATAGTAACCATAACACCATCATGTTGTGTTCTCATGTTCCTTGCTCGTTTAATGATAATAAACTTGTTCCCATTAATAACAATTTATTTACAGTCATGAACAACAATATTAGGACCAAAAGCCGGATATCTTATTTCCTTAGAGACAGATTCAACAAGAAAACTCAATACATGAAATATAAATCAATATTAAACTTAAATAAATATTTTTTAAAATTATTTTAAACATTAATATTATTACCTTCAATTTTAACCAAGCAGAAAACTCTTTGCTATACAAAGTCTCCCTCCTTCTCAAAGATAAAGAACGATGCTTTCTATTTGTCATCACATTATTTTCCATGTAGATAAAAACAGGAATAGATTAATATATATATATATATATAAGATATAAATATTCAATTTAAATACAAGATATAGTTATAAAACAGTTCATAGATGAACAAAACTGTGTGATGTTCCATCTCCCACTCTTTAAGAATTAATGTCATCAATGTATATGATCCAGGAATTCCTCCTATTTGAGGAAGTGATGGAGAGATCAGTTTAATTTTTTCATATTTTTCTTCTTCATTTATCATTAGTCTATTCATTTTTGTAGTAAGATTAGAAAAATACATCGAGCAGAAATCCATACATTCTTGATCCAAGTTACCGTTCATGAAAGAACCTTGGGGATGATTCCTATTACAGACATAAGACATTAATGTGTACATATTTCTTTCAGTTGGATACATGCAATGAAAATAAATACGTCCTCCAAGAATTATTTTAGTTGGACTATGGACAGTCAGTTACAGCAAGAATGTGAAAAATGATGGAAGAAATATTTTCTCTAACTCACACAAAATTAATGGGGCATCTGCCAATATGTTCTACAATAAATACTTGGAAAACTTCTTAGTATAAAGATAACTAAACAAATAGAAAAACCAAATAATAGTCACCATTACATTATTGGATAAAAGATGACAAATTTCGATTTGAATAAACTCATGCAGAAGTATATGATAATCACGAGTCTTCAAGGATTATAACATCAACTCTCTTCTGTTGAACCATTTCAATATGGTGCTTGAATAGCCATCAGGAACATTAATTGTCTCTAGTACTTCTAGAAATTTCATTTTTTTGTAGGTGTCATCACATAAGAAGCACATGGAACAATGCTTTTATTTTCAATGAGACACATAGGATGTAATTCTGGTTTGATGCCTTAATCCACCAAGTCATGCCGAGACCATAAATCATATTTTTTCCTTCCCTTAACATTTAGACTAATCTAAAGTAACATCTCACACATATTTTTTTCAATGTGAATTATGACTAAGTAATGACCTAAAAAATTGGATGACCAATAAGGAAAATAAAATAAGATACTTCTCTTATTCTAATTCAAGAGTAGAGACCCTAGGGAAGGGACATGCATCATCATGATTGTGTTTTACTTGATTTGGGCGTTCTGGGAAAGAAATTAAAATAATTTGATAAAATAATACGAAGCTTACTTACTAGTTGGGCTTAGGCGATCCTTGTTTACCGTACAACTATGGAACTTGGACATCATCCCTGGGTGGGTCAGACGGCTGAGGCCCAGCAGATCTAGGCAGTCGATCAGTTGAAGATTGACTAAGAGGAGGAAGATAGCCAGTGGCAGAGGAGTCTCCATTCTTTCCAGTCGGTAGAAACATAAGAAGTATGAGGTTATTACTTCGGATAGGGAGACAGAGGGGTGGATTGAGGAGCAAGGGATCACTTTTACCTTGATCCGTGCTCTGAGGAAGTATTGGGTTCCCCTAGCAGTTATCCAGCTGAGAGGCGCGGTGCGATAGTGGAGGATGCTCTACCTCAGAGAGAGGATAGAGGCAGAGGTTCCATGGGCAGAATTTGAGAAGTAATTCCGAGAGGAATTCATTTATTCCATGATCAAGGCAGAGAAGCGGCAGGAGTCACTCTCCCTTCAGCATAAGAGTATGTCAGTATGAGAGCCGGGGATCAAGTTCAAGGATCTCCTGTGCTTTGCTTCAGATCTCTTTCCGGATGAGGAGTCTCGGGCGAGACATTTGGAGCAGGTGCTTCACCCTTCGCTTCAGTACACTGTCACCCCCTTCACCATTCCGGCATACATGGAGGTACAGAAGAAGGAAAAGGTCGTATAGAGGATGCACTTGCTGGGAGGTGCACCACGAGAGGGGATTCAGCCGGGCTCATCGAAGGGGAAGGCAGGCAGTAGTAGGTCTCTTGTGACGGGACCTTCCAGGTTCAGGCGAGTGGGGATCAGGCCCCAGCAGGTCCAGTTCAGATCTTCGGGTCCTCGTCCCTTTTTCACGATCCCAGGACCGAAGTGTTTTTCTTGTGGAGGATTCAGTCATGTTCAGAGTCGGTGCCCGACCGGAGCTCAGTACGGTGGAGGTGGGATGGTTCAGTGCCCACCTTAGCAGCACCAGTTGCCGGTGAGGCCCTTCCAGCAGCAGCAGGACCATGCTCCTCCGAGGGTAGACATTGCGGGAGGAGGCCAACCTCAGGGTGGTCCTTATGGACCTCAACCAGGGTATGGTCGGGGGGTGGATGACATCAGAGAGGCAGTAGAGCTGGGCGTGGACAGCTGCATCCAGTAGAGTTGACAGCTGCAGCAGGACCAGAGGTGGTGCGAGGTACGATTTGTTTGTTCAGTACTCCTGTTTCATCTTTGTTTGATTCGGGAGCTTCTCACTCCTTTGTTGAACCTGGTATATCCCATGATTTAGGACTAGACGTAGAGATATTTTCCATACCTCTGGTTATGAGTACACCAGTTGGAGGCCAGACCAGCGTATCTTGTGTTTTTCGGAGATGTGGGCAGACGTTGGGACCACATCAATCAAATGGGGACCTTCTTCTGTTACAGATGCAGCCATACGATGTCATCCTAGCCATCGACTGGTTGTTTTCTGTTATGGCCATTATCGACTTCTTCCGGAGAAGAGTCGTGTTCTCCAATGTGGATGTGCAGCGGGTATATTTTGTTGGCGAGAGGAGATATCAGGTAGGAAGCCATCATGTAGAGCCTCTCATTTCCTTGTTAGGCGGGATATCAGTGGTTCCAGCTAATACAGAGATGATGGATGTCCTGAAGGTTGTTGGGGAGTTCCTCGATGTTTTTCCCAAGGAGGTTGTGACTCTACCCCCCAATGTGATGTTGAGTTCGGGATAGACTTATAGCCTAGTGCCCGTCCGATTTCGATGGCCCCTTATCGGATGGCACCTTCGGAGTTGCGGGAGTTGCGGATTCAGATTGACGATCTAATGGAGAAGGGTTTTGTTTGACCCAGCGTGTCACCATGGGGTGCTCCAGTTTTGTTTGTGAAGAAGGTAGATGGTGGTCTCAGGTTATGAATAGACTACCGAGGTTGAACCAGGTTACGGTCAAGAACCGTTACCCCCTTCCAAGGATAGATGATCTCTTCGACAAGCTGAGGGGAGAAGGTTTGTTTTCTATGATTGATCTACGATCGGGATATCAGCAGCTGAGGGTAAATGATAGTGACATCTCGAAGATGGATTTCAGGTGCAGGTATGGGCACTTTGAGTTTGTAGTGATGCCGTTTGGAGTTACGAATACACCGGCTGTGTTAATGGGACTTATTAACTTTGTCTTCCGAGAGTTTCTAGACCGGTTCGTCATTGTGTTTATCGATGATATCCTGATCTATAGAAGATCAGAGGAAGATCACGTTGAGCATCTCAGGGCAGTCTTGGAAATCCTTCAACACCACCAACTTTATGGAAAATTGTTGAATGGTGCGTTCGTGACGCAAGAAGTACACTACCTTGAGCATGTGGTGTCTCCGCATGGAGTGTCAGTGGACCCAACGAAGGTTGAGGCAGTTGTTTCTTGGGCAGCACCCAAGAGCGTGACAGAAGTTCGTAGTTTCCTGGGGTTAGCAGGTTACTATTAGAGGTTCGTTTTGGACTTCTCTCGAGTTCCTATTCCATTGACAGCTTTGACTAGGAAGAACCATGTCTTCTTATGGAGCGAGCCATTCTAGGAGGCTTTCGAATACCTAAAGTAGAAGTTGGTCAGTGCTCCCGTACTAAGGATTCCAGAGGAAGGGTTTTTGTATGAGGTGTTTTGTGATGCTTCTGGCCTTGTCCTGGGGTGCATGTTGATGCAGAAGAAGGGAGTGATCTGTTATGGGTCTAGGCAGTTACGCCCTCATGAGCGTAACTATGTCACCCATGACCTAGAGCTTGCAGCAGTAGTGTTTGCACTGAAGTTGTGACGACATTACCTCTTTGGGGAGCACTTTTCGGTATTCTCAGATCACAATAGCCTATGTTATATCTTCTCCCAGTGTGACCTGAACTTACGACAACGGAGATGGGTTGAGTATCTCTAAGACTATGAGTTCGAGATCTCATACACTGAAGGTAAGGGAAACTTTGTGGCTAATGCCCTGAGTAGGAAGACACATAAGGAAGTGGTCCGGGAATCCGCTGATGCTTGGAAAGTGATGGGAGAGTTGGCCGACTTTCACTTGGATGCAAGGGTTGAAGGTGTTAGAGGCTGTTTATTTCAGATGATAGTGCATTCCTCCTTGTTGCAGCAGGTAGAAGAGTCTCAGTGGGGGGAATATAAGGTGGAAGTAATGCAGGATCGTGTTGATCAGGGAAAGGCTCTAGAGGGATGGTCAGAGGACAGCCGACATCAGATGCTTTTCCATGGAAGGTTTTTTGTTCCAGAGGCAATGCATGAGGGAGTTCTCCATGAGTTCCATAGATCAGCCTTGGCGGTATATCCAGGAGTTTAAAAAACATACCGAGGCCTGAGGGAGCGGTTTTGGTGGCCCTGGGTGAAATGGGCAATGGCAGAGTTTGTCGCTAAATGCCTAGTGTATTAGTAGTCAAGGCTGAGCATCATGTTCTTAGTGGTTTGTTGCATCCTTTAGATGTCCCCGAGTAGAAGTGGGATAAAATCTAAATAGACTTTATCACAGGACTACCAAGAGCTCATGGTGGTTATGAAGCTATCGGGGTAGTGGTGGATCGACTGACGAAATCAGCTCACTTCTTAGCAATTAAGGAGTCGGGCCCGGTGAGTACCTTAGCACAGAGGTACGTAGATGAGGTGGTGTATTTGCATGGAGTTCCAAAGACTATCATCTCAGACCGGAATACTCAGTTTACCTCACAAGTCTAGAGGGGGTTACAATATTCTTTTGGAACCCAACTATGCCTTAGCACTGCTTTCCACCCCCAGACCGACGGGCAGACAGAGTGGACTATCCAGATATTGGAGTACATGTTGCGAGCATGCGTTCTGGATTTCTGAGGGTCATGGGTACGAAACTTTCCTTTATTAGAGTTTTACTACAAAAATAGATTCCACTATACTATTGGCATGGCACCGTTTGAGGCCTTGTATGGAAGACCGTGTCGTTCACCCATTTTCTGGGCAGAGGTTGGTGAGACAGGTGCTCTTAGGCCAGAGGTAGTGCAGAGGACCACATGTTCGGGAAGTGTGTGGGTTGTGCGGTGTTGGGGGTAGTGTGAGTTGAAAAATCCTATTGTATGGAAGTGGGAAGACCAGATTCTTAATCAAGACACATTAAGGAGGATGCGATTAAACTCGTGTAGGTGAGTTAGTGCCATCTAAAGCAGTTAATATCTCGACATAGGAGAAAAAATTCCTAACACATATAATTAGGATTGGTGGTTGGGTTCCTATTATAACAAGAGCCCTAAGAGGTATATTGCTGGGTTCCTTTGGGATGGTTTTGAATTCTCGAGGATGAGAATATACTAAGAGGTATCATATGTAATGTCCTGGACCTCTTCGGCCCATTCCATTGTCAAAAAGAGGGTCTTGAAGTGTTCTGGAGGGTAAAATGGACTTTTCCCACACTTCCCAGAATTTTGTAAGTACACGCCGAGTAGTGTGAGTACAGGCCGTGTACCACCTTGCTGAGTATACAACATGTGGATGGCCGTGTCATTGCATGTGAAGTAAATGGGTACACGCTGTGTACCCTAAACTACACGCCGTATAGTCCCTCCCCGCGTACGCATTACCAGTCAACGGCTGTGTGCCGTGTTGAAGCCGTGTCTTTGCCATGTTAAATAAATAGGTACATGTTGTGTGTCCAAACTACACGCCGTGTTGTCCTTCCCCGCGTATACGTTACCCTCAAACCATGTGTTGACCAGTCAACGGCTTTGGAGTCGTGTTGGAAGCCGCGTGGAGACCGTGTGAAATAACCGAGTACACGCCCTGTACCATAAAGTACACGCCGTATAATTTTTTCTTTGCTCGCCTATAAAAGGAGGGGCCCCCTCCCCTTTTTCAACACACCCCTCTCCTCCCCTCTCCTCTGAGAAGAGCTCTCCCAAGAGACTCAAAGGCTCCTTTTTCTCCCATAACTTCTTTTTCTGAGCTCCGATTTACGATCCATCCGCAGCCACGAGATCATATCTAAGAGGCCGAACTTCTGAGCTTGGATCCGTTGTCTTTTCTTCGACCTTTCCTTTCCAAATTCCACCTGAGGGAGTTGTTTCGGGTTTCGACAGATGTGACGGACACTGACAAACGTCTTCTAAAGTTGATCCGGGTAAGCATTGTGATCAGAAGCTGTTGAGGTAGGGATCTTACCTTCATCTCTCTAAATTGTGCCTCATACGGGGTGGGTGTCCTCTTGTTTACGTGAAACACATTTGAACCGGTGTAATAAAGATAATAACTGGATTATACAATGGGGATGGGATGTTTGTGAATGCATTTACTTTTCTTTATATCCTGTGATATTATATTGTGAATTGAATAGGCTTAGGCCTACTGAAAATCACGGTCGTTGGGGGCCTTTGCTGGCATAATTAAATGTTTCCCTATCTTCTAAACCGGTTTTTGAATGGAAAATTTGTGGAATGTGGAGATTGTTTAATCATATAAAGTTGGCTGATTAAATAAAAATATTGAACCCCTGTGTGATCACCCCAGTTTAACAAAATTGAATAATGAACATGTAGGTGTTGGCTTGGTTACATGGTGTGCGAAAGGTGGGGGGGGGGTGAACCCTGGGTTGTTACGAATAGAACGGGCAGCGGGGCTGCGATAAATGGTGTTAAAGGGGTAATGATGTATGGGTTTTGGTGTGGTTGTGGTGGTTGGCAGCGGGGCTGCAGGGATGGGCTTGAATGTGAACAGACTACGGGTAGTGAATAATAAATAAAAGTGGGAGAGTTAATAAATGTTGGGTCATGGTAACAGAATCTGGTTAATAATCAATGGGTTGGTTGGTTGTTAAGAATGGACTTGGTTGTGTTTCTTGTGTTTTCCTAACTTTATTTGTTGATGGCAGGGATATGTTTTACGAATGATCGATGTGGTTGGTTGTGGATAGTTGCCCAGTAGTTAAGGAACTAATAAACTAATTCTACTGAAACGTGAAAAACTAAATGGGGTTGGGGTTCTTTGTTGTATGCATGCTTCATAGTAGCAGTGCCGAGGCACATGCTTAGTTTCTCTATTTAGAGGCCATAGGTTGGGTTATGTGTTTGGTATACATATATATATCTGTATCTTTTGTGTTTTATCACACCCCACCCATGTTGTGCACTTAGTGCCAAACACTCCCATTTCATGGGAGAGGGTGTTTTCCCTTAGTTACTAGCTCTTTACTTCTCCTTCTTCCCTAGGCTGTGATGTCTTGAGGTGACCTTACACCTAAGACCCTTCAGGTAGGTTTCGATTGGGGTGATTCTAGCCCAAGACTCTTCGGGCAGGTTTTACTGTTTCCCAAGAATCTTCAGGATGAGGCCCAGGTGTGTGCGGGCGGGATACGTGGTTGTGAGGACCAGGTGTGTGGGGGAGGGATATGTGGTTGTGAGGCCCAGGTGTGTGCGGGTAGGATATGTGGTTGTGAGGCCCAGGTGTTTGCGGGTGGGATACTTGGTTGTGAGGCCCAGGTGTGTGCGGGTGGGGAGAGTGTGGTAGCATCAGGACGTTTGCCATTAGGAAGAGCAGCTATCTAAAGGGGAATGGTGTGGGGTACCCAAAACTCTTGTTTTTATATACTACTACCTGTTGTGATTGTGTTTTTGGTGAGTGTGGCTAGTGAGGTTGGGTGGATATAATTCATTGCTAGGTTTCTTCTGTTCTTCTCACTGGACATTAGGATGTCTCCCCACTTGTGCACGAGAGCTTTAGGTTTCCCTACTAAGTATACTTGTATGCTCACCCTATCTTTACTTTCAGGTTTCTAGGAGGACTACCAGGGCCGTGCGGGACCCTACTAGGAGGAAAACTGGAGTTGTTTCTGCTGTTATACACTTGTTTCTTTTGGTATTGTACTTTGATCATTCTTGTACTTGCACCTTGTTATAAAATTGTTTAAACATGCATGTGGGCTTGGTTTGAGTTTTTATATATACACTTTTTCATTCCTTTGTGGTAGTTGAGTTGTCCTATTTCCCTATATTAAAATAATAAAATGATAATTCCTCCCATATTTTTGAAAACTCATACCATTGGTGCTAGTCTCCATCTCGGGGCCTACTGGAGGCGGGACTCGGGGGTCATTATCTCCCTTTCACCATTTCCATCCCACGAGGGGCATCTTTGGTGGGAGGGGGTCGTGACACATAAATATGGGATGCGCATATGGTATGAGGTCCTTGGTCTAGGTGGGTATATTTGGAGATTTTCTACCCCATGTCTCTGGATGAAAGGATTCTAAAAGGATTCCACCACCATCCAAGGATATATTCTTTATAAAAAAATGTGTTATCAGAGAAGGAATTCATCCTATATAGTTGATTTCACATTTAGATCATGTGATGCCTTACTCATCAAGATGACAAGAGTAGAACCAAACCCAAAGAGGCCTCATACCTGTACAAATCTCTAGAAGTGATTACTCTCCAATTCTTATTGGAGAACTATAGAAGTGATGACTTCACACCTCCACAACCACCTCCCCACCTCTCCCCCAATAGACTCCCCCTAAATATACCAACTCCCCTAGCACCCCCCTCCCCACCTTCACACTACACATCTGCCCACCTCCACAACCCCATATGCACCCCCTCACATCCACCCACTACCACCCCACCTGCGCCCCCCCACTTTCCCAGCCCCGTCTCCCCAACCCCCACCTGCCCTGCCCCCCCTGCCCCCCCACCCCCACATGCACAGCCCCCCACCCCACCTGTATACCCAACTCCCCCCACCTCACCCCCAATAGACTCCCACCTACATAGCCCTCCACCCAACCTGCACACTCACCTCCCCCAACCCACATGCACAACCCCTCATACACCCACCGTTTTCACAGCCCCCCACCTGCACAACCCACCCCCAACCCCAACTGTACAACCCCCACCTCACGCCCAACATGCTCCCCCACCTACACACCCCCCTTCACCCACTACACATCCCACCCACCTGCACACCCCCCTCCCCCCACCCACTACACCCCCACCACCTGCACTCCCCATCTGCACAACCCCCCGCCCCACCCCCATCAGCACATCCCCCCCACCCCCCACCCAACCTGTACAGCCCCCCCCCACCCACCTCACCCCAGCAGACTCCCCATGTACAACCCCCCTCCCCCTGACACCCCCACCCTGCACAAGCCACCCCCACATTCAGATCCCCCCCACCTCAACTCCACCGGCATAACTAATCTAACCCCCACCTACACAACCCCCTCTCTAGCTCAACTCCACCTGCACCACCACTCTAACCGCCACCCTACACAGCCCACCCCCCATATTAACAACCCCCTCCCCACCAAAACTCCACTGGAACCACTAGTATAACCAGCCCCAATCACATCTTATGGTCCACTAACTCTACAAATTATTGGCTATAAATACTTCAATTATAGTTGACTGACAAAATATGACTCACAAAATCAGAACAGTGTGTAGATCAAAAACAGAAAACAATGTTTATTTTATTTTTTGGGTATACTACCACACAGACATAGAGTTTAGGCCAAATCATAATATAAAAAAATAGAAGGAAAAAATTTAACTTAAGGTACAACAAACATATTTTAAGTGAAGAAGAAAAAAAATTTCTTATTGGAGGGTTGAATAATTTTCCGAGTGAGAGAGCTCTGTGTCTTGGATTTAGGTTTGCAATCGGGTGTATGGGGGATTGGGGTGGCCCAAAATATTAGGGGAAAACTATCCCAATGGTTTTTAAAAATATTGGGAATGGTAATATTTACCAACAGTTTACAAAACATTTGGAAAAGGCATCCTAAAACTCACATTTACCAATGGTTATATAAAACTATTGAGTAAAGTCTCACATATCCCAAATGTTTTATCAAACCATTGGTTAAAACTCATCTAAAACTCTTTATTCAATTGGTTTATTAAAACTATTGGGTAAAGACCTCTCAACATTCCTACTACAACGGTTTATGAAAACCATTGGGAAAATATGTTGGTATATCCTCCATTTCTAGTAGTGTCCTTTGGATTTTTCTGAGGTATTTTTTCCTGAAAGTTAGGATATTCATTTTTGAAATGCCCAATTTATATACAATTGTATCATTCAATATTGACAGCCTCTTTCATTCCCTTGCAATCACGATCCTGGTGGCCTTTTTCAGCACACTATTAATAGACTTACATTCCCTTTAGGAAAGTACCAGGGCGTTTCTTCCCAAATATACAGTAGGATGGAAATTCAAATTTTCCCTTCATCCCCTTATTTCCATTTCCAGAGTGTTCAGAAAATCACTTCTTATCTTACTTTTCTTTAGAGTAGTAAGACTTATAGAATTCATTTTCTATCTTTATAGCACATGGTAAAATAACTTCTTATGATGAGAAGGATTATGAAACTAATGCTCAACAAAGAAATGGTTTTAACCAATAAAAGAATCTATTAATCTTACTCATTTTGTTTTGTATATAATTTGCTTCATGCCTTTATATCCTTGTAATGTTGGACTCATACATTGCGACTTTCTCACCCTCCTTTTTCTTGAGATTGAGAAATTGTCTTTCCATATCCGCATGATGGTCACGAGGAATGTATTTTTCTTTGAAAATATCTTTAGACTCCCTCAATTCCATATTTGACACTTCTTCATCCATATTTGTGTTTTTAATTAATGACTAGCATTGATCTACATCTCTCGTGAGGTGATAAACTACCATTAAAACTTTTTCCCTTTCACTACTCTCCAAAGCGTGAAATATTTTCTATAAGGAACCTATCTATTTCACAACTATTAATGGATTTTTAGTCCCATTTAACGTTGGTGGTTGTTTCCTCATTAAGTGGTTTAACATTGATCCTCCGTGTTGTGGACCAAGGTGCTCCATATGGGTAAGGTTATTATTCATAACCTGAGTGAGTTGTCCCAGTATGGTAATAAGTTGTTCAGCACTGGTTGCATCACCAACTCCACTATAATTATCATGAATTGGAGGGAAATATCTACATGGATTACATATGTTGATACAGTTTACATACCATCCACTAGGCTCCATTTCTAAAGAATGGCATACACTATATTATTTTATGTATCACAATACATAATTCCAAACATGTAAAACAGTTAACATAAATTAAACAGTTTATGCATATAATCCATAATCATAAAAAAAAATTTCATTGAGGAGGTATATGATTATAAATCCTTTATAACGGTTGGTAATGAAAATGTGAATTATCATATGCATATCCCCTGGGAGTGTCGTAACAAAAAAGTGAAACAAGGCAAGTTGTCATGTACTCGGATATCCAAAATCAAGCTCGAGACTCCTTGTCGGTGTTTTCAATCCTAGGTACATCTATGCCAGAGACACCTCTATCTGCTTGTATCCAGACATGGATGTATTTCTTGGAAAACTCACAAAATATCTACATTGAAAAAAATTCTAGGATGTTCTTCTATAATAATCCTCAATGTCTATCTTATGGTAATGTTTTCTAATCTGATTTTTTCTAAATCTAGTTTCCAAGGTTTATACGAAACTTCCTCAGATTCTAACTGTAATACCCCAACCCCTATTACCCAGAGTTAGTGAATGATTACATAACCTTAGCATGAAACATGGAATCATTTCCCCAAAAGACCGATCATTTTAGTAGCCATAGAAGTACTTGAAACATACAAAAGTTTTACATTACTTCCTAAAATAAAAAAACACATAATGTTCCCTTTGAACACTCTTATACCCCTTAGCCTATACTTGTATAATAATAATAATATACTTCTTTTCATACTAGGAAAAATAAAAAATAATAAAGGGGTGAGGTCTGATGCTCAGTAAGGATAACAATATAGTTAAAAATATCATAATCATGCATAAAAATTTAAGGAAATGTGTAAGACTAAAACACAAGCCTTTTAGACTTAAATATCATCATAATATGGAAACTATAAATCAAATAATGCTATTTACTTTTTCACATGGATATTCTAGTAGTTCAATAATCACATGTAATATCAATAGACAATTTCATAATGATGGAATGAATAATTTCTGACATCATAGCCACATAGTCAAGGATTTGTGCCAAGACTACAAATAAGAGTTTGTCAAGGCCTTGTGCTAAGACACTAGTTTGTCTAATGAGACCTACTGATGCATCGAGGAGATATAGTAGGCTGCACCCATCACTTACTAAGTCCAATGCATTTCTCATATGAAAAGGCTGAAACATAACATTAACATTCATATTAAAACTTGCATATGAAATGTCAATAATTTATCCATTAAACATGAATGGTATAAAAATAATACATCCACAGTCAAACATATCAAAAAACTTTAAATAAAATATGGAATATTGTATCATAATAAATCAAATTCAAACAAGTGTAATATCCATCAAAGGATATTGACATAGATAAAATCAAAACTATTTAAGAGAAATGTCTCTTTCTATTTGAAAATCATTTCAAAATTATAAAATAAAATTTTACTTTCCAATTATTAATATATTATTGTAAAGGAATATTTTAAGGTGTTATAATGTGGGGGAAATTTCCACACTATCCGTATATGTTAAAAAACATTCTTTCCTTAATTCGTCGAAAAGGACATAAAGTTCCTTTTTTGGAAAACAATGGAAAGATTACTTTCAAGAATTTTTATAAAAATTCAAACAAGGGTAGTAATTACTTTAAAACATATTATAGGAAATAGTAAAAATGTTTTGAAATACATTTTTAAGAAACACAGATGTGGATGATAAAGAGGTCCCAGGGGAACACATGTATAAACAACCCCAGATAATAAAGAGATTGTAGAATTAACCCAAACCTTTTTCTTTTCCTTGATCGAGGGTGAGTTAACCTCATATTTAATAGACAAATCATTTTTATTAAATTATACAAGAACCACTAACATAAATATGATATCATATATGATATTCTAATATTGCTTTGTTAATAATATTTCAGTAGTATCATTGTTTCACCTGTTAACTGATTCGTTTTCCTTTATATGATTGGTTACGTAATACATGTTTGTTATGGATAGGATATGTTTGATTCATATCCTGAATTATATTAGGTTCTTAAAATTTATTTTTAATCTTAAAAAGAAAATTATTCTTGATTGGTTATGATGGGGAATGAATTTCATCGAGTTCGTGGATATAGTAATCCGTACGTATGAATGAGCGATAATATTATTCTATTGATGTTAAAATATACTGTAATTGAGTGGTATATAATATATAACTAATCATTAAAATGCAATATCTATTATTTACATCCTTTATACTCATTATTATACCCATCCAAATAATGAAGTGTTTGAATAACAAACTACACCACGACGTGGAGACGGTAAGTCGTACGTACGCACATATGGTGACTTGTCATTCATAGGATGAATGGAATAATGAATATGGTTTTATCATAATTATTATAACATCACAGTATATAAAAGGTAGTGAGTTTATTATTTTGGTATGGAAACAACAATGAAAGAGGAAGTGGAAGAAGAAAAGAACATTGAATGAGGTGGTGAAATTATTACCTTTTCTTCGGGTGTTTCCTTTTGAGTTGATCAAAAAGGATTTTTAGGTTGGATTTTTGATCAAAGTAAGGAATATAGGAGAATTTAGGGTATTTGGGAGGATATTTGAGTAGGGTTTGGTTGAGCCAAATGGCTTTGGATGTGTGATTGTGAGAGAAGGGGAAGTACCCTTTTATAAGAGAGGTGAGGGTCACTTTAGAACAGGATTGAAATAGTATTTTATTATACAATCATATTCAGCTTATAATGGATCCGAAAGGTTTTATTTCGAGGATAAGGTGGGGATGGGTTGAAAACCTCTCAACCAATAGGTTTTAGATAGGTTTAGGTCACCATATTAACATTATCTTTTAGATTTAACTCTTAGTTAAATAGTTTAACTTTTACCATGTATTCTTGTATTATTATAATAAATGGGTAATAAACATACTATAAAATTACAAGTTATCCCCAAGTGGATAATTACTGATATATCTAACCTTATCTATATCATTTTGCCGAAAGTTATATTTTTAGGAATATTATAACAATTAATAATATAGTATATGTTTTAAAAACTCATTTATTTCAGTTTTGACGCTATTTGGTATTTTTTTTGTGAGTGTCATAAAAAATTTATCACTTCAAAAGAAATTTATTTACAAAACCCTAACATGTAATATTAATATACAAAATTAGTCGAATTCATCAGAAGTCTCAATTTATATTTACTTGAAGATTTATAATATCATTTAATTTTATCTTTCATTAATAAGGTAATTACAACATCATCATTGTGTCACAAACAAATTTTATTATTTAATGTCTAAAAATTATAAATAAAATACAATTATATAGGAAAATTTTTTATATTTAAAATGAATATTTATAGTCAAATTCATCTTATGTATAACAGTATATTATGAATGGTTTAGTTATTAATCTTTGAATTTAACACTTTTAACTCTTCTTTAAATAAAATAATAATAAATGTGCTAATGTAATCCAAGTGGAAAAAAAGGATCATATTTTATTCATAAGGTTGATTTTGGTAGAAATACAGTTATCCAATAGAATTATGACATGTTTTAGGGTAATTATAATATAACTTTTACCTTTAATTACCCCATTTACTTTTAACTGTGGTAAATAAAAGTTAATAGTTACTATTCACCAAAAATTATTTTTTATCTCAATGTACGACATTTTACATTTTGATGTCAACCATGTCTCTTAGATTTTTGAAACCAAATTCATAGAAGTGGTAAAATTACATATTATTCAAATTTACAAATGCGCCTCGAAGGTAGGTAAAAGATGGTAAAACATTTAATAAAATTATATATATATATAATATTATTACAAAAATATTCCAAGGAATTAAATTGAACATATATAAGTACTATGATTATATTTTTACCTAAAATAAATTTCAATAAAATAATTAATAATTTAAATAAAAATTCGGTTTTAAACAATAACTCGGTGTTTTTCACTATTCATCAAAAATTGAAAGTTTTTAGAACAATACAAAAAATTTACCCTAAGAAAATTTTGATATTCTGAATCAAAAAATGAATTCCATTTCACAAAATAATATTTCTAAAATATACAAAAGTGGGTATTACTATTCATAATGGCTAGTTTGATTGGTTGTGGTGTGTTATAAATCGAAGTTGCATACAACGCAAGCTATTTCATTATTCAAAGAGAAGCGTACCATGGAAGCATGGGGTGTTACACCTCCCGCATTAGTGATTTTCCTACTCAGTACTAGTCTATAGCCGCTGGCCAATTGGAGGCAGGCGTGGGGTGTCATGGCATTGACATCACTAGGAGAGGTCATGACCTAATTAGTATTAAAAATTGATAAATAGTAATAATTAGATTTAATTAGTAATAATTGGCGATAATTAGTTATAATTAGTGGTAATTATTAATAATTAGCAGTAACAAGTTAAAAATTGTCATAAACTAATAAACATTAGTAATAGTAAGTGGTAAATAAAAGTAATTAGTAATAATTAGATATAATTAGTAAAAATTTGCAGTAACTAGTAAAAATTATCTTTAGTTATTAAAAAGTAGTGGAAATTAGTAAAAATTAATAGAAATTAGTAAAATTTAACTTTAATAATTAAAAAATATTGGTAATTGGGATTAATTAGCAGTATTTAGTAAAAATTAGTGATAAATCGATATAATTATAGAAAAATAGCACTAATTAGTAAAGTATTATTTAATATTAATAAAAACTAGTAATAACAAGTTCTAATTAGCAGTATTTAGTATTAATTAGTAGTAATCGGAAGTAATTATTTATAATTATAAAAAATTAGTGGTAATTAGTAAAAATTATCATAAAATAGTAAAAATTAATTTTAATTACTTAAAATTAATTGTATGTAGTATAAATTTTTGGTAATTAGTAAAAACAAGTGATAAATCAATATAATTATTAAAAAAATTCTATAATTTGTATGAAATTAATATAAACTAATCAAAATTTGAATTAATACGTGTTAATTATCAATAATTGGTAATAAATAGAAATATGTAGATATAATTAGCATTAATTAGTTATAATGAGAATTAATTAGTAAAAATTAATAGTAATTAGTTATAACGAGAAATAATTAGTAAAAATTGTTAGAAATTAATTAAAATTAACATTAATTAGTAATAATTATTATTAATTAGTACTCACTAGTATTAATTAGTTTTAATTATTATAAAATAACTAAAATTAGTACCAATTAGTTGTATTGAGTAATAATTAGTTGTAATTTGTAAAAATTTGTGGAAATTAGTATAAATTATTATAAATCAGTGTAGAATAGAATATATTTTAAAACAATTATTGTAAATAACTATGAAAAAATAGAAATTATTATAAATTACTAGATTGGTGAATATTAAATATCCTGTCAATTTTGAAGCCATGAACAACAAAAAATATCTATATACATGGTTGACACAAATTAGTTATTTCTCATGGCATGAAGATTTTAAATTCTATTATTTTCACCATTTTTGTAATTGATAATATATTTTTATTACATTATAATAATTTATAGTATTTTATTTTAATTTATTAGAAAAATTTGTTATTATTTGCAAAAATTAGTAAGAAACCCATAGTAAATAGATACGATTTATAATATTTACAGGTCATTTCTATTTTTTTTCTTCTATTTTTTGAATTTTATTTTTCATATATGAAATTAATCACAGAATTTTAATTATTAATAAATAGTAAAAAATATTAAAAAATATTAATAACTATTAATAACTAGTTATAATTTATAGTAATTAGTAATAATTATTAATAACATTCATCCTATTAGTGATAAAAAATTTGTAAATACATGGTTGAAAAAACTAGTAATGACCAATTTACCCCAGCAACAAATTTTTACATACATGGTTGATAAAAATTAGTAATCACAAATTTATTCCAACCATATCCAAATATGTCACTAGGTTTCCATAACCATGACAGATATTTCATGATACAATGATGGTACTGAAAATAGTAGGAGGAGATATGCCTATGATATTCCATTATTGACTTAAATTTGATTAATGATAAATTTGGACAAAGTTGGTGTAGATTGGATTCATCACTTGTTGATTTTATAATCTATGGTTTAGAACTACTAGTAAATTACATAATTTCCAATCTTCATGTGATTAGAAATCACCAATGTATGTCAACCATGTGAAAATATTTCATTAGGTCTCAAAAACTGGGATAAACATGATGTGGCATGTCTATCGAAATATGGGGAGGAGGAGGAGGAGATAGGTCGATGACAAGACATGGTTAACAAAAAATAGTGAAAGGAATTTTTTGACACGGTTGGGATAAATTAGTTTAATCAAATCAACATTATAATATCTATGAATTACACTTTTTTAGTAATTCATAGGATTTACAATCTTCAGGTGATTAAAAATGACCAATTTTTTCCATCCATGTATTAATTTCTAATTTCGTATCTAGAACTGAGGCACACCGGATTTGATGCATTATTGACGGCAATAGTGGGAAGGGGTGGAGGAGATGAATATTGACACAATTAAATTCGAGTTATAATCGTATATAATATATATCTATATAAAATAGTTGTTTCAATTATTTTCTAATGACATTCATTTCATTTTACTAATTGACTTTGATCTTTTTCATGATTTGGAGAAGGCTAAGCTACCTTGTGATGAGTATTATATTGCATCATCTGGCCCTAAGACTGATAATAGTTCAGTGATGAATCCGAGGGGTCGTGGTCTTGAGAGATTAATGGTTTAGGGACCCAATCCATGAGAAACATCCATGTCTTGACTTTGATTCACGCACGTTGAGGTATGTTAAGTTGTGTATTTTATTTAGTTTTCATTAATTTTCATTAATTTATTTATATACTAATTTTCGGATTATTTTTTTTCCTTTTTTAATTATTTACACATATAAAATTTTGATAGGGAACTACTATATTTTAGAATTATTTTTCTGGAGTATGAGTTAATTGGATCAGATTCCCATTGATGTTCAATAGAACATGTTTGATTATTAAATGGTACATAAATAAATAATAGTTATTTCAAAATTTATTTAATTAATAACAATATATTATTAATTATTTATTAGTTTTAGGGTATTCCATCGATAATAGAAAGGGTGAAGCCATCTAGGTGGTAGGGGAGAGCTGTATGTGTGACCATTTCCATCATTTTTTGCACAATCTATGTTGGATAGCCACGCAAAAAGAGGGAGTCACAAAATTTAAAATGTATTGTTGCGCCCACCGACCAGATTATATCTCATATCCCATATGGGATGGATTACGTTCATACTGGATGAGAGATACTTTTCAGATGAGTGAATCATTAGGTTGACACAATCGAGTGAGGCTAGTAGTTGTACATTAAGTAGGTATCAACGACATATGCTATGCTAATTCTTAAATAATTTATATAAATTTAAATGTAAACTGTTTATTTTATAATCATATATGAAGTAAAATAGGTTGAAATTAATGATTTTGTTGTTTATTGAAGGATGTATAATGATTCTATCACTATAGAGATTATAGCTGATCCTTAACATCATATAATTGTCAGTATAATTTCTTTTTGTGTTTTAAAATGAAATGAAAATAATATTTCAACTACATTATTTTTAAATTGAAATTGATGGTGTTATATGAGGCTGCAAAATATATGAAAAAGGATGAGGTTCAGGTTGAGTCTCAGGATCAATCCTCCAGTACAACAGGATTTTATTCTTCAATATGGATGCATGCGACTTAGTATGCCTTCGAGAAAGGCTGATTTGTTTGTATCTCCACTCAATTGATTCCTGAGAGTTTTTATGGCACCACTATGATGCCATCATGAAGATCGAGAGGATCTATTGGGGGGTCAATATCATATTATAAACAATATGAGGAGATGCAGTGAGCTCAAGGTGAGCTTATACAGACCAGGCTTATGGAGTAGGAAGAGGTTTGTCGATAATAGCAGCAATAGAAGGACGAGATATGTCGATGTTAGTAGTATCAGAACGAACTGATGAAGGAGTACATATGAAGTTTGACTCATAATTTATGGGTGTATTTATTTCCACCAACTCTGCCAAATGACCCTCCCCCTTTAGCGATTTATATATTTTTTTTCTAATTAACATTTTGATGTAAAATAATTTTGTAATATTTTTATTAATCTATATCATTACATTCTTATATAGTGCATTTTTTTATATTTTTGTTAATTCTTTGTTTTTTATTATTTTAATATTTAAAACATTTTTTATTATTTATTTATTATTTTATAAATTATTTTATATTTTATGATTATGATTATTATATTTTAATATTATTGTGATTTTTTAAATTATTTTGATTATTTTATTATTTTAATAATATTTTTATTACTTTTAATATTTATTATTAAAATTATATTATTATTATTATAATTATTTTATTAAATTTTATTAATATTAATATTTTAATATTTTAATTTTTTATGTTTTTTTAAATGATCTTTTCATAAAAGGGTTTTATTAAAAAACCATGTTAAAAAATTTAAGACGATGAGGGCTCCCATCATAAATAGTTTTTTTTCGATGGACCATCACAAAAAAACTTATTGGTGACGTTGTTTTATACAATGGGTGATTTTGTGATGGGGCCCTATCACAAATGAACTATCCTAGATGATTTGATTACATGTAGTGAAAATAATGTTTTTTATAAAAAAAATTAATTTAACTTTTTGATTATTTACAAATTCAAATTCTATTTCTAGGAAGTTTTAGATACACATTAGGTCTATTTTACATAAAATAATGCAATTTTGGCTTGTTAAATTAATAACATAGTTGAATTTAGTATAAATTTATTACTATATTTAAAAAGGAATTATTCTGAAAAAATATATTTTCATGAGTTTTTTTCAATTTATTTGAAAATAAAATACTTGAAATTATAGGATTTGACTATTTTAAAATGTGTTTATTATTTGGAATAAGTGGGTCCACATTTATTAAATAGTTAATATTTATTTTCAGTCATTATGAATGGTAATCAAATTTATTTTTCTTACCACAGTAAAAGGTAAATCAGGTAATTAAGGGTAAAAAATAATTGGAAATAAACTATTTAATTATAATAAAACATGACTTAATATTATTGGATCATTATTTTGCTTCCATAATTATCCAATATTCTATTATATAACATTTTTTCCATTTGTATGTGACTATGACCTTTATAATATTATATATAAGGAATATTCAAAACCTTCACACTATTGTTTTTAATAAGTATAATATTATTATTATGGGAATACACCAATGATATTTTTGATTAAAAATATTAATTTGAAATATAAGTGATTTATCTTCATGTTAGTATTTTTTTTGTGAATAAATAATTACATTAAATTATTACATGATGTCAATGAAGTAATTATTCAATTAATAGAAAAACAAAACGAATGACATTTAAAATATTCATAGAAGTATAATTTGAAATAATTAATGTAATCCATTATTTTTAAGTTAAGTATAACATTATTTAGATGTATTAAAAATTATATTCAAATTTATTTTTTTTCTTGATTTTATTATAGTGATAGTAAATGAATAGTTATAAAATTGACATTATCGATATTTTAAGAATATATTATATTATTAAAAGAATTATAATTAATAAAAATCAAATATTTAGACGGATGATAAGGATATGGTTGAAAATATCAAAAAAGGTCCATTTATAGAATTTCTATACCATTATAGTAAATATATTAACCCCATAAGAGTAAAAATCATGGGTATCACCGTAATTGTCAAAAGTGTTAAAGGAGGTTTAAAACAAAAATACCAGGATACAAATGCGATCCAAACATGTCTAAATTTTATTTTATTATTTATGTTAAAATAAAACACATATAATCTTATAATACTACCTTTATTAAGCCATTTATACAGAAATATTAATTTATTTGAAAAATATTTTAATAAATTTCAAGAGATCCCCTCACATATCTTATAGAAGGGATTATCTTGTTCTGATTTATTCACATGTAAAAGGACATTATGTTCATCCAATTACTAAAATGATCCTTTAATTAGATCCCTCAAAATATTCAATAAGTAATTTTTAGGCATAATATTAACCTAATAGGTCATTAGTTGTTAAGAAAAAGTGATTTTCAAATATGGGGTATAGTTTTTAACCACGTGTTTTTGTTTTATTTCTTTTTACTCCATCAAATATTATTCAACCATGATGATATTATAAAATAAATATATACCATATAATAATATTTTATTATGTTATTTTCAAATCTTTTTTACATCTACAACCATAATCAAATGGAGAAGAAATACATCATTTGTGTGTACAATTGAAAACCACCTCAAGAACGAACATAATCGTTTTCCATCACCCCCTCTCAAGGATGGTCATAATGACAGATTAAAGGAGTATTCATGATATTAATAACATATTTATAATTATTATAATATAATTTATCAAATATTTTCTTGCATTTACATTCACAAAAAATGATAATGTCGTTCATGTGTACATGTGGCCTACCACCTCCATGATGCAGTATGATTTGTTTTGAATTACCATGTCTCCTGGAGGATAGAAAAATAATTATATTTAATGAATAAAATTAATATCTATGATATTATGATCTATATATGAGATACATTAATACATACCTTATTCCCAAAATGACTAATAAAAATTGAAATGTCACACATGTGTACGTATAACCTATAGTTTCCGTGAATGTAACATAATTTATTTATAATAACCATATTTAATGGTTTTATTTAAAATTATAATTGATTTATATAAGTTATTATTATGTAATTATTTTTACTTTGGATATTATGTATTAGTGACCACTTTGACATTGTTTATCCTATCGAAGTCATTTTTAACTTATGAAAAAAATATCATTAAAACATCCGATGTAAAATTAAATGATTAAGTTATTATTATAACATGATAAAAATAGAGATAAATTAAATAATTAACATATTTTTATTATTTATGAATAAAAACAATGTACATGATGAGTCATATTCAACATAAGGGACATTCTTTTAAAAGTCAGCTTTTTTATATTTGCATTAGAACTCTATTTTCTTTCATGTATATATTTTTTAATTTATTATGGATGTACTTATGTTGAAATAATATAATTATAAGGAAAAATTTATGTCAATTTTAAATTTAATCAATGGTTTTCAAATTTAATCTTTTTAGTTATTTTTTTGACGTTCTATACAAAAATATAAATGGAATGTATTATTATAATGTATATGGTGTCAATAAATTTTCCCCATCACCATAACCATTATAATTTTCCTATATCACTTTAAAAATATTCATTTTTCCCATAATATAAAACCATCATTAAAAATATTTTGAGCATTTTCGATAATTGGTTTTAAAATGGATTCTATATTTCAATATCTAGAAATTTCTTCTTATGGATGTAAATAATATTTTTATTACTATATTTTTTGGAAATTGGAAGAATTTATGTGTTGTGATTATGTTATGGTTCATGTATTTTTTTATCATTATTAGTGTTTCCATTACAGACTAATTACTATAGGATACAATATTATCCAATTATGGGTGCTTCCATGATAAACCAAGGACGAGTTGGTATGTGATAGACCTCCAATGCATTAGGTATTGAAGTTGACCATATGGTCATTCCATTTTAAGAGTGAATTTATGAGTGATATAAAAATTATTTCTTATTTAATATTCATGTTCTATCTATTATTTATATGGATTTTACGGGAATGTTATTATTTATCATGATAACCTAATTATATTAGTTTTAAATGAATGTATAGGTTACTTTTTAGGGGTGAAAATCTTAACCCTAGGGAAAAAGTTATTATGATTTATTTATGATTTAAAACAAAACTTACAAATATTATTTTTTACCTTATGATTTCTTGTGAATTTTTAATGAAACTATTTTAGAAGATATAGGTTAATTTGTGGGAAAGATATATTTTTTTGATCGAAAATATTATTCCCTAAAACAAAACATTTTATTATTTTTTACATATTATGACAATATTTATATTATTATATGTCCCTTATTGAAATTTTAGTTCTCATACCATGTTTTAAAATTTCATTAATAGGATGAGTGGTGACAAGGATGAGTTTGAGATTAATATTTTGAACATGTATAGAAATCATGTTTGTTTCTAAATGTTTTTTGGGGTAAAATGGATAGTTAATAGAAGTTTACAATTTTTAATATATGGGTTATTTATATAAGATTTATGACTTAAATATATAAAAATATAAACCTAAAATATCCTTGGGAATATAGTAAGGAAATTTAGTTAATGCCACTTGATTATATAGTTTTTAAGGTCATATCTTTACATTTACTATACTAAACTACCCTTGTCAAGGATAAAATTGTCCTATCTAATGATTTTAGTACATGATCAGCCTTGGTATCCAACAATTCACATTTCAGAATACCTAGTATCTATGTATTGATTCTCATTATAATTTTGCAGATTCCAAATTTGTTTCCTCAATTATACTCAAAGTGTTCCAACATGTTAAACATTTAAATATAAAATTTTATATTTGATTGCATCACAAGTGACAATCGTAATAATACCTTAATTAAGGAAATATATACTTAGAAAAAATATCATATAAACCTGGAGAAGATCCAAGTATACATAATACCTATAATGTTAATTAATATCAAGGGTGAACTTAATTTCAATAATATATGATGTCTTTAGATATCTCTTCTGGATTGTGATGTGCTACACCAATATTTTTTTACTCATGGAATTATCATCATATTTCAGCTAAGTATTTCATCTAAACCATGTGATTCATATTTCTCAATTGGTTTAATTAATCCTCCATTTATTTTTACTACTACCTCTAATAGGAAAATCTAATCTATCATTAAAAAGGTATTCTTGGATCACAGTCATATGAATTTCCCATGTTGGATATCATTCCATTTTCAAATTTCTTCTATATTCAATGTTAACCCTCAATTTCAATAAAAATCCATTAAATTATCCTTATACCTTCATTTTACATAATCTATTTCAATTTTGATTTCTTATTGAATCATTTTTTGATTTTTTAGGCAAATTTTTATAGGGAATATTTTTTGATACGTCATGACATTCAAGTAAGACACATGTATCTAATATGATATTAGTAACTCTACTACATCTACTCAACCCTTTTGAAATTTTCCATGTGTAAGATGTTTTAAATTAAAATTTAATGATATGAATGGGTGATAGATATATAGATATAGGATAATATGTTACTTATAAGGAATTTTGTGGATAAAATTATCATCTTTTTGGAAAAATAACATGTTGGATATATCACATAATTCTAAGAATGGGTAATGATAACATTGGGTTAATACTTTAGTTAGTTTTATATCCTTATAATACATAATATAATAAATTTGGATTGTATTAGAGATTAATTATGCATTATATATCAAATAAAATGTCACTATGATGGTAAATGGTCCTACAAAAGTCATCATAAAAATTTTCAATATATTTATATTAGTTTTTAGTGTTTATTAAATTTGTTGCCTATAATGTCTTATTCTTTTATTCTTATGTGTTTTGGAATAAAAAATGGTCTTTGAAACTGTATTACATAGTTACATGGTATAATTTTTTTCATTTAAGGTTTTGTATCCTCTAGCGCACAATTTGTAAGATTCATATCATTTTCCTTACATTTAATGTAGATTGAATTATCCGTATGACATATTCTTGTGTTTGTGAAATAAATATATTTAAATAAATGTGTTAATCCAATTTTAATATAAACTAATAAATTGTTAAACCAATTTAATAAATTGATGAATTAGTGTCCAATGAAAATTTTACAATATTTTAATCACTTCTCAAATGAAATCGAGTTGGAATGTTGTATGGAGAAAAATGGATATTTCATTTATATATAAAAATGACTAAAAGAATAGGTATTTAAATTAATGTTTCTAAAAATCAAAACGTAGAACTTAAAAGTACGTATACTCAATAAAATAAATAGGTGTTTGGAAAGAACTACATAAAATTATTCCTAAAATGATCAAAATGTATGTGATAACTTTTTTAATTAATTTATTATCCCACTATCCATGATAATAAATTTTTATAAAAAAATAAGAGTCATTAGAACTATTATAAAATTGGACAACACATGAAAAAACTAGAAAAGCACAAAAAGTTAACAAATCTTTTGCTTCTCTTTGCACAAAACTCCTTATTTTGATAGCATAGGTACCTTTATTATTCTCTTCAAAATCATGTTAATCCTATTTGGAATGAACTTTAAACCATTTTTAAATATCCCAATAATTAATCACATTTTAGCAACTAAAATGAATCATTTATTTATCAACATAACTCGGCAGTGAGGTGTTGGTATTTTCCAAAATACGTTCTTATTTTTATATTCCAAAATAAAGATATTTTTCAAAATTTATTTATATATCTTCATCTTTTAAATATGCATTTCAATTCACCAGATACAGTTTTACAATCTCCTTGAAATAGTAAATTGGTTCAAACCATATGTTTCAACATAAAGTGGCTAGTTTTTGGTGTATATATTCTATAATCACGGTTTTAAGAAAATTTTAATAAAACCATGGGATCCACCACATCATTTTTTACCTCAACTCCCCATTTTGTAACTTTGGAATCCCTTATAATGGTAGTTTTCCCTTTGTAAATGTTTAGAATATTTGGGGAATTCTTTCAGAGACAAGTTTTGAGTTTTCATGTGATTACAGGGATGATGTATCCATGGTTTTGTTCTATTAAAAATATGAAATATACTATACTATTTAAGAATTATTTTTATGAATTTATGTAGTAAATTTTTGATAGGGTCTCAGATGAAAATTATGACACCACCATTAAATATGGAATGGGGTTTTTACCCTATCTATGACATTACCTTTGTTAGCATCAAGGGTTTAACTTGAGATGAAATGATGGGACAAAATAATAAAATAAATTAATAAATTAAATAATTTTTAAATGGATATTACCTAACCCAAAAAAATTATTATAGTTATTGTAAAATCCTAGGTTTATCCACAAAATTGTAGGGATTTGAGAGGAGATCATGGATGGGAGCATGGTGTGATATAATTGAATCAAGAACCAGATCAGTACTGTGAGGATCATATTTTTTATTAGTGTTTTTTGATCCCATCAATGAAAACATCAGTCCTTATTCATTATTTATTGATACAAACCTGATTTAGGATGTTGTTTTTTGTACTTTGATCTCCATTTTTTCTACCCAAAACAAATAGGAATTAATTCCCTATCATATTATTTTTCTAGTAAACTATTTATTTATATGTATTAAATTATCATAATACATTCTGAAATTGATTATTTTTTATTATTAATTGTTTATAATTTTCATCATTAATCATTCAAACATTAATATATTGCGATCTATTAGAACATTAGACGATGTTCATTTCTCACGTTTTTGTTTTTTAGTTTTCTTTCCTCATTCATTTTTTGTTCATCATCAGTATAACATTTGGATGGTAGATCAAAAAATACCCATTGAACTATCATTGTAAAATCATTATTTGGGACAACATATCATCACCATGGGTTTATGATCGAGATCAATAATGTGGTTAAAATGAGTATAGAAAATAAGGGACCAGGTTCAGATTTATAGATCCCCAATTTTGGGTTTTGGTGTCAAAATATGGTGGTGTAATGGGATTTGTTTATATACAAGATTTGGGTGGCCCAAAACTAGTAACCAATAAGGTTTTGGATTGTATGACCCCATATTCACATTTCAAAGCATATTTATTGGTATAATCAATGGACATGACAATGTGGGGGAAACATGTAGAATAGTTTGAATTTTTGGAAAAAACATGGACTGCATGGTGTATACTCAATAAGAACACATTCCATTTATTCTACCTTATGTGGCTCATGGGTTTACATGTAGAGGAAAATAACACATGCCTTGTGACACAACTAACACATTATGTGACCAAGTGAAACTTGCTCATTGTTTACCCTAGGGGATGATGAGAAAGAATACAAGAAGAAACACAATCATGGCTAGAATAATTGATCATAGACACATTATTAAACATGACAAAGGTAATCAGACATGGAAATGGTACTTGAACACAAAAAGGTACATGGGAATTGATAGTGCTTATGGGAATGAATAGAGTACATGTGCTCGAGTAGGTGGATCATGATGAGTGTTGTCCCACCCTCTACATGTATTTTAACCTCAAAAGTCACTTTGGGTATATATAAAATTAATTTTTTTTGTGATATTATGAGACAAAGGAAGACCCAGGGTAGAAGGGACACAATGAGTAATCATATTACAAATTTAGTACCTTTTCAAAGATAAGTTGGGTCCCCTCCATCCAGTATAGATTATTTTTAGTTGGGTGGGTTCCCTTAGACCATCCCTATGGGGAAAAACTAAGGAATTTCATCCCAAGAATAGGATTTTGATCCCCCCTATAGCATTAGTCTAAGAACGATTTCAGTATTCCTTCAATTTGACATGGGGTGCAATCCTCTATCACAAATTATCAAACCTTAGGTGGGGTTTTTGGAATTTTTTTAACCATATAACATGTGAATATGATCCCATAAAAATGTGTTATTCTTGGTAGGGTTAGGTATACCCAGAGGCCCTATGTGAGACCCCTTTATTTATATCTATATTTTTGGATTTCAATCAAGTACTTATTTTTTAAGGCTTGATGAGAATGAACTCTCAAATGAGTGTGATCAATGATATCATGGCTAAGGGATTGAGTTATCTTGAATGATTGTGAACATGAGGCCCTGATAAGAATCTTGTGGTAGTAAATAATTATTTTGACACCATTCAGACTTGATATATATCATGAGTATATATTGGTTTTCTTATTTCTATGTATCATATTCTTATTTACATAAATTTGTGATGATGATATGAATACCCTATTTATGCTTTATGTTTGGGGATTTTAGGGAGCTATATTAGGTATCGTGATACTCAATCCATTATGAAATATTCCCTCACAAGTCATAAATATATTATTGTTCTTATTTCTATGTCCAAAAATTGAAAGTTTACTCATTTTATATAGGAACAGATTGTTGGGGAAGTAATGGTACATGCATCATGTAGTAATGGGTTGTGGTTTCCATGTACTTATTGAGTTATCTACCCTAATATACACTATGTTTTTGGTATGTCTTGATTATTTTAGGATGCTTCTTTAATGATTTATAGTTATGATTCCATAAAAATATCAGAGGGATGATCCACCTTGTGATTAGGTTTTTGTGAAGGGTCCTGAATAGGTGGTTTTACCTTAGAGTGGATTACTAGTCTTTCCACCACCAATATAGGAGTAGGTTGTGATAGAAGTAATTTTTTAGGATGTTCAAAGGATAAGTTAACTTCATGTTTTTAATGAAAATGACCTACCATGTTTTTGGGAGATCCCAACACCTAGGAAACTAAGTAATAGATAGAGGTAGTTACCAGAGTTTTCTAGCTTGTGCGGAACCCTCCAGATCAAATGGTGGTCATAGAAGATAGTCTTATTATGGGATATATTAGGTCATGGCGGAGTCTGGATACATTAAAACATGATTTTAAGGATCTCTTTTAGATAAAATTCAAACATATATTCATATGGGAGATCTGTATAGACATGTTGTGAGCGATGCATATATATACCATTGGAAGTGTAGTATAACCATGAAAGAGTATTCTATAAGGTTCACCAAATTATCATGATACTCTATGGATATAGTTTAGGATAGATTTTTTCATGTAAAAAACAATGAGTGGAATATAAAATTAGGTGTTAGTTCTATAGTGGTATATATTTTCATTTCTACTTATGATGGAGTGCTTGAGAAGGCTTCGTTAGTAGAGAGATTCCTCATCAAGAAGACAACAATAGATAATTATGGAAGTGGGAACACAAGAGTTGAGACCTCATTACCTATAATTTTATGGAATTTATAGGTATTCAATAAAGTGAGAAGCATAATGAGATGGTCTTTGGATAGAGGTTCTATGGTTCAGGGCACTCAGTGTGGTTCTAGTAATGTCCCAGACCTATCTGGTCCATTAAATTTATGAAATATGCTTGTTGTGATATTCTGGGAGGTCAAGTAGACTCATCCCCAACAATTTGACAAATTTCAAGTTCTATGAACAATGATTCTAGTTTTGTGTACAATGTCACAGTGTCACAGAAACTGTGTGACAGAAACTGTGTCATAGTCACAGTGTCATAGAAATGGTGTGATAGAAACTGTGTCACAAAAATAGTGTCATAGTCATGGTGTGATAGAGACGGTGTGATAGATATGGTGTCATAGAAATAGTGTCATAGTCACAGTGTCCCAAAAACGGTGTGACAGAAATGGTGTGACAGAAACGATGTCACAGTCATCGTGTCACATAAATAGTGTGACAAAAATGATGTCATAGAAACTGTGTTACATTCAGGGTGTTACAAAAACGGTGTGATAGAAATAGTTTTATAGAAACAGTGTCATAGTCATGGTGTCATAGAAATAGTGAGACATAAATGATGTCATTAAAATAGTGTCACAGATGCAGTGTCAAAGAAATGGTGTCACGGTCATAGTTTCATCGTAAAGGTGTCACATAAACGGTGTCACAGAAATGGTGTGACAGAAACAGTGTCATAACTCATTAACAGTGTTTCCCGAACGGTTTCGCATTTCATTTTCCAAATTTCTAGATTTTACCAGTTTCACCGATTTAATGTTTTCCTTGACATAAAACGCATTCAAGGCCTTCATTTAAGGTATTTAAGGCCAATTCAAAGCCCATAACTCCTATATTAATTTTCATAAGCCTCAATATGATTTTACTTGGTGAAACCGAGTGGATTAATGTGATCTGCATTTAATAGGAAATCTAGTGTATCTTAAACCAATTCTCCTTTTAATATTCTAAAGGGAAGAATAAATTCCTAATTTGTTATTCCTCCCTGTTCTTTAGTGTGATATGATTGAACCTTTCCTTCATTTTGGTAGGAATTGTGAGATCAAACTTTTTCCCCCATGGATTGGTTTCCCTTGACGTTCTTCTTTCTGCAAGTGCACCCCCATATTTTGGTGCAACTAAGCAGTATCCATCAATCTTCGATATAAGGCATTATTTATCATCATTATTTTGGGTTCAAATTATCTTTCCTATCCTTTCCATATTATTTCATGTGATATCTATTCTTCTAATCGAGTTTCTTGGGTTCTGTTATTGCTGTCGTACTGCGACATCCTTGGGTGGATGCAGCTGTCACGAGAGGAGGCAATCATGATCCGTTGTGTGGATCGTTCTCATATAAAGAACTTTATGAACCTTTTGAGGTAAGGTATTCATTTATTCTCTTTTCTTTTATGTGAAAATGTACAGTTAACATGTTTTAGCGTCTGGATCACAATGCAATTGACATACTAAATATTTGAACTGGAGAAATAAATTGATATCGATCATATGTTATTGCCTCTTATTTTTCAAGATAGTGTGATATCTATGATTGTTTTGTTTATCCTTCTGGTATTAATAGAAATTGGTAAAAAACATAAATATGGAATTAATTGATAATTGTTTGACTAAAGATAAAGAGGTATGTAAATGAATCCGGTTGTTTTTATTTTAATTTGACTCTATAAAAATTGATAGAGTAAGCATGTTTAATTATTTATGATAGCTTACTATTTAGGTTACCCATATATGGAAACTATAAATAATAAATCAGTTATTTCTAAATGTATTAAAGATATGGATGTTTGATTAAAGGATAATTCCTTATAAGGTTCTTAGTTACCCTCTTTCTTATAAAGGCCAAGAGCCTCATGCCTGTAGTTGTGACAACTCGTTATGTATGGAGGTAGAATACCTTGTTTAAGGACTAAGAGCCTAATTGATGTAATGTGGTTTTCCTAATTCTTATGTTGTGATTTAAGCCTGGGTGAATTTTGGGATATGTGGGGGTAGGGAGGCCTATTGGTTGTGGCAACAGTTCATGCCTAAAGTGGTGAGATGCATTAGTTTAATCATGTTGGTGTCAGAGAGGTCACATAAGATGATGGAATGAGTTGGATATGAATGTTTAGATTTATTATATTTCATGTTGGTTGTTTATCTTCCTTACTTTTCCTATAGATCAAGGTATATATTTTTCTTACCCTCTTTCCAAAAGGGGTAAAGACGCACAGGGTATGCCACATGCTTTCTGTGTTTAGCTTCCCGAGGGAGGATGGGTCTACTCGCATGCTATAGGTGGCAACAACTCGATGGGTATTTCATCTACTCACAGTGTTGAGACACCTAGTGTTTAGTTGCTTAGAATGTTTTTCTATAATTCATGAGAATATGGGAAAGTAATAATTTTGTTAATAAATGACTGAATAAATGGAGTCATCCCATGGGGTTAGAGCTTGCATGGACGCAATACTGAGGTTTCTATTTAAAGGAAGAATGAACATTGGGTGTGATTCTAATGAAATATAATGTGGAAATTTTCAATGGTTAATTAATGTTTAAAATAACTTAATGTGTAATAGATAAAAATGGAAGGAATTAATTTAATAAATCTTTTTAAATGGTTGTGTGCTTATAGGATACCAAGTCTTAGAAGTGGTAGCTGTGAGTTTGAGAGACATTATCTACAACTGAGTCTAAGACTAGGTTTTCCCATAGTGTTCTTGTGAGATATAGTATGTTCTATAATATTTGTGTTTCTATACGCTTCTCCACCCCGTGGGTTAGGGAAACTGACACCCTGGGGATTCTGATCCCTGGGGGGTGTTTTCCCCAACATTCTTATGGGAGGATGGATGGATGACTACCCCCTTTGGCCCCACTCTCTTCACTTGCCAGTAACTTGTGTTGGTAGGAACATTGGTTAGTTTTACCCATATATGTGTGTAAAGGGTTGTAATGGCTTCTGGTTATTCACACACATATATTCAGGATACAGTTTACTATGGACTACTATAGATGTAACATGTATAGGTTGTGATGGCTTGAGGATCCTTACTCAGTGTGTGGGATGTAATGGCTTGAGGTATAACTCCCGACATATGATATACGTTATGAAAACTGATGTGGATACTAGAAACTAACTGGTTACTTTGATTATGTGGAGATGTTGGTTTTTTTAACGAAGATCATGTTGTGGTGCTACCCCCATGTGTCTGGGTGAATGCCTTTTTTGAGATAGATGCCTAGGATGTGTGACTTTGAGGAAAAGTGGCAAACTAGAGGGGAAGTAGTAGCGGGGTACCCTTGATATTCTTTATTGTATTATATACTATTGTATGCGTTACATGGGGAGAGTAGCCATGGTGAGTCTAGGAATTTAGTATACCTATTTAGGTAATGAGTTAGTTTCACATGTTGTTCACTATGCTTTAGCATGATTTCTTTACTTGTTCACGAGAGGATTTGGGGAGGATCCTACTAAGTATAATTTTATAGTCACCCTATATATATATATATAAGGTTTTTAGGTCTCTTGGATAAGGTTTGAGATCCTACTAGTTTATACAAGCTTGTGGTTTCTTGAGCTATTCGGGCATGTGGTTTCTACTATTTTTTCATTCCTTTGGTACTTGTGGTTTTCCCCTTTCATTTGTAGTAGTTTTCCATGACATTACACATTTGTAATTGATTTTTCTTTAATATTTCAGTCTAAGTTGGAGTTGTTTGGTGTCTATTTTATCCCTCTCTTTCACATGTCTTCCCCTAGAGGGTAAAGCCTCCGATTTGTGTGTTTACAATACCCTCAATGCTAGTCTCTATCTCGAGGCCTACTGAAGGTGGGACTTAGGTTAACTATCTCCCTTATAACATTGTCAACCTAAGAGGGGTACACATTGTGAGGAGGGGGTCATGAACGAGTGGTATCATAGCTCTGGTTGAGGGATAATATGAAGTTTGGTGTTAAGAACAAATGAGGATGCTTGGGTTGGTAGGGAAATAGTTTCAGTCTTGTTTAGATAGTTATGTAAACACTGGATACCAGCTGAGACATATGAATTTAGGCCCCCTATGATCTGACTCACATACCATTAGGTTTACAATGTCTACTATATGAGGTGACAATAGTTGTAGGGTAGAGACCTAGGAAAGTATCATGAATCATTATTTTTTGTGCCTATGTTTGAATGGGTAGACCATGGGATAGGTAAACCTAAAATGAATAAAAGAAAAATATTAATCAATTAATGTTGAGTCTTCCATATTCGATTTTTAGGAGCTATAACTGTTTTTTAATTTTCAAGTATGGATTTTCATTGACATTCTCCTCAGGATTGCATAGAAGATATCTAGTAGGCTATGCGAGAAGATAGTCGCTGGGTAGTGGTTGAAGATGATGAAACATGGAGGAGGAAACTCTGAGAGTTTCAGGGATAGAGTCTACAGATGCATGAGGTATCTGTTTCAGATGCATTAACAGAAGACTGGTAGGGGGAGGTCGATATAGGCTTTAGTTTGATATGTGATTAGATAGAGCCCTGGGTGGATTGGTTATGAAGATGTTGCGTGGAACAATGAGGCAGTGGTGGTGCTTGTTCCTTGGGGATTTTGAGGAGTTGTAAATATCATGGGAAGATTTCCGAGACATGTTTAGAGTCTAATTTTATTCTTCATCCATGAAGGCATCCAATCACCAGGAGCTTCATACCCTTCAACAAGGGAGCTCCTATGTGCAAGAGATTTTAATCTGTTTTAGGGACCTTTTACGATATTATTCTAACCTATTGCTAGATGAGGAAGCTAGGGTGAGGCATTTCGAGGAATCTTTGTGTCTAACGATCCAGGGATTGGTCACCCCATTTATGTTGATGACATATCTTGAGGTACTGGTTAGGGAAGAAGTTTTCGAGAAGAAATTGGCTAGAACTGGATTGTTTCAAGAGGGGAGTCTTCAAGATTCCTCACGAAGTAGAGCTACAGTCCACGGTTCCTAGTTTTAAGGGTAGAAGAGTTTCTGTTTAGCTGGGGGTAGGTACTAGCCCTCAGCATCTTGTTTTTCTGGTAGATGCAACTCTCAGGCCTATACCAATACATCTTGTTCTTGTTTTTGTTGTGGATGTCAAGGACATACGCCGAGAGAGTTCCCAACCTTTTAGAGTAGTAGTTGTGAACCAAGTGTTCTGGTCCAGGTTCCTCCGTTGAGGCAGTTCCAGTCGAGGTAGCAGCAGTAGGTTGCACATGCTTTGGATCGTTAGAGGGTAGATAGGGTAGTAAGAGAAAAATACCGTGATTCTCCCTATCCTCAGAGAGCAGAGAAGGACCGTGGTGGTGGTCATCATCTGGGTTAGAGAGGTTGTAGAGGAGGACGTGGTCAACTTCATGCATTAGTATTTCCATCTATAGTCGAGCCAAACATCATTCGCAGTACCCTTGGATTGTTTTCTACCTTGATATATTCCTTGTTTAAATAAGGGGAGAAACAATCCTTGATATCCCCTACATTCTTCAATGCTTTGGGACTTTAGGTGGAGAGTCTTCCAGTGCCTTGGGCGTTGACTATGCTAGTTGGAGGTCGATCTGACGTGTTTGAAGTATGTAGAGACTCCGAGATATTGTTGGGGCAGCACCGCTCTTGGGGATATTTCATATGATTACAGATACAACTGTATGATGTCATGATTGGCATTGATTGGTGGTATTTGGTGCAGGATATCATGGACTGCTTCATGAGGCAGGTTGTGTTCTTCAATGAGGATGGAGAGACAGTGGGGTTTGTTGGTGATCAGGACCCTTGAATGGGTTAGAGGTGTGTTTCATCCTCATCATCTATAATGGATGAGCTGATGCTGAGTTATTCAGGGGTTCAACAGTTAGAATTTCCTAGGGTTATAGAAGAGTACCATGATATTTTTGCAGAAGTGGTTGTAGAATTACCCTCTAGATGAAAGATCGAGTTTGGGATCAAGATACAGCCAGGAGCATCTACTATCTCTATGTATCCATATCGGATGGCCACATTTGAGTTATGAGAACAACATATCCATCTTGATGATCTATTATAGTTCAGTATTGTTCATCCAAGTGTGTAACCATGGGGTGCACCCGCTTTTGTGTGTGAAGAAGGATGATGGTAGTTTATGGTTGTGTATCGATTATCGTCGCTTAAACAAAGTGATAATGGAGAATCAATATCATCTTCTCTGGATTGAAAATTTATTCTATCAACTGATGGATGAATGTTGGTTCTCAAAGATTGACTAGTGGCCATGATATCATCAGATGCGTGTGAAAGATGAGGATATCCCGAAGACTTATTTTCTTGTCTTCATGAGCATTAAGAGTTCATTGTAATGTTGTTTGGTGTGAAAAATTCTCAGGCTGTGTTCATGGGATTGATTAATGCTATGTTCTGTGAGTTCCAAGATAAGTTCTTGGTGGTTTTCGTCGACAACATCCTTGTGTTCATCACACCTAGGGAGGAGCATACAGAGCATCTGCACTCCGTTTTGTGAGTTCTTTGTCAACAACAGCTATTTGGGAAGTGGTCAAAGTGTGTGTTTTGAGATCGATAAGTCCATTTATTAGGAGATGTTGTGTCCAAGGAGGGAGTATTTGTGGATCCATGACCGATAGAAGCAATTGTGTCTTGGGCAGCCCCCAAGATAGTGACCGAGCTGCGATGTTTTTATTGGTCTTCCAGGCTACTACTGGAGGTTTGTAGCCAATTTCTCTCAGGTTGCGACTCCTCCAACAACATTTACCTGGAAGGATTAGGAATTTATGTAGACCGACCAGTTTTATAATGCTTTGAAGTATCTGAAGGAGAATTTAGTAAGTTATCTAGTTCGTTGTCTTATAGGAGAGGTAGTTTAGTTTGATGTTTTCTGCGATGCTTCACATCTGGGGTTAGGCTGTGTTCTGATGTTGTAGAGATTAGTTGTCTCTTATGGGTCTCGGTAGTTGCATCCTCATGAATGTAACTATTACACCCATGATCTTGAGTTGGCAGCCATTGTGTTTTATCGGATGTTGTGGATACATTACCTCATTGGAAATTGCTTTTTGGTTTTCACTGATCATAAGAACCTAAGGTATGTTTTCTCCTAGCATGACATAAACTAGAAACAACATCGGTGGATGGAGTTCATACAGTAATACGACTTCAAAATGTCATATAAACCTGGGAAAGGGAATTTGGTAGCTGATTCCCTGATCCAGAAGTCACGTAGTGATACAATGCATGAATTTGGTGATTCCTTGATATTAATGGAAGAAATTTCAGCATTACATCTAGATAAGGGTGAATTTGGGGGCAGAGGTTGTCTTTTTCAGATAATGGTGTAGCCATCTATTGTGCAGTAGGTGGAAGAGTCCTAGTGAGTGGATCATGAGGTGGAGGTCTGTAGAGATCGAGTTGTTTTTGGTGAGTCCCATGATGGTTGGTTTGAGGATGAACAAAACTGAGTGTTGTATCATGGAAGGCTTGTTTCTCCTTTGTCTATGTGTGAGAAAATTCTTAGAGAGTTTCATAGTTTGACTTTAGTGGTGCAACCTAGCATGAAACAGATGTACTGAGGCTTGAGGAGTCACTTTTAGTGGCCTGGGTTGAAGCATTCATTTTCAGAGTTTGTGTCTTGATGTTTGATCTTCCAAAAGGTGAAGGCTGATCACCGTGTCCCCGGTGGCTTGCTCTAGCCATTAGATATTCCTCATTTGAAGTGGGAGGACATCTCAATGGAATTTTTACTGGTTTACCTCGAGATCATGGAGAAAATGATTCTATTTGGGTGGTAGTAGATCATTTAACAAAATCATCCCACTTCATAGCGATCAAGGAGTCAAGCTCAGTGGATGTTTTGTAGAGGTCGTATCTAGAGGTGTTGGTGAGACATCATGGATTTCCAAGAATGATAATTTCATATTGAGATCCTAATTTTACCTCCAGGGTATGGAGAGGTCTCCAACATGGTTTTGGTTCTCGGATATGCCTTAACATTGTATTTCATCCTCAGATGGATGGTCATATAGAGAGAACTATCCATACACTTGAAGACATGTTACGCTGTTGTGTCTTGGATTTTGGAGGATCATGGATGATTCACTTACCCTTGGTGGAGTTCTATTACAAAAATAGTTTTCACTCCTCCATCAATATGACACCGTTTGAAGCCTTGTATGGATGACCTTTCTATTTTCTATTGTTCTAGATTGGGGTCGTCGAGTTAGTGATTGTTAGTCCGAAACCAGTGCAAAGTACTACATATATGGTTCAGGTGATTAGTGATAGGATAAATACATCACAGGATCGTTAGAAATAATATGTCGATCAATGGAAGAGATCTTTGGTGTTTGATGCTGGGGATCACTTGTTTCTAAAGGCAACTCCCTGCTGTGGGCGGAGAAGTTTTGGTCGTGGGAGTAATCTTTCTCCCAGGGTTGTTGGGTCTTTCGAGGTGTTAACTCATGTTGGAGCCATGACATATCAGATATCACTTCCCTCACAGATGATCTAGATACATGATGTTTTCCATGTACCAAAACGTCATGGTTATCTTCATGATTACTCACACATCATCGATTGGGGAGAGATCGATGTTGATGATGATGCGATCATCAAGGAGCGGCCTATGGAGATCCAAGACTACAAATCGAAGGTGTTGCATGGGTGTTCTGTTCCCTTGGTTCGTGTCATGTGTCGACACGATGGGGTGGACGGGAGTAACTGGGAATGTGAGTCATAGATACATTCTCATTACCCAGAGTTATTTGATGATTTACTCTTTTTCAGGTAACATTGTTCACTTTATGGTTATAGACCTTTCTAGTTTATAAGATGAATTTCTTTTGTTGCTTATTATGGCGTGCTCTCTTTTTATAGGTATCATGATGAGTGGATTTTCAGAACCCTTTTCGGTTTTCTTTTTGGTTTGGTTTGGGATTCTCAAGGACAAGAATGTTTTGAGATGTATCTGATGTAATGGCTTAGACCTCTCTGGTCTATTACCATGCTGAAATATGGTTCTTGAGGTGTTCTAGGAGGTCAAGGAGACTCACCCCCAAAACTTTTCCAAATTTCTAGTTCGATGAATAGAGTTTCTAGTTTTGTGGATAGTGTCACGATGTCAAAGAAATGGTGTGACATAAATGGTGTCACAAAAACGGTGTCATAGAAAAGTTGTGATAGAAATGATGTCACAAAAATAATGTCACAGTTACAGTGTCACAGAAATGGTGTGGCAGAAATGGTGTCATAGAAACAGTGCCACAGTCACGGTGTCATAGAAACGTTGTGAAGGAAACGATGTCACAGAAAAGGTGTGATAGTCATGGTGTCACAAAAATAGTGTGACAGAAATGGTGTCATAGAAATGATCACAATCACGGTGTCATAGAAACGGTGTGACAGAAACGGTGTCATAGAAACAGTGTCACAGTCACTGGGTCACAGAAATGGTGTGACATAAATGGTGTCACAGAAATAGTATCACAGACAGGGTTTCCCAGAAATGGTATCACAGTGATGGTGTCACAGTCATAGTGGTACAGACATGGTGTGACAAAAAAGGTGTCACATCTCATGAACAGTGTTTCTAGAACTGTTTCAAATTTCCTTTCCGCCAAATTAACAGATTTTTCCAGTTTCACCGATTTAACATTTTCTTTGACATAAAACGCATTCAAGGCCTTGTTTTATTGGATTTATGTCCAATTCAAGTCTATTAACTCCTATATTAATTTTCCTAAGGCTCCAGATGCTTTTACTTGGTCAAAATGCACAGTTTAATGTGATCCGCATTTAATGGAAAATCTAGTGTATCTTAAACCATTTTTCTATTAAATCTTCTAAAGGGATGAGATATCTTCCACTCTTGTTCTTCCTCCTTGATCTCTAGCATGAGATGATTGATCATTTCCTTCCTTCCCATAGGAATTTTGAGATCAAAATTTTCCCCCATTGATTGGTTTCCTTTGACATTCTTCTTGTTGCCGGTGCACCCCCTGTGTTGGTGTAACCAAGCAGTATCCATCAATATTCGACATAAGGTGTGATTTATTATAGTCATTTTGGGTTAATATTCTCCGGTTTCTAATTGGAATATTATGTAATGTGATCTCCATGCTTATAATGGAATTTCTTGTGTTTGGTTGGTGTAGTTATTCTCATACACCCTCAAGTGGATGCAGTTGTAACGAGAGGAAGTGATCATGATCCATTGTGTGGATCATTCTCGTATAAATAACATTAAGATCCTTTTGAGGTAGGGGATTCATTCCTTTTATATTTTATGTGAATATTTATATTTAGCATGTTTTAGCCTCTAGATCCCAAGGTAATTGACATAATAAATATTTGAACTAGATAAATAAATTGATATCGATTATATGTTATATCCTCTTATTTTGCTATATAGTGTGATATCTATTCTAGTTTTGTTTAGATTTTCATTATTTATGGATATTGGAAAAGAACGTAAAGATGGAATTACTTGATAATTGTTTGGATAATGATAAAGAGGCATGAAAATGAATCTAGTTTCTTTTGTTGTAATTTGATTCTCATCATATTGATACAGTAAGCATGTTTAATTAATTTTGATAGATTATGTTTTAGGTCACCCATAGTTAGAACCTACAAACAATAAATAAGTTAATTCTTGATGGATTAATGAAATAGCTGGTTGATTAAAAGATAAATCCTCATTGGGTTCTGGGTTACCCTTTTTATTATAAAGGACAAGAGCCATATGCTTGGAGCTGTGAGAGATTATTATGTATGAAGGTAGAATTCCTTTTTTAAGGACCAAGATCCTAGTTGAGATAATTGTTTTCCTACTTCTTGTGTTGTTATGTGAGTCTGGATGACTGGTGTGATATGTGGGGGAAGGTAGGCCTATTGGTTGTAGCAGCAGTTGATTCCTAGAGTGGCGAGATGCAAGAGTTTATAAATATAGGTGTTAGGGAGGACAACTGAGATGATGGAACAGGTTGGATGTGAATGTTTGGATGCTTTCAATTTCATGTTGGTTGTTTATTTTCCTTACTTTCCTGCTACTCATGGAAGCTTGTTTGCTTACCCTCCTTCCAAAAGGGGTGAAGATGCATGGGGTATGCCACATGATTTCCATGTTTATCTTTCTGAGGGAGGATGGTTATACACTCTTGATATAGGGGTAAAATACTCGATGGGTTGTTCATCTACTCACTATGTTGATCCCCCTTATGTTTAGTATCTAACCATATTTTTCTATAATTCTAGGAAATATTGGAAAGTAATAACATTGTTAACAAAATATTGATTAAATGATGTCAACTCATGGGGTTGGAGCTCTCTAGGATGCAATACTGAGGTTTCTATTTAAAGAAACAATGAACATTAGGTGTGAAGATAATGAAATATAATGTAAAAACAATAAATGATTAATTAATTTTTAAATTAACATAAATTGAAACTGATAAAAATGGAATTAAGTAATGTAATAAATCTATTTAAATGGTTATGTGCTTATAGGATACATAGTCATAGAAGTGGCTTCCGGGAAAATGAGAGACGTTAGCTGCAGTTGAGTGTAAGACTAGGTTATTCCCATAGTGTTGTTTCGAGATATATTATATTCTGTACTTTTGTGTTTCTATATGATAAATCACCCTGTCAGTTAGAGAAAGTAACACCGTGGGGATTCTGATCCCCAGGGGGTGTTTTCCCCATCATTCGAGTAGGAGGACAGATGAATGATTACCCCCTTTGGTCCCACTCTCTTATCTTAGAAGCTACTTATGCTGGTAGGAGCACTGGTTATTTTTACCCATATATGTGTTTAGAGGGCTGCAATGGCTTGTGGTTATTCACACACATTTGTTCTGGATATAGTTTCCGGTGGACTACTATAGGTGTAACATGTGTAGGCTATGATGGATTGAGGATCCTTACCTGGTGTGTGGGGTGTAATCTATTGATGTATATTTCCTGACATATGATACACATTATGCGATATTTGGTGGCTCTTGGAAACTACCTGTTAGTTTAATTATGTGTATGTGGTGGTTTTGTTGTACGAGGTGCATGTTGTGGTGCTTCGCCCAGGTTTCTGCGCGTAAGCCTTTTAGGAGAGATGCTTAGGATGTGCGATGCTGGGGAAAAGTAGAAAACTATAGGGGAAGTAGTAGTGGCTTTACCTTGACATTCTTTATTATATATTATAATCTAATATGTGTTACTTGGTGAGAGTAGCCATAGTGAGTTTGGGAACATAATATACCTATTTAGGTGATGAGTTAGTTTACCTTATTGTTAAATGTTCATTAGCATGCTTTCTTTACATTTTTATGAGAGACTTTGTGGAGGATCCTAATGAGTATTATATTATACTCATACTATCTATATAATTGTTTAGGTCACTTGGAGCAGGTTATAGATCAAGCTAGTTTCTACTAGCTTGGGGTTGCAGGAGCTATTTGTGCTTGTAGTTGCTGCTATTTTTTCTCATTTGGTACTTGTGGTTTTTCCCTTTCATTTTAGTAGTTTATCATGAAATTACATATGTGAACTTGGGTTTTATTTTATAGTTCAGCCCGAATTAGAGTTGGTTGGTGTCTATATTTTCTGTCTCTTTCACATGTGTTCTCTTAGAGGGTAATGCCTCCCATTTGTGTGTTTAGTATACCCTCGGTGCTAGTCTCCATATCATGGCCTACTGGAGGCGGGGCTCAGGGGTCACTATCTCCCTTCTCACATTGCTGGCCCAGGAGGGGTACACCTTCTGGGGAGGGGGTCATGACCGTTTGAGTCCTCCGAGATAGAGGTTTTATTTCTCTCACAATGGTCAGGGTCATATCGAACAATATTTTCCAACCAACCATGAAACTGATAGTGAGATGGTTGATGGAATTCCATGTATCATATAACACATATATATTGGAGTCTCCTAGGGTGGTGTATATTTAAGTGTAGAAAGTAGAGTAGAAAAAGGTATCATATAGTTTGATTTTTTGCCACCACCACCCTAGGTAGTCAACACCACGCTCATGGATGATAATTGTTGTAGGAAGTGGAGGACTATGATCCAAAGTCTTTAGGGGTTATTAAAGGTTTGATCTCTATCTTCTATAATTTAACTTTAGTATTGATAAACATTGTATTGATCCAATATTTTCCTTTCACTTATCTGGTTGAAGACATCTAGATTTTAGTAGATCCCTTGGCTCAACAATTTCATGTGGATTCTCTGACCAGATTGGATTTAGTGATCAAACACATTTGATGACTATATAACCTAAATATGGGTGGATAGTGACTATAGTGGGATTTATTTTAAAAATATATATATATACTTATGGAATTATCTAAAATATGGAATGGCTATCCACATTTCATGCCCACATTTACTATTTTCGGTAGAGGATGCATTGTTTCTACTATGATATGACATTTTTTTCTTTCATCATAGAGAAGAAAATATAAGAAGAGAAATATGATCTCATTAATAGGAGGATACAAACAATTACCCATCAGTTGGATTGTATTACCATTAGAGCATAAGATGCTATGAGCTATCAATTTTCTATAGGGGTGGTGGAGTATGAGGACGTATTTCCCAAGGATAGGCCATGCTTAACACCCATCCAATATATATAATTATACATAGACATGAACTTAATTATGATCCTGATATATAATCCAACATATTTTATGGCTCCTATAGAGCTTTGTGAGATAATTTTTCATTTTGAATACTTGTAGAGTATGCTCTTTGTGAGACCCATTATGTCAACATGGCCAACCCCATACAATTAAATGAGAATGTATATGGGAGAATGATGTTATGTGTGTATTTTAATCTACTAATCTAGGGGACTACAAAAAATATTTTCCCATTATCATAGATTTATGGACTCTTCTAATAGTTGAGAGAGGAGATATGGTTATCGAAGATAGAACTCAGGTCAAATTACCCATTAAATTGTTTATTGGACATGGATATGCTGAAGATGGAATTCTAACAATTATATAGTAATTATGAGTATGTTTCGATTCCTTTTGGAGTGAAGATCGCCCAAATAGTGTTTGTGGGACTCATGAAGTAGATATTTTAGCCTTTCATAGACCAGTTCATATTGGACATTATCAATGACATCCTAGTGTACACAGCATCAAAGGAGGAGCTCATGAGACATTTGAGGATGGTTTTGGGCATACTTCAAGAGCACTATATTTTTGGAATTCTCTCGAAGTGTATGTTCTAGATTTTGGAGGTCCATATTCTAGAATATGTTATCTTAATATATGATATGGAAGTGGATTTTTTGAATGAAGAGGTAGTGTTTGATCGAGATCCACCGAAGATCATGACAGAGTTGGGTATAATATTTAGGTTGGAAGGATAATAATGTAGATTCATTCTATATTTCTCAAGGATATCTACACCCTTTAATGCTTTTAATTAGTGGGGATAACCTTTCTGGTGGATCGAGGGGTTCCATCAGGATTTTCAAGAGATCTGTAAAAGGTTTATGAGCATGACCATATTAAGATTTCCAAAATTAGGTGTTGAGTATATAGTGTTATGTGATACTTCAAGGACAAGGATTTGATTTTTTATGACGTATCGGTAGGAGTTGATTTACTATGTGTTCCAATAGATGATACCTCATGATATAATTTATGTGGCCACTAATGTAGTGCTAGAATTAGTTGTTGTTTCCATGAATATGTAGTGACACTATTGTATGGGCCAACAATTCGTCATCACATATCACCAAAAGAGTCTCAATTTTTTCTTACCATTGAAGGATCATAATATGAGATATAGGAGATAAATTTATTTCCTATATGAATATGTATTCAAGATAGTCTGTACACCTTAAAGGGTAATGTAGTGGTAGATGATTCTAAAATGATATTTTTTTGAAGTTAGCGATATATGAATTAGATCTATTTTACTCATTGTATCTATCCTTAACAGATGATGATACTGCAGCTTACCTCTAGTCTGTGGTTTCTACACCACCAAATTTATAGTATCATAACAAGATTCATCATGGAGATTCAAACTGGGATAAAATACGTTTTTAGATACCTAATGTATATTGTCCTAAAAGATTCTCAGAAGGCGGGAAACACTTCATCATTTTTAGATGATGGATAATGGAACTATTGATTTTTCATGAGGAGGTTCTATGAGAGTTTCATAAATCACCATTAGTGGTGAATCCTTGTGTGGTAGTGATATACCAGACCTTCCATGTTAGATCAGTGGGAATGGAAGAAGAAGTGTGTAGCATACTTTTCCTGTTGATGCCTCATTTATTAGTAGGTTATGGATATGCACCGAGTTCTAGTGGGTGTAGCTCAACCCCTTGAGGTGACAGAGTGGATGCATGATGATATATAGATAAAATTTTCAATGGGGTTATCATAATAATATATAATTAATGATAATATATAGAATATTATATACCAACTCACAATGTCATCTCACATCTATGTTATCTAAGAGAAGAGTTTAGTTGATATCTTAAGATGACCATACTTGGAGGATACATTCCACATTCATAGAGTTATATGGAATATTATTTTAGTCCTTTATGATAGATTTACATCATGATTTGGTAGAGTATTAAAGGTGGCCTTTGGGATTATGTTTCATTTTAGCATATTATTTCACTCCTAGACTAAAGACCAGAAAGAGAGGACCATTCTGGTTCTGGAAACAATTTGGTGGGATTTCATGTTGGACATTTTCCATGGGTTGTAGGATCACCTTCCCATGGTGAAGTTTGTATAAAACAATTTCTACCACTATACCATTTGTATGTCCCAATTCTAGGACTTTTATGGGAGACTATTCCGATCATCACTATAATGTACTGATTTAGGGGAGACTTCATGAATGTGCATAATTTTAGTGTGTGTGTGATGTTATAGAAGGGGTAAATCATCCATGTGTATATGATTACTACATAGAGATTTCATAAGAATTTTGTGGACCAATACTAGAGGCCTTTGGAGTTTTTGTTGGGGGAACATTTGTTATTGATTTTCAAATTTTAATGTGGATTATGTATAATTGTTTGGAGATTCATGTTATCTCTAGGAATCAATTGACCATTTCAAATAATAATTAGGGTTGGTTTGGTGGTATAACACTTTCCCCAAGTTTCTTAGTTAGACCGGGTAAATGACATCATCACCAAGTCAAATCTAAGGAGGTATGTGCAGGTCTATCTGTCTTCTATCTACTCGGGTGAGCTGGACATATGGGAAATAACTACATTTTTAGAGTTGTTAGTAGAGATCAAGGATTTTTTGGAAATGATCCTATATGGAATGGATATTACCTTTTGTGTGTGTTTGAAGGTAGCAAGATAAACTCCATGATATCTCTCTGGAGTTGGTGAAGTATAAGTGATCTCAATACCTTCACTGGTCTGAGTGTGTTTTTATTTAGTTATAAAAATCCACAAGATGTAGAAAATGAAACAACTCTATTTTTCCTGTAATAAAACCACCACAATAATATATTTTTATAAAGAGAAGATATTTTATGTAAAAAGTGGGAAACCATACAAGTACGCAAACATACAATCAGCTAGCATCATAAGTAATCACTGAATCATTAAATTTCAAATTACGACTTTTAGAAACCTTACCTCTATGAAGACTCTACTGTAGAGTGGTAGCCTGTCCCTTCATATCATATTTGAGGAGGTCTTCAATATCGTATTCAATCTTGTACCATGATTGAATGAGCTCTTCCACCTAATCTTCATTCTCTTATATCCATATACCAATATGACAAAATGTGTTTGGATCAAAAAACCCTGCTCCTTTTTAATGTTTTCCTAAATATGTCACCCCACCATCTTGAAAAAAATCTACTTCGGTGGTGTTGAAATTTAATTCCTTCTCTAAGAAATATTTCTTTCAGTTGATGATGGTTTACCAATCCCCACAATTCATCATTTCCTATCCTCTCAGAGGGATATTGGGTTTAACAACATCATTCTCCATATTCACCATATCAATGATAGGTGATTCCCCTACTTGTCTTTCTAACTCCTTAGTGATTTATTCATTGGATCCTTCATACCTGCTCGTGGAGATGTTTTCTTCAATTTTGGTAGCTTTTGGAGAGTGTTTACCTTTACATGAAGATCTTTTATTACGAGGACTAGGTAAATTCAAATAGTCTTTTCTCCTTTTCGGCCTTCGGGTGTACTTAATAAATCCATCAGAATCTATGATAATGTTCTTTACCTTCATTGAATAGAATCTATGATAGTGTTATTTACCTTTCCTAGTTCTAGGTGCTGATTTAGAATGTGATTTTAGGGCCCATGGAGGCTCATTAATGATATATTAAAATTATTCAATTTCTTATACTATGAACACATAGTTTTTTTCTGAAATAATAGGAGATTAATCAAAAAAAGCCTCGAATGGTAATTCAGTGACATCTATTAAATATTGAATATGGGTTTTACTAATGTTGTGATATAACCTTTATTGTCATTGTTTATTTCATTTCAAATGAAATATAGGTGAAAATAAAACAATTATTTATTTGTTATTAAATGATTGCGACCTAGCCCTATTTATTTAAACCTAATTATGTAAAAATTTGGGGGTTTCCCATATAACCTGAGGTATTTTAGAGTATAGAATTTAAGAGATATTGGTGAGTGAAAATGGGATCATGGATTAGAATATTACAACTTGGAATGGAGTCACCAATAGAGATCATGGATCTCACAAATGACAACATCATCCATTTTTCATCAGTGATTGATCCAAAAACATGGTATGATTTTTTTGTGGATTTTTGTAATACCTCACCCCTCATCACTAGGTTGAGTTGAGTCGGAGGTGCTACATGGCCTTAGGTGAAATCACAAAGAAACATGGATAGATAATAAATTTCTAGGGATTCATGAATGGTGTGGGACAATTTTCCCCTTTGAAATGAAAAACAACCAACTAAATGTGCCAATAATGAATAAACTATATGATTCACGTCAACCATGTTTCAAAATTAATTAACACCAATGGACCAGTATAACCAAACCAAAATAATATATAATCAAATTACTAAGTGGATGACTAAGAAAACCATAGAATCAATGACACAACTCTATAGTTCCACATTTAACCCCATTCTCCTAGTAAACAATACCTTCCAAGCATCACAATGCACCACTAAAGTAAGAATATGTGTTACCTTTTCATGTGTTTTCGAATAAAACATAATAAAAAGAACCAAAGTTCGAAATTAGGGGGTGAGTATGATACTCACTATGTTTCCCTAATGAATTACCTACTTACACCACTAGGGATAACAATTGTATCAAAATCATATAAAACAATTCACAAAAGACATTGAAATATTTAATCAATTCATAGTAATCCAAACATATCCATACGCAAATTAATTCACCGAAATCATAAAAAATAAAAAAGAAACATACAAAAAAGTGTTTATCCAATCTTCACAATCCATATTGAAAAATCTAATTCACCTTGAATGTATAGACAAATATTTGATCCATAAAATCCATTTTTGACATGCCCGAGCTTGGTGTTACTATTGACGGTGTAACTTCACATCCAACCCCATCCTCTTTTCAAAGTGGTACTTCACTATCACATTCCAACCTTTGATGGTGGTCCTTAATGCCTAGTATCCATCCCATACAACCCATGGTTATACCACATAATCCATCAACCATAACAATCAACATGTACCAGAACTATATCTAGACAAAAGTTCCAAAACAAAAAAAATTCCTTAAGAAATAAAAAAATTGCCACAAAAGCTACAAACATTTCAATATGAAAATCATTGATTTAAAAATCTCATAAACCACATTAATTCCAAACATCATTTAAATAAAATAATAATTTTATTGAAATTTATTTTTTCAAATGATTTCATGAAATCACCTAGTCCAATGATTCTAAAATTTTCACATTAAGATACAACATCAATCACATTACTCCACAATAACCCATTTTCCCCCAAATCCCCTAAACATCAAAAAATGGGTGTTAAAAAATCATTTCACATCACAAACATCATCAATTTCAAGAAAAAAACATTAATTTAATATTTCTTACTTCTATTTATATCAAAATGGAAATGAGAGTGAATCCACCTAAATTAGGGTTCTAGAAAAATCAACCAACGCACAATCGCACCCTAATTTCGGGTGAACAAAATAAAAAAATTGTTTTAGATATCTTTTTATAACATCAATAAGCCCAAATATCATCATTTTATGAAATAAAACCCATATCTCTTCATTATATGGATGTAGATCTAGAAAACAGTGAGAGGGAGGGAACTAGATCAAAGGAAAACCATGATACAACCAAGAGAGGAGACATACTAGAGGATAATTGTCTTTACTAAACCAAGAAAAAGGATCGATTCTCTTCCAAAATGAGTGGAAGAGGTTTCTATAACCCCAGAGAAGAGAAAATACCATGTTGGGATCAAGTGGTTGAGGTGATGGGTGCCTTAGGGTAAACCCTGAGTGGTCCCATTTTTTAACCCCAATTTTTAATGTCGCGTATCGTTAGCACACACCGTTAGACAAATCATCCACTAACCATGAAACTGATACTATCCTTAAGTGTTCCCAACCAAATTTAATCACATGATTAGAAAAAATCTGTGCCATCCATACTAAATCCCACTATCTAATGTAGCATGGTTTAACTAGTATGGATGCAAGGTTTGGTTACTGTGGGCCTTAATTGTGCGCCCACCCCTTTGACTCTTCACCCCTTTTAACAATTACCTAGATTTGTAGAATGGTCTCCACTAATAGTGATAAAAACATAAACCCCAATAAAATACTCCAAAATATATAAAAACCTTTCAAAAATCTCCCAAACATTATCCAAAATAATTAAATACATAAAAAAGACATAAAAATAGATACATACCACAAAATAGTGTACTAAATTCTCCCCCAAAATTTGACATTCTGCCCTTAGAAAGAAGTGAACCATCACTTTTTCGAAAGTGTTCAGGATATTACTTGGAAATATATTTCTATGACTCCCAAGTCTCCTCCTGAATTTGACCATGTTTCCACACAACCTAAAATAGACTAATTCTTTTACCATGAAATAATTTATCTTGTCTATCCAAAATATGTACAAGCATGTGCACCAAAGAAGAACCCAACTCTAGCTCAACATGATCCTAACAAATCACATGGTTAGGATCCAAATGATACTTTTTCAATTGAATACATGAAACACATTGTGCACCACACTAAATATGGTGTAAAATCCAAGTCATATGTCACCACTAAAAACCACTCAAGTATCTCAAAAGGCTAAACATACAACAGATATAAATTTTCCTACATTCCAAACAAACGATTTCCCAACTGCATAAAATTATCAAAAACCCATTTATATCCACCTCAAATGACAACAACCTTTGACAATGGTCTGTATATGATTTTTAATGGCTCTGAGCCATCTCTATCCTCTTACAGATAAACTTAATCTTATCAATTGTCTCTTGGAAAAGGATCATACCAACAAACAAAGATTTACCTGTTTACACCCAACAAAGTGGATAATGACATAGTTGCTAATAAACTGCCTCAAATGCATCCATGTGTATCGAGAACTGATAACTAATACTGTAGGATAACTCCACTAATTAAAAGTGATCCAACCATGAGCATCTAAAATCCATCACACAATTCCACAACATATCTTAAAACGTTTGTATTTCCATCTCATATTAACCATACAAATGAGGATGACCATCCATACTCAAAGTTGAATAAGTCCAAAGAGCTTTCCAAAAGGATGTATGGAAAGGTGATGTGAACCTCATATGTCTATCTCATATAATAGAAACTCGAACACAATTCTTCTTTAATACCTTCCTTATATAGATCATAGAAATATCCTCCATCGTATTAGATTTATGAATAAGGATGAAAATGGTTTGACTTTGTGACTTGATCCACTATCACCCATATAGAATCATGCTCCATGACCATTCCGAGGATACTTTTAATAAAGTACATCACAATTTTCAACCATTTACATACTATTATGGGTAATGACTGTAACATACCTATTGGATTCTGACCCTCCACCTTGACTTGCTGACAAGTCAAGAATATCAATACAAAATAAGGCACATTCCTTTTTATACCAGCCCACCAAAAATGTGATTTTAATGCAATATACATTTTCTAAATTCTAGGATGGAAAACCCATCTGTAATGATAATAAGAAATAAGGAATTGTTCCTACCAAGTTACCATTACAACAATCTGATTCAGAAATCACACAAATTGAATTCACATCAACTTTCCAGCCCTCAATGTTCTCTCCACCATTGAGTTTCGACCTCATAGAAACTCACTCTGAATTAGACATCTTTGCATCATTACCAAAAGAACCCATGTCAAGAACCAATGAGACCCTAAATAAAGTCGATACATCACATATTTCTTCACATTTTAATCAAATTTCATATATAGTTGACATTAACTACCACTGATCTGATGCATGTTTCACTACTTGAGTAAATGAATTTCAATTTAATGAATCCACCACTGAATTTCCCTTACCTTGTGTGTACATCATGTTGAAGTAAAATGTCTAGATATACTCCGTCATATCCTCTACCTCATATTCAAATATATTTGTGAGAAAATTTTCTTCACTTTCTTGTGATCAGTACACATTGTGAATTTCTCACCGAAGAGATAATGATGCCACATTTTCATAGCATGCACCAATACCACAAACTATAAATCATGTGATGGGTATTTCTTCTCATGAAACCTAAATTTTCATAAGACATACACATCAATACGATTCCATTTAATGAGAAAAAAACCTATTCCTAATCTCGATGTATCACAATACACCATGTACCATTCCCCTAGTTCTAAAAAACCAAGATTGGTTTCGATTGAAGTCGATCCTTAGGCTCTTTAAATTATTTTTAGCACTACTAATTCCATTAAAATGGAACATTATTTCTAATAAAAGCTTTCATGGGTAAATCTAATCTTGATAATTCATAAACAAGGCACCAATAATACAAAGTTAAAACAAATATTCTCCATAAATCAAATATATTATTTTAATCATTCCATGAGATAACAACCACTATCTTCTCTGGATCCACTGAAAAACATTCTCAAAATAAAACATGTACCATAAACATACCTATTATATCCAAATGTCACACAATGAAAATTTATTCTAAAATCAATGATCTCTCAATATTCCCAACACTACTGCCATGTTTTTTCCATTTCTCCACCCTTGTCCTTGAATAAACCATTACACATTCCAAGAATACCACCATGAAAGAGTCCAAATATCTCTGAAATATTCAATTCATCAATGTCATAATGATCTCTAGTGAATTTGAAAGACCAAAGGGAATAAAAACTTACTCATAATGTATATATCTACTTATGAATATGGCTTTCATGAAGTCCTCCTTCATCACCCACAACAGATGATATCTTGATAACAAGTCAATATTGTTGAACCACTGTGCTCCCATTAACTGATCGAACATGTCATTAATGAGGGTTAGGGGATATCAATTCATTATAATGAAATTATTAAGCATATTATAATTGACACAAAACCAAAGACTTCCATCCAGCTTTTTAACAAACAAACCCATCCCTACCCATGGATATGTGCTAGTCCAGATGAATAGATTTTTTCTAGATCCTCCATCTAGATTTTCAATTCCATTAATTATACAAGTTTCATCTAATAACATGGACGCGAGATAGTATTTGTCCACAACAAAAGATCAATCATAAACTCTACTTCTCTCATGGGTGGAAATCATGAGAATTATTCCTGAAATACATCCATAAATAAATCATCCTCTACTGAGAAATTTCTTCTCCCAACATCTTCCATTGAGGCCAAAGAAAATTCCTCTAATTGATTCAATTATATCCCGAAAGTTGGGGCCAACAATACAATTTAACCCAACATCACATTTTTCTCTCAACTAAAGAGGTGTTTGAAGCTTTAACTGTCATAAAACTAACAGTTCACACATCACAGTCAAAGAGGGAATTAAATACCATCATCTAATATATTCTGAAGAATATATCATAGGAATACATCTCAAAGAATGAGTAGTGCCACATAAACACAACCTCATCCACAACTACAACACATGCTCAACATAGGATGTATTTACACTCTCTTGGACCTAGATGAGTTTGATGTTTGAAAACAGAATGCATCATTTCCATGTGAAAAATCAACAAAAATACCACACAAGAAGTAATGAATGTTTTAGACACAACCATATCAAACAAAACATACTTGATGATATAATTCATAAGAAGAATAACTCACACCATGGATGGTCTCGACTGATCATCCCCCATAACTTGATCATCTCCAATCAACTACTTTCTTTACACACTATACTTTTTATAACCATGATGAATCTTCCCTTTCTGTGGAGTCATGGTACTCCTAGAATCACTATGACTGACTCAGATCTGCATACGAGGAGAATTTTTCTTCCCTTATCCCATCAAGGCATATGATGCCTTTGACACTTGAGGATTGTCCTCAACACCTGACCTCAGAGCATTATATCAATAATGCTAAAGATGACCCATAAGATTTCAATTATGACATGCTCAAGATAAGGTCCTATAATCCCACTTTATGTGGCATGTGGAATGACACTAAAAACATCCTAAATTACTCTAACTCTTTAGAGGTAGATTAACAGATCCTACCATCAGATTATGATCCATACACCCACCCTGGAAATAATTTTCTCTCTTCAACTTGATCCCCACTTTAGTGTTCCCACTGTTCCCCATTGGTACCAAAATACTTCCCCCACCGATAGCCCCATAATATCCCTTTCATCCAATAATGCTCAATTCTCCATTTTAATATATTCAATTATACATAGAATTACAATTTTGGAATGAATTTTCTTCCTCAAGACCATTTAAATGATCCTCGCCTTCAAGGATGCAATAGCTACCACCTCGGGTTGAAACCAGACTATGTTAATAAACATAGAATCCTATTATTACAAAAATATGTTATCAATCCTTAAGCTAAATAAACATATTTTTTCTGAATTTTGAATGTGTGAAGGTTGATTTGTTTGTTAATAAATTACTCAAAACCCAACATTGTCAAACCTTCATCCATTCCAGCTTGGACCACCAACTCCCACCACTACTATGGAGGATGATCCAACATGTACATGGAAAACTTCACCTTAAACTCTTATAGTGTGCCCAAGAAATAGAATATTTTATTGATCCTCTTCAATTTTTCCTCCACCATTTTTGGTTCCAAATCACCCCTAAAAATGGGTGGATTTTTCTTTTGAAATTGAACTGAGTGATCCACATGCCTCTGCTCATTACATTTATTCCTACATTCTATATCTTGAAAATATATCACTATGCTTTGAACTAGATATCGGTTCACCATGGGTTTAGGTGAAATAATATTTTCAATATCATCATCTAGTTTGTCTCTACAACATCTATCCGGTGCCATTTCTTGTGTGTATTTTTTCAACCAATTTTTAAAATACCACAACCATTCTCTTTTCAAAACTCCATATTTGAAACAATTTATAGATTTTTAAAAAATCAACACATCTATATCACAACAAATATCATTATTGAAAGTGAAAAATTCAATCATAGTGGGATTTATTTCCATGCATTTCATGCTTATCTTATTGGCTACACCCATGACAATGAGATCCTGCTCTTATAAGTCTCACGAAAACACTTATGTACCCAACTCCCTGGTAACATGAAGTTCAGAATAAAAGGGTTCGATATGTCCTTTATTATATAAATTTCATGTTCTAAAAATCCTACTCTTTTCTACAATACCATCTCAAGTAATACACTAGAAATGAATTTCAACTCCAAGACAAGAAACTAATTCCATGACTAAACACGACTGAAAAAGACTAACATAACTTGTACGACATGGAAAAATAAGCCGATACCACTAGGAAAATCCCACTTCCTCATTGGAATGAGTTAGGTTAGAGGTGTTTCTCATTATTATGTGACACACACAAGGAGCTAAAGGCTGGAAATAAATTTTTAAGGCTTCATGAATGGTGGGGGATGATTTTAGATTTTTAAATGAAAAACAACCAACAAAGTGTTCCAGTACAAAAACAAATACATGATGCATTTCAAACATGTTCCACAATTAAATAATACCAAAGGACCAATACAACCAAATCAAAATAACATAGAATCAGATTACCAAGAGGAAGACTAAAAAATAAAACCCAAATAATATATGAAACAAATCCACACCTATAAAACAATCTCTATGCTACCAGTACCATAATATTTCTCAAGAATCACAAAGAACCACTGATGGAATGTGATTCCTTAACTTTCCATATGTAATAGAATACAACATCTAAAAAATAACCAAATTACCAAAGAATGGGTGAGTATAATACTGAGTAGGTTTTCCCCTATGACTTCCCTACTCAAAAAAGAAGGATAATAAAAGTTAGAAAAATTATATAAAATAATGTACACAATCCATTGAAATAGTTCAATAATTCACAAAAATCTAAACTCATCCTTACCCAAATAAATTAACCCAAATAAAAAAATTTCAATGAAACAATAAAAAAAGTATTTATAAATTATCCATATTCCATATTTCATATCCCAATACACCCTGTGTGGCCATAGACACATTCCAACCAAAGAAAGAATTTTCTCCATGCCTGATCCTGGTGTTACTATTGATGATATAACATCACATACAAACCCATCCCCTTTTCATAGTAGTACATCACTCCCACATTCCAACCCTTGATGGTGGTTCTTCATGCCCACGATCCATCCCATCCAACCTATTCTTATATCATATATGCCAACAATCATAACAATCAACATTTACCAAAACCATATAAAAAAAATTTCCAAACCAAACAATCACATAAGAAAATAAAAATTTTTGACACAAGCCATAACCATTTCAATTAGACCAACATTTTATGAAATCTCCTTAACTATATTCATTAAAAATATCATTTCAATAAAAAAATCCTTTTATTAAAAATAATATTTTTTGCAAACCATATTCTAAAATATTCCATGATAATGATTTTAATATTTTCATTTTAAAATCCAACATCAAAAAATTATATAACATTAACCCATTTTATCTTAATTCCACAAAACACCACAAACTGGATGATAAACAAGCTTCAAAAGTCAAAAAAATAATAAAATTCAAGAAACAACAAGTAATTTTAAATTTTAATGGTCTAGTAATTTTAAAATGAAAATGAGAGTGAATCCACCTGCCTTAGGGTTCTAGAAAAATTGAGCAATGCACAACAACACCACAAATCTGGCTGAAAACTTCAATAAATATCCTTAGATTTTTTTCATACCATCCAACAATTCCAACTCTCATCATTTTAGAAAAACGCCTAGTTCTACATTCATAATATGTATATCTTGGAATCCAAGAGAGAGAGAGAGAGATACATCTATGTATGACCAATAAATAACAATGAGAGGAAACTTACCAGAGGAGAATCACCTTTAACACACAATGAAAAACCTTAGATTTGTTTCTAAAAAAAGTAGAAGAGGTCTCCTTACCCCCGAGAAGAGAAAATGTATAGTACGGTTCAAGTGAAAGAGTTAATGGGTTCTTTAGTATAAATACTATGTGATCACATTTTTAAAAACACAATTTTTAATATCATTCATGATTAGAAAAATAATGAGATAATTGATTGATTTCAACAATACAGAAGTGTGTCCCACACAGCTGCATCACAAATTTATAAAAACTGTAATCCACATACAAAATCCAATTGTATCATGTTGCATGCTTTACCTAGGATAGCCACACAATTTGGAAATTGTTTTCCTTAACTGTGCACCTACCCCTTTGAATCTGCCCCACTGTACCTGATTATCAGGGTTTATTGCAAGGTTTCCACTAACCGTTCTAAAATAGTGGACCCATATAAAAGCATCCAAACCAGATCAAAACCTTTCCAAACTCTCCAAAAAATTACCCAAACATCTTACATACATAAAATGTAATAAAATGGGTTATATACATCAAAATAGGGGTACTAAAATATTTATCCCTGTTGGTTGTACCGATGTAAAACATGAAGTAATATCATGTCATAAAGAATACCAATACAAGTGGCATAAAATTTTTGAGGAAGAAATTAGATAATGAATTCAAAATAATTGGTTATAATTGTCTTATATAATGAAAAATTTATGTCAACTTTAAGTAATAACTTGTAATAACAATAATTATGAAACTTTAGAATTTAACTATTTTAATACTGTTAAAGAAAAATAACAAGGGTCATACGAAGGAATAATATTTTATATAAATATTTTTTAACCAATAACTATTTCATAATAAAATTATTATTTTTATAAAAATAATGGTGGTTTAAAAATATTTTTTATAATTTACATGAAAATGGGTAAGAATTTGGAATGTTCCTTTGAAACGACATTACTTATGAGGAAGAATAGAGGAGGGAATCATTTAAAAACATGTCTATCCCCAAAAGAGAATGATTAATGGATATTGATACATGTTTTTGGATCAAAAAAAATAATTTATAATATTTCAATAAAAAGTATATATAAATTAATTTGGGTAAGAACAAAGATAGAACAACCCGAAGGAATAATAGAGGTTCAGGTAGAATACCTTACCTTATGTTTGTAGGTGTCCATGACAGGAAATTAATGTCATTGATAACCCAATTAAATTAATTAGTTTATATTTCCATATCCTAATCTTCCTGTGATTGATTTTTTATTACCTTATTAATTTCACTCTTGTCCTTTTTGATGGGTTAAGAGTTTCAATTTGTTTTTGAGGGCATTTGATTCCTTGAATTTGATGATTGGTTTACTTGTATACATGTAATGATAACTATTTAAGATGAGTATGGGTTACCATAATTGAAGTTATATGTTATTATAGAACATACATAATCTTACATGGTTAAAAAATTAATTTGGTTATTTTATGTGATGATGAATCATTATATAAAACATTAATGATGACCGTTTTGGGTAATTGGTGGGTTTTTGTCACATCAAAAAAATTATTAATATATTAATTTCATGTGTAGGAAAATATTTAATAACCTTACATACATTATATTACATATATTATGTTCCAGTTCAACTATTAAAATGGTTTTATGACCATAATTGTAGATGGTAAAAGAAATTGAAAACCCATCGTCCTTGAATGTGATGAATTAACACATCTCGGATGGTGTTTTCATTTCTAGTATAAATGGAGGGAGAAAGAGAAATGATGATGAAATATTCTATTATTAATAAAAATTCATATACAAGTATGTTACTAGAGTTATGATAACATTTCGATGAAGGATAGGAGGAAAGAAAAAAAAATAAATGACTTAAAGGAAAATAAAACAAATGAAAAGAGGAATTGACATCTGGATTATAACTTCATTGAGAACCTATTTAGGGAAGATTTTTTGGTCTTTTGAAGAGACCAAGGTCTGATAGACGTGGGATAGGATCTTAAAGATTGATTTTAGCCGAATTTGGACAAGGAACAAGGCTTGAGAACTGTGAGGAGATGTGTGGGATTAGGGAGGTTTTTATTGTTGGAGAGAAGTGGATTTTCTGAATATTTTATTTATTGTTTTATTATTATAAACATGAAATGAAATGATAATGATTATTTTGAAAACAAAGATTAACATTTTTTGAGTTTGAACCTAATGTTCTTTCATTAGAAAAACATCATCCATGACTCAATAAATCATGTATTTTGATTATTTGGTAAATAATCATATTTTACTATTCAGATAAATCTCAAATACTCACCCCAACCTTTTATTGATATTTAGAAACCAAAAAATAAACTCAATTTTATGAAAATAATTTTCTAAATATTAGATATTTATATTTTACGTAAAATAATCATGTACTTGAAAATACATATTTTAAAATTATAACTGATTTTATAATACATAGAAACATTAACTAAGGTATCATATAATTTTAATATAAGAATAAGACATCAAAAAATTAATTTATTAATACATTTTATGAAAAAAATTCTTTTATATTATTAAATTATTATTTAAATTTTAATTAAATATGTATCACTTAGAAAAATACCAACACTATGATATAATTATATAATATTTCCACGTATAAAATGGATAAATTTTATTTATACATTCATTAGTAATATTCCTTATTCAATTGTCCATTTTAACCTTCATAAGGGTCATATTACTACTCACAAGGGTAACATTACTATTTATAAGGGGCAGTTACTATTCACCAAAAATTTAGTTTGTCATATCACACTACAATCATCTTAGTAATCGCAACCAGGAATGACAAATTTTTGAAATTAAATTCACAAATGTGACAATATTATGTTTAATGGTCACATAGTGCATACTAGTTCCTTTTTTTATTTAATGTGATTATAATATATGAAATAATTTTAAAAATGGAATTTCCATTGATTAAACATTGCATCATTAGAAAAATAATTTTTTCCAAAGGTGTGTGTTTTTGTAATGTAATGAATATTCATCAAACATGATGTAATATCTATATATGATATTCCATAATTTCGATATATGGTATTAGATGATAGGTTTAGGTATAATTTTCAATCATAGTTGAAGAAAACTTAGTAATATCCCTAAGGATATGTTTATGGAAAACTCTAAGGATGAGTGAAAGTATACTAAGATTTCATATAATTTTTCTAAACAATGGAGCAAGTGGTTTCCTTGAAATTACATCCATATCTAGATACTAAAAGAGGTTGTGGATTAGGAAAACAGATACCTGGGGGTAACATGTCAAAAAATAGATAATTTGGATATACTCGAGCATCACATGGTTCATGACCAAGAGTATGACAACGCTGATTTTATTACAAAATCAAACATTATTTATTACATAAAACTTCACTTGATACAACAAAAAAGATCGATAGGTTTAGTGTATTTGGGGCTTAGTATCATTACATAAAAACGTAAAACATGAAATAAAACATCTTTATTGAAAACTTCCTTTACATGACCACTACATTCCCTCGTACTTAGCATTGTACGGGATAACTTGAGAACATGCATAAGAAAAGGGTGAGCTATAAAGCCCAGTAAGGGAGTACACATGGAATATCATGAGGAGTACAATACATGTTAGGCAATAGGCATGTCAATAGATCATAAGAGAAACACAAACATAAAGGCATGATAAAGCCTGATAATCATAACATGGAAATGTGGTAACAACACTTAACATGGAATTAGCATGAGGCAAGACTCATTGCACATGGAGAATGAGTAAGTCCTCATTGCACATAAATAACGAGTAAATCCTAATTGAAATTGAATTATCAAGAGTCAATACTCACTGCACATGACATATCATGATACTATACTTTACCCAATGCATTGGAGCGCTATAAGGACACACCCTTCTCAAACATTTCATTTCATGCATAAGTGTGCCACATTGATCATAAACCATTGATTCATAAAACATAATAATTTATTCCATGATAATGGAATGTGGAATTCATACATGAAACTTTATAATCAATATGTAAATGTGCATAAAGGTGAATACCCTTGATTGAGAAATGGGCATGGTATTCACTACACAATGGCATTGGCTTAGGAAAATTGGTGCGATTTCACCAGCGTAACGCCGTGACATAAGAATTCATAAAAATGGTTGATGAGAGAGAAAGGGGTTTCTCATAATATTTACATGTAATGTACAGATAGGAGGTGATATAGATACATGTCCCAACAATTATAATGGAATTTAGATTCATGATACAAATGTATTTCTTGAATGTAAATGAGGAGTGAGAAGTTCCTTTCGGAAATTCAGCATATTAATGGGTGTACATGGGAGGCATTTAATGAAATAGAAATGGGTATTCCATCATTCAAAAATAAATAGGGAAGTATGAGGGAGGTTAGAAACTATAACCCAACATTCATAATGGAAATTAAAAGGAAAAAACAACTTAATGAAAATTGGACAAAAAAGAGAAAGGAAGAAAAAAACCCTTACATGGAAGTGTGCTTCCAAAGGCTTGAGAGAGGCTTGAGAGAGGCTTACTGGGAGCTTGGTGCACCTTGGGAGGATTATAGAGAGATTAGGGATGAGGTTGGACGAACTCCAAGGGCATTGAGTGAGGAGGAAGTTGTATCTTGGGTGGGTTTATATAGGAAAGGTGAGGGAATTCATTATTATTTAGGTTTGGGTACCCTTACATTAAATTAATCCAAACCACAAACCATCCCATGGTTTTTGCTGATGGTTTTTGGAAAGGTAATAAGAAAAAATATTTTATATGGCCAAAGTCCGAACTTCTTAAAATAATAGGGTAGCTTATGTGGAGGTGAGTCACACTCCCATGGAAATTAATTTAAAAAGACAAGGTGTTTAATAAGTCTTGAGGGGTCCATTAATGCTTTGAAAAGTAAGTCAAACTAACCCAAAATCACATTATTTTAATGGAAAAACATATATTGTCCAAACATATGGATTATATTATTTTATTACATCACTATTGGGTCATTATGATGTCATAAAACACATTATATATTTAAACGGTATTTAATTTTTACCCAAAAATTTAACTGTCTCAGAAAATTATGAAAAATTCACCGTTGGATACTTTCGACATCCTGATTCCTAAAATAACATTTATTGTATGTAATTTTTTTTTCTAAATATGTTAATTTTCACTTTTAAAATAAAAACCGACATTTATCCAAAATTCATGGGTTTTGACAAAAATGGCCTTCAAACCTTAATAAAAATTATAATTGTATTCATACAATTATATGATCATTTATATAAAATAAAAATAATCTAATAATAATAATAATAATATTTTATTAAAATATTATTTAATTCAAAAATCCATTAATTTAATAAAAAATATTTCTTAATTAAATAATAACTAAAACACCATTTGTACTCTAAAAACTATTTACAATGTATAAAAAATGACAAGAAATAATGTTCATTATTATAATCAAAAATAATGTACATGAACATAATACTATTGATTAGTTACATAACCCATTAAAACAGCCAAATAAGACATAATGGTAAGGTGTGCGATGGTGACAGACTCTTGGGGTGGCTCGGATAACATTGCTCGAGTAGTAATTTCTATCGACTTCCACTTTTCCTGTAGAAGGTTCCGTTCGAGCTTGACATAATGAATCTCAGCTTGGGCTTGGTCAAGAGTGAAGCCCAAGGACACCACCTCTTTTCTGAGATCCAATAAATGGGCTTCGTATGGAGAAATTCTACTATATGAGGCCATCACTTCTTTTGTCTGAGTAAATTTGGATTTGTTAAAGCCATATATTTATACTAATCATGTGATCACTGTTCAACGACTATATTAGCAACGGTCAAAATTCTTAACATAAAACCAATGAAGTTGACTTTTTATATAAAAATAAAGAGACATTTAATTAGATCAAGCGGTATTTCTATTAATGAAACTTTGGGTCGTTACAATATTCCCCCCTTAAGAAATTTCTCCCTAGAAATTTTTCCTTTTCCCACACTAAAACAGATGTGGGTAACTCAACTTCATCATTTCTTATGATTCCCAAGTTGCTTCTTCAATCTTGTGGTTTCTCCACAACACCTTGACGAGGGTGCACTGTCTTATTTCATAAAACATTTTCTTTACGATCTATGATCTTCACTGGTTGCTCCTCATAAGAAAGATCATCCTCCAACTGTACCACCTAAGAAGAGAGAACATATGAAGGGTCCAGTATGTAGTTCCTTAAGAGGGAGACTTGAAAGACATCATGTACTTTGGTCATTGTGGGTGGAAGTGCTAGTCGATAGGCCACAACCCCGTCATGATTAAGAATCTCGAAGGGGACGATGTACCTTGGACTTAACTTCCCTTTCTTTACAAACCTCATGACCTTCTTCTACGTAGATATGCGTAGAAAAACCATGTCACCAAATTTAAACTCATGGTCTCATCGACGATTATCTGCATAACTCTTCTGTCGAATCTGGGCTGCCTTGATGTGCTGATGAATGGTTTTCACCATCTCCACCATTTTCTTCGACCATTTCAAGTCCAAGCAGCTTACGTTCACCGACCTCATCCCAACATGCCAGTGTTCTGCACCTTTTCCCATACAGGGCTTCATATTGTGCCATTTGGATGCTCGAGTGGAAACTGTTATTATAAGAGAACTCAACCAGAGGAAGATGTTGATCCAATCCTCCTTTAAAGTCCATTGAGCACGCTCTCAACATATCCTCATGTGTTTGGATAGTCTGCTCGGATTGGACATTAGTTTGAGGACGATAGGCCATACTGAAGTTCAGTTCAGTATTTAGAGCATGTTGAAGACTCTTCCAAAACATATTGGTGAATCTTGGATCTCGGTCAGACACAATAGATAGTGGTACTCCATGCAACCTTACTACTTCCCTGATATATACTCGTGCCAATTGATCCAATGAGAAATCCACCCGAATAGCAATGAAGTGTGCAGTCTTTGTAAGACGATCCACAATAACCCAGATTGTATTTTTTCCATTGGATTTCCTCGGAAGTCTGGTGACAAAGTCTATGGTGATGTTCTCCCATTTCTATTCTAGTATGTGAAATGGTTTCATCATCCCCTTAGACTTCTTCCTCTCTGCCTTCACTTACTGGCACACCAGGAACTTTGATGTATATTCAAGGATCTCCTTTTTCATATTATCCCACCAAAAGTTTTCTCAGAGATCTCGATACATCATTTTGGTCCCTGGGTGAATAGAGTAATTTGAACTATGTACATAATCCAAAAGTTCCTTCTTCATCTCCTAACTTGATGGAACACATAGTCTTTTCCCAAATCACACAATTCCTTCTTCATTAACATTATACTCCGATGATTTACCTTTCTTGATAGCTTCCACTTTTTCTTGAATTCCGACATCATCCTTTTGAGCATCCGTTTACCTTTCCAAAAGAGACTGTTGAGAAATCATTTGTGAAAGGATTAATGATGTTCCCTTCTTTATGATTCCCATGTCCATATCTATCAAGTCTAAGAAGATTGTATCCTTCTCAATTCTCATCATTGATAGAATCACTGGGTCCTTTCTACTTAGGGCATCTTCCACCTTTTTTGCTTTCCCAGGGTGGTAATTTATTGAAATGTTATAATACTTGAGGAGCTCTATCCATATTCCCTGGCACATATTAATCTCTTTTTGTGTGAATATATATTTAAGACTCTTGTGGTCAGTATATATCTCACATTTCTCCCCATAGAGATAATGCCGCCATATTTTCAAGGCAAAGATCACCACCTCCAACTCCAGATCATGCATTGGGTAGTTTCTCTCATGGATTTTCAATAGCCTTGAGGCATAGTATATCAATTTATCATTCTGCATCAGCACACAGCCAATGACCTTCTTTGAAGCATCACTGAATACCACAAAAACATCCCCACTTGTGGGTAAAGTGAGCATGAGAGCAGTGATAAGCCTCCTTTTCAACTCCCTGAATCTTTCTCCACATTCGTCACTCCAAGAAAACTTTAATCCCTTTCATGTTATCTTGGTTAGAGGGTTGGACAATCGTGAGAAATTTCTCACAAATCATCGATAATATCCAGCTAACCCCAAGAAGCTACGAATATCCGTTACCGATGTTGGCCTCAACCATCCCTCAATTGCATTTGTTTTGGAGGGATCCATAGATATCCCATTGCTTGTGATGATATGGCCCAAGAACGAGACCTTCTTTAACCAGAACTCACACTTGCTGTACTTTTCATAGAGCTTCTCCTTGTGCAAAGTCTCTAGTACAGTTCTTAAATTCTCCTCGTGACCCTCCTTGGGTTTGGAGTGTATTAGAATATAATCTATAAAGACTACCAAAAATATGTAGAGGTAATATCTAAAGACTCTATTCATTAAGTACATGAAGATTGATGGAGCATTAGTGAGTCCGAAAGGCATTACTATGAATTCATAGTGCCCGTATCTTGTGCGAAAAGCAGTCTTGGGGATATCTTCCTTCTTCATCCTTACTTGATAATATCCCGACCGTAAGTCCACCTTGGAGAAGTATTGTGCTCCATGCAGCTGATCGAACAAGTAATCAATTCATGGGAGAGGATACTTGTTCTTTATCGTGATTTTGTTAAGTTCATGATAATCGATGCAAAGCCACATTGACCAATCCTTCTTCTTGACGAAGAGGACTGGTGCATCCCATGGTGAAGCACTTGGGCGTATAAACCCTTTATCTAGATTCTCTTGTAGTTGTTTCTTCAAATCTTCAAGCTCTACAATATCCATTCGATATTGAGTCTTGGATATTGGTAAAGCCCCAGGTATATGTTCAATTGAGAATTCAACATCTCTTCTAGGAGGAAGACCAGACAATTCCTCGGGAAACACTTCAGTGAATTCCCTCACAACAGGAATTTCTTGAGGGATGGTTTTTTCCTTGGACTTAATCATCTGTGCCAGATATGCATGCTCATATGGACTTAATATCCATGCTTGAGATGATGGAGCTACAGGAGATTCATCTTCCTCCTTACACATGTAATGAATTGGGGGTCGATTCTCTATATGGAGTTTGATTTCCCTCTCGACAATTTATGTTGGCTCTATATAAGGAAAGCCAATCCATGCCATGAATTGCATCAAATTCTACCAAAGGGAGTATGACGAGGTTCACCATTAAATTCAATATACTGATTATAACATGGGAGGACTTATATTAATGGGATGCAATGATTGCCCCATTTTCCGTACTCACCAACATCTACAATTCCATGGTTTTTGGTGGTGCTGGGATTGTTCTACTAAACTTTCGAGATATAAAGGAATATGTAGAACCAGGATAAAAAAGTATGTTCTGTATTCTTTAATGAATAACATACATACCTATCACCACTTTGTTGTCAGGGTTCACATTGGAAGAAGTGATGGAAAAAGCACTTCCTTACTACCTTGGTGGTTGTTGGTTGCCTCAAAAAACCCTTGGATTAGGGCACTGATTTTCAAAATGACCCAATTCTTTCATTTGTAGCATTGAACAATGTGTTGAGGTTCGAACGGAGCATTCCTATACTCTGTCTCAACCACGGGTATTTCTTGCAAACAGTTAACAGCTAGGTTCCCTTCTCTTCCACACCTGGAGCATTTCCTCATCCCCTTAAGGTAATTTCTAGGGTGCTTCTTTCCACACTTTTGGCGAGTGGGGTGATGGAACTTTTTAGCACCGTTGTATTTATCCATCGGACCACCATCTTTGAAGTCCACATTATGATTTTATCCACATGATACCCCTGTGATTCTACGATCTCCATTTCAACCTTGAGGGAACATCATACAATTTCCTCATAACTTTCGAAGCCACAGATTTCCAATTATTTCCGAAGGCTAGGCTTCAACCCACCAAAGAAGTTGTCAACTTTGCATTCATGGGTAACAAAAAAGAGGGAAGTGTATCGTGTAAGCCTTGTGAAGTTTTCCTCATACGCTCCAACAGATTCTTCATATTTTTTTCTTGAGGGAAATGATGTCCCTTTCCATCTTAAGCTTGAGGGTGCGTGGAAAATATTTATCGAAAAACATCTTCCGAAAATCCTTCCATTCCAACACCCTGATCTCCTCTTTAGGCTTTATATTTTTGATCAATGTCCACCATTGATCAGCTTCAGCCTCCATATGATAAGCCACTAGGAGAACCTTCTCTTGTTTAGAACACTTAATGATGGAGAAGATATTTTCAATGGAGTTGATCCATTGTTCAGCGATCGTGGGATCAGATTATCAACTAAAAGTAAAAGACCTTTGTCTTATGAAGCTCTCGATAGAGACTTGTTATTTAATGGGGGGGGGGGGTTGAACATTCCTCTTGACCGATGTTTCTATTCAAAACATGAGTTAGATGAAAGAGAAGCGTGAAAAAGTTCGTGATTCCTGCTCTTGTTGGATTGGGCATCTCATTAGTACAGTCATCACACTGAGCTTCACAACGGTTGTTAACCTAACTCCTCCTATTACCGGCCATTGGCTGGAATAAATGGAAAGTTAGGGGGTAACACATAAAGGGTAATACAAAGGCAAAAGTTGATGACTTATAAATAAACTTTTATTTCCTTAACTCATGAGTCTATAGGGTTCAATTTAGGCTTTTCATGATCTACTTTCTAACATATATTTTTAGGGGATTTTTTTTAATTCCCTTAATAAGGGTTCATACTAAGCTTAGGAATTTATCAAAACATATCCCACGGGAGTGTCGTAACCAAGAGTGCAGCAAGGCCTATTGTCGTTTACTAGTTCTTGTTCGAGTCTAGCTCAAAGCGGTTTTTTCGGTTTTTACCCCTAGGATACATCTGTGCCAGAGCATCCTCTACCTGCTCTTATCCACATAGGGATTTATTTGCTTGACAGCCCACTTAATCAATACTCACCAAAACATAGGGATGTTTTTATTGTACTTTTTCTTGTCTCTAAGGCTTTACTAGGGGTTTCTAATCATAATCCCAAGAATAACTAAACCTATCCTCAGATACCAACTATGAAAACCTTGCTTTTATTAAAAACATAAACATGATTTATTACGTAAAACATCACTTGATACAACAAAGAATATCAAGGGGTTTAGTGTCTTTGGGGCTTAGGATCATTACCTAAAAACATAAAACATGAAATTCAAAATCTTTATTGAAAACTTCCTTTACATGACCACTACATTCCCTCGTACTTAGCATTTCATGGGATAACCTGAGGACATGTATAAGAAAAGGGTGAGCTATAATGCCCAGCAAGGGAGTACAGATGGAATATCATGAGGAGTACAATACATGTTAGGAAATAAGCATATCAATAGAGAATAAGAGAAACATGAACATAAAGGCATGATAAATCATGATAATCCTAACATGGAAATGTGGAAAAAACACTTAATATAGAATTAGCATGATCCAAGTCTCATTGCACATGGAGCATGAGTAAATCCTCATTGCACATAAATCACGAGTAAAGCCTCGTTTCACATGAATTAGAATGAGTAAATACTCATTGCACATGACGTATCATGATACTATACTTTACCCAATGCATTTGAGCGCTATAGGGGCGCACCCTTCTTAAAACATTCCATTTCATGCATAAGTGTTCCACATGGATAATAAAACCCGGATTCATAAAACATAATAATTTATTCCATGAAAAAAAAATTTGGAATTCATAGATGAAACTTTATAATCAATAAGTAAATGTGCATAATGTTGAATACCCTTGATGGATAAATGAGCATGGTATTCACTGCACAATGGCATTGGCTTAGGAAAATCGGTGCGATTTCGCCTGCGTAACGGTGTGACATAAGAATTCATAAAAACGATTGATGAGAGAGTAATGAGGTTCTCATAATATTTACATGTAATGGACAGTAAGGAGGTCATATAGATACATTTCCCAACAATTTTAATGGAATTTAGATTCATGATTCAAAAGTATTTCTTGAATGTAAATGAGGAGAGAGAAGTTCCTTTCAGAATTTCGGCGTAGTAACGGGTGTACATGGGAGGCATTTAATGAGAGAGAAAGGGGTCTCCCATACTTCCAACATAAAGAGGGCAGTATGAGGGAGGTGATAAACAATACTCCAACATTCATAATTGAAATTAAAAGGGAAAAACAACATAAATAAAATTGGACAAAAAAGAGAAAGGAAGAAAAAAACCCTTACTAGGAAGTGTGCTTCCGAATGCTTGAGAGAGGCTTGAGAGAGGCTTCTTGGGAGGTTGGGGCACCTTGTGAGGATTCTAGAGATAGTATGGAAGAGTTTGGATGAAATTCAAGGGCTTTGAGTGATGAGGAAGTGGGATCTTGGTTGGGATTATATAGGAAAGGTGAGGGAATTATTTATTATTTAGGTATGGATCCCTTACATTAAATTAATCCAAACCACAAACCATCCCATTGTTTTTGCCCATTGTTTTTGGAGAAGGGAAGAGGAAAAAAATATTTTATAATTCCAATGTCAGAACGTATTAAAATAATAGGGTTGCTTATGTGGAGTTGAGTCACACTCCCATGGAAATTAATTTAAATAGACAAGGTGTTTAATAAGTCTTAAAGGGTCCATTAATGCCTTGAAAAGTAAGTCAAACAAACCCAAAATCATATTATTTTAATGTAAAAACATATATTGTCCGAAAATAAAGATTATTGTATTTTATTACATCACTATTGGGTCATTGTGATGTCATAAAACACATTATATATTTAAGCAGTATTTAATTTTACCCAAAAATTTGACTGACTCAGAAAATTATGAAAAATTCACCGTTGGATAATTTCGACGTCCTGATTCCAAAAATAAAATTTATTTTATCAAAATAACTTAATAAATATTTTAATTTTCACTTTTAAAATAAAAACCTACATTTATCGAAAATTAATGTGTTTTGACAAAAATGGCTTTGAAACCTTAATAAAAATTATAATTGCATTCATACAATTATATGATCATTTATATATAATAAAATTAATCTAATAATAATAATAATAATATTTTATTAAAACATTATTTAATTCAAAAATCCCTTAATTTAATAAAATAGATTTCTTAATTAAATAATAACTAAAAACAACATTTGTAATTTAAAAACTATTTACAATGTATAAAAAATGACCAGAAATTATATTCATTACTATATACAAAAATAATGTACATGAACACAGTACTATCGATTAGTTACATAACCCCTTAAAACAGCCACATAATACCTAAGGGTAAGGTGTGCGATGGTGACAGACTCTTGGGGTGGCTCGGATAACATTTCTTGAGTGGTAATCTCTATCAACTTCCACTTTTCCCGTAGATGGTCCCGTTCGAGCTTGACCTGATGAAGCTCAGCTTGGACTTGGTCAAGAGCGAATCCCAAGGACGCCACCACTTTTCTGAGCTCCGATAAATGGGATTCGTATGGATCAATTATACTGGATGAGGCCATCGCTTCTTTTTTCTAAGTAAATTTGGATTTGTTAAAGCCCTATATTTATACCAATCATGTTATCACTATTCAACGGCTATATTAGCAATGTTCACAATTTGTAACATAAAAACAATTAAGCTGAAATTTTATATGAACATAAAGAGACATTTAATTAGATCAAGAGGGATTTACATTAATGAAACATTGGGTCATCACAAAGAGCCTTAAACAACACCACATTTGACACTCCTAGTGGATATACTTTAGAAATTCAAAAACTCTTTATGAACCATCATAAAGGATTTAAATAGATTGTAATAATTAATTAACTACGAAAAACCTAAGGTTTCATATATTAAATAAGGTTTCTTGATTTATAAATCTTATATGTTATGTTTTATAATTATGTTCTTCCTCATCCAGATTAGGGGTTCTTAAACGATTATTTTCTTTTGTAGTCAATGAAGGGAACCTGATGGAACAATGTTAATGTTGAGTGTAATATAATATAAATTGATTTTACTTCTGAGAATCTAGAAATTATGTAAGCTCTAATGAATTTTTTTTTATTTGATCACAAAACATTATCATGTAATGAATCATGTTGTACCTATTAACAAACACTGGTGGTAACAACATTCTATTAGTTCCTTCATAAGGAAACAACCACCTTCTTTCCGTGGGTATTCTAACCCACTAGGTGTTGATCAATGGATCAACACCACTGAGATGAAATTTTCTATTATCCAGTATTTCAAACATGAAGAAGACATTTTGGATATCTACTGTTTGGAAGGTGAAGATGATGAATGGTGGACTCTTATCAAGAATATTAGGTAATAAGAAAAAATTGAATCCATGGATTATGTGAGTTAGAGAAATTATTTTAAATATAGAAATTCTATGTATTATTTATATGAATATGGAGAATGATTTACATGATATATATAAAAATATACTGAATTTTTTTGTTCTTATGAGGACAATTTTATGTGACTTCTGAGGTATCCTTCTTGTATTATTATCATTCTTGAATATAAGTTTGATCGATTATCCAGGGGCTTAAAACAAAGTCTTTAAATGGTGTTATCTATAAGACTCCTAAGTATATATGAATATATTTATTGATATTCTATCATGGTCAAATTGGTGGGTGGATTTACATATCAATATCATTGTGTTAATAATATGCGAAATATATAATTCAAAAGAAAATCTAAGAACAATGGAGATAAGAAGATGATATTTCATTTATAACCAATGTAAGGTAAGAAGAATATAGGAAGCTATCTTAAGTGGGCTAATAAATGTTTTATGTGTGGTAGGTATGGTCATTGGGAAACTAATTTCCTAAGTGATGGGATGTTTTTTTCTAATGATGTGAACTGATAGAAAGATGAAAATAATTAACCCCCCGCAATCAAATGTTTCAAATATAAATAGCACATGCATTATACATACAAATTAATATATATGATCGTTGATGATGAATGATTTCATAAAACTATTATGACAACAGAATAAGTAAAATATTATATGATCACATTTGCAGTTGAGGGGTGCAATAATGGTGAGATCAATTATATATATAAAATCTACTCTAAAACTTCTAATGTATTATCTGATTTTGGATCTAACCATTATTTCATATCAATTTTTTTATAAGGGTACTATGACACCACCCAATTGATTTTTATATAGAAGTATCAGTGAAAACCCCTCGTTGTATGATGATCATGTCTCATGTCTATGATTCCACTCCGATTGATGTTGGTGGGAATGTAATTCCTAAAAATATATCAATTATTACTTTGGTTGAATTTTATGTTATCCTGGGAATGGATTAGATTTCCCTACCTAAATACCACATCAATTTTTTAGGAAGCAAATTCACATTTGATATTCTAAAACAACAAATTATCATCCATCAATGTGATGATAAATAGGAACTTCCAATGGAGACTTCATCTATTGTATAGGTCCTAATTCCCATTTATATGGTGTCTTTATCTTAGATGGTTGATGAGAAACATGACAATGATGATGTTCCTATTGTGTGGTATTTTTTTGATATCCTCATATAATAGGTTCCTTAATATCCACAAAAACATGAAGTTGGGTTTCCAATAGAGTTCAAACAAGGAGAAACACCAATTTAAATGTATTCTTATATAATTATCCCATTTGTGTTTCATGAATTGAAAAGAAACTCCTAGAGAATGTTGAAAAGGGATTCGAATATCCAAGCATGTAATCTTGAGTTTCACCTATTACATTTGTTAAAATGTTTGATGGATTAATGAGACTCTACATTGATTATCAAGATATGAACTAGATCATAATTAAGAACAAGAATCCTTTTCCACATATTAATGAATTTTTGATCAACTTTTTATATTCCAATACATTTCTAAGATTAGAATTAATTATCAATTTCAACAATTGAGGGTCCATAAGGAGGATATACCAAAGAAAAAATCTCGTACAATGTATATAAACTATTAATATATAGTAATTACATTCGATATTACTAATAACTTCCATAATATTCGTGGATTTAATGGATATTGTATTTAGAGATTACCTTGATTAAATTTTTGTAGTCATTATAGATGATATTATTAACTATTTAAAGATATAACAAGGTCATGAATACCAGTTGAACAATTTTAATAAAAACCCTATGGAATGATAATATATATAGAAAATTTAAAAAGATTTATATTTCCTATAAAAGATTTCTTTTTTTTGACATATAACATTAAGAGAGGGTTTATTAGTAGATCCATAAAAGAAATAAGTTATTGAATGTTGGACCAAACAAACAACAGTGAATGTGATCCATAGTTTTCCTAGTTAATCTTGATATTATAAATGGTTGGTGTCTAATTTCCTATGACTATCTATTATACAAAACATGTCATCTCAAACTGGAAAAATGTTCCACTATAAGTATGAATTTGAAGAAAAATTTGAGGAAACTAGGAGAAGATTAGCTAGTGAAACTGTGTTTACATTTCCCTATAGTGGAGAAGGGTTTTTACTCTTAAATTAGACATCCAAAAATGGATTGGAATGTTTTCTTATGAAGAGTGACATGGGTATAGACTATGACCCATGAAAATTGATGATTCATTATCAAAATTACCCAACTCATGAATTAGTGTTATTTTTGGTAATGTTTTCATTAAATATATGGTGGAATTGTCTTCATAGAGACAATTGTGATATGTATAACAATCATAAATTATTACAGTAAATATTCACACATAATATGTTGAATAGGAACCAAATAAGAATTTTAAATATAATTAAATATTATGATTGATCTACATATTACCACCCTGAAAAATAGAACAAGTTGGACAATGATTTGAGTCCAATTGATTATTATACCTTATCCATGATATGGATTAATAAAGATCCAAGAATTATAGATTTGCAAAGGATGGATCAGTAAACCCTGATGGTAGCGTAAAAACATTATCTTTCTCAATTGAATGTTTTACCATCTATCAAAATAAATATTAAAGAGGTCTAGAAGGAAGATTTAGAACTAAAAAGTACGACCTTAAAAGTTTATGAGATTAAAATTAATTTTGATGGAATGATAAGGTTCATGAACAATGTATGTGTCTCACCCATTCCAGATTTCAATGAGTTGTTTAATGAAGCTCAAGGTTCTCCATTCATTATTCATCTATGAAGTTTGAAGATGTATATTGATCTGAAAGAGTTTTTTCTCTGGCATGGATTAAAGAGATATATCAAATAGTTTGTATATTGGTTCCTTCTATGTTGTAAAGTTAAGGATGAATGAAAAATGTTTACGAGGATGTTACATCCATTACCTATACCAGAATGGAAATGAGAAAATATTACCATGGATTTTTTCATTTTTCTCCAAAAAATTTAAAAATAGAATAATTATATATGGCTTGTAGCCAATTTCCTTAATATATAAACATGATTCATTGATATCAGAGAATACTTACCAATGAATCATATTTCTAGATATTCATTAATGAAGTTGTAAGTTTTCATTTATTACCATAATCAATTTATAATAAATTGAGTTTAAATATTGCCTCAATGTTTTGGAGAAGAATTTTAAAATCTATTAACACAAATATGTTTTTTAGATCTATGTATCATCTTATGAATGATGTTAAGTTTTAGATAACAATTAAACCATAGAAGATATATTGATATGTTGTTATTTGTATATCAATGGTTGTTTGGACTAACACCTTCCTATAATTGAGTTTTTTTACATCAATAGATCTCGCTAAATAATATAGATGACACCACATTAATAACTCTATAGGAATAAATATAAAAATCCAATATTCTAGCATATAGTTGAAGAAACAAATATATTAGGACTTGATGTACCCGAGGAACCTAAATAAATGGAAAATAATGCTATTTACATTTAGAAACACATTCAGATATCTCAAAGTTGATATAAAAGTTATGCTGATAATCACTAATTTGATCTAGTATTTCATTTTAGTGGCATTGAATTATTATGAAATTCAATAAGGTAGATGGCTATGAGATTTGGGAATAAATTAAAACTAAAATCATTGTATATCAGTCCCTTTAAAATTGTTGAAAGTATCAAGATGATATCATACAAACTGGTGCTTCCACCAAACCTCTCCCAATTCAACAATGTGTTCCATTTATATATCATAAGGAACTAAAAACGTGACCCTTCATAAGTATTGAACTCATAATTCATATAACTAGAGCATCATATTTCTTATGTGGATGTCTCGATAGAGATCATGGCTCTTATAAAGAATGTTATATGATATAAGACCACTCACATAGCTGTAGTTCTTTTTTTGAAACTATTACTATGTGGAATTTATGTGGGAACAATATGATATGATTAGGTTAATGTATGCTCATTTTCATAGAGTGACAAATTTTAGGGATAACATCATATTACGAGGGGGGGGGGGGGATGTAGCACCCCTAGTTTCTTAGAGTAATTTTTTTACACGATAAACGATGTTATGATTTTATTACATGAAATACCATGTTTGCATTACTTCACATGAAAAACTATGCTAATAGTGTGGTACATGAAACAATAGGATAACTTTCATTACACACAACCGTAATTTTTAACAAAACAATGATATATTATTAATAGAGGTATTTAAACATGACCACTATAAACTAGATGATAAACATAGAGATATTTACAGTAATAAATAAATTACAAATATTAATTATAATGGTTTTATATAAATGAAACATATTGATATGAAAGTAGTCAATTTTTGGTAAATACTATAATGGTTTTGAAAAGATAATTTTATAAAAAAATATAATTTTTTTTCTTTTTGTGAATATTTATATAAATAATGATTCATAATTTTATAAAATCAATGTGATAATATAAAAACAATTTTTGAAATCAGTATCTCAAAATTCAATTTTGGCGTGTTTTGGGGATTTTTATGAAATGTTTCATTTTTTATGAATAGTTAAAACTAGTTAACTATGATTGAAAACTGCCTTCTCATTTAATTTATTTATAATGATATATTATATTTTAAATTGGGTTTAATTTAATTTAGTTCTATTATAAAAACGTTAATCCAATTTATTTAATTGGATTCAATTTAATAGATAATTTTTATATAAAAACTTTGTAAAAATTCGAAAATTTTCACTTTTTAAAAACTACTTTTCACCTTGTTTGTGAGATTAATTTTATTTTTCAAATTTCCACAAATGTGATTAGAATTTGTTAAAATAGATTCCATATTTTGAATAATAATCATTTATATTATCTAATAAGTTGAACATAATTTTTGACCGATGTTAATAGATAAGAAAGTTAAAATTATTGACCCAAGTCCTGATAGAAATGGGCTTACCAAGGGTAAAACAAAAACGCCGAGGGCTAAAAATAACCGAAATATTTTCCAATACTCTTTTTATAGCTAGTTATAAACCTTATATCTTTTATTATCTATAATTATACAATTTATAACCTAGTTTCATGATAAAAATGTGGTTACATCTTTTTTACTTAAAACAATTATGGGTATGACAGCCACCTCACTTTTAAAAGGTCACCCCCATCCTCTTTTCATCATACCATCAAAACTTTTTAGTTAGAAAATCCTAGAAAAAATAACTTAAAAAATTACCTAATATTATCATTTAATCCATTGTTTGGACATATATATAAACATGATACACTTTCGTGACAACATAAAGAGGTTACCCAAAGAAGTTGTATCATTAATCAAAGACCATTTTATTTATTTATTTCCCAACACCATTAAATTGTTATTATACCCTGATTATATAAAAATATATATAATATATATAATTATACTTTTTTATGTTATTTTAATGACATAAAACAATATCTAATTCCATCAAATGTGTTACAAAATCTTCATTTTTGTGTTTGATGGACTAACACCTCGTATGTCGATGTCATTTGTTTTTCATTACCATTTATCAAAACAAGAGATAATTATGATTTTTCATTTATATATGATATATATGATATTATCATTCATATGGAATAATTATATAATACATAACTTCATCCTCTCCATATTTTGAGAATACGATAATATCGATCATTTGTGCAATGGAATACCGCCTCGGGAAGCGATGTGATTCATTAATGCTTTACGTGGAAGGTAATAAGGATGGGTTTCAAGATAATATGTGATATAAATGAAATTTAAATGAAATTTTAATGATAATATATATTTTATATTTTTTCTTTTAATATGAAAAAAATTGGAAACACTGTTCATGTGTACGTACGTCCAACCTCTCTAGGAACAATGTATTTCATTTTATATCACTAAATTTTATGGATTAATCTAAATATATTTAAATTAAAAAATATTATATTTATATCACTTTTAAAATTACTTATATTATGTAATAATGATAAAATTAATATGACCAAAAAATAAAAAATCAAAACGTATACAAAAAACAAAGTGGTTATTACCCGAAAGATAACATTAACATGAAATTGTTAATAGATAGGTAATACAAAGAACTAATAAAATAATATATAATATGTATATATATTGATTATTAATATTTTTATATTAATCTTATATGTATTATACATGATTTTTAAATGTGTTTTATGTAATTCAAGATATAAGGTAAGGTATTTATGTCTCACTTTTCACTAATGTGAGACACTTGCCATATTCACCACCTATTTTTTATATGTGGTGTATATAATTTCCTTTATATTGTTTTACTATTATTATCATTAAAATAATGGGGTTTTACATATCAATTTTATGTTATCACTTTAATGGTGGTTAGGATAAAATATTACCTAAGCGGAAGGGCATTTTGTCTCTATTTTCCTTCTTTGAAACATATGGTTACGTTATGAAACTATATTATGACAAAAAGCATATATATCGACTATTAGACTTGTAATATAAATTTTTTATTTATGATAATAAAATTTTAATTTTATTTTAATGATATTTATTGAAGGGGAATATGTTTCAATGTTATAAATCTGTAAAATGTTTTTTTGTTATAATATCATCATTTATAAGGATTGTTCTAAACAATGTTCAAATGATAAAATATTATTATATGTATCTCATGAAAGTCATTAGTTTTATTTTCCTTTCATTATATCATGATAATAAAATATTTCCCTACATTTTCCTCTCATTATGTACTACACAGTTAAAAAATAATGTTTTTTTTATAAAAATTATCTTTTAGGTAAAATACAATTTTATTCCAAAAAAATGTTTTCTAGAAATGTTTTTAAAATATTTTATAAATATTTTCAAATTATTTATCAAAATAATGTTTTAACCATGTGTTAATTATTTAATTTTTTAATGTAATCTATGATTATTTTTCCAAACTATTCATGTTAGGATTTTAAAGACAATTTGGAAAAAATATTTATTTTAATGTGTATGACATGAACTGAATTTCCCGCTATTATAGACAGTATTTTATTTCAACATTACATTAAAATATTTCAAGGTTATTTTTAAATATTATTATCATCAAAATGTTTATATTTTTTAAAATCTATATCAAAAAGTGAAAAGTTAATTTCCCCCAATGAATGGTTTAATTTATTTTAAACATTTTTACTAGATTTCAAGGCTATTTTCAGGGAAATTGATATTAAAAATGTTTTTGTTTTTAATTTTTTATGAAACAAGAAAAATTATTTTCCTCAAGATATGTTTTAAATTTTTTTTAAATCATCCTTTATATGTATTTAGGTTATTAAAAACAGATTTATAAAAAAAAATTAGTTTTTAAATTTTATTTTATGAAAATGTTACATTACTCAATAAAAGTTCCAAATGATTTGTAATTAAAAATAATTTCCCATATAATATTACATTATATGATGTATATTTTGATTTATTAAGGATACAATCATTGGATTAGTTTTATATTCCTTCAGAAAAAATTATATATTTATAATTAAATGACGTTTATGATACCCATTTCTCTTCCATGAGTTATACCGAGATGAAATCAATATGAAACCAGATTCATTTTACATTGTTTATGATATGATGAAATGATAAAATTATTATGAAACATGTCGATTTTCTAAATATTATAATATAATGAAATGTTTATGAATTTCATTTTATTTCATGGTTTATGATATGATGAATGTTTTATGATTTTTTAGAACACATATATACAATTTTCTATATGGGAAAGGTGTGAGATATATCTCCCTCCGATTCATTAGGTAAAAATATACATCTCATGAGATAGAAAAGAATATAATTGGGGTGCTCTAGGATTAGTAAGGGTCTTTGTCCTCTAATTGGGTCTTGGGAGTGAACATTGACAACTATTTTGGTGTGGGGTGTGGACCCATTCCACTATGAGAGCCTTGTAAGTGGGCCTTGAATACTAAGGAAAATATTTTATATGTCTATGTATATACCAAAAATATAAGTCTTATGAAAATTTTATGCCCTCATGGATCATGTTCTTTGATTCCCTTATGATTCATATATTATGAACTTTAAATCATTGCTATATGACTCATGATTTTTTTGTCATTGATATGAAGGGTATGGTTTTCATATTTAATTCTCATGTTATCATTCCCTTATGTTAAGTTAATTCTCATATATATACCTTTTTACCCTTTTTGAGAATCTATTATCTCAGTTTATTATTTTTATATTCCCCAGGATTTGAAGAAATTTATTACAAATGATATGTCTTAGTAGGGTTCTTTTTTTGAAGATATTTGTGTGATATTAATTAATTTATATATAGATTAGTTGTTTATGTCACTATTATTCTAAAGAAAATAAAATATTACTGTCCTAATGTATGTGTTTTTGCAATGAAATGAATATTCTTAAAATTTTCGATAATATCTATTTATGATAATCTAAGTTTACTACAATTTCATTACAAACTAAATGATTAGGTATTAATTTAATTGTGAAAAATCCTAGTATTATGATGATTAAATATCAAATCTACATCTCTTATATAATTAATATTGTTGGGAATGTGCTTCCTAAAAATATAGTTATTAACTATATAGTTCAATTTGCTGTGATTTTTTGGATTGGACAATCTCACTATTTATTGAACCCATATCAATTTACAAGGAATACATATCACATTTGATATTTTGAAGCCACCTGTGATTTTTGATCATTGTAAGGATGAACATGGTCATCCAATGAGAATTAATTTCATTTTATGGGTCTTTATACATCTTAATGAGAGGTATATATCTCAAATTTCTTTAGAGAAAATAAAAATTGATGAAATTCATATTGTATAGTAATATTATGATGTATATCAAGATAATTTTTTTAATATTCTCATTAACTATGATGTTGGGGATTCAATAGAATTTATAACTATTGTTACACATATTTTAAAAATTATTATCCAATAAACCCAGTTGAGACATGTGAATTAAATAAGCATATCTATGAGAATCTTCAAATGGGATTCATACTATATAGTGAATGTCTATCAGGTTCATATAATATTTTTTAACGTATAAATTCATTTCAATGAATAATTTACATGGTTATTGGAAACATAACAAGATAAAAATCAATATTAAGTATCCTCTACCGACATTGATGACATTTTTAATCGACTAGGTTAAAATAATTAAATTTCAATGATTTATCATTGATCTTGATATCATAGTTATGGTTTTAAATGGATGATATATCCATGAAAACATTACATTTGATTTATGTTCATTAAGAATTTATAGTTATTATCTTCATATATATAATAAATAAAGTCTTTATGGATTACATAGAAATATTTTCGGTACTATTTATAAAATATATTCTTATTAATTCCATTTGATTTAAATAACATTAAGAAAATTTTAAGATGGTATTGAAGATGTTGAAAAAGGATAAATTATTTTAAACATCAATAAAGTGTCAATTATATATATAGAAAGTATCACTATTGGGTCATATAATTACAAGTGGGGGTATATCAGTGGAGGATTCAATGACTGATGTTATTAAACTACAGCCTAAACCATCCTTGGTGATCAAGGTACGTTGTTTTAATAGTATTGATGGAAACTATTAAATATATATATAAAAATTATCATGGAAATCAAATCCAATAAGCTATTAGACTCAAAAGGGATCTACGTTTCTTTTAACAGTGGAATGTGAATAAAATATAAAGATCATGAAAGGGAACATTGTTCAATATACTTTGAATTACAATACTCTGTATTAGTGTAGTTTTTATCAATTACCTTAATTAATTTAATAAGGTAATATGTTGTTTTTTATTAATATTGAGATGTTATTAACAGATTCATACCACCAACATAATATTATTTAGACAAAATATATGATTCATGATTTTTAGTAGGAGGAAATACCTTTATACTTTGAAAATATGGAGGAGTTATATTCATTTTGAAAGGTGAAATATGTATCAATTATATCTTCTTATTGCATATATATACCAAAAAAATAGTTGAATATTCACCAAATGAGATCGTTGGAGTTCATTAACATTTTTTAATTTAGTAATCATTACTAACATGGGAAGGTGAACAAGGTGGCTGATACTCTGAGTCAAAAGGGACCTTCTCGTTCATCCATTACAATGATCAAAATATATCCAATATTTATGGAACTAAAAAATATAGACATAGAAATTATCAATAAATTGGAAAGATTGTATCATTATCTGATTATTTTTTAAAAATATATTAATGTAATGATTATGGAGACCTAGATTGAAAATATATATCTAAAAAATAATGTAAATATAATTTAGGAATTAAACCTTAAAAATGATGTGTTTGTGTCCCATAAATAAAAAAAATGAATAAGTTGTTGCCGGATAATTCACTAGCTCCTAATTATATATCTATCCTATTATATATATATATATATATATATCGAAGATAATTTCTTCCAGGTTAACATGAGGAAAGAAATTTTTTGAGTATGGGTCTCAAATAATGGTATTTTAGTATTTTAAGGATGAATGATCAATGTACAAGAGGAAAATTAATATATTACCCATATTTATATAGATATAGGAAAAGATCATCCTACATTTCATTATAGGACTCCTTATAACATCTTTGGGGTATACAACTATTTTAGTTAAGGTCTATAGACTATCAATTTAAGTTAATTTCATTCGTATTATTGAGTAATTATTTCATGATCCTATTTCTAGGTTTTTTATAAAATATCTAGTTATATTTCATTATGTACCACTCAAATTTTTCTAAAAGTGATCAGAGGTCAACCTCAATGTTTTAGAGAATTCAATATCGATATTTGAATATAGAGTTGAAATTTATCATTGAATATCATCCCTATAATGTTATCCATTATGATAAAACAAAAATAACCCTAGAATATATGTTGAGATCTTGATATATGGATTTTAATAGAGGATGGGATGAACACCTTCCTCGGAATGAATTTTTTGAAAATAATTTCACTCGAGAATTCTGATAGAACCATATGAATCTCACTTTAATAATAACATTAAAACTATATCATGATTGAATACAGTTAAAAAACAAAATAGCGTGGAGCATAAACTTTCCTTGGAAAGGGAAGATAAATTTTTATCCACTCAACAACACATAAGATAATATTAGAGTATAATATATTATTATGATTGAAATCATCGATTATATATAGAGTACAAAGTTAATGATATATCATTCCTTTGAATATATACTCATAATAATTAGATGACATTTATAAATAGTGGAATGTTATACACACAAATATATTTTTCTCTTTTAGATTACTTTACATATCATGATGGTATCATATCACTTGGTGCTTTGATTGAAAATGTCATATGCTCATGATGTATTCCTTGTGTCTCTTTTGAGGAATTACATACATAATCATTGAAAGGATCATAACTCATATATCATACCTCTCAGTCATGTTCTTTCTTATGAGTATTAACTAGCCAAAATCATAGGTAGTAGTAATAAAGTGTTATGGAAGAAGACCACTAACCTAGTTAATATTCACTTGAAGAATATAAAACTCATGGGATATAAATGGTAATCTAAATAGGTTATGAGTAAAAATAATCCCCATTTTTTATATAATATTAATACAATTTGGGGGTGAAATTATTATAAAGTGTAAAATGAAACACCTTGAGATTTTATAATATATTTATCTTAACAAAATTTGATGTTCCCAATATCATATAATTCATGATCAGAAAACTAATTTCAATAATTATTTTTATACTCAAAATGTCAATATATAATGAGATGATTAAATGAATTAAAATTATTAAAATAAATTAAGATAAGAACTACATTAATTATTTAAAACTTAATTGAAACAATTTATTTAAAATCATTCTTTTTAACCAATACTATTTATTTTTTATTTGTAATAGAAATTTACAAATTTTATTTATGAAAAAAAAATCATATTTTTTGAATTAATCATATAATATTGATCTTAAGATGACTTTTTGGATTATTATAATTCTTTTTCTTGTTGAATAGTGATAAAATGTGTTTTATCAGATGCTGTTACATGGATGACATCATTGCATTATCTTCATAACATTAAAATTATTTTAATTAATTATATATATAATGTATTTTTGAACAAAATAAAAAATTTAAATCTTTTATGTTTAATTTGGAATTACATTTATGATATTGTCAAACATAAGTTATATTTTAGTTTGTATATTTATTTGTGTAATTCAATTTATTTGTGTGGTTTCAAAGTGGAATTCAATTTATGTATGATCAAAATGTCATCAAACATTATGTTGGTTAATTATAATCAAATTTATTTCATTATAATCAATAATACACAAAATTTCGTGAAAATATCTTTTAATCTTAAAAAAATTTATCATTATTTTTCATACTTTTTTACTAATATAATTTATTTTTCAAATTATAAATATTGATTCCTATAAAATGGATTCAATATTTTTAATCAAAATGTAAATATTTTTTTATGTTTTCAATGTTAGTTTTTTTATAAAAATAAATTATTAATATAAAATTATTAATCACTATAGTAAGTGTTAAATTGATGTAAAAATGATTAATCAACAGGTAATTTTATTAATACTACAAAGTCACATCACTGAATGGGTAGATATGTAATTGAATGTACTATCACAATATTTCATGAATTAATTATAATTTTATTTTTCAATTTCATTAATAATGGCATTAATTTTATATTATGAAACTATAATTTAAAAATATCCACACAACTCACTTATAAAAGAGAACTTACTCTCATCACTTCCCCATTCACTTTTAGCACTCCAGACCGATCATAATCAACTGAAATCACATCCCAAATAAATTATGTGAAACTTATTGTTCTTGGTATTACTAAAAGACAAATCCTAGAATTATTATGTTGTGAGAGAATGGAATATATCCAAGGACTAAGAAGTTAGAGCATGTGTGAAAGAAGTAAGTACTGAAGGTATGTGTTTATATTACAATCCCATTTCTTTTTGGGATAGTCTATGTTTTATTTCCATTTAGTGAAATTATTTAAAACCTATTTTTTTATGTCCCATTATTTTTATTCTCCTCTAGTTATTTCTTAGTTTTTTATGTTTTCATTTCATTCTCCTCTCTTTGGTACCTAAAAATATGGATTTTTATTTATAAAATATTGTCTTATTTACTCCCCTCAATCAGGAAACATACTCATTTTTATCCACATCAAATAAATGTTTTTTTGGAGTTTTTACATATAATTTAAAATTCTGAAAAGTTAATTTTATCTACCTAATGATTTATTTATAATTGATTTAATGTCATATTTTTTTTAAAAAAATGAATCACTTTTCACATTTTACAAATGTGTGAAAATAATTTTATCTTTTAATGTATATGAAATGAATAAAATTTTCTTTCAACCATTTCCTTCCATCATCACGAAGGTTCATATACATGATTGAAATGATCTAAAATGAAAATATTATATCCATTTTTCTTAAAATTTTTGTTTTTTAATGTTACCAAATGAAAAGATAAGTTATCTATTTAGTTTCAAAGCATATGTTAATTTTTTTATAAAAAAAATATTTATTTACATAAACACCCATTATGGATCATTTTTCTTATATTGGGATATAATATAATGATAGAATCTCCTTTATTTCTCTTTATGTATAATGATGATGATGGTTTAAGAATAATTTCATGAAACTCCTATCATTCCAATTGATAAATTATAGTATGATGAAACAATGAATGTTTTTATGATATTATGGAACACTTATGTATTTTTTAATTATGAAATAGGTGGGCATGGAATTATATTGACCTCCAATTCATTGAGTAATGATTTATGTTCTACTTTCTCTAAGGACGATCTGGTGGTTAGGTCATCAAAAAGTGGGTATACAAGTATTTATCTGATTCCAAAGAAGGTACACATATCTCCAACCCAATCTTAAAATATGATGAATGTCGTGGTTGGAAAACATGACATATGATTCTTATTCTTATATTTATTTAACATTTATATTAAAAATTCTTATTATAATATTTTTCTCTCACATAATATGATTGTTTGATGTTCTACACTCTTATTACTTATGTTTTTTATGAGAATTATTTATTCCATGAATCAATATTTGAAATTATGTATTTACATATCAACTTTATATGTTATTATTATATTATCTTACCCAAATAAATGTATTATATTCACATATGATCATTCAATTTTTCTCTTCTATATTTAACCATAGTGAAATTTTGATCTCACACCATCTTAAATTTATATTTTCCCAGGTTGCAATAAAATGTATCAAGAAATATATCTCTAGAAGGGCACTATATAAATTTTTATTGTGGGAGACGATTTTGATATTTCATGAAATAGGTTTTTGATTTCACTAATTTCAAAATAAATCAATCCTTTATAGTTGTTATTAATGTATTAATTTGATTTTTATTTAATATTCACCTAAAATTATGTAATATTTTGGTAAGTGATGATGTGTTTGACTCATCCCACCTCATCACCCTTATTCTATTATTTTACAACTATACTATGCGAATATATGGATTTTTATTTGTAAAATTAGGTTTCATTCCTTGCCTTCCCAACAATTTCTTTCAACAATGGTTCCTCTATGAATTTTTTTATCTAGATTTGGATTTGAAACAAAATTTCATATGATTATATTGAAATCTGTTAATAAATTAGTTTTTTCATCTACAATATTGAAATATATTTGAGGTGTTGTAATTTGAATAGTGTCTTACTATTTTGATTATTTAAGTCATCTAATGAATTTTATATTGGTTTTAAATATACTTTTTTTAAATTGAATGTTTCTTATATTAAGTTATTTTTAATATTCCTCATAAGTGTTTCAAGTATTGTTTAACATATTTTTTCATGCTATTGATCCTTTTAATTGGGTTTATTCAAAAATGATTTTTTTATTATTTCCATGGATTTTACTTGTGGTTGTAGGATTGTAAAGTGGTTAGAAATTTATTATTCATTTAGGTGGACTCAAATCAAATAAATGTTATAATTTATGTTTAAATGTTCCATTCACACGAATTATGTTTAAAATAACAACATGATTTAAACACTGGTTTCTAAGATATAAAATGGAAAATATATTATGGTGAGGTTTTTTAGTTGATTTAAATGTTAAATTAAAATATTTATTTTTAATTGTGTTTACTAAATATTTTTAATTATTATTGGATGATATGTTCTCATTGTTAAACATTTTAGTGTTTATAACGAAAATTTATCATTATTTATATATCCAATTTATCAGACACCACATATTTATTTTATGGTGATGCATTAATTTCATTAATGAAAATATGAAAAAGATAATTAATATGTGGATTCCAAGAAATTTTTATGGAAAATGTTTAACCCATTTTTATGAAGGTGAGAAGTGCATAATAAATAACATGGATGTGAATTTTGTGTTATATTTAGTTGTCAACACATATATCTTGTTCAAACTAATGTGTTTCAGGATGCTTCATTTTATCAAAATTTCATTCAAAATTTTAGGAATTATCGGGAGATCATAGAAATTTTTTGAGGTTAAAGAGTTTATTTAAAAGGAGTTTTATATTGAGATAACATCACCGCACATTGGTCATGTATGAAACTAGAATAAATATTTCATAGGATGAAAAAATAAAAAAATTGAAAAAAAATCATTTTTGGTAAACTCTGTCTAAAGAGATTGATTAAAATATATATTTTTTGAAATAGAGGACATAGTTAAGGAAATAAAATATAGTGTTGATTTATTAAATATTTTTTTTATTGGGAAATTTTGTTCCCCAATTTTCTTGATGGAAATAAATGGGATAAACAATTTTGTATAGGTTGTTGTAGTGGATCTATGTCATTTTTTAAATTTTAACAAAGCCCTCATGAAATGGCGTTTCATTATTTTATATTCAATTTTGTATATGATAATTTAAATTTCCATTGAATAAGTAGTTTATTAATAATTTAATTACTAAAAACCATTACATGGTTAAATTTTAGTCATCCATCAAATAATTTCTCTAAACATCTACATGGATATCTTATGGAGTGAAAGCGCTCAGTATTTTTCTGGGGTTTGAAATGTAAAGATCTATATTGTCTACTGTTTCATGGTGTGAAAAAATAGTTCATCTCTAAAATAGTAACTATAGAAAATTTAATGGTTTTGGGTGTGTTGAGATAAGCTTATAAGAAATTCAGAATAGTTGGAATAAAATATTTTCATGGTCAAATTCAGGATATATGAATAATTTTTAAAATAGTAGACAACACATCATGGTGAAGATAAAATTTATTATTCTCCTAAGTGTTTAAATTGTGTTTGTAGATTCAATCATGTGTTTAAATTGAAGGCTAGTGGGCTACTAAAACATGATCCTGAACATATCTAATAATATCAATGGTTACTAAGAGATTATAAATAATAAAATATCTGAAAAGGAAAGGGTAAAAGTATAATATTTAGTTAAAGGGACTTTTATATATGAATTTAAATTTTAACTTAAATTCAAAAAGAAAAGAATTATTCTTAACTATGAGGTATATAGAACATGTCATTTCTTGGATATTTTATTGAAGTATAGATTGTGCTATTTTCTATTGTATAGAAAAAAGGTTCGTAGTAGTGATTGATCGAATAATTGAGTAATTTATTCCAAAGAGAGAAATATAGTCATTTTAATAATGCAGTATTGAAATGAAAAAGTGACATGAACAGAGTACATGCAAGAACTGAAAGTAGAAGAATAAGAATATAAACAAGAACACATTGGTCCACATGTTATCATCACAATAATTATGTATAGTGAGGTGGAACGTAATGAAATTTTATATTAATATATAATAAGTGATACATAACAATAATATTTTTGGGAGATAATATTCGTATAAAAAAGGATAATACCTTCCTCAATATTACACAACAATGGTATTTTTGTTATCAAAAACCATTTTGGAATACAATACTTCTATATTATCACAATGTGAATAATGAAAATAACCTACTAATTTATATCTATTATAGATATTCTGGTGGATTATATGGTATTTAATGGCTAAAGAACATTCAAATTATTATCTACTCATTTTGATTATTGAATCATGTACACCAAGTTTCTATTTGGGTATAGATTTACTGAGTGTGTGTGACTAATGTAGAGAGATCAATATTTTTAATAAGTGACATAATAAGATTTTATAAACAATATAATATAAAACAAATGGATATTATTAATTTATTCAGCCATCCCTTTTTCATAGTGAACCATATCAGTACTTTTAATAATAAAATTTGTATCAATGTAACCAGGCTCACTCTGAAGATAAAAAATTTAAGAGTCTAAAAATGTGATTTTTTTATCTCATTTTTTTTGGGTTATTTCATGAATGTAACCCTTTTTATTTTAATATTCTTTCTCTAAATATTTTATGGAAATATAGAAATTTTAATTCATGAATGAAAAATGTATTTCCACTAATGATTGGATGACTTATTGTATATATAAAGATCACACATTCACTTATATGTTATCTATTAGTCTAGATGTTTTTAGGATTAGTATGATGAAATCATTTGTCACATCCAACTTATTATAATGATAGTTGTATATTGGATGATATTTGAGAATTATGTACATGCTCAAAAAAACATAAATTCATCTATATTATAGAAAACATTTCCCATTGTGAAAATAATAAAGATAGAAACAAAAATATAAGATAAGTTACAAATATTCTCGAATGATATGAAAAAGTTAATGAAGGAAATATTTATTATTTATATATTGAAGAACAAAATTATTAACATGACATATGATGAAACTATGAAAATGTTATTCTCTATAGTTAATGATATTGGGATCACAACCATTATACTTCTTGGGAATTTATAAGATTAAAAAATCATAAATATTATAATATTATTCTAGATAGTATTGATGCTAATTTTTCAACACTTAATGATTGTGATCCTGGTATACATCCTTTTGATGTTATATACATATCCTAATTTTATATGAAGTGTAAAATTAATGTTATTTTATAAATAATTGAAATGGTTTCATGTAAATATCATTGATATATTTTAAGAAGTGGAAAGTAGAAATGAATTTCAAGATAAAGTTGGAATTTATATTTAGATGATGATATTGAGGTGAAGTTTGAGAAGATCATTTCACGTAACTCTATATTATTATGAATATTAAAAGGAAAATTTCATAGTAAATTACCTTGAAATTGTTTCAATTATATGGTTATTGAATATATTTTTTCTAACTACACAAATCATGAAGAATATGATATCAATAAAAATAGTATGAGAATCTATGTAGGTTATTGAGGAAGAAATAAATAAAATATTATTCAAAGATGATGGTTAAGAATATTTGTAAACATAAAAATAATATTTTTAATATAGGACCTATGATAATTTTAATTATGAGGATGATAAATATGTAAATCATATAGAGAATTAGACGAGAGGATACTTATTAAAAAAATTTAATGATGAAAAATTAACTTTTGATGAATGAAGCTCTATTGGAAGTAATAAAGTATAAAAAATAATGTTCTTGATATATAAGGAATTGAAATAGTGTAACATGAGGATCACTAAATTTCAACATTTTTAGCATGGTTTGTTGAAGGATTTTCAATTTTAATTCTTAAATGAAATATATCATGTTGAAAAGGATTAATATTGAAAAATTTAATATTCAGTCAGAAGATGATACCTTTCCCAAAAGTTCAAGATCCTTTTATTAAGAAAGTACATATTAAAAAATACTAAAGGGAGGAAATTTACATTTGTTCTTATGAAGGAGATGGAAAATATCATTAGGATTTGGATTAGACCACACCATATCATTTCCATTAGCACCGTTTTTGTAAATACCATCCTCATGATAGTTGACCTCCACATACACCTGAGTGATAATGTAATCAATTGATAAGAGAAAATCCATGAAAATAATCCACTCTATTTTCATCTTCCACAAAAGATAGCTAGATCCCTCTATGTTTTCATGAATAATGAAAGAAACGTCACATTAATGCCAAATATTATTCAAAGAATGATGCGTAGCTTTCTCAATGGAAATAATGAAACCCAACATATTGGCCTATGGAGAATAAGAAAATCCCCTAGAACGGTAATGATATCTAATAAATTCTCCATGATGATCTCTAAAAATAACACGACAACCCGAACGACCCATGTCACCTCTTCAAGAACCATCAAAGTTAATTTTAATTCAACATGTAAATAGAAAAAACAAAAAAAACATTAATAATTCCATAAGAATGATGGAAATTAAAACACATACCAAAAAACAAGAATATATAAAGGTTATGAACTGAATTATAGAAAAATCACTTTTGGTGTGGTTTGGATGCTCTAATATAATACAAAATTTAAGACAATTAATTTTGAAGCACAAATATATTCTGATCATGTACCCATTTATTACAAGCCTTATAAATAATGATGACTAATTAATTAGGAGAAACCTGAAAGATATTAAAAATATTATGGGGGAGGGATATTCCTACAGCGTATGATGAAATCCTGGATGGAAGAAAACTATGGTAGAAGAAACTGAAATAAATTGGAAAGCATTCTCCACATCTATGATGCATTAGAGAAGATAAAATAAAATATCAATATCACAACTAGGATGCTGATATAGGGAACATAAAGACAAAAGTTATATTCCAATAATACGTAAAAAATGATTAGTTAGTAGTTTCTAACACAAAAATAAAAAAAGAATAGAATGATGTAGAAAGATAAATCCCCTGGTCTGATTTCTAAGCCATTTCATATCCATATTCAAACAAAAATGATTAATATATGTCATTTTGGAAGAAATAAAACCACTATCGATAGCATCCCATGACTAAAAAGAATCATTGGGAGAGAAATAGTAGTTAATAAAGATTATAGTGATATCATCATGAAACAGAGCCATATCATTCAATTATTTTGATATATAGATAGTAAAATAATTATAACCATAATCATACATGTAGGAATCAACCAAATGGAAACCAGTAAATTTTTTAGTCCATAAAATATGGAATAATTCTCTAGAAACAAATCACAAGAATGAAAATCCGTAGTTGAATAGATAGACTTGAAATAAGGAGAAATTGAGGAGTTTATATGATGAAGAATCACATTTATGAGTTTGATCAGAAATATATAATGAATAAAATAGAGGGCTTTATACTTACAACTATAAAACCTCCACATAAAATGTCATTATAGGGACTTATTGAAAAACTATTTATTTTTAATTCCAAGACCCCTTGGGTCATAAGACATGAATTTTTTTCAACCAATAGTGAAAAAATTCTTATCTAGAACAATATCACTATAGATAAAATTCCTTATATAGATACTAATATTCTAAATAAGATAAATGGGCCATTCATAAACAATAAATGAATTAAAAATTTTCAAGTGATGTTGGATTTCACCCAATGAATTAATCCAACCATGTAAAGAGATATACTCTTGCAGGAAGCAAGTTGTCTTCTAATATGACAGATGATAAAAACAAAACAACAGACCTCTAGCCTTCCTCACAACATAGGGACACCAAGATAAATAAATGGGATGAACCATACCTAATCCATAGGTCATTAATAGTGTTAATATTCCTATAAATGAGAATGCCCACACAAATTTTAATAAAATACTTGTTCCGGCTAACCACTTATCCTGATACCTCTTTATAATGAAAAAGAGATTTCATGATGTTTTTAAAGCTTTTCTTATCCCCTTGAGTGAAAATAATAATAGAATCTTGATAAAGGTGGGGAGGAGGAGTAGAATGTTCCATACCAACATATGTGGATTTTAAGTTCCCATTACCATCCATAATGAAAAAAATCATAGTACGGTAATCCTCAGAAATTTAAATATAATAGGTGTGATGAGGTCAATATTCTTGAAACCTCTACAAAAATTAAAGTATCTATCATAGGAACCATTAAAAACCACAAAAATTCAAGATAAACCTAAAATTGTTTTTAACCAAATTAATCAAAAAACCCTGAAAACTAAAACAAGAAAGGATCTTTCTATTGATAAACCAATCCATTATATCAGAAGCCTTTGTAATATCAAGTTTAAGAAAAATGTTTCTCACTCTAATGAGATTCCTAAAAATATTGTCACATTCATATGTAGTAATGATAGAGTCACTAATATTCATACCATTGATGATTCCAAACTGAATATGGGGAATAATTTTTTTTAAATAGAAGATAACCAATTTTTAAGGATCCTACTATGAATTTTGTGATTTTATTGACCAATGAAACCAGCATAAAGAGTTGAATCTCATTTGAATTATACACTTTGCTAACAAGGGAAAGGAACATAAAATTTAACCCATGAGGAAGGTAACCATATTTAATAAAATGAAGGAAAAACTATAAACATATAGATGAATGATATCTAAGTAGGATTGGAATAAAAATTTACCAATGCCATACAAATTAGGGGAACCTTCTGAATTGAGACAACACGTGCCTCCTTGATCTCTGAATCCAAGGGGTTAGATGAGAACCCCAAATTATCCTCCTAATAAATAATATGTTTAATGTTTTCAACCAGATGACCAGAGATGATAGAGGATCCATTAATATGTCCCTATAATATGAAATGACTTTATCAAAGAGAGCCTTCGTATATTCAATAATCTGATCCCCATTTTTGAGTAAGGATAATTGTTATGAGATTCTTCATGTTTTATAAAGGGTATTAAATAAAATGGAGTTTATATCTCAATATTTGATCCAATGAGATTTAAATTTATCCCTCTAGAAAGCATATTTGATATTAAGATGACTATTGAGCTTACCTAAGACTCTAGCTTCTTTAACAAATCCTTCAGATATAGCATTATAAGTGTTCTACTCTTGAATATATTGATGGGTGGCCTCGAGGAAAGATGTTTCAAAATCAATAAAACTAATCAAATAATTTATCCAATATTAAATCTTTATGTTAACATGTTTACGATTAAAGGAACTAGGAATAACATCATTACAAAATTTAATAGAAGTATAGACATCTTGGATGAGTTTACCACATTCTGGATGAGCCGCCAAGAATTTTTATACCTGAAGTGAAAAGAAGGCATGAAAGCCTTCTAAAAAAAATCAACCATAACTGTATGATGACTAGAGTTAAGTATTAATAGTTTATTACATGAAATGTAATATCAGGAATTGTTTACTACTTCATTAATAAAAGCAGGTCCCTGTTTCCTAGAAGCCACACCACTGATAAATTTCCTATACCATGTGTACATATCTCCAATCAAGATGATATCCATAAATCGATTGAGCTCAATCCATAATATGAACTCTTTAGAAGAAATTTTATTGGTAACAACACCCAATTTCTCATTAGAATTCAGAAGAGTGTTAAAATCACCAAGAATTGGCCATCTACCAAAAATAACATTTTTAAGATATTAAATCCCCAAACATAATATCCTACGATCTTAATACAATATGTAATGATTAATAATAGGGAAAATAATGATTAATTCACATTCGTGTAAAATAACAGGTAACATGCTAGTCAATGGAAGAAACTAACAAGTCATTAATGAAAGAGGAATGAGCCAAGACCAAAAAAATCATAACATCGTCCCAGAATCTTATAGTATCCAATTAATAAACACTAAAACATCCAAGATTAAAAACTATAGAGGAGAAGAGTTTCTTAGGTTCGGACAACCCAATAAGGATAGTCATATTCTTCTAAACATGAAGCCTATGAGACTTAGTTGTCTCAATATTTTCCAACCATTGGAAATTCCAAAATGGCGTCCTCATTTTGACATAAATTTAGCGTTAGACCCCCTTTACTTTCCCCACCTTCCATCACCTCAGAAGAGTTAGGAGGTATTTAAACCTTCATATTATGTATTGGATTTATTTGAAGTTAAAATTTGATATCACAACCTTTAAAATGAGTATCCTTAACTCTCTTATCTAGTGAGACATTAAAGATTCCAGAATCATTGGGGACGTCCTACGTATATGAAGTTGAAGAGGCATCCAAGATCAGTTTATTCATTTTAGTGTCCCCCATTATGTTAGGGGCCACAACCTCAAGAATCTAATATTAATGATCCCCAAGAGTATGTTCACCCAAATTTACAAAATCCTATAACATTGATGGATTGATATAGATGTAGTTCAGACTAACCATAAAGGCATCATCCTTGTTTAAAGTTAGGGAAACTAACTCCCTTTATAATAAAACAACTAGATCAATGATCTACTCTATATTATTAATGACCAAAGCCTATTACTCCCATTTATTCTTAAAGGTATAAACCAATTCATTAACATCATGTTAATTTTCCATGTTTTTATCATGATTATCCAAACAAGTACACATTACAGGAGAAACTCTACAATAAGCCAACATGGTCCAACCAGGGATAGAGGGATGATTGTCTTCCTATATAATATAATCCAAGGTTTTATTTAATTGGCTCACCATAATGGATGTTAATTATAATTGTCTATTTATTATATGCTTTTAAGTAACCCGTTACTCAAGAACTGCTATTTTTTTGGAGAATACTATTGACATCCTTCCAATCTTTAGGATTGGGTACCTCCGTGACTTCATATGAATAACTATAAAGTTTTTAATTGAATTCCCCACTATCTTACAGAAATCATAGAAGGTAATAATTTCATCATACCCAATATTGACCTCAATTATTTTGTCATTGAAAACCTGAAAAATGGAATTTCAATGCATAGAGGGAAAATTGACATCTACATTAATTTGTGAAAAAAATCATTGTTCCTCTTAATTTTCAAGATAATACATTTTGATAGGAGTACAGATTTGGAAATAAATTTCATTTACTATTTTATTTTGCTAATAATACCAATTCATACCAAGGAATCTAATCTATACATGATAGTTTGACTACCTTTGAGGGAGATGATTGATGTTGAAATCACATTCAGAGATTCTAAGAATACCTTCTGTGAGTTAAAAAATTCTCAGGTTATGAGCCACATAAAAATCCTCACAACTATGAAAGACAATATAATAATATCCTCTTCCAAGAATAATGAATTTCCAGGAATGATTAATATTGAAATGAGAGACTTAATTCTTTATATTAGTATAAGATCAAGGTCAATCACCTGAAGAATAAATAATGTGTCCCAAAAGAAAAAAATTGTAGATATTTAACATTGGTTGGAGAGCCTACAGAAATTCCAGAACCAATAATACACCATATTCCTATTTTCTAATATTAAATGATATAGAAACATCCTCTTAATCAGATCATGAAAAACTGATGATGTATCAACAAAGGGGGTGTACTATTTTCTCAAATGAGAACCACTAGATGTTTTCATGACATGAGAAGATAAAGGAGAGTAATACTTGAATTCAAACTCAAATTTCTTTTAAATCAAACCCATGATAAAATATAGGCCTATATTTATGGATCATCATCATCCCTGGTATAAAAATATCCATTTCCCACTCCAAACATCATTCCAAAAAATGTGAATAAATTATTGAAGATATTTCAAATTGAATAGAAAAATAACAATAATTACATTAAATGGATGGTTTATGAAATGTGAAATGATCTTCATATTTTCTCAAAAGTAATTTTTATAGTGAATCAATAAAGTGAAAAATAAATTTCAAAATTTTAGTGATGAGATTTGAAAATGATTAATGAATATGATTGTAGAAGAATTTAATGTCTTATAGAATAATGATATTATATTATACCAAAAAATATCACATAAAAAAGATGTTAATGATCTTATAAAAATGGTTACAATTTTTATTCTAAGTTATAACTAATGAGAGGTGAGGTTATGAAAAAAACTAGATAATTATCAACAATCTAGAAATGCATAGAAGATTAATTTGAAAAAAATACAAAAATAGTGATTCAAAATTTTATGTTATGAATTCTAGATAGAATAAGAATGATTTAGAAGTTTATAATATTATAAAATATTAAAATTGATCATGATTTAACAGATAAAATATTGAATGTAGGTAGGATTCACATTTTGGACAACAAACTATTTTCAAAGGTTAGTAATTATTTTGAGGAAATTATTATCTTTTTTGAGTTCATGGGTACTTAAAAATAATATACTGGTTTAATTAACAAAATAAATATTAGTTCAAGGGTTATAGAAGAAAATTATTTTTTTTTGGAAATAATACCAATCAAAATAATAATGTTTAGAATAAATCATGTTGTTTTGGTGTGATTATTGGAAATTAATTCCAACCACTCTAATAGTTTTTTGGAAGGTATGAAAAACCATATAACATTTTCTAATATTTTATTTTGTATATACATACCTAGTTAAGTATGAATAATGATAATAAAAACATTACAAAATATTAAACTGAATGGATAGCATAAGAAAATGCTTTTTGAATTTGTATAAATATTTTTATATATTAAACATCAACAAATATGGAAAATGGATACTCATATGAAATTAAATTTAATTTGATGATATAATTTTTTTAAGTAGTGAAATAAAATATTTTCACCATTTATAAAAAATTACTTAGTAAAAATTATAGGTATTAGTTATCAAATCATTAGGGAAGACAAGGCGGAATTGAAAAAAATATATTATATTTTGATGGATTGAAATAGAATTTAATAATTTGACCCAACTATGTGATGAATGAAATAAATGTTTATTTAAAAAGAATGAATATTTTGTGATGAAATAGAATTATTGATTTTCTATTATAATAGAATAAAACAAATGAGTAAAATGATTTTAATATTATTAAGTAGTGAAGAAGAATATTACACGTAGGATTAATAAAAAGGATATTAATATGATATTAGATATTATTGATTCTAATGTGAGTAAGAAAGAAAGTCTATATAAGGATAAAGATTAAAGTATGATATCATAAATAATATATAATAGATATTATGTAGAATATGTTTCTTATATATCAATAAAAATTAATAATTGTAAATCATCATAATTAAAAAATTATTTTCATGTCACTTTGTTGAGGATAAGAAAAATATGAGTTCTCATGATAAGAATTTAATGTTGAATAAGAACATGGTTGATAAAAAATATTTTTTAATTAAAGGGTTAATTAAAACCATGTCATGGAGGTTGAATAATAATTATTTTCCATCATTTATCAAAATATAATATTTTAAAAAATTATTCACCTCTCTCACTTGTGATTTCGATATTTTTATCTAATAGGAGAAATAAAATGTAAATATAATTATTTTTAATATATAAATGTGTTATCTAATGAAGAATAAAAATATACAGTTAGATAACTAGAAGATATTCATCTATCCTAATGTCTGAGATATCCCTTATTTAGTGGAATAATCTGTTTCAAGAGAGTAATTAAAAGAGTTCTGTTGTGAATTCAAAATGTGAACAATTCTAACATGTTTAGAGACATTTTTAGGATATTTTATAAACATTTTTGATGGTAATTTTTTAGAAGACATAGAAGGGTGAATTATTTTTTTTATATTAAGAGATATTAATATAAATATATTTCATGGGATATGAAGCAATGTATGTAATTCACTATTATAGAAATCATGATATCAATGGTCATTATTCTGGTTTCCTACCCTAAATTCACACATGTTGGATAAAAATTATTAAATTATGATTCATGTAAAATTGTGATGAGTTATAAAGTGATTAATTTTCAATGGATTACAAAAAAAAATAAAAAGGGAAGGTCTTTAGACTAAGAGTGGTTTTATGAAATTATTGAACCCACATTGATGATTTTGAGAAGTGAAAAATAAATGAAGTGGATTTTATTTTTGTTTATTATTTTCTTTTCAACACATAAATCATGTTCAAATATTTGTGTATAAAAAGTTTTAATATGATTCTATGTTTATTTACCATTTTGAGAATAATTATAATGAAATATAAGGGATTTTGATGTTAAATAGAGGAGTTTAATTCTGTCTTAAGGTAAGATTACATCCCCAGGCCATTGTCATATATGAAACATGACATGATATTTTAGGTAAGAAAATGTGTATTGGTTTCATAATAAATGATTAATTTGACATATCATTTTCTATGTAATTTTATTTTACCAATTTATGGTTAAATAGTGAAAAATAATATTAATAAAAATGGGTAGATGATTTTAGAAATGTATTTCTCAGTTGTGAAATTTACCTACTGGTAAAAAAATGTTGTAAAATATCATGGTGGTTGAAATGGAGGATGAATGTATATTTTTTATTACTATAAAATTCATCATAAAAATGAGTACATTAAGTATCTTATCTATAATGTTAATGGTAAGTTACATTAATAATAAATAATTAGTTATCTATGTATCAAAATGATGAATGACATATCATTGTTAAACTTTTATAGTTATTTCAGGAGGATTTAGGAATATGAAAGAGGATTGTTCACAAGAAGTAAAATCGTTTAATATTTTATTCAGATTTTAATCCTATTTAATCAATTCATGGTATATGTTAAGCTATGAAAAAAATTTATTCTCTAAAAGTATGAGTTGAAAATATTTTATAGTACTAGGTGTTTTGACATATATTTTTATAGGGGTTAGAAATGATGGGCTTAATCGCCATATAACATGTCATGGTGAAAGATGAGGTCAGTGAGAAATTTATGAGATGGAAGAAAACACCAAGGGATTCTCATAACAAATCACATATTTATAAACCTATCAATGTTGAATACTAGAAAATAAATGATACCATTAATAAAAAGGTTATGGGAGAACATGAATATGTAGTTAAAGGCTCTCTCTTGTCTAAATTAAAATTTGAAATAAAAATATAAATAAAAAGGGTGATGTTGACGAGTGAGATAAATAGAAATCGATGATACAAGAAATTATTAGAAATTTGTAGAGTTTAATGTTATGTGTTTATTAAAAATATGACTTACAATAGTAAATTAATGCATAATTCAGTAGATATTTTGATAGAGAGATATAGAGTAGTGTGTGTACTGAAATTTTCAAAAGATGAAGAGAGAAGAAGAGAGTACATCCAGGAAGTAAAAGTGGAGTAAGAATAATAAGAGAAACAATAACACACATTTATGTGTTTTATTATCACAATAGTTATGGTTGGTTAATAATAACATAGTTAATCACTTACTTAACCTATAATAATTTTAGTAATGATATAATATTATTATGATAAAATCATCTGAAAAATAATGAAAATTATTTTCTCAATAGTAATATAAAATAGTGTATTTTTCCATGAAACTAGTAAAGATAATGTAGATATACAATAATATATCATCTCTCAAACCATTACTCTCAGATTTTGAGTAAATACCATAATCTTCAAATTTCATGAAATGATAAATGTTACCCAATTTTAGCTATCCAAAATATACAACATTAATGGGAAATATGGGACCAATTTTGTACTTAATTACATTTTAAGTTTATATTTTTATATAATTAAGAAAAACATTTATATTATAAGGTGTAAATTTCTATAGAGTTTCCATTATCCCAAAAAACATGTTCTTTATAAAGACACTCTTGCTTCGTTTAAGCTGACTCCAAAAACCAGAATTCTAACTTCTTAAACGATTATACTCATCCTTAATATTTATGAAAAATAATTTGAAAATTTTTCAGGGGAACGAAACTCCCAGTAATGGAGATGTAAAAATAATAATACCATATATCCATTTCAAAAATATGAGATCATATATGACATTTTTCGTTTAATAGATTAATATTTAAGCTAAAACAAATGTTTAAATTAAAATAAAGAAATATTTACAGTCCAACATGATTAATAAAAAACATTATAATATATTATAACCTTAAATTCACAATCATAAGTGTTTTTTAGAAATCCTGAGAACCCATGAAAAACATTTTGATAAAAACATTCATTTTTTATAAAAGAAAAAAATCATTCCATAAACAAATATCTTTAGATTACCTTATGAAAAAAATATTTCTAAAAAAATTATTAGAATTTATAGATTAATATTTTTGGTACCTTGAGACATCATATTAAAATAAACTTTATAAGAACCCTTACAAATGGAATAACCTAATCAAGTAATTATAGTATATTTCTCTGAAGAACACAATAACTACCCAATGGATTGAAATGGTTTATCAGGCTCTCCCATCCTAATTTTTTAAAAGGAACATAAAATATATTAAAAATATAATATTTTAATATAATAATAAAATCTCATAAATTATTATCTTTATTATATATTGAAAAAAGAATTCGGTGTCATGTTAAAATAAGGATGAAAGTCCATTTTCATTGAAAAGTCATTAAAATATTAAAAATGAATTGGAAATAGGATTTTATTTCTAAAACCAAAATAATGTATATAATAATTCTTAAACAATAATGGTTATGATTATGGGAAATTATTCTCATGATGTATGTGTCAAAAAAATTCCTTCACACATTTGTAAAATTGATAAAAATAAATAGTTTGTAAAATGAATAAAATTATAATTTTAAATACATAAAAAAATAAAAATGATCTGAAATAAAATTTTAAACAAATATACATATATTAAAATAATATATGAAATATTTACATGAACATAGATATGGATGAAAAATAAAAGAAATTCTTTTACACTTTTAAAATACGGTTTTCATAAAAAATCCAATACGACAAGATAACATTTGAAAGAATAAAACATTCAAGGAAATAAATGAGAATGTATTTAAACAAATGATAAATTTTATATAATATTGATAAAATAAATCCATAAATAAGTTTATACACCACAAAAAAAAATATGTTTTTAAAATATCTATGGTTTTAATAAAAGTGAATTTGGACTAGATATCAAATACATTAAACACTATCTAGAATCATTGAATATTTAGATCCGGAATAAACAATTATATTAAATATTTAATTTATTAATAAAATATATCATTTTCATTCCATTTTCATTACTAATTTTTTGTAAATTATTACAATTCATTATTTAGTCAATTAATAAGTTATGTCTACATCAGACATTTGGAAGACGTTCTGTTCATAACCCGAAAATAACATTGGTCTGATGATCATGGTAATGTTTTACATTATTTAATCATCTATAAAATATAAATAGGGAAAATATCATCATTTATATATATTATAAATATTTTTATAGCCATTCACAAAAGGTGTTTTTGAAAACCAAATCACATCGCTTCAGAGAGGTGGCAGTCCCCACATAAAAATAACCAACATTGTCATTTTATAATAGAAGGAAAGGTAATAAACATGATGATATATTAAAATCATATAATTTAAATTATATAATTAATATATTATATATTAATTAAATCCATCATAATGACCATTGTTGTGTGGTGGTGATGAATAATGAAACACATCCCTTTGCGGAGGTATTAATCTATATATACGCATGAACATTGTTTTCATTTCTCATGGTATGGAAACAAGCATGAATAATGGTATTAGAATTAAATTAATGAAATCTTAGTAAATTAAATATGTTGATAATAACATATTGACATTACAAATATATATTATAAGGATCTTAAGGAATAAATAAAAATGAACTCAATCCGGAGTGATACATTATTTATTAGAAGAAATCAATTTTATTAACATTTAATACATTTTCAATAAGGATAATGGTCAAAATATTGTCTTGGGAATGTGTTATTTTATGTTTAGATATATAAATGGATGTTTTTTAAAGAAAAAATAATTCTTTAGTTCTGTTTTAAATGGTTGAAATGAGTCCCTCTTTATAGGAAAATGTGAATGATGTTTTCATTAATATTTATTTTTTATTATACAATAATGTAATTAATAAATTCTATGTGGAATAAAAAAGGTTATGGGACGAAAAATTAGACCATAATATATCCAAAATTATAATTCATATTATTTTTATTACTTTGAAAACATTAAAAAACACCTTTTGTAATTAAATATATTTATCATGATTTTCTTTATTATCATCTTATCTTGATTTTAAAAATATTATGACAAAAACCAAATGAAAATATAATCACTTTGACTATATGATACACTTATTAAAAATGAATAAAATATTTGAAATATCTATAATCATATAAAAATTATAATTTTTTATATTATTTAAATCAATTAACATTTCTTCTTCATTCCTATGCATTATGAAATCAGTACATAGATGTTTTAGACAATTATAAACATTATAAAAAGTTAAAGTAAAATTTAAACATAAAAGTTAATTATTTTAAATTATCATGAATATTTATTTACATTCAATTTGTACATTTAATCACATATATGTCATGATAATTTATTGAATATTTTATTTTAACTTTACTCTCCTTAGACAAGTAATAAATAAGAATTTATATTATATTATTATTATATAATTACAAAATTGATACAAATTTGTCCATTTAGTTAAATAATCAAAATATTAAATGATAAAATTTAAGAAAGAATTATTCCTTTTCAAATATAATTTTTAGGACACCAATTGTTTGTTCTCTAATGTTGTGCATGCACTCCGTTAAAACTGAAACTGATTTTCATAGTTATTATTAAATAAAATTTCATTTATATGTTTTAAATATATTTTTATATTATTTTTATTATATTTAAATATATTATTTATTTCATAAGTTTCGTAAATTTCATAAACAAATTTACTTCTTGGTGATATCATAAAAGATACTGTATTTCATAAAAATTTTATTTTATTAATATTCCACTGATAGTTATATTTTTAGTAAAAACTAATCAATTCATCAAAAGATATCTTTTTGATGATGAATCCAAAAATTATATCCATTTAATCAATTTAAAATCCTTTAATTGGTATTAATTAAATTAAAAAATCTAACAAAACGTGAAGCAAAATAGGTTTCCCGAATAAAAATGATTTTAAACAATAATAGTATTTTGATACCAAATTTATGAATAATGGTAATTTTAGTAATTTGTTTTGATAATTTCAAAAAACATTATTTCTTTATATTTTTATTCCACTTCAAATATAAATGGTATATTTTAAATACATAAAAATAAATGATTATTTTCTATATTTTCGGTATTTGTACTATTTACAGAATAATAATTTTCTTTATAACAAAAAAAATTCACCCTAAGATAATTTTGGTATGATTATTTCACAAATAATATATTTTTTTCAAATTAAATGTGTATAATTTGAAGACATTAATCTAAATAATAAGTTGTAAAAAATGATTATATACGATTTTGGAGAAAATTGGGTAATTATGTAATATGAATTAATTGATGAATTTTCATTATTTATAGCCTTTAAAAATTATTTTTAGAATGTGTTTATTATGATTAATACATTCCAATTTAACAAAATTGTCATAATTTTCAAATTTAGATAATAATATTCTTATATTATATCGCAATTTTCTTAAAGATCATAGTTGTATGCTATAAAATGTATTGTGAATAATATTCCTTCCAACAAAATTTTTGAGGTGTTACATTCTTAAAAAAAACAAAATATACTTTATTCAATATTATATTATTCCTCACTAAAAGGGTTTAATATATATATATATATATATATATATTTTAACATCAATTCAAAGGTTTGGAAGATTTGACATACAATAAATAAAATATATAGCTCTTTTATATTAAAAAAAATACCATTGTTGAAAACCCACATCATAATTAGAGATAATAAAAACATATTTTGAAATATATAATAGGTAAATATAAATATAATTTGGAGAAAATGTAACTAGGATTCAGAATAATAAATCATTATTTCAATGTTAAAGTATAGATATGGAGAATAAATTTAATGTCCAAATAATAATAGGGAGTGATGGAGAATCGAGTCATTATAAATTTATTGGCCACAAAAACATAAATTAATATGCGATAAAGAAGACTGTATGTTTATCATAAATGAATGTAAAATGAATGAATTTTTATTTTATGATAATTTTTCGATTGTGGCATGATTATTTTTCCATAAATATATATAAAGTGAGGAATTATACTTACATGATTTCATTCCATTTCATAAGAAAAATTTGTCCCTTTAGTTGTGATTTGATTAATTTTAACATCTGTCTCATCTCTTAATCCATGATATTAAAATTTAAAATGATATTATCATGCTTGAATCACTAAACTAAACTTCTAATGGATCACATGATCCATGAAAGGATAATAATTTATTACACCAGTCATTTGACATTTTCATATAAAAAATTATTATTATAAGGTAAGTTAACATCCAATATGAATAAACCATCATATAAAGATAACAATTAATCATTATATATTAAAAAATAACACCCAATGTTTAAAGGAAAATAATTTATTAATATATAACCATAAAATTTGTTAAAATATTTTTGGTGAAATTAAAAACACAAAATTCATAATAATTTGGTCACATATTCTTTTTGAATGATTTTAAAAAATTTCTCCAAACAAAATTAGACACTCATAATGTCAAATAACAAAAATATTTAAATTTCTTAATGATATAATATTAAAAATAATTTATTTATTTCAATAAAAAACATTAATCAACATAGATAAATAATAAAATCACATATACTTCAAAAAGATAAATCGACTTGTATAGCTCAAATAAAAATCAGCATTAGGAAAAAAGATTTATTTTAAAATCAATAAAATAATACTCCAAGATTAGTTATATTATTCAAAAAAAATTAGTCACATAGTCACAAAAACAAATATCAATCTCAAGGTTTTTAATTTGATAAATTACACATTCCGAAACTCTGATAATAGTTATAACCCAAATATACATAATTTTGTCAAGATAAATGACCATATTAACCTTAATGTATATCAATAACATTAAAATTATTTCCAAATAATATAAAATAATTATTCACGTAATAAAATTCCTAATAATTAAGTGCAAAACCCATGTTTTTTAATCATAATAGCTCCCAAAATTCTATTAAACATCTTAAAATGAATCCCATTAATGCTAAGGAATGGTGTTTGATCCGTTGACCTTATGATCAACTATAAAATTATAAAACCATAATGGTATCCATAAGTCTTTCATCTACCTCACATGAAATCACTTTAATGCCTATATTTTTCTAAACCCTGCTCTCATACAAAACTAAAAACACCCCAAACCAGAAAACTCAGATTCAATGCTAAAAACATAAAAATTAGTTTCCGGGATTAGATAAATGTGACCTATTTTGAGGTATCCTTAAAAAGAAACATAAAATAGTAATATTATGTCACTTATATAATAAAGTGCCTTTTATTTTTAGAGTATTTGACAATTAAGAAAATTTATTACATAACAAAGTGGACATTTACATAATGTATCATTCCTGCTAAAATAATATTTTATTTATAAAAGAAAACATTCTTCTTATAAGGTAACTCCCATATATTGAAATATGAATTTTTTAACAGTTATACTAATAAAAGTTTTTAAAGAACAATCATTATAAATATGGGATGATAAATACAAAAATAATTATCTGACTTGTACAAAAATTGAAAAGAAACTCATCATTATATTTCAAAACTATTAGATTATATAAGGGACTTTACATTTAGAATAATAAAATTTTAGCTTAAGTAATCATTTTCATACACATGAAAGTAGATTTATGGACAAATTTTTTTTTAATAAGAAACTTGTTTAGATAACATAAATTAAAAATCATAATCATTATGGTTTCTTAAAAGTCTTGATATCCTATGGAAAATGATTTGTTAAGAACATAATTTTTTTACATTAAATGGTGAAATCATTCTTTTAATTAAAAGATCATTATATAATAATTTGAAAAAAATCCATTAAAACACTATATAAATCTTGAAAAAATAATGTATGTGCCTTTAGATGTCATATATATAAATCCCTTATAATAACCCTTAAAAATCGAATAACGTATATGATTATTTATAATATAATCTTTTAAAGTGAATAATCATTTCCAAATGCATTTATGAGATGTATTAGGATCATCCATCATAAAAAAAAAGGAAAATGAACATAAAATACATAAACAAAAATATTATTTCCTTTTTATCATAAAATCTCATAATAAATTCTATTTAACACATGAAAAATCACTTGGAGGCATCATGTGAAAATAAATATAATAATTATTTTTCATTGAAAAAAATTTAGAAAAAATTATAAAAAATAAGAACTGGGTTTTTATTTTTTAAAAAAATGAATATATTTATTATATGGATCCAAAATAATAGTGGTTATTATACCAGTATGTTCATATATGTAAACAAAATTTTTTCTCACACTTTTTTAAAAAAGAAAAAAAATCATGTTTAGGTGTAATTTAAATGTATTATTTTAAAAAATTCACAATGAATGTAAAATATGTGTTGAACATAAATTGAAAATATATTTCATAATATTTACTAAATTCATTAAATATTTTATCTAACGTGTATATTGCGGTAAAATAGATGAAAAACATTAATCATTTAAAATAATGTTTTAACGAAAAGTATCTTAAAACTTGATAAGTTTTGAACTAATAATACATTGATTTGGGGAAAATTTAATTGATATATAAATTTTTTAATACATATATAATAAGTATTAAATAAAACCAGAATTTTGTTTAACTATAACATAAAAGAAAACATGTGGGGAAAATAGGTTAAGACTCCAATAATGGGATTCGAGAATTGAAACCCCCCTCCTTAAATACTTTATGGCATTATACATTATTTAACTCCAAAATTAAAAAATTTCATTACTTATTTACATTATTAATAACCATTTTCATGTTAATTAAATTATCATTATCCATTTAATGTTGCTTATTTTATTGTTATATTTAGTTACTTATTCCATAAATTATAGAAAAAATGTTTTAAGGAGGTTTGGTTCATAATCACAAAACCACTTCGATAGGTTAACCTTGATAGGAGTTATCATTATTCTATACTCTTTATAATCATAATCATGAAATTATTTTCATTTTTATTTATTACAAACAATATTATATCAAACCCATTAAAAAAATACATAAAAACATTCATTTCATCATGGAGGTCGTAATCCACATGTACGCATGAAAGAAATTATTAATTTTCAATAGATTAAAATGTTTGAAAATTGATGATATATTATTTTTATTGACATAAATTAGTTCATTAGTGTATTAAATATTAAATAAATCCATCATAATAACCATCCTTTATAGGAGATGATGAAAAAGAAACACATCCCTTTATAAAGGTTGTAATAAAAATTGTACACATTAGAGATGTTTTCATTTACTATAGGATGGAAAATTAGATGAAAAAATATTCTTATAACTAGATATAATTTTATATATAGATATTAAATCTTTTGATATGAATATAAAATACATAATCCATTCGAGAACCAAATAATTCAAGTGTCTTTAAAAAAATTGAATCATAAACAACATGTTCATAAAATATCAACAATATATTCCTCCGATTTCCTTCAGATATGGAACACTTTTTTACATAAAATACATAATACCATAATTCATTTCCAAGGGAAAATACATGTAACATCCCTCACCTCACCCATTGTTTTATAAAGTGGCATAGGGTTCTAGTATGCCTTATGTGACATCCCAAAGACAACAACGGTTCGCAATAAATGCCAATGACTTCATATGAAATTTGCGGACAATTTTCCATTTGAAAATAAAATATCCCAACCATGATAAATAAAACTGAACAACATCTATAAGATGTATGAGTAAAATATAAAACTAATTTAAAACCCAACTAAGCCAAAAAAAATATCAGAATATAATACAGAAATCAAGAGATAACAAACTCAAAGTCACATAAGACATCAACACAACAACTGATGATATGCTTTATTATCTAACTCCATAATCCATTCCTATAATATCATGATACATCACTAAAGAAATTAGATACCTTTCCATTACCATGCATCGATTTACAACTTCTGCCAACAAAATAATGTTCCCAAGAAGGGAGAGAGTATAAAACTCTACACGATTTTCCAAATGACTTCCTAGATCACTCCACTTGGATATAACATGTTTGTACATTAAAATAAAAAATTAAAATAAATTTAATGCAATATTTATAAAGCCATAAAATATATTTCTAAAGAAATAATTTTCTAATTAAATAAACCAAACTAGTCCTTTAAACATTTCACATTTCAATTTGGAATACCAAAATACACAACTCCACACCTCCACACATTCATTCCTGGGTGAATGTTAAAATCTCATGAGAGATCTCTTTTTGATCTACCATGATTCCAAAAGTTAACCATATTCCATGTTCCCTAATAGAAAGCACCCCTTCTATAAATTCTCATTAAATAATATTAACTCACGCCAACCATTTATGCCAAACCCCATGGAAATCCATTTCAATATAACACTTATTTTAGCCAAAAAATTTCTATAATCAATTATTCATTAATAAATATTTATATAACCATTTCCATGTAATATACATAACGATTATTTTAAAATCATACATTTAAAATTTTGAGAAAGAGTGTTTTTCACCGAAGCATCCAATTTTCGTCATTTCCCAAAACTATCTATAAAGAGGTGTTCTACCTCAAGAAATTTCTATTTTCACAATGAAATCAGTAAATTCAATCAATTTTAAATCAACCCAGCAATTTATAGTCACGATGATTCAAGAGTGAAGCCACCTACCTCTCAAAAAAAGCTTAAAAAATAATGGCACAAAACCACCAAAATATGCACTATATAACTTAAAAATATCCTAATGTTTTGTTCCCTACCATAAAAATAATAAAATCTCATCATTATTGTCATCACACAATGTATATTTATACCAAATAGACACAATTAATTATTATATAATAATATTTCTTTGATCTATAGGAATGGTCTCCATCGCTTTAGGATAAAGAAGAATTCTTGTTATAGCCCGATTTGGGGAAACATGTATTTCTTGATGGGTAATTATCATGAACCAACCCAGGTCGACCATGAACCGGTCACCCGAGCCGGCCCGCGGCATGGCCCGAGAGGCGTTCTCGATCCTCCCGGGATGGAGACAAGCACCAGGGAATCAAAGAGAGAAAGAGGGAATGATTTTGCCCAAAGAAAATAAATAAAGCAACGGAAAGAAAATAGGACAACAAAAAGTAACAAAACAACATGAAAAGAAAGAATAACCAACAACAACTAACCTGACCACAACCCAAAATCCTTGCGAATCCAAGATTCGCTCACCAGTCCACAACCTAATCTCGCCCATAACGAAAGAGCTCAAGTCAACCTACAACAGAAACTAAAAACAGGAAAACACTATAGGCGTGAGTATTAAAGCTCAGTAGGTAGGCCCGAATAATTATATTCCCAATGTACATACCATTAAATAAAGAATTCATTAATTCCAGGTTTGAACTAAATGATATAATGTATAAGTTTCCACACACGCTTTCTTTTCTAAAAGAAATAAAAGTCCTTTTCCTTTTATGATTTAAGAACAAGTTTAGTGTTTGGAAGAAACAGATGCATTGCATTTTAAAACACTTTTGAGAACAATTTAGAAATACAAATTCTAGTTGTTGGTCAAATGGAAAACCACACACAACACACAACACACATTAAGGGAAATGGAAACAAAGTTGCACACGGGGCCAGCAACCGAACTAGACCTCTCAATCATCCGCCAAATAGAAATAAACACTAAAAGAAAACATGGGTCGAACCTAGGATATCGTGAATAATCTAGAACATAATATATATCTGACTCATTATAAAGGCATTCCCTAACTCAATGACGTGATAACACCCATACTATTACCCGGTATATCCCTGCATGGCCTAACTGAGGGGCCCAATCCCCATAGTATCAATAAATCAGTATTCCCCTGCAATGGGGCCACTAGGTAGTGCATGGTCTAAACTACTGCAGCAATCGTTCTCAGAAAATTCACTCAATATGCCAGGTTCCCATGTCAACACAAGCAATAAAAAGGGGGGTGCATCCACAATGTAAATTAATCAGTCACGATGAACAAAAATCACATACAGCTCATGAAATCAATGTACACCAAAGATCATCCTCGAGTGGGTTTTCCAAAATAATAAATTTTATTAAAGTGCTAAACGGGTCTTCACCAATTTTAATGAAAAACATCATTTCTCGAGAAAAACCAAAACACTTTTTCAGAAGAAATCATTTATCATTAAAACTAGAAGTACATTTGAAATTCCGTGAATTATGTTTAAAGGACAAATGGGCAGTCTTCCAATACTGGGTGTCCGCTCGTCAAGAAAACATTTCAAGTGTCATGTATAAAATAAACGGCTCTTTTTTCACCAAATAATATTTTTAAAATTTAGTATCATATATAATTTACCATTTATTAAAATAAATAAAACATCAAGCAATTAATAAATTCTAAATTTAAAGGTGAGTGCAGTGGGGGACCTACCTCGACTCTCAGCTCGAACAAAGCGACGCGACACGCCTTGCAAAAAAGTACAAGCACGCGCAAGACGATGACCGGGGTGTCCCACAGTCACCTCGCCAACACACTAAAATAAACACCCAATAACTAAAAACATATAACCACTTACTTAAGACAATTTAAATGGGCAAGTAACGTGAAAGAACCACCTCAACACATTGCCAAATCACAACTCGAAGCATTGACACTATTTAATAAACCGCTTTAAAATTTATTAAAAAAATCCAATGAGACAGCTTTACACACCCAAAACCTTTTAAAAACCAATTTATAATGCATACAACCCTCAAATACCCTTGAAAACATAGATCACACCATCTAAATTCTCCCCAAAACCATTTTGAAAATGTTTCACCAAAACAACACCAAAACACACGAACCATTTCAAAAAAAACACGTTAAAAAAAACTCACCAACCAAAACAAAAACAAACTAACCATTTCAAAAAAAAAACACCCTTTGCACCAAAAAATCTCAAGCCACTGCTCCTACACTAGCTAATATACTAACTGCATACTTTTAACAAACACAATAAGTTTACAGACCCAGCAGAGCAAAGAAATTTTAAATTTCAACACAACTGAACTGCACGAATCAAGACTAAATAATAAATTAAATAAATTAATTAAACAAGAAACAAGATTAATCAGATAAACCATACATGAGGAACCACCTACCTTGGTGTAGGAAAAAAACATCACAAGACAACGCAAAGCTCCCGCTGCATGACGATTTCACCGTAAGAAGACCAAGGAGACTCCAAAAACAAAGCACCGCATAATTACATCAAAATAAAATAGAAGACAAACTAAACCTTAACCACAAGATAACCAATATCGAATAAAGCACAATTAAATTACTATGCACCAAAAGCAAGAGGTTCAAGAGGTTGGCCGGTTACGGTGGAGGGTGCCAGAAGCAGAATTGCACCAACTAGAACTACACCGGCAAGATGTATGGCCCATAAAAAAAGTTTAAAGTTGTGACTGTAGAGTTGTAGGGGCACGACCAGCAAGAGAGGAGGTGCGGGAGAAGGGGGTGCAGCCGGTCATCATGTATGGGTAGAGTTGTGTGGGAGTAATGCAAGGGGGGGACCGTGGAGGGCTCGGGGCATGAACAGGAGGCCGAGGGCCTGGGCGAGTTAAAGAGAGGTGAGGAGGACAGGAGGGTGAGGTCGGTACTGTGGATAAGGGAGGCAAGGAGGACAGGGTAAAGGCCAGTGTATCAGCTCGAGAGGAGCTATAGACAGGGAAGGTGAGCCGATGAAGGAGTCCTGGTGTGCTGAGAAAGGAAATGTGGGGAAGGCCGAGTGGTGCACGACCATCGGAAGGCTCCACAAGGGGGTGTCATCGGCTGAACGGAGCAGGGACTGGAGGTGGGACAAGGGACCGGGGAGGTGTTGCGCTGCTGGAGAAAGTTGATCGGAGGGTGGTGCAGTGGCATGGGGTGCAGGGGCGGTGGCGGCGGCCTGGGGTGCAGGGGGAAGGAAGGGCATCCAGGACATGGGTAAACTGCTAGGAAGTAGATACAAGGAAGATGGCGATGGGGTGCTGACGCACTGAAGGAAGAAGGAGGTTCTAGGGGGTTGCTCCAATGATGAGGGGAGTGGGAAACAGGGGGCCGTGCATAGTATTCAGAAAGAAGAAAGAAAAAAAATGGCGGAGGGGGATTGATGTCACAAATCCTAATCTCCCCTCCATAAAAAAAATAAAAAAAAGAAAAATAAAAAGAAGTTAAGTCAAATTATTTTCCCAATAATAATTATATTAGAAGTTATATTAATAATTATAATAATACACATACAAATAAAAAAATAATAATAATAATAATAACCTTAATAATAAGATAAAAATAATAAATGAATTCTTATCATCTTTAATAATAAAAACATAATGAAATACCATGAAATTTCACGGGCAAAGCCACACGACGTCATGTTCTGCCAGTGCATCGAAGGAAGTCAAACCCAAAACACAAATTTTTTTGAAAGCTCAGTGATTTCGTTCGGGACTCACCTAGGACCCCAGGAAAAAAAATTCAAAAGGACAAAAATAATTAAATAAGTCAAACGCATAGGTCGGGGTGTGACAATTCCCCCCACCATAATGCTTCCCTCCCTCGGAAGCCACAACAAGACCCAGACCCAAGATGAAACACCTTAAGTGTCACTCACTGTCAAATGTTTAAGCGCCTCTAGTTGGTCGATAGAAAAAAACCCAGAAAACCCATGAAACACAACTCATCCATAAAACATGATCACCTTAGTCGTCACCAAGCTGAACCAAAACCATCTGTTTCAACCAACGAATGAACGAACTTAAATCACCCCTGGGACATATCCCTATAATCTTCATCCAACGAAACTGTTGGGTGTACTCCTATATCATCATTTACTTGAGGGGACGAACTCAAGATTAGGTGGTTCTGCACGAGACCACCTATCCCCCAATGATACATGAAAAGAAACTCTAACACTAACACAGGGAGGCCCGAACGGAATCCCCATAATATAGATCAGGCTGACACTAAATTACTTCTGATGTGACTCTGCGAGACCCATTGTGGGTCTACCCACCATAAGAACTGATAGTATTAAATGAAATTAAAAAGACTTTCCACACGAACCAGAAACCCCCACCATGATGGGGGGAATAAGATAAGGGCCTGACTGATAGAGCATCAAAAATATTGTGGTCTCCACATCAACAACGTTTCACCCTCAGAAAAACACAAACCATGCCACACAAAGGATTAAGATTAAACCAAGGCCCTTCTTCACCACTAGGGTCCTCTTGACTATACGTCGGCTTCACTCTGAGGCCTATGGCTGGAGCACCGATGACTAAAGCATCTCCTGCCTCATAGTCATGCTTCAGATTCGCCCAAACACAACCCACAAACCAGAATTTCACCAAACACACTTCTAGTAAAATAAAAGTTTCAAATAGGTTCAAGCACAACCATTCTTACAACAGAAAGAAAAGGAACACCGCAAAATGCTACAAGAGATGTTTACTATACCCATGAAACACTAAATATAGGAAACCTCAAAATGTTCCCCAAACATCGCCCTAATCCTGGTAACGAGCTGAGGTGACCATCGACGAGCCTTGTTTGGCATAGACCCACTTATTGGAAACACCGTGGTAGAATCGCTACAAGTGACCCCAATGTCCACAGGTGTGGCAGGGTCTCGGAGAATTCGGACACGTCGGCCCCTTGTGACCCTACTTACCACACTGGTGACATATCACGACATTGCGCTGTGAAGAATATGACTGAAGGTCTAAAGGCCTCTTGATTCCTCTACTAGCACTACCAGCATCAGGTAACTTCTCATTCTTCTTATCACCATCCTATGCACTGCTTCCCAAATCTGGAGGGTTCGCCACCTCATTTACTCCTGCTAACCCAACTTCAGCCAAAAGGGCTTGCCCCATATCATCCGATAAGGTGGTTAGGTTGAGCTCTTCCACTTCCGATCGTAGCTCAGGTCGGAGTCTAGACTCAAATTGTCGAGCCATCCTGGGATCATTCGCAACAAACCACTGATCATACAGAACTAGATCTAAGAAACGTCGATAGAATTCCAGTACTGATTCAACGCCCTACTGATGACAACACAACTACATCCTCTTCCTCAACTTCGTCAACTCGGAGAAGTATTTTTAGATGAACGATGACTTGAAAAACTCCCATGTGAGATCTTCTCGAGGCTTTCTTCAAGACACAAACTTCCACCATTTCCAAGTTGGGCCTTCAAGAATAAAGGTTGATAACTTCACCTTTAACGACTTAGGAAGACCAATGAAACTGAACTTCCTCTCAATATTCTGCAACCACTCCTCTGCCTGAAGAGGCTCTTCTTGTGCATAAAAGAGAGGAGGGTTCAACTTCTGGAACTCCAGAACATAGTCTATGGGCTGATCAACTGGAGGATTTTCCAGGGGCGCACCATCTGAAGTTGCACCTTGGGAATCCATCAAAATGTCGTGGGGGTGGACACTAAGGAACAAGGAAGCAAAGAACACAATAAAAACATGGTCATTGCCATTTCAATATCATCTTTTCACAATTTCAAAAATAAAACATTTCAAAACAATTCTTAAAAGTAAAGAAGACCCAAAAAACTGCAAGGAGAAGCTAGTGGTGAATGGTGACTCGGATGTATGGTTGGAGGCCATACACCAGTCACATCACCATCATGGGGAGCACTCTAGGGTAATGTCCCCAGCTTCACATGGCTTGCTAGACCATGCGATCTCACGGAGGTCACTTTCCTGGCTCCCATTTCATTTCCTAATACAAAACGAACCATTTGAAAAACCAAAAGACACCAATAACCAGAACATCCCATGGTAACCCAAGGTTTGGAATGAGCAAGGGTTCATGACGCACTTTTCATCCATACGCCCTGAGTCCCAACAATTATACTACTTATACCATGACAACCCCAAATAACAATGGGCGCTATGAAAAACAAGGTCCACTCAGGAGCCAAGCTCCTTTGATACCATTTTGTCACAAACCAACCCGGGTCGACCCTAAACCAGTAACCCGAGCCGGCCCGCGGCATGGCCCGAGAAGCATTCCTGATCCTCCCATGCTGGCAACAAGCACCAGGGAATCAAAGAGAGCAACAAGGAATGATTTCGCCCAAATAAAATAAATAAATCAGTGGAAGGAAAATAGGACAACACAATGTAAATAAACAATGGGAAAAGAAATAACGACCAATAACAACTAACCTGACCACGACCAAAACTCCCCGCGACTCTGAGAGTCACTCACCAATCCACAAAAAAATCTCTCCCAAAACGAGAGATCTCAAGTCACCCTTCAACAGAAACTAAAAATAGGAAAACACTATAGGAATGAGTATTAAAACTCAGTAGGTAGGCCCGACTAATTTTATTCCCAATGCACATACCATTAAATAAAGAATTCATTAATTCTATGTCTGATCTAAATGATATAAAGTATAAGTTTCCAAACACACTTTCTTTTCTAATACAAATAACAGTCCATTTCCATTTTTGAATAAAGAACAAGTTTAGTGTTTGGAAGAAACAAATGCATTGCATTTTTAAACACTTTTGTGAACAATTTAGAAATCCAAATTCTAGTTGTTGGTCAAATGGAAAACCACACATGACACACAACCCACACTAAGGGAAATGGGAAAAAAGTGGCACACGGGACCAGCAACCGAACTAGACCTCACAATCATCTGCCACATACAAATAAACACTAAACGAGAACATGGGTCGAACCTATGAGATTGTGAACAATCCAGAATATACTATACATCTGACTCATCCTGAAGGCATGCCCTAACTCGATGAAATCATAACTCCCATACTACTAACCGGTATAGCCCTTCATGGCCTAACCGAGGGGCCCAATCCCCATTGTAGCAATAACTCAGTATTCCCCTACTATGGGGCCACTATCCAGTGCGTGGTCTAAACTAGTGCAGCAATCATTCTCAGAAAATTCACTCAATATGCCAGGTTCCCATGTCAACATAAGCAAAAAGGGGGGGGGGGGGGGGGTGCATCCACAATGTAAATTAATCATTCACGATGCAAAAACATCACATACAGCTCACTAAATCAATGGACACCAAAGGTCACCCCAGTGTGGGTTTTCCAAAAAAATATATTTTATTAAAGTGCCAAACGGGTCTTCACCAATTTTAAAGAAAAACATCATTTCTCGAGACAACCCAAAACACTTGATTAGAAGAAATCATTTATCTTTAAAACTAGAAGTAAATTTTAAATTCCGTGAATTATGTTTAAAGGAAAAATGGGTAGTCTTCCAATACTGGGTGTCCGCTTGTCAGGAAAACATTTCAAGTGTCGTGTATATAATAAACGACTTTTTTTTCACCAAATAATCATTTTAAAATTTATTATCATATATAATTTCCCATTTATTAAAATTAATATAACATCAAGCAATTAATAAATTCTAAATTTAAATGTGAGTGCAGTGGGGGACCTACCTCATCTCGCTACTCGAACACAGTGACACGACACGCCTTGCACAAAAGTACAAGCATGCCTAAGCCGATGACCGGGGTGTCGCGCAATCACCTCGCTAACACGCTGAAATAAATGAACAATAACTAAAAACTTATAACCACTGACTTAAGACAATTCAAATGAGCATGTAACATGAAAGAACCATCTCAACACATTTCCAAATCACAACTCGCACCATTGACACTATTTAATAAACAGCTTTAAAATTTATTAAACAAATCGAAAGAGACAGCTTTACACACCCAAAACCAATTCATACCACTTTTTAATGCATACACCCCTCAAATACCCTTGAACACATAGATCACACCATCTAAATTCTCCCTAAAACCATTTTGAAAACGTTTCACCAAAACAACACCAAAACACACGAACCATTTCAAAACAAAAAATTAATAAAAAACACACCAACCAAAATGAAAACAAACTAACCATTTCAAAACAAAAACACCCTTCGTAGCACAAAAACTCAATCAACTGCTCCTCCAACAGCTAATAGACTAACTGCATACTTTTAACAAACACTAAAAGTTTATAGAACCAGTAGAGAAAAGAAATTTTAAATTGCAACACAAACGAACTGCACGAATCATGACTAATTAATAAATTAAATAAATAAATTAAACAAGAAACAATATTAATTAGATAAACCATACATGCAGACACCACCTACCTTGGTGTAGGAAAAAACCCCACAAGACAAAGCAAAGCTCCCACCGCACAATGCATTCACCGTAAGAAGACCAAGGAGACTCCTAAAACAATGCACCACATAATTGCATCAAAATAAAATATAACGCAAAAAAAAAACCTTATCCACAACATAACCAATATAGAATAAAACATAATTATATTACTCTGAACCTAATGCAAGAGGTTCAAGAGGTTGGCCGGTTATAGTGGGGGGCGCCGGAAGCAGAATCGCACCAACTAGAACTACACCGGAAATATGTGCAGCCCAAAAAAAATAAAAGTTTTGATTGTAGTGTTGTAGGGGAATGGCCAGAAAGAGAGGAGGTGCGGGAGAAGGGGGTGCGGCCGGTCAGCATGTATAGGAGGAGGTGCGTGTGAGTCATGCGAGGGGGGGAACTGTGGATGGATCGAGGCGTGAACAGGAGGATGAGGACCTGGGCGAGTTGTAGGGAGGCAAGGCGGACTGGAGGGCGAGGTCGGTACTGCGGACTGGGGAGGAAAGGCAGATAGGTTAAAGGCTGGTGCATCCGCTCGAGAGGAGCTGCAGACTAGGTAGGCGATCCGGTGGAGGAGTCCTGGTGCGCTGAGAAAGGAAATAAGGGGTAGGCCGAGTGGTGCACGGCCGTCGGAAGGGTCCAGAAGGGGGTGTCTTTGGCTGAATGGAGATGGGGATAGAGGTGGGACAAGGGACCGGGAAGGTGATGCGCTACCAGAGAAGGCTGGTCGGAGGGCGGTGCGGTGGCCTGGGGTGCAGGGGTGGCGGCGGCGGCCTGGGGTGCAGGGGGAAGGAAGCACATGCTGGATAGGGGGAAACCTCTGGGAAGTCGATGCAAGGTAGAGGGCGGCGGGGTGCTGACGCGCTGAATGGAGAAGGAGGCTCCAGGGGGGCACTCCGGCGATGAGTAGAGTGGGAAACAGGGGGCGACACATAGGCTACAGAAAGAAGAAAGAAAAAAATGGGGTGTGGGGATTGATGCGCCAAACCCTAATCTCCCCTAAAAAAATTAAAAATAAATAAAAATAATAAAATAAAAATAAAAATAAAAAGAATTTAAGTCAAATAATTTTCCCAATAATAATTATATTAGAAGTTATAATAATAATTATAATAATACACATAAAAATAAAATAATAATAATAATAACCTTAAAAATAAGATAAATATAATAAATGAATTCATATAATATTTAATAATAAAAAAATAACGAAAATCCTGGCAATTGCACGGGCAAAGCCGCAGGATGTCGCGCTCCGCCCGTGCATCATACGACGTCAAATCCAAAATGCTCATTTTTTCGAAAACTCTATGATTTCGTATGGGACTGACCCGGGACCCCAGGAAAAACAAATTCAAAAGGATAAAATAATTAAATAAATCAAACATAGAGGTCGGGGTGTCACTACTGGAAAAATGACCTATACCCACGGTTTTGGGAACCGTGGGCTGGAACGGCGTCGGTATAGGGGTCACAACCTATACCCACGGTTTTCCAAAACCGTGGGTATAGGGGGAGTCAATGTTTGCAACAATGGTGTGCCAGCGTGTCACACACAGACCCCACGGTTTCAAACCGTGGGGTATTTGAATTCAAAAAAATTCCCAGCAGGGAATTGAACCTGCAACCTCCCAAAGCCTCAATCTCGCGCTGCGCCAAGCGACCAACCAGTCTATCACCGTTATTGGTATATATTGATAATTTCATTTTAATATATTAATATAACAGTTATAATGGAAAAGAAATCCTTCCGGGTTTCGAACCCTCACTTCACAATAGCTGGACAGTAACTGCGACCAACTGAACTGACGACCCATTTGATATATGCTTATAATTATATATTCTTATAATAATATATCTGCTACAATCGAAAAATGACAATACGCTGGATTTCGAACCCGCGACCTGTCCTAAGGAATTTCAGGGAGTGACCAACTAACCTAAATATTTTATACGGTTTAATATGTGATATCCCTATATTTATATTATTTCATATCGTCTTTTCACCCAAAAAACAAAATTGGTCCCGCATAATTTTTTGTTCCCGCCATCCTGCGGGAACAATATACCCACGGTTTTGACAAACCGTGGGTATAGGTCTTTGAAAAATATACCACCTATACCCACGGTTTTCACAAACCGTGGGTATAGGTCTGTAGAACAACATCTATACCCACGGTATTGCCAAAACCGTGGGTATAGGTCCTCAAAAAAAAACCTATACCCACGGTTTTGCCAAGAACCGTGGGTAAAGGGGACCTATACCCACAGTTTTGGAGAACCGTGGGTATAGGTCCCAATACTATCCCTATACCCACGGTTCCCAAAACCGTCGGTATAGGGGGGCCTATACCCACGGTTTTTTGTAGAACCGTGGGTATAGACCCATTTTCCAGTAGTGTGTGACAGTAATCCAAGGTAGATCTATGATTTTAGGATCTAAATTATAATGGTGAATGTTTATGGTACATTCTTAGGAAAAACATGAACTAACCATGTTTTAGCCACTACCCCCAACACCCCTCAGATGGTTGGCTCACACAGTTATACAAACTATATGCCAACCATGCAATTACCATCTGTCCAGCCTTGCACGATTTCTCTTGGGAAGCCATTTTGTTCGTACAAACTATGAACCTACCTAGTTCCCACTATTACAGTTTCACAGGTTCTTAGGAGGTGTTTCATGGTTTCGACTAACCATCCTAAAACTATCCACTTCTAGAAAATACCCAAAAATATGTCAAATCTGCTCTAAGACTCTCAAAATATAACACAATTACATTATAAAAAAATAGATAAATAAATATTCACGTTCATAAAACCATAGGTGGTAAATTCTCCCCACCATTGGTCTTTCTATACCCATAATTTTTCTAACCAACATTTGAAAGAATAATTTCATGCCATTGCCTGACCATTTGCTTCCAACACTCTGAACTTTCACTGGGAATCTGGTCATGTCTCCATAAAGCCCACACTAAGCTTTTGTCCTTCATATGAAATAAATTGTATTGATTATCCTCAATACGTAGTGAAACCAGAAACAACATAGAATCCAGTTATAGGTTAACATGATCCCATTGAATTATTTGGATGAGATATGGTTGATACTTCTTCAACTGAGTTACACGAAACACTTTAGGAATAGAACTGATCTTTGGTGGAAAATAAAAACAATATTCCAACTCACCAACCTATTCATGTAACTCAAATGGGTTTATGTATTGAGGAAATAACTATCTCATTTTTCCATAATGAATATTCCCAAGCCTTGGATAGATTCTCAAGAACACGCGATCACTCACCTTGAATGACAACGACCATCGGTGGTGATCTACATTTGATTTTTGAAGACACTTATTTGTCTCCATTATCATTTTGATAAATTGAATATTCTACATGTTCTCTTTTATAGGACATAGTACAAATTTTATGTGCCTATTTCGGATTGGTGTATCACTAAGAGGGGTAGGGGTTAAAAAGTGATACTATTTCTTTTAGGTTACTTTTTTAAGAAACAACCATCGTCACCTAATATTTATTTCATACCCTATTAAAAAAATTCAACGCACATCCGTAAGAACACAAGTATTTAAAAGGTTCAAAATTCAACAAGAATAGCTACATCCTTAAAATGGTATGGAAATAATCCAATTTAACACAATTTTATAAGGAAAAAAAATCAATTTGTGTGGAATAAAATGAGTAGGATACACACTTACACTTGTGTAGAACTATGAAAATAATCTAATAGTTCATGTGTTCCATCTAGAATAAATGAAAAAATAGAATGTTTTTGTAAGAGAATATGTTACATTTTCTTCAATTATCAATTCCGAGAAATTTATTCTTTTGTAACAATTATTCAATTTCATACCCAGAATCTAGTAATAACTTTAAGGAAATTAATATGAAACTCAGTAGAATATCCTTGTTTGATTTTTCCAATCCAATATTTCCAATCTGATTTCCCAATAAGAAAATATGACTCTATCAAAATATGGTTGAGAAAATTATAATCACTTTCTTTTTCAGTCTGGAAAACACAAAATGATTCCCTGATATGATTATCTAGCCCAATGTGATGACCAGATGAATACAATGACAAGAAAAATATGATAGAAAACATTATACAAAGATCCTCATAATATAATGAAATGTTAAATATGTTGCAATATTGTCTTTTCAGATTTCACTTAAATATGATATAATATTATTCAACAATTCACTATCCAGAAACTTTTTCGTTCCCTATAAATGAATCTATTATTTCTCTTCTTCATGGAATAATGATTTTTTCAGAAATGTATAATAAAAATCTCCCATTTATACTCATACCAAATGTATTTTGGGTGGGATTTATGAAAACATTCCAACTAAACCAAATTACCCAAATTTTCACGTTTTCCTTGAATTTCAAATGAATCTTGATTTATTTAATGTTTCTTAAGTCTTATCAAATCTTCTTAATCATTCTAAAATCATCAAAAAACAAAATCTTGCCTCTAACTTTATTCACAAATATCTAATTTTATTTCCTCGATACGATTATTTCATTATGGTGATCAATACCAATTTTTACTTAGAGGAAATAGATATCATAATGATTGATCGATGTGATTATGACACTCTGTATAAACCAAAAAACAAAAATCTTCATCAAACATCATACTCCTCGATCTTTTATTTTTTTTATTCATTGGTCCCGCACAATTTTTCCATTGATCATTAAAATGGAATACCAAGTTCAATATAATGATATTAGCAACATATTTATCATCTGAATATCATACCAATAAAAAAGTATATCTATTTTCTGATCTATTTTATTCTATGAAGATGTGTATCTTTTGGTTTTTGGTCTGACTGAAAAACAGAATGTTTCATTTTTCACATTTCCCATAATCCATCACATCCTTTATAAATCTAATGAACAAATTCCAATGATATTAAGACTGGTCAAATTCAACTCCACCAAATTTTTTATTTCCAAAATTTAAGTTCATATCATGACTTTTCCTATTATTTTGAACAAATTGAAGATTATCTTCATTGTCGTCATACTTACAACAGAAAGGATGGTATATTCCCATTTATTTATCAATAGATTTATTTCTTTCTCACCCTGAATACTATTAGCATGAATACAATAATAATGAATATGACTGTCATCAACTATTTCACTATTTCAAAAACATATTTCTTTTATACTCTACCTGAATATGATTGTCATTATTATGATCATGGAGAATAAATCTCCAGTTTCTTTTCTCAACCTTTCCTCCCAGATACGATTAATCTATGTACAATTGAAACCACCTCTTCCCCTCCTTTCTGTCATCAAGATTATATAGAATCTTTCAAAATTTATATGTGATTTATGAGGCTTACATGATTAGTAATGGATTTTTACATTTTAATGATTGTCATGAAAACTGTGATTATCCACCATTATAACCTCTCCTTCTATATTGAATTCTAGGAAGGTCCAATGGTCATTTACTTCCAGCAAGAAACTTTTTCAATACAATCAAACTTTTAAAGAATTGTGAGTCTAATTTCTATAATATGATGTTCATTCAAATTATCACTAAAAAATGAGATGATTCCATTCTTCTAAGGCATCAAAACCGATCAATAACAAATTTCATCCAAATTCTATTTGTGAGAACGATTTCTAGAAACTTATAACTTTTATCAACAAACTCTGGGATCTGATTGTCATATAGATCTAATTGACATATTTCATTAATATATATTTCCATCCATCATCATCAGAACATAATTTATTTCATAAAAATAACAAACATACTGATCTATTAATATCAAATATAACCAAAACACAACTTGGTCCTAATAATCTCCCCCATTGTGTTCGTTGTCAATACCAACTTCAATCTCTTTAACCACTTCAAAACAATAAGTGGTATTATTTTCATTTCAAACTTATTCTTATCTTTATTATTTAATGTCTCCCCCTATTTATTTTCTTTACCCCATTCTCTTCTCTCCCCTTATTAACAATCAAATTTAAAGGGTATTCTATCAAATGTTTCTCCCTTATTAACATATGATCTCTATCTCTTAGGGAAGGAAATTTTATTCTCCAAATCTTGAATTTTTTATTTAAAATAGGTATCATATGAGTTTCATGACAACTTATCTTTACCTAATCAATTCTAAGACTACATGGGAATAGTTGAGGAAGAATAAAAGAGTGAATAATTAAGGTTTTCAATGTTTTCTGATGAACAACTTTCATGTAATAACCTTTTCATGTCAATCTCAAAAGTATCATTATTGGGGAAATACATGAAATAATTAATTTAAGCTAAATTTCACCTGTACCCATATCAAAAAATATATCATAATTTTCAGGTGTACAAAAATTAAACTTTTCAAAAATCATATTTTTCATAACCTCGATAATTTATTTTAAATGAATAGTATAATACACTAAAATTCATTCTTCCTAATTTAAAATAATTCAATTCCATTCATTTTTGTACAAATATAAAATATTGAAGGAATAAGTAGGGACCAAAGTTATTTCCTAGAAACAATAATCAGACCGCGATAACTCTCTTAGTATTGACTTTTTTTCTTTTTCATGTATTTTTTCATTAGGTGTCATTTTTTACATATATTAAACCTTCTCATGTTTTGTAACACATTCTTATTATCTGTATAATATTATTATGAGGATGTAAAATTTCCTTCATCTTTAGTAACATATTTTTTAAAATCAATTTTTGACGTGTTATCCATTCCTGTAAATTTTTCGGGCAAGATAGTTGAACAAATTTTGATATCCTTCCCTTCTTACTCATATCCAAAACATATTGGTATCATTTAGTCAACATTTCTTATATATTTAGAAGTTTTTTTCATCCATTATTCATTCAATGATTTTTATTCATCCTCTAAAATCATAGCCATGTCAATGTGCTTGGGATAGATAAGGCACTCTTTCTTTTCAGACTCAATAGATCTATTTTATTACTTCTAAAACATAATGTTGAAAATAATTTTTCATAACCATTTTTATACTGGTAACAATGAACGAAATTCTTTTTCAAAGTTCCCTAATTGACCACACCTTTCAAAAATATTTTCTAATGTTTAGAACCTATTTTCAATAATTACTCCATCTTTCACAGGTTTTATCAAAACATCATTTTTAGGATTATTATTTAGATATAATTGAATCCCCCTAAACATTGTCTTCCATATAATTTGGAATAATTGTAATGTGTGTTATTGAACGAACACAAATTTTCGGTGTTTCTAAATCCCCCATAAATCCAGTTGTATCTATAGAAAGAATATTTTCATCTAACAATTTCTTATTGACTGGAGTTGTAAACATGTTTCTCAACAATCTTCTTGTATTTCTCAACTAAACCTCCATCCATTTAGGTATCAAAAGGAATCATTCATTTCATTTCATATTTATTGGAATTTGAAGTATTGAAAACTTTTCTAGATTCATAATTTTTAGAAACATTTTCTGACACATGGTATTTTGAGACTCTGAATTCCTAACTTTTTGTGTCTGGTCCATATACATAACATTCCCATATTTATTCTTCATAGAAACAATTTCACATTTCATATAACCTTTTAAAGGTAATTTAGTTGAAAATTACTAGGTATCCCATTAAGATAACTTTCACGACCATTAGAGACAAAATTCATGACAATTTTATTTATCTTTTCATATTTAGAAGGTTTTTGTTGAACATGGTCCAAATCCTCTTATTTTTTCATTAGATTCACATACATACACTCATTATTATTATTTTCTTACTCAAGAGTGTTCTTAAAATAATGAATTTATTTTACTAGCTCAACCTTCTCATCAAGAAAACATTCATTATTTTTAGTTAAGAAACATTCATCTTAGAACATCTTGTTTTTCTTTTCATGTCTTATAATATTTCATAGAAATTATATAAACTCTAATTTATAATGAAATTCATGTTGATTTTCTTATTATTTAAAAAACCCGTGTCTGAATTCTTCCTCATTAATTATTTCAATAAACGTATTCTTAATGCCACATTCAATATAATTTTTGAATTCATTTTCACTTTCTTATTCGTCTTCTTTAGAACAACAACTTTCAAGTCTATAAAAATGTTTCCCTTTAAATATTTCAATAAACTTGTTCTCTTAAACAATATATGTGACCTCATAACCTTCATCACATTTAAAAATAAACATCTCATTTTAGATTTGGAGAAATTATAATGTTCCCTCTTGGTATATATTTTTTATGATCATTTTTATTTAATGATATTATTGAACTTATTTCTTTTCATTTGTTTCTTCTTCATAACTTTCTTATTCATTAACCCTTAAAGGTTAATTAGAAATAAAATAACCAGTGGATCTATATGAAAATATTTTAAGGTAATTTTACCTTTATAGCATCATGTACCTCTTTTCACATTTTTAGAAAATAGGGATAAAATTTCATTAAGATTTTAACAGAAATAATTTTCGGAATCAGAATCACCATCCTCGTCATTAATAAGAATCATCCTTGAAATACATTTCTAAACCAACTTTTGTTTTATCATTAATATATTTCTCCCTTCTCATTTCATAAGTAATGAGTGTACTATAAAAATAATCCATATACAAAGTTTCTATATCTCTATCTTTTAATGAAGAAAACGTGGCATCATAATTGTTAGGATGAATTCTCAAGATCTTTTAAATAATAGCAGAGTCTTATAACATTTCACCAAGACATATAATATAGTTATAAATTTCATTTTCCTTTGTAATGAAGTTATCAATACATTCATGTTCAATCATCCTGAGGTATTCATACTTTAATCACCATGTTTGAAACATTTTCTTCTTCGCTTTGGTATTTCTTTCACAAATGTTGTTTACCTAATCCTAGATACCATTGGCAGTGGAAACTCCTTTTACTCTTATAAATTTACTTTCAAAAATATATAAGTGAAATGAATTCTTAGATATTCTATCATTCTAATGATTTTCATTATTAGAAACATAGAGAAGATAATTCGCAATAGAAGATGAAAAAAATTAGTAATATCTCATGAAATATCACTCCAAAGAGACATAACCTATAAAATCACTCTTTCCTTCTTGAAATGATAATTTCTATCATTTAAATAAAAATATCATTACTATTCACACAACTCATATTATCCACCATAAATTATTCTCTAAAACATTAGGAAAAAATAAATAAATGGATCCTTCAACTTTGATAACACTTGTAAGTTCATAGTCATGATAGTTGTATCACTAATATGCGGAGGGTGTTAATTAGATTAATTTTTCTTCTTTGTTTAAATTATATGAAAAAACCATCTCCACATGTAAATGATTTATTTCCCAGCTAAAAAAGAAATGAAAAATGCATCTATAGGAATATATGTGTTTACAAGGTTCACTGTTAAAAAAACAAAAGCTAAGTCCATAGTATGTTTTCGAAATAATCCAACACCAAAAAATCCACTAGAAAAAAAATACTATTGAGTGGAACAAAATGAGCTGGATATACCATTACACCCATGTATCACTATGAAACTAATCCAATAGATTATTTTCTCTCTCACAAAAAAGTGCTAATACAAATTTTTAACAAACCGTGTTACCTATGCATATTCTCCGATTCCCAGAAATGTATTATTTTGAATTAATTATTCAATTTCTTGCCTAGAAGATGGTATGCACTTCAAGGAATTTGATATGAAATGTTGTAATATTTATCAACCAGATTCTTCCAATACAATATATCTATTCTGATTTCCCAATACAAAAATATGAATCTTTCATAATACAGTTGACAATATTTTGAACCCTTTCTTCTCTAGTTTGAAAAACCGAATATGATTCCTGGGTGTGATTATCAAAAAGATATAACAACCATACAAACAAAATGACTAGAAGAATACAATAAAAAGATGAATATGATGATCCACTGAATATGTTTATTAGATGAATACATTTCAATCTTTTCTCTTCAAATTTCACTTCTATCTGATGAATTGTTTTCCAACAAAACACAATACGAAACATATCCTCTTCCTAAAAATTTGGATATTCTCTCTCTTATTATCTAAACACTACTTTTTCAACAAACTTGAATTACCTTTCTCCTTTTATACTCATCCCAAATTTGTTTTGGGTGGGAATCTAGAAAACTTTCCCTCTCAACCAAGTCATAAGAATTTTCATGTTTTCCTTTAATTTAAAGTGCATATGGTCTATGTCAACATTTCTAAACATTTATCATCTCTTATCAATATTTCTTTAATTTTATAACAACTTCAACTAACCTCAGAATATACTCACAAACATCAAATTTGATTTCCTTAATTAAAATATATTAATATGTTTCTCAATATAAACTACTTATATGAAGAAATTGACATCATTATATTTGCTCGATACGATTATAAATTTTTTTAGACACTAAAAAACTAGAATCTTCCTTGAAATTAAAGATACCCCTTTCTAGTAAATCTATATCTCTATCAAGATTTCTAAAGTATGATTCCAATTGTGATTATTATTTGTCTCATTATAATGAAAAAAATATAAAAAAATAGATTATTCTTCTTCTTTTCTCTTGACCTGCTTTAATGTTAAATAAACAAATACAACCCCTTTTAAATGCGTGAATACGCTATTGATTAATATCTAAAATTCCTGTTGTTATTGGTCATTCCATTATTTTCTTTTCTTTATATTCATCAGTCCAAAGAAATTCATCATTCGATGATTATAATGGAATATCGAATCCCATAGACTAGTATCAGCAATTTCTTTCTATTCTGAATATGATAACACTAAAAAATTACTTCTCTTTTCTAATCAAATTTATTCAATGAAGAATATTATATTTTGGATTTTGGTCTGACTGAAAACTATCACCTTTGGTTCTTTACATTTTCCATAATCCATCTCATCCTTTATGATTTGGATGTACCCATTACAATATTCTTATGACTAGAAAATAATAACTTCACCAGCATTATTATTCCACAAACATCAGCTTGTATCAAGACTTACTTCCTGATTTTAAAGACATTGAAGATCATATTCAACATCATCATAAATACCATGGAAATAATTATAACTTACCTTTCTTTCATTAACTGATTTATTTATCATCCCAAATACGATTGGAAAGAATACTATCAAAATAGATGCAATATTCAACATCTCTTAAACACTATCATAAACATATTTCTTTTATACTAATCATTAATATGATTGTGACGATTACGATCAGGTTAGATAAGACTTACATAAACTTTTTTCCACCTTTCCATCCATATACTATTAATCTATGTACTATTGGAAACACATCTTCTACTCTTTTTCAATCTTTAATTACATGTTTCATAACATACTTATGATTTATGAGAACTCTAAGATCAGTAAAGAATCATTACACTTGAATGTTAGTCAAGAAGACTTTGATACACCACTATTGTGATCTCTTCTTCCATACTAAATTCAAGGCAAGTCCAGTGACCCATTTCTTCAACCAAGATACTTCCTCAATACGATTGTTATTTTAAAGCACTATGAGTCTGATTCCTCGAATACAATGGTCAGTCCATTTTTCACAAAAAACAATGCGAGATAATTACTATAATATTTTGAATTAAAACTAATAACCACCAAAATCATTCCTAATTACATTGTTAAATATGATTTCCCATAACATCTACCTTTTTAGCAAAACAAATTTGTATCAGATTCACATTTGGATCCGATAAAAAAGTCTCTTCAATCTAGATGTCCATTTATCATCTATTAAACATTAATTTATTCATCAAAAAATCGAAATTCTGATCTATTAACAACAAATACAACCAAAAGAGAAATTAGGCTTAACAATCTCCCATTTTGGGTTTATTGGCAATTCCTAGTTCAAACTATTCAACCACTTCAAAATAATAAGGGGTATTGTTTTTCTTACCTTTCATTCTGTAAATAATTTTTTTGTTCCCCATTTTTGAAATATATCTCCCTTTCTCTTATCTCACCCCATTATTACCAATTAAATTCAAAGGGGGACATCATTAAAATTATCTACCTTATTTAAAAATGATCTCTATTTCAAAGGGTTGAAACTTTTCTTATCTGAATCATGAAGATTTTCATGAACATAGATATCAAATGAGTGTGTTAACAAAGAACCATTAACTCCCCGAATCTATGTCTATGTTGGTGAACTCGATATAGAAACCAAGAGTGAATATTCAGGGTTGTAAAGGTTTTTCATTGCCCAAATATCATGTAATTCCATTTTCATGTCTCTCTCAATATTATCATGATTGGGAAAATAAATAAAGTAATTTATTTAAGATATAAGTACCCTATACCCATGTCAACAAATATATTATAAAGATCAGGTCTATAAAAACAATTTTTTTTTAAAAACTCATATTTTACATAACCACAATAATTTATTTGGAATGAATAATAAATTACTCATCAATTAAAACATCCTTATTTAGAATTTTTTTATTCGTTAAATGTTTGTAAAAATATAAAAACAATTTGGGAATAATGAGGGACCTCAGATATTTCTTAGAAACAAAAATCAGACTAAGATTATTTTCTCAGTCATGAATTTTTCATCTTTTTCATGTATTTTTCATTGGATTTTTTTTCATCCTTATATTCACCATTCATAGGTTTTGTAAGAACATTATTCTTATCTATAGGGACTTCTAATGAGGATATTATTATTTTTTCTTTAGTAACATATTTGTTGTAATAAATCTGTAACATTTTTTCCATTCTATTTTTTGGTAATATTTTTCAACAACATTTTATATATGGGCCTTTGTTCCCATATACACAATCTATTTATATATTTTTGTCAACATTTATTATATATTTTGAAGTTTATTTCTTCCCTTAATATGTCGCTAATTTTTATTCATCCTCTAACTTCCTATCATAGTCAACATGCTTGCTCTAGAAAACTATAAACATGTTATTTTTGTACTGAATAGATCTATTTTTTAACATCCAAAACATCTGACTTCTATGAATTTTTCAGAAAATTTTGTACTGTTAGTAAGAATCAAGATATGTTTAGAAATATTCCTAGTTTTTTCACACCTGTCAAAAATATTTTCTGATTATTGGAACATATTTTCAATCATTACTCCATCCTTCTTAGGTTTCATCAAAAAAAATTATTACAATTCGTATTTTGAGAGAATTTACACCCCTAAAACTTTTCTTTCTATATACATTGGAATATTAGTATTTGTTTTGTTGAACCATCACATATTTTATGTGTGTAATAATACGCCACAATACCAGAAGTATCCCAAGAAAAAATACATTCCTATAAAACATTAATACTTACTAGTGTTTTAAATATGTTTCTTACAAACCATATTATATTTAGACATGAACATAAAATGATTCTGTTATCATTTAGATTATTACTTTTATTTTAAACCTTATCAAAATCACACATATTTGAAACCTCTTCAGATTCAGAATTTTTAGAAACATTTTCAAACATTGGGAATTTTGAGACTTTTAAATTCATAAATTTGTTAGTCTTGGCCACATACATATCATTCCCATCATTCTTATTCTCAGAATCAATTCCATATTCTATCTCACCTTTTGAAGGTAACTTATGATGAACCATCTTTGGTTTCCCATTATGATAATTATCACTAACTCTTGAGAAATAATTCTTGAAACAAGAATTTCTCTTTTCTAATTTTTAACGTTTTTATTGAACAATTTCCAAATATACTTCTTTTCCCATCAATTTTACATCTAAATGATCATTGCGATTTTTTTGTCCTCAAGATATTTACTCTAATCACTGGTTTCTTTCACTAGGGTAACCTTCTAATCATGAACACACTGTTGATTTTTAATGGAGGAACATTCATTATCCAACATCTTGTTTTTTATTCTATGTTTTTTAATATTCCTCATATATTACTTAAATTCTTCTTTAAAATGAAATTCAAGTTGAGTTTTTTATGATTCTTGAGTATTATGAATTATTCATAATTAACTATTATAACAAATGTATTATAAATACCACACTAAATAAAATTTTCAAATTTATCTTGACTTTCTTCTTCTTCTTCATAACTAGAAATTTCACTACTAGAAAAACATTACTAATTAACTATTGTAACAAATGTGTTCTCTTCAACACCATTTGTAACCTCCCCATCATCATTATCCATACAAAAAATTATTTTCCTTTTGGATATAGAGAACATAAAAAAAATACTCTTGAAATAGAATTTTTCCTCATCACCCTTTTTATTCTACGATATTATTTCCATTATTTCTTCCTCTTCACTTAATTCTTCATTAAATTATTCTTCATTACCAAATAATGGAAAATTTAAAACAAAACCCCAAATAGCTTCACATAAAATTAATTTTAGGGGATTTTTACCTTTTTATATTCATATACATATTTTCACATTTTTAGAAAAATGGTTAAAATTTCATTATGATTTTTGTAAGCCTCATTTTCTGAATTATAATCTCTATATTTATCTTCAATGAGAATATTATTTGCTTATCTTTCTAAACAGTATTGAATGAAGTTTTTCTATCATCTTTTGTGTTTTTGTTTCACATAATTATACCTTCTCATTTCATATGTGATTATTGTACTATGAAAATCATCAAGTGAAAATGTTTTTGGATCTCTATATTTCTATGAAGAAACCATGAAATAAAACATGTCAAGAATAATTATCATGATCATTTCAAAAATAATAGATTCCTATAACTTTTCTCTCCGGAATCAGATAGTGCACACAATTTCATTTACGATGGTAATGAAGTTATAAACATATTCATCCTCACTTATCTGTAGTTATTCCAATATCAATCTCTATATTTTCAACTTTTCCTTATTCATTATTATATTTCCTTCACAAGTGATATCCTACTGATCCCAGATACTTTTGGTTGTGTAAAATCTTCTTAAAATCAGAAATTTACAATATGAAAGTGATTATAGTAATGAATTCTTAGATCTTTCATCATTCTCAAGATTTTATTCATTATAATTTTTGAGTGGTGAATTTCCAATACGAGGAAAAAACTACCAGTAATAGCTCTTAAAACATCATGCCCAAGAGACATAACACATGGAATCATTATTTCCCTATATATATATGATAATTCTTATCATTTAAAATCATAATCCTATTACTATTAACAGAATTTTGATTATCCATCCCAAATTATTCTTCAAAACATCATAAATTAATAATTAAAGGGAACCATGAACAATGATATCACTTGTATGTTCCTAGTTAGGATAGTTGTATCACTGAAAGGAGGATGGGGTGAATCTATGATACATTTTCTTTTATGTTTATTTATTAGGAAACAACCTTCTCCTCCTGTTAAATATTTCTATCCCAACTAAAAGAAAATTCAAACACACATCCATAGGAATAGAAGTATATATAAGTTTCACTATTCAATAAGAATAGCTATATCCTTATTATGGTATAGAAATTATCCAGTACTACATTATACACAAGAACAAAATCATTTTGTGTGGAATAAAGTGAGTAGGATATACCCATACACTCGTGTAGAACATGGGAAACAATATAATAGTGTGTATACTCCCTCTAACACAAATGGGGTAATACAATGTTTTGGTAATGAATCTTGTAACTTGTGCTTGTTTTTCAATTAAATTAAATATACTATTTTGAAACAATTAATCAATTTATTACTCATAATTGATAAAAACTTCAAGGAAATTGATATGAAACTATGTATGATTGCACATACCGATTCCTCTAATCCGATATTCTTAGTTTGAATTCCTAGTATGAAAATATTTCTCTGTCAAAATATGGTTGAGACGATTCTATAAAATTCTTATATAGTCTGGAAAACCAAATACAATTCCCTGATCTGATAATCCATTCCTATATAAAGAAAATATGAATACAATGACAATTAGAATATGATGATAAGTTGAATATATTGATCCACTGAAGACAATGATCCGGTGAATACGTTGTAATCTTGTCTATTATGATTTCACTTTTATTCGATGAAAACTTCTACAAAAATTCACAATACAAGAACTTATTCTCTCCATATAAATGAAGATATTCCCACTCTTCTCTGAATTGTAATTTTTTCTAAAAAGTTAAATTTAATTCTACCATTTATACTCTTACCAAATGGGGTTTGGGCGGGATTCATGAAATCATTCATACTCAACAAAATTACATGAATTTTTTATGTTTTATCTAAATTATGGGTACACCTAATTTTTTTAATTTTTTTCAACTCTTCTTATCCTTTATTTATCATTCTTAAAATTTTTAACAACTCCATATCTCCTCTAACTTTCTCCAGAAACATTGAATCATATTTCCTCAAAATGATTTATTCATTACAGTTCTCAATACCAATTTCTTATAGGTTGAATTAAATTCCATTATGATTCTAGATAAGATTATGATACTCCATATAAACAGAAAAATAATAATAATATTCAAACATCATGATCCCCCTTTCTAGAACTTTTGTATCATCATTAATAATTATAAATTTTGATTCCAATTCTGTTTACAATTTTTCTCATTATGAAGAAGAATAAATATAAAACAATATATTATTCTTCATCTCTTCTCTTAAACTACATGAATTGTAAACAAAAAATAAAACCCATTTTAAATAATTGACTACATTGGTGATTAAACTATGAAATTATTCATCATATTGGTCACTCCATTATTTTCTTTTCTTTTTATTCATCAATCCCAAAAAATTATTCCACTTATGATTAAGTTGGAATATCAAGTCTAAGGAACTGATAATTATAGTTTCGTTCACTTTTGAACACGATACCACTGAAAACCTATTTCTCTTTTCCCATTAACATAATTATATAAAGATTTGTTTCTTTCAGATATTGGTCTGACTGGAAGCCATCACCTTTGATTTTTCACATATTCAACAAATCATCTCAATCATTATGAATTTGATGAACACATTATAATGATCATTAGACTGGAATATATCAACATCCGCAAACTTCTTCTTTCACAAAAATTAGATTGTCCCATGAAATCATTCATTAATTTGAATACATAGAGGATCAGCTTCACCTTCATCAACTATACCAAGGAATGGATTCTGAAATCCCATTCCTTTATTAATAGATTTATTTACTTCTCAACCCGAATACAATTGGAATCAATACGATGATATTGGATAAGATTCTTAGCATGTCTTTTATTATATAAAAAAAATCATTTTTTTATACTCAGTCTAAATAAAATTATCATAATTACTACCAGGCTTTATATAATCTCTAGAACCATTTCTCCATTTTTGATTTCGAACACAGTTAATATGAGAATGATTGGAAACACCATATATCCACCTATCTTTCATCAAGCTTGAATCTCATGTTTCAAAACACAAATATAATTTATCATATATCCATCATAAGAAAATAATTTTCACATTTTAATTAGAGTCATGCAGACTTTGATTCCCCCCATTATGATCTCTCCTTCAAAACTGAATTATAGGAATGTCCAATAACCCTTTAATTACAGCAAGATACTTCCTCAATGCGATAATTTTTTTCAATAATGGGGAGTATTATTTCCAAAATATGACGATGAATCGATTTTTCCTAAAAAAATTAGATGATTAATTTATTCTTCCGATAAAAACTTTATCACGAAAAAACTTCTTCATGATTACAATGGTGAATATAATTTACAACTTCTTTAGACTTTTTATCAAAAGGCACTGGGATCTGATTCACTTATGGATCTTATTAAAAACATTCTTCAATCTATATTTTCATCCCTCATCATCTCAACATACTTTCCTTATTTAAAATAATTAACATTCTGATTTATTGGAAAAAAATACAACCAAAATAGAACTTGGGAATAACAAAAATAGTGATACCTAACTTGTTTCCATCAGACAACGTAATGAATGAAAAGGATTCTCCTGAAATGTCTCAAAAGGATCCACATATGTTGAGTTCTAATATCTATTTTGATATGATAAATACACTAATGGTATGTGATCTTCCATTGAGCCACCAAAATCTATTACATAAGACTTAATAATTTCTTTTAATGGTTTTTCTTCCTTTTGTATTTTCCATCTGTTTTAGGATGATAAGTTATACTCAATTGTCTACTGAGCCCCAAGGGATTTCTATAAGGATTTCCAAAAGACATGATTTAAACCTAGGGACTGTATTTGATACGATCGAAACCGAAACACCATTCATTTTTATAGTTCTCAGATATTGTTTTTTAATAATTCCTCTATCTTATGAGATTCCTAAATAGGGATAAATCAGACTAATTTAATGAATCAATCAACAATTACCCATATTAAAAAATGTTTCAGATCATTCCTTGGAAAAGCTAATAAAAATCCAAAGTTTTATACTCCAATTTCACGCAATATTTTTGAAATAATACAAAATACCTTTTTCGACACCTGTGCTATGTCTTAACATGCTAATATGTGAGAAAAATACTAAAACACTCTTCTACCTTTCTTAAAATTCCATCCCACCAAATTTTTTCTTTCAATTCTTTATAAATCCTTTATATTGATGGTTAAACAACCACTCTTGAATCTTGGTATTCAGGGTAAATATTTCCCTATAATTCCATAGGTACCACCATGTGATGTAAAAAATACAACATTGATCCTCCACCACAATCTCATCCCTCGATGGTATATATTATATTGATTTTTGAGCTCATAGTTACATATTTATAATCAGATGAATTTTCATATTTAATGATCTCATCAAAATCAAGAACGAATGAATCTAAAATGAAAACCACATCACTACAGCAGTATTCACCGTCCAAGCACATGTTTTATATCAGCGATATAAGCATTTGATGATGTGTGGTCTATTTTACCAAATGACTCTATGACTTCATATTATATAAATCTTCCAAAAAATTTCCCTTACACATTATATACATCATTAAAAATTCAAACATTTTCAAATAATCCATCGATCCACTTTATCTCATATTCAAGTTTCATTGTGTGAAAATCTATTTCATGCTCTTATGATTAGTAAAAAACATAAATTTCTCACAATAGAGGTAATGATGAAATGTATGCAATGAATGAACCACATCAGATAATTCCAAATCATGTGTTGGTTAATATTTCACAATAAACCATTATTATTGTGATACATAAGAAACAACATGATATCCCTTCATGAGAACACACCCCAAACAAGATACCGAAGAATCACAACACACCACATAGCCTTGTCTTGATTTAAAAAATATCATGATTAGTGATGATGTGAGATGAACATTAATCTATTGAAAAGACATATGACATTCATCTCTCTATTTTAATGAATCATTTTACCTATTCAAATCTATCATTGGTTAATATAGTCAAGTAAATTCACAAAAACATCATAAATAACTATCCATGTCAAGGAAACTATGTGTCTCAAAGAAATTCTTCAGTGGTTTGAAATATATCATTGAATATATCTTTAAGGGATCCATAGAAACACAATTTATAGATATACCATGGATAATGAAATTTACCTCTTATATCCTAAAATAAAAAATAGAATTATTGGAATACATAAAATGAGCTCACAAGATACCCAACACTATCTGCAAGTTCTTCTCATGCTCAACCAATCTCCTATAATACACCAGTATGTCATAAAAAAAATACCACAAAATAATTCCTATACCTTTGGAATATTTGATTCATTAATTCCATAAATATATATGGTTAATTTATGTTACCTAAAGTCATAAATATATACACATATTGGGCATATCTACCCCATAATGTTGGTTTTGGGAATATCCTCCGTATGAACCTACAATTGGTAATGTCCAAACACATGAATATTTTAGAGAGCCACTAGGCTCTACTATATTGATCAAACATGTCATCATTGTTTAGAATATGATAAATATTTTTATCATTACCCAGTTAAGCTTACGATATTCAACACAAATATGAAGAGTTAAATCAATATTTTTTAAAACAAAAACTTGTTCCTACCATGGAGATGTAGTTGGCTGAATAAAAAATTTTCATTATAAAAATTCCAATTAGAAACGTAATGTCCTGAATTCTATTAGTTCCATTCTATAATAAAGAAGTGAGATAGGACTAGTACCTAGTATGAGATCAATTGTAAAATCTTTTGGATCATGTTATAAAAAATATACACAAGTGGTATTTGAATTGTGTCTATCAAATTTTCCTTGAGAAATATTGATGATAATTAAATATATTCTTTTCTCTTTAGTAGATTGTTTATGAAGTGAAAATAAATAGATATTAGGATGTAAATATTTATAGTGCTTCAGGGCACCAAAATCCCTTAGTCCACTCCATTAATACACATCTCAATGAGCATGGTTATTTTCCCTAGCTTTTCCACTTTTTAAAAGACAATCCAAAATTGAGTGCAGAATGTTGACAGATTTACAATTTAAGGATAAAAAAATCCTTCTGGTTCTAAACACAGAACCAATCAAAAAACATAGTACGAGAATCCGATACTAAAAATAAAGGAGTGTTTTTTTGATAAAAACTTTCCTATTTATCTTCACAGTGGTAGCAGTACAAAACTGATAGTATATAGATCATCATCATCAGGAATGGTGTTCTACAGGTAAGAGAAGTTCTGAATTGATCTGGTTGAAATTTAACTTGAAATATATTCAGAAAAAAATCAATATTAGATTCCTGATAGATCTTCAACTTAGAACAAGTAATGATTAAATATTTATCTTTATTATAGAAAAAAATATCTGATTATTCTTTGTAGTATCAGATCTGTAAATGATCTTTTTAAAGAATTATCATATCTATGTTTTTCTTTAAAACATGAATATCTCCAAATTTGAATCTTTTGATTTTCATGATTTCAAGATATATCTTGTCACATTCGTAATTAAAATATTTAGATACTGAGTAGTTATACAATAAATATGAGCTCCTTATTAATAAATTTAGATCCCCAAAATTCATCTAAAAAATCACAATATTCAAATGTTTAATAACAGATTAGTCGTAACTTCCCCTAATAATCAGCACAAAATTCTGCTATTAAATTGATCCATTGAATCACAAATAAACATATATAAATTAGTCAAATATGTTATTTAAAATAGGGTTTTGAATCAGTCTTGAAATACTCCTGATAATCGACAAAAGATCATTACATGATAAAGTCGAAACATCAAATATCCAATGCTTGAAGAAGCCAAATGTAGGGTTATTTTTAGAAGTAGTCCAAATATCAAATGTAAGGATGATAAAAAACATAATTTTTATGATCCATTCCTTTTTCATAAACTTTAAATGTATGATATATGATCCATACATTTATCTTCTTCATTATGTAAGGTACAAGATCTATACTTTTGACAAAAATGTATGGTTAATCAGAAAAGTAGGGTTGATGATCCTTACTTTTGTGAATAACACATAAGGTTCCATACATATATATGGCACTTCATCCATATTTTTTTCATATAACAAACATAAGGTTCATTCTAACTGTAAGTTTCTTTATCCATTCTTTTCTACCAATATAAGGATGATTAACCATAACTTATTGAAGTCCCATAAAATAAATGTAGGATATAATCCTTACACAACGCACTCTAACATATGGTATGAAAAGTGTTTCCAAAACATGCTTAATAGCTTTCAAATAACATTGAAAAATATTTCATACGAATAATATGCATTTATATTATTCCAAAATTTGGGAATACAAATAATATTAATTTCCTGAAATATACTTAAAGTAAATCATTTGAATAACAAATAAGGGTATTTTTTAGCACCAAAATCATCATAAAAATATATAGTATTTTTGAAACAATAAATTATCAACAATATCCACCTTTTTTATTTTCATAAAAACCCATAACATTATGTATTTTAGAATTTTTCAAGGATAAAAATTATATTTAATTTTTACTTTCAAATACCTCTTTAATAATATAGAATACTGGTTTATCCAATTTATCATCAATGGTTCTCTATTTCAAAAACATTTTCTCCCCCAAAAGTATATTTAATAAAATGTAAAATTCTATGTTTATACAAATTTATCCCTCTTTTGTGATGTAAAAAAGAATGATATAATAAGGAATATGACACATGTAATGTAGTACTCTACTTATAATCAGATATTATGATAACATTTTTATCAATAACTGAATTTGTATTTTCAAAGCTATATAGCATAGACATAAACAATGTAAAACCCATCAAATTAGATAAATATGAAATTTCATTGATAAAAAATTATACAAGTACCATAATGAACATGTATTATGGTTGCTGGGATAATGTTTTGAAGAAGGGTATTTCAATGATTTTGAATAACATCTTTCAACTCTACCAATTATAACCATAATCTCTTCATAACAATATCTCCAAGATGAATCATCAAATATCAAACTTCTTGAGTCAAAAAAATATCTTCAATGTGGTTCACTCAGATAAACTCATAAAATCATTCTTACTTCCCTATAAATTGATTGATCTTCTAAGTGAATCTATTTATAAATTATTGAATACTTGGTTCACTTGATGTGATCTTCTCACCATGATTCTGTTTATTATCCAATAGTTCTAAAAATGATCTCTATTAGTTTTTAAATCATGCAACCTATCATTCATGTTGTTATTACAGCAGTAATGGCTTGGAATCTCTAGATAAAATCAAGATAATTACCTTATGTATTTTCTTGATTTACTATAACAGTTGAAAACTATTTCTCCATATAATTTTCAAATCATCCAAATATGATTTCATAACAAACTCATATTTAAATTTTGAAGCTTATACGATCAATTCATTCTAAAAATAGTTACTTCTTTCTTTGAAATATAACTATCTTTCAGATTTTTAAATCTATATTTATTTTTCTCTAATTATCTTCATAAAGAAATATTCTCTTCTTGAGATCTATTAAATTTTCTGAGAAGCCCCTCAACATGATTAGACCATGTATCAGAGGCACCCTATGTATTATTCTCAACATGACCAACTAAGATCAGTGGTAAAGAATGAGAATCCGATTTCTCTTATTAATCCTACTCCACTGGTTTTTCAAATGATTTTCTCCTATAATATCTACAGAGAATGATTCATTTAGAATTTTTGTAGTAATCTCAGAGATATTTTCTTGATTATTTTATTCTTTATTCACAACATCTAAAGGCAGGTGCATGCCTTGAGAATTTTTTTCTTGAATTTCTTCTTGAATATAACATAGTTTCATTGTTTCAATATGAGAATTTTCAATTTTTACAGAGTCAATATAGCCCACAGATTGATCTATAACTTCCATACCATGAGTGTTTTTACCTTGAGGTACCTCCTCATTTATTGTCTATATATCTTCTTAAGGCAAAACATCCACTTCTTCTTGAGAAGTATCTTCCTTTACTCTCTCTTATTGAACATGCACACTTTAAAATTAATAACTAAATAGAGATTCTATCTCAAGAACATTCTCTGGAGAAGATTATTCAACAGCTTGAACCTATGTATGCCTAGATTTTTCATGTCCACCTTGACATTCATCATCAGCAGTGTCATATTCATTTTCAAATCTAAGTCTCCTTATAGTCTTTGAAACATTCTCTTTTCTGGATTTAGCTATACCATTGTTATATTTTTTAGGTTTCTCCGCATAAGCAGACACCTGATCCTCTTCATCTCTAACAGGCATGCTTTTACCTTTTACATTTCTCTAGAAAATTCAAATATTTCTAAAAGTTCCATCATTTAACACATTACTATGGTGGCATCTGATTCTCACATCAATCATCCTCACCGTATCTATTTTTAGTAATATATTTTAAATAAATATTTTATAAGGATAAAAACTCATATGAGCTTTAGTTTGACAGATGGAACTCATATATCTAATCAAATATCTTGTAAAATTCATATTTATGTCATGTAAGAATAAAAAACTAATATACATATCTAGAAAAAGAATATTCTTTATCTAGTACATCCTTGAAGATATTCTAGTTTGAATAAATCTAACCGAAATCTTCTAATATAGTTTTAAATATTTAACCTATATTTTTCTTATGTAAGCAGAACCAAACAGAAATGACTTTATATCCTAAAATTTATGATTTCTATCCCTAATTGATTTCAAATAAAAATGAAAAACTCTCCCATGAGGGAAGTATATGATCCATGAAATTTCAACAGAAGATATCGATAACTCCCTGTATCCGATCTTCAAAAAAATTGAATCTTCTATTTCTCAAGAAATTAAATTAAACAGTTTTAAAGTAACATATCAACTCAACTTCATAACAAAATTTAGTGTAGTCCTCACAGAATGTCATTTCAATACCATGAAAGGATAATTCTTACTTCAACATCAGGTTCATATGATACAACCATTCCAAATTGATGAATTTTCTCTAATGAATTTTCCATCTAGTTTAACGCAGATGTTTCACATCACTGTGTTTGCATTCTTAAAATCTATTACTTTATACCATTTCTGTCTAAAAGCTCTAATGTTTTGTGGTTCTATGATTTCAAAGGTTTGAGAAAAGGAATACTAAATAGGTGAAGGTTTTCGGTATTTATAAATGTTTTGACAAAATGAGCAGGTTTTGGAATTCAAAACGGGCTCTGATAGATTCTTGATTCCTATGACATTATATACATAATAATCATTATAGAATTTAAAATAAATTATACTGTATGTGGAATTTTGAAAATTAATTATAGAATAAAGATAAATCTATAACATATTTTGGAGATAAGTAACTAAATCATTTTAAATAGTGATAATTCAAAATAATATAATAAAATAATATTAATATTAACATTAAATAAAATTTATTAATATATTAAAAAATTTATAATAAAAAATAGAATTTATTTAAAATTAAATAAACGTAACTCCCCCTTAATAAAATCAAAACTTGGGGTGGGAGGTTGTTTAGTAAAAATATCAGCTAATTAAAATTCATTACTTACAAACTCTAAAAATATATCCTATTTAAGAACATGATCTCTTTGAAAATGACATCTAATATCAATATTCATAGTTCTATAATGACTTATATGATTTTTAGAAATATTTATAGCACTATAATTATCAAATAAAATAGGTGCATTATTAAAATTTAGTCAAAAATCCATAAGAGTGTTTTTCTTCTACAAAACGTATGCATAATAACTGCCTGCATATACATATTCTTCCTCAACTATTAACAAATCAACTAAGTGTAGTTTATTATTAAGACCATGACACTAATAATTTTTCCATAAAGTAACAGGTTCCTTAGGTGATTTTTCTATCTAATCTATGGCTTCCAAAATCAGCATCCCAATATGAAATGAAATTAAAATCTAATGTTTTGGATAATGAAGAGATTGATAAACAGTCCCTTTTAGATATCTAAAATTTCTTTTTACAACTGTAAGATGAAATTCATTAGGATTTGAATGAAATATTTCACAAAGATATACTATGTACATAATATCTAGCATGTTAGCAGTAAGATATAATAAACTACTAATCATAAATCCATATAACTAGTTGTCTACTAATTGTCTAGTTTCATCCAAATAAATTTTTATATTAGTACAAAAAGAAGTTGAATATGTCTTACTGTTTTCAATTCAAAATTTCTTTTGTAAATTTTTAATGTATTTACTTTGATTAAAAACATTTCTGATATCTTTTTGATAGATTTTAATTCCTAAAAAGAAATTTAGTTATCCCATAATACCCATTTAAATTTATTATTGCATTAATTTTGAAAACACATGATAATGTTTTTTATTTGTTGAACCAAAAATTACAACATCCACAAAAATTTGAACTAATAAAATATTAGAATTTATAGTTTTCTTGAAAATTATTTGATCTTCCATACCAACAGTAAAATCAGTTTTCAGAAGAAAGTATATCAATATTCCAAACCAAGCTCTAGGTGCTTGTTTAATGCCATAAATATATTTAATAAGTTAAAAAACATCAGGTTTTTGAGAATTTTCAAAATGAGGAGGTATCTCAACATACACTTCTGATATTAAATAACCATTTAAAAAGGAAGACTTGACATCCATATGAAATGATTTAAAATTCATATGAGATGCACAGGCTAAAAGGATCATAATTTATTCTTATCTAGCAACAGAGGAAAAGGTCTCATCATAATCTACACCTTATTCTTTATTATATCCATTGTCTACTAGTCTTTCATTATTTCTTATTACGATACCTTGATAATATTGTGTATTTATAAAGACACATTTAGTTCTAATAACAGGATTGTTCTTTGGCCTTTCAACTAATTTCCAAACATCATTTATTTTTAATTGGTTTAGTTCATCTTGCATTTATATTATCCAAAATTCATCAACTAAGACTTATTCTATTGACTTAGGTTCTAATAAGAATAGAATGTTAGAAAAATCAACAATATTTCATCTATTTCTTCTAGTTTTTATTCCTGAGTCTAGGTCTCAAATAACAGTTTCTAACGGGTGATTATTTAGGGTTCAAGATTGTCTAGGTAAAACACTATTAGGTTAATTAGTGACATGTTATTCTGAACTAGATTGAATTTATATATATCATTTTCAAAATCATCTTTTAGGTTTTCAAGTCTCATGTTATCATTAGGGTCATATTCATCAATTTTATCTTTCCTTTTGTCAAAAAGGCCAGATTCCTCAAATTTCACACGAATTGATTTTTCAATAATCCATCACTTTTTATTAAAAAACCATATGATTTTTAGGTAGCATGATATCCTAAGAAAATGCAATCATCATATTTTAGATCAAATTTACCTAGACCTTCCATGGTGTGGAAGATATAAACCTTGCATCCAAAAATACTAAAGTATTTTCTTTAGGTTTTTTTATTCCAATGTTCATAGGGTGTATTTTTGAAAATTGGACTAATTAAATCACTTTTAATTATGTGGTAGGTTTTTCTTAAAACATCTTACAAAATATAGGTAGGAATACTATATTTATTTAGCGTAGTCCTATCAATTTCATGAATAGTTCTACTTCTTCTTACAACAATTACATTCCATTGTGTTTTTCTTGGTGTTGAGAAGGTGTGTTTAATACCTAGATTTTAGAAAAAGGAATTGAATTCAAGATTCTGAAATTCTCCACCATGATAACTTCTTAATGAAATTATTTTAAAATATTTTTCAATTTGAACATCGCTGAAAAAAATTTCCAACATAGTAAAAGTTTCATTTTTATATTTTAGAAAATACAACCAAGTATGTATAGAATTGTCATCAACTAAAACATATACATATAATTTTGTAGCCAAAATTGCTACTCTTGATGGACCAAATAGATCCATATAGAAAATTTATGAAAGATTAGATGTATCAATTATTTTAATTGATTTAAAATATTATTTGTGTTTCGTTCCAATTTAACAAGAAACACAGAGTATTTCACTATCAAATTTAAGAATAGGAAAATCGAAAACTAAATGTTTCTATGAAAAATTATGTAAATCATAAATATTGCAATATCCAACTCTTATATTCTAGATCCATGATTCATTAGTCTTAGTAGTTAAAACATTTAATTTTTGTTTACATAGGGAATTTATGTATAGGGTATAAACAATGTCAGTTATTGGTTCTCAAAATTTATGCAATTTATCATTAAAAATAAAAAAGTAGTAGTTTGAAAAATCAAAAAATTTACTATCATAATAATGTTGACAAATACTTATTAGGTTTTGTTTGAATCATTGTACATAATTTACATTATTTATTGAGACAACTTATAGATCTCCAACAATTCCAATACCCATAATGTTTCCTTTAACATTGTCACCAATGGTGACTAATCCAATATCCTTTTGAGTTAATGTTTTAATGTTCGATTATATTCCACTCATATGGCTGGACTAACCACTATTGATATACCATATTTCTTTTCAAATTCTATGAAGTGATTCCTATAAATATATTTAAAAAATTGTATGTTTCGGTACACATATTCTCTTGGATCCGAGAGTGTTAGCTAGTAGTGATATGAGAGACCATATTTTCATTATTTTTCTATAATCCTTTGAGTCAAATACACTTTATTAAATAAAGGCCTTTTAATTACACTAATTAGGGTAATTCTTAAATACCAGTTTTTAGTTATATGACTTTTTGTTCCATAGTAATATAAAATGACGCTTTTTGAATTTGGTAAAAATAGTTTTTGTACAGTTTAGGTTTCTCACCTTTACTTCCTATTCCATATCATTCATTCCTAATCAAATTATTCCTAGGAAATAAATTTAATGTATTTTCTCCATTTGTAAGAAATAGAGATGTATTTTTGTTGGTTTCTACTTCATCTTTCAGTGTTTTTATCTTAAATTCATGATCTGTACTATTTGTGTTAGATGAGTTATGTATCTCAAGTAATTCTTTTTGTTGTTTTAGAAAAGTGTCACTTTCTTCTAAAATTGCATTGTGATTATTTTTTGGTGATTTATTGTTTTTTAATAAGGAATCATATCATTCCTCTAGCATGTTGCAGTAGGTTGCATGTTTTTCTTTTAAACATCCAGGGTCTGAATAAGAATTGGAAGAGTAATAAGATTGTACCTCAATATCTTCATCCATTGAACAAATATTTTCTTTTAGAGTTGATTCTTCTTTTTATGAGTCATACTTTGCTGAGATGTTGGAGTCTTGTTAAATACGCTATGTAGATTTATTTTCTCATTTATCTTCTTGCTCATTATCCATATTTTTGAAAAACCTATTTTCTTTTTATCTTTTTAGTAGAGGACAGTTAGGTCCTATGTGACCCAATTTCGTGCATTCATAGAATATGAATTGCTTTAGATGTTTCTCATCTTTATTGAAGGATTTTCTGAATCATTTCTTCTTCTTATAAAATTTTAGGAATTTTCTATCCATCTAGGCCAGTTCTATCTCTGAATCAGATGAGTCATAACATTATTACTTTTTGATCTCCTTTTTCATATTTCTTCTCTTCTTCTGAGATGTAACATTCAAAGTAGTATTTTCTATTTTTTATGAAGAAATTTTGGTCATTAGATTCATCTTGCATCTTAGCTTCATAAATCATTAGGATTCTAATAAACTCTCTCAAAGATAGATTTTTAACCATTTATGATTGACTAATGGCTACTTAAATCTCATTCCATTGGGTTTGTTGTACTCTCAGTAAATTTAAGGCTTGATCTTATTGGGTGATTGGATATCCAAAGGAAGTAATGTTGCTAGCTATCTATTTAAGCCTTCCATTTATCTTAGTGATACTTTCACCATCAATAATTATAACCGTATCAAATTTTAGTTTTCATGTAGCATACCTCATTTGTCTGGAATTGTCAGTTCCTTTATAGGAAACTACAATTGTCTTCCACATATCATATGTATTATGTCATTATGATACTTAGTTAAATTCATTTAGTCTAAGACCAGAGATGATTTATTTCATTGCTTTTGAATTTATGTCATACTCTACTTCTATTTCATCACTCCATGTTTTTGGTTTCTCTAGAATCACATAAGGAGTATGAATTTTAGAGTAGACTTTGTATCAATGTTTTTTCTGGTAGATAATCATCCTTGATTTCCAAAATCCATCATTTTCACCTTTGAAGTACGGAGATCGAATCGTTTACATTCCCACTTGTGTATCCTCCATTGAGATCTCTGTCTAATCCTTTACTTTTAGCTTGCTATAACTTTACCAAAAAAACCATCTTTGATACAAATTTTTTGATCGTGTTATAAGAAATATATACAAGAGGGGGTGAATTTTGACTATCTAATTTTCTTTGAGAAATCTTGATGATAATCAACTCTCTCCTTTTATCTTTATCAGATTCTTTATGCAACTGAAATAAGTAGATATCTGGATGCAAATATTTATAGTGGTTCATGGCACAAAAATCCCCTAGTACACTCTATAAATGCTTTTCTCCATGATCTTGGTGATTTCCACCTGTAGGTCATCTTTTCATAAGACCATCCACAACTGAGTGCAGGTATTTGACACCTCTACAATTTAAGTCTAAAATAATGAATTTTAGTTCTAAACATAGAATCGATCAAACAAATTAATACGAGAAGCTGTTACTAAAAATAAAAGAGTATTTTCTTGATAAATACATTCTCATTGATCTTCATATTTACAATGGTATGGATCTAATAGTAAATATATCTTCACCTTTAGAACGGATGTTCTTCAGGTAAGAGTAGTTATGAATTGATATAATTGTAATTTATCATGAAATATATTAATGAAAATATCACAAGTAGATTCACGATATATCTTCAATGTAGAACATGTAAATATTCAAGGTTTTTCCTTTTTATATAAAAAAGAATATGGTCGTTCTTTGTAGTAGCATATCGGTAAAATGTCTTTTAAAATAACTAATGTATCCCTATTTTTCCTTGAAAAATGAATATATTTAGATTTGAATCTAGTAATATTCATGATTTCAAGAGAAATATTTTCATTTATGTACATCAAAAATTCCGATACTCAGTAGTTATATAACTAAGATGAGTGCCATATTCATGAATTTTGATCCACAAAAGTCATCTAAAATATGAAAATAATCAAATTGTTGAATAACAAAGTAGTAGTAACTTCCCTTAATAATTGGCATGAAATAATCCTATTAAATAGATCCTTTAAACAACATATAAACATATTTAAATCAGTGAATGTTGTGATTTAAAATCAGGCTTTGGATCTGGATTGAAATTAGCCTGATAATCTGCAAAAGACTGTTTCTCAATAAAGTCAAAACTTCAAATCTCTGACACAAAAATAAGTCAAAAGTGGGGTTTTTTAGAAGCTATCTAAATATGAAACGTAAGGTTGATCACAAACATAAGGTTAATGGTCTATACTTTTGTAATTGACTTTCAAATGTTTGATAATTGATCCATACTTTTATCTTCTTCATAATGTATGGTACATAATCTATGCTTTTGACAAAACGTTGGGTTCCTAAAAAAAGTAGGGTTGACGATCCTTATTTTGGTGAATAAAATATACGGTCCCATACATAGGTATGGTAATTCATCCATACTATTATCATATAACAAAAATTAGGTTCATTCCAAATGTATGGGTCTCTACCATACATTTTTGTCATTGTATGGTTGATTAACAATACTTTTCTGAACTCTCATAAAATAAAAGTAGGATATAATCCTTACGCTATGCTCTCCAACATATGGTATGAACAATGTTTCTATAGCACGCTGAATATCTTTACAAACACTTTGAAAAATATTTTTCATGAGTCATATGATTTAATAATATTTCAAAGTTGGGAATATAAAGAATATTAATTTCCTAAATTATACTTAAAGTAAGATCATTAGAATAAAAAATAAGGGTATCTATGAGGATCAATATCATCATAAATATATTGGGTATTGATGAAACAATATATGCTCAAAAAACTCCACTTCTCTTGTGGGATGAAAACCAGAATTGTTTTTACAAAAAATATAATGAAACTAGTCATAAAATTGTAAGAAAACCACTATTATAGATCTAATTCATAGATTCCATGTTCAAGGATTCCAATTAGTATAATATATTATTGACCATTAGTGACCAAAATCCTATCCCACTAATATTCATAGATTAATCTCCTTTATAGAGATTCTAGATTCTATCATTAGTTGTAAAACTATCCCATAAGTTATAATAGTTGATCTGATGTTAGAACACTATCAACCAATCCATACCCATTATTAAGTCATAGAATTTCAACTCTAGTACATTGAGAATCAAACTAAATTAAGCCCCATCAAATGATTAGAACAATATTTTCATATAAACGGTCAACATTCATTTTGACCAATATGAGTTCCATGTTTCAAAAGAAAAGGAATCATCTCAATATGAAAACCTATAAGATCAACAACGCTGGAATATAAAATGAATGGTATCCACCCAAATAAAATAATGCATTTTTAAGGGTGTAATTCTAAATAATTGTGCATCTTACCATATATGTTATAGCATAATAATCCAAGATCAGTTGCTTATACCCACACAACAGCTTACTCATTTTAATTTACTCTTTGTTACATTATTTAGAATAAAATATATGCAGATTTATGGAATTCAAAGAATCTTATGGCTTGATTAGTTCTACTGATGATATATATTCTTCTGAACTCGTCCTGTTCAATCAGAAGATTCTAAGAAGTTTGTCATGTTTCCCTAGAATTTAAAACTATAGAGTTGGGAAAATGTCATTGATGATTCCCCATATTGTTGAAATTAAGTCAATCTGTTTGTGGTTACAAACAATATAACTTCATAGGATTAAAATATCCACACTAAAAACACCACAACTTACTCCTTCGAGTTGGTTTAAGATTCAATGAACCCCTATCTAATTCTGAGTGATACCACCAACATGTAGATAGATATACCTCTTCCACTTATTCCAATTAGTGGAGTTCCCACAAGTTTCATTGGGTATCAACTTGATTCCTCTAACATTGTCTATCGATATGTATCATTATACCACTTATTATTTATTTTCTATCTATGTATAATAAATTATACAAAGCTAAAAACTCATTGAGTGAATATTTAGATTTACCCTTGATTCAAAAATATATTCCTTAAAGAAAAAATTCCAACAACATCCAGTGAAAAGCTAACTGAAATAATGAATTTATATAAATAATTTGTTATTGAGTAATTATTCTACTTTAATATGAATACGTCTGTTGTTCTAGAAATTCTGAACATGTGGGGAAAAATGTTTTGTTAAAAAATATTCAAAATTGTCCTGTGTAATGACTTGGTATAATTTAGCTTCAACTTCTAAATCCCATTATTGATGTGAAAGACCCTCTAACATGTCTATTGAAAACATCTGTTTTAGCTCAAATGATGTTATTAGGGAATCACATATTTTATTTTTCCTACATAGTAAAACTTTTTCAGTTTATGGTTTCTAATTACCCATAAATGTGGGTGGATTCAGCTTGTGGAACTGGAAAGAATGACCCAGTTTCCTTGGTTCATACCTTATGTTCCCTCAATACACAACCTAATAAAGTTAGGATAATACATTGATCTAGATGTTGGTTCACTGGTGGTTAGAATGAAACCACAGTCCCAATGTCCTCTTCATGTAGGTTCATATGGTGCAAATTATGTTCCATTCTATATATCCAAATTAAACACTATTTGTTATCACTCTATTTCAATTTAAATCTTATAAATATAAAAGTTACTACATCACACATATATCAAAAAGGATTCCAAAAAATAAACCATTTATAATTTCAATTTTTTTTATAATTACACTATGCCTATGATAATCCAAAAAATTTCAACTATTTAAAAATCTACACTTTTTCACTTAATATGTAATAATTACTCAAAATGAAATTTTCAATCCCAGTGGAATGTCATTTCTATCAATGCATGTAATTGTTTTCTCATCGAATACACAAATGATGATTAGGATACCACTCCAAGAGGTGTCTCAAAACACTCATGTACCCAAACTCTCTGGTGACTTGATGTTATGAATAAATCGGTTACCTATGCCCATTTTTTCTCTACATTTATTGTTTCTATGATCCCACTCCATTCTACCAACCCAACTCATGGAATAACCCAAATGATTTTCCAACTCAAAGACTGAAATAACTGATACCATTTCTAATATCCCTCCCCTCCCCCATTGTCTTGGAAATAAGAGGAGGATTCTACTAGGACTTAGGTTACATCCCCAAGAATCCAAAGGTTGGTAGTAAACGAATAGGGAATAAAAATAAATTGGGGATGAATTTTTCTTTGAAAATAAAATAGACAATCAAGGATGAAAATAACTAAATAGACTTTATATGATGATTGTGTAAAAAATAAATCTCATTAAAATCAAAACCAAACCAAACAATATTAGAATGGTGAAGAACCACTTAAAACCCAATTTAAAACGAGAAGGGTGAAGAACCACTTAAAAAAAATTGCGAGGACGCAATTTCTTAAGGGGGGAAGATTGTAACGACCCGAAATTTTGAATAAATCTTGTTTCCTAATTTCATGTGTTATTTTTTATACTCAAAAAAAAAAATTTTATTTGATAAACATGATTATAAATAAAATGAGACCATTGGTTTTTGAGTGTTATATGACCATCGGTCAATATGACCACCGTGAACAAAATGTTTTTATTATTGTCTCTAAATTTAAGTAATCCTGGTTAATTATTATAGAAAGAAGATTTGATGGCCACACCTAGTAGCCTTGGGCCGATCGAATCCCATCTAACAGAGATTGGGAAGGAGGTAGCACCATTGGGCTTTGCTCTGGACCAAATCCAAGCCGAACTTCATAATGTGAAGCTAGAACGGAATCGCCTTCGCGAGAAGTTCAAACTGATAGAAATTACTACTCGGGCAATGTTGACTGAGCCGCCCCAAAATTCTATCACCCTAGCACACCTTACTCTTAGGTCCTATGCTGGTATTATAAGGGGTTATGTAACGAGACCGTGATTGCCTTGTGTAATCTTTTTTTTAAATAAAAATTTGGATTTCTTCTTATGATGATGTTTATGAATTTTCAAATGACCGGATAAATATTGTATGCATATTTTTGATGAATTTTAGAAAAAGGATATTTTAAAAATGGTTGTGTAAACCTTAAATAATTAAAAATGTGTAATGATTTTCGAAAAATGGTCTTCTACAATTATGTTCAGTACGAAATTTAGAGTCTAATAAGATCAACTTGATTTTTGATGAATAGTAAATTATGAATAGTGATTTTATGATTAGGATTAGTAATATGACCAAATGGATTAGTAATCTCACTTAAAGAAAGTTTTAAAATAATCTAGGCACCTTGATTAAGTAATGTGATTCAATAAAATAGTTAAATAACGGTTTCATTAATTATTATTCAAGTATTAGTTTTTTCGGGGTGAATAGTGTTTTTTAATTAAAAATTTAATTAAAAATAATTAGAAAATTATTTTTATAAAAATGACTTCATTTTTGAACTCAGAGCATCGATATTATGTTATGGTAATTTTTGGGGATTTTTCTGAAAAATGTGAATTTTCGATGAATAGTGTTTTTATTTAAAAATTAAATTAAAAATATTTAGAAAATTATTTTTATAAAATGGATTTCATTTTTGAAATCAGAGCATTGATATTTGGTTAAGGTGAAATTTTGGGGTTATTCTGAGAAGGTTGAATTTTTAGTGAATAGTAAAAATACAGTTTTAGGGTTTCGGTATGTTTAATGACATCATAATGGTGTCATGATGATGTCATGAGATCTTTTGAGGGTTGGCCGGCCAAGGGTGATGAATTATTGTTTTGGGGGCCCCATGTGGCCTAACTCCATGATAAATTCCAAGGGAAAGCACATGGGTTTGAGAAAAGCACATGTGAGGTGTCCCTTGGCCATTAATGTCTGTCCCCTCACTTTCCCTATAAATACCAAGCCCTCCTCTCATCAATTAGACTCCCCACTCTTCCCCAACGATGTTCTGGTCTCATTACCTCCCAAGGAGTCCTCCCAAGGTGCCCCCAAGCCCTCAAGTTCCCAACCTTTGAGGTTTAAGAGTTACATTTTAAGGTAAGGGATCTGACCCCTCTCTTTCTTTTCAAGTGATCTCTTTTATGTCATTCCTTTTATGATCCATGTTCTTATTTTGGAGGATGTTATTTTATACTCCTCTTACTGCCCTTTTTATGTTCATATGATGAAAGAACCCCCCTTGCTCTCATCAATTCGTTTTAAGAATGTTTAAGTGGCGCCGTTAGGCTGCCGAATTTTTAAGGGATTCTTTCACCTTCCTCGTTTTCAAGTTCTATTTTCATTCAAGTCTTTCATGTTCCTTTTTATTATGTTGGGGTATGATCTCTAAATTTATCATACTGGAATCTTATGTTCATATGATGAGAGACCCCATTTTATCGCTTCAATTCAGTATTTTGAAGTTTTAAGTGGCGCCGTTAGGCTGCCGAATTTTTAAGTGGTTCTTCACCCTTCTCGTTTTGAAGTTCTACATTCATGTCAATTATTTCAAGTTCCTTTTTGTTATATTGGGGTATGATCTCTATATCTATCATACTGGACTCTTATGTTCATATGATGAGAGACCCCATTTGATCGCTTCAATTCAGTATTTTGAAGTTTTAAGTGGCACCGTTAGGCTGCCGAATTTTTAAGTGGTTCTTCACCCTTCTCGTTTGGAAGTTCTACTTTCATGTCAATTATTTCAAGTTACTTTTTGTTATATTGGGGTATGATCTCTATATCTATCATACTGGACTCTTATGTTCATATGATGAGAGACCCCATTTGATCGCTTCAATTCAGTATTTTGAAGTTTTAAGTGGCGCCGTTAGGCTGCTGAATTTTTAAGTGGTTCTTCACCCTTCTCGTTTTGAAGTTCTACTTTCATGTCAATTATTTCAAGTTCCTTTTTGTTATATTGGGGTATGATCTCTATATCTATCATACTGGACTCTTATATTCATATGATGAGAGACCCCATTTGATCGCTTCAATTCAGTATTTTGAAGTTTTAAGTGGCGCCGTTAGGCTGCTGAATTTTTAAGTGGTTCTTCACCCTTCTCGTTTTGAAGTTCTACTTTCATGTCAATTATTTCAAGTTCCTTTTTGTTATATTGGGGTATGATCTCTATATCTATCATACTGGACTCTTATGTTCATATGATGAGAGACCCCATTTGATCGCTTCAATTCAGTATTTTGAAGTTTTAAGTGGCGCCGTTAGGCTGCCGAATTTTTAAGCGGTTCTTCACCCTTCTCGTTTTGAAGTTCTACTTTCATGTCAATTCTTTCAAGTTCCTTTTTGTTATGTTGGGGAATTATCTATATATCCATCATACTGATCTCTTATTATCATATTATTAGGGACCCTATTTTATCTTGTCAAATCATTTTCTTTTGAAGTTAAGTGACGCCGTAAGGCTGCCGAATTTTCATAAGAGAAATCTAAACTTTTTTTTTCTTCCATGTTTTTCATTTCAATTGGTATGTCCCTAAAATTTCATTACCATGTCCATATGTCCTTCTTATTCCTTCACCCTATTGTTTTATGTATCATTTATGAGTGGGTGACCCATGTACCCTCTCATTTCAATGTTTTCTAAAACCCCGAAACTTAGCCGTTATGCTGCAGAATTTTCCCCTCAAAATGCCTCTCTCTTTTCTCAAAAATTATTTTATGTTATAAAGTGAATACTCAAAGCTCTTATTTATACAAGGGTATTCACATATATATCAAAATTTTCCATTTTAAATTCTGGGATTTACATACATGAGACCCGCTTTCCCTTTCCGTGGGTTTAAAGTGACGTAAAGATCATGTCTTTAAAGCAGTTTTTAAAACGTTATGATTATGAAATGAAACCCATTTATTTTATGCTATGTGGGTTATTTATGAAATTTTTGATGATGATATATGTGGCTCACATGATAATAAAGGCAAATTTAAGGGTGCGCCCTGATAGCGCTCCAATGCATTGGGTAATGATGTAACCACTAGAGATTACAATTTTCACGATACCTTGGTGAATAACCTTGGTAATTTTCAAATGACACCTTGGGGATGGACCTTGGTGATATGTTCATGATTGTCTATGTTAAATGATGTAGCCACATATTCAAGTTATGAAAAATGTTGTTTTTATTATGAAATTCCTCATGATTTCTTTCTCATGCCTTAAAGTTCTTTTCATGTCATTATTGAAGTATATCAAGCTCACATGTAAAATGTTCCTCTTGTTTCCCTTACTGGGCCTTCTGCTCACCCTTTATTTTGATGTGTGTTCCCAGGTTATGAGATGCAGTAATGAACCTAGGATGAACTTGAGGAGAAGCCTTTCAAGTGTTTAAGAAGAATGTTTTTTTTTCTTTCATTTATTATGTTCCTGGTTTCCAAGACACTAAACCTTAAAGATCCTCGGTTTTGTAAAATGTAATGAAAGTTTATGTGATGAAAAGGTGGGATGCTATAGTTGGTATCAAAGGATGGTTTAGTTATTTGTGGAAATTAGGATATGAAAACTCTAGGAGGAACCCTATAGAAAAGTTTAATATAGGAAATCTTCCTAGTATTTTGGTGAGTATTGAGTAAGGGGTTTCCAAGCAAATACATCCCTGTCTGGATACGAGGAGGTAGAGGTGGCTCTGGCACAGATGTACATAGGGGTAAAACCCGAAAACACCGCTTTGAGCTAGACTCGAACGGGAACTGGTACACGACAACGGGCCTTGCTGCACTCTTGGTTACGACACTCCCGGGGGATATGCTTTGGTAAATTCATAAGCTTAGTATGAACCATTGTTAAAGGAACAAAGATAAAATAAAATAAAGGTTTACATAAGAATATATGATCATGGATAACCTAGAAGGGAACCTAGGGGATCACAAGTTAGGGTATACTTTACTTCTACATGTTATCCTTAGATGCTTTAAGTTTCTTTGCATGATTATTGGCTATGTATTTAAGCCCCTAATTATAGCTTCTTTTCTTAGTTAATGGCGGGAAATGGAAGAACATGTCCCAACAACCAATGTGATAGGAAATGCTATGATTGCCGTATTAATACGACTGAGATGATTAGGGGATTAAAAGATGATTATTATTTTGGAAGATGTTCACTATTTTGAGGACCATATATGATCAAGGTAAATAGATTACTACGGTATTTTCATTGAGGAGTAAGGTTGATTTATATTTTGATTTATCAATGAATTTAAGTTGGACTTATAGTAATTTAGGTTACTTACAGGAATGATTAAACTATCTTGGGTAAAATATGTTTAGGTTAGCTATTTTTGTTATAAGATGTTAGGAGTGGTTGATGTTGTTTGGAGATGAACAATGAAGTTTATTTTGGAAGACTATGTTATCAAGTCCTTCTTGTATTTGGGTTTCAATCTTAGTTTGGTTTATTTCGAGGAATTTTAAGGACTGTTATTTATGGAATGGTCTATGATGAACTTTGGGTATTACCATGGAACATTGAAGATTTAAAATTAGTTTCCATTCCTATGGGATTCTTCCTTTTTGAAGAGTTGTTTAACCTTACCCTTTCTGTTTTGGGATAATGTTTAAAGATAGAAGAAATAGATAGTTAATCTTTTATGGATTATGTGATTCTCTAGAAGATGATTCTTGTGTTTTGATGAGACCAAGTAGTTTTGAATGCTCATCGTTTGGGGGAAAGGATTAGTTTTGGTAAAAACTTATTAAAGGGTGAAACTCTACATGAAGGTAGATATATTTTCTTATGTTTTTGTTCTATGTAGTAAATGAAATCCTCAAAATTATGAAAAGAAACGTAAAACAAAAATGTTGTTGGTTTACGTTTCCTACTAGGTAATCAAAGACCGTTTACACACATCATAAGTTTGGGATTTTCTCATGGTTAACTTTCTCCTAATCATGTTCTCTATCACTCTCTCTCAGAACTGACCCTTTGTTTTTTTCCTCCATGTCCATGTTTTCCTACATGGAACCCGAGTGTGGGTTAACTCGGGTGGCCTTTGTACTTCCTTTTCTTTCTTTTAAAGTAATGGTGTTACTGACTCTTTTTCCGATATGGGACTTTCAATGAAATTTCAAAACCCAATTTAAAAAAAATTGCGAGGACGCAATTTCTTAAGGGGGGAAGATTGTAACGACCCAAAATTTTGAATAAATCTTGTTTCCTAATTTCATGTGTTATTTTTTATACTCAAAAAAAAAAATTTATTTGATAAACATGATTATAAATAAAATGAGACCATTGGTTTTTGAGTGTTATATGACCATCAGTCAATATGACCACCGTGAACAAAATGTTTTTATTATTGTCTCTAAATTTAAGTAATCCTGGTTAATTATTATAGAAAGAAGATTTGATGGCCACACCTAGTAGCCTTGGGCCGATCGAATCCCATCTAACAGAGATTGGGAAGGAGGTAGCACCATTGGGCTTTGCTCTGGACCAAATCCAAGCCGAACTTCATAATGTGAAGCTAGAACGGAATCGCCTTCGCGAGAAGTTCAAACTGATAGAAATTACTACTCGGGAAATGTTGACTGAGCCGCCCCAAAATTCTATCACCCTAGCACACCTTACTCTTAGGTCCTATGCTGGTATTATAAGGGGTTATGTAACGAGACCGTGATTGCCTTGTGTAATCTTTTTTTTAAATAAAAATTTGGATTTCTTCTTATGATGATGTTTATGAATTTTCAAATGACCGGATAAATATTGTATGCATATTTTTGATGAATTTTAGAAAAAGGATATTTTAAAAATGGTTGTGTAAACCTTAAATAATTAAAAATGTGTAATGATTTTCGAAAAATGGTCTTCTACAATTATGTTCAGTACGAAATTTAGAGTCTAATAAGATCAACTTGATTTTTGATGAATAGTAAATTATGAATAGTGATTTTATGATTAGGATTAGTAATATGACCAAATGGATTAGTAATCTCACTTAAAGAAAGTTTTAAAATAATCTAGGCACCTTGATTAAGTAATGTGATTCAATAAAATAGTTAAATAACGGTTTCATTAATTATTATTCAAGTATTAGTTTTTTCGGGGTGAATAGTGTTTTTTAATTAAAAATTTAATTAAAAATAATTAGAAAAATATTTTTATAAAAATGACTTCATTTTTGAACTCAGAGCATCGATATTATGTTATGGTAATTTTTGGGGATTTTTCTGAAAAATGTGAATTTTCGATGAATAGTGTTTTTATTTAAAAATTAAATTAAAAATATTTAGAAAATTATTTTTATAAAATGGATTTCATTTTTGAAATCAGAGCATTGATATTTGGTTAAGGGGAAATTTTGGGGTTATTCTGAGAAGGTTGAATTTTTAGTGAATAGTAAAAATACAGTTTTAGGGTTTCGGTATGTTTAATGACATCATAATGGTGTCATGATGATGTCATGAGATCTTTTGAGGGTTGGCCGGCCAAGGGTGATGAATTATTGTTTTGGGGGCCCCATGTGGCCTAACTCCATGATAAATTCCAAGGGAAAGCACATGGGTTTGAGAAAAGCACATGTGAGGTGTCCCTTGGCCATTAATGTCTTGTCCCCTCACTTTCCCTATAAATACCAAGCCCTCCTCTCATCAATTAGACTCCCCACTCTTCCCCAACGAAGTTCTGGTCTCATTACCTCCCAAGGAGTCCTCCCAAGGTGCCCCCAAGCCCTCAAGTTCCCAACCTTTGAGGTTTAAGAGTTACATTTTAAGGTAAGGGATCCGACCCCTCTCTTTCTTTTCAAGTGATCTCTTTTATGTCATTCCTTTTATGATCCATGTTCTTATTTTGGAGGATGTTCTTTTATACTCCTCTTACTGCCCTTTTTATGTTCATATGATGAAAGAACCCCCCTTGCTCTCATCAATTCGTTTTAAGAATGTTTAAGTGGCGCCGTTAGGCTGCCGAATTTTTAAGGGATTCTTTCACCTTCCTCGTTTTCAAGTTCTATTTTCATTCAAGTCTTTCATGTTCCTTTTTATTATGTTGGGGTATGATCTCTAAATTTATCATACTGGAATCTTATGTTCATATGATGAGAGACCCCATTTTATCGCTTCAATTCAGTATTTTGAAGTTTTAAGTGGCGCCGTTAGGCTGCCGAATTTTTAAGTGGTTCTTCACCCTTCTCGTTTTGAAGTTCTACATTCATGTCAATTATTTCAAGTTCCTTTTTGTTATATTGGGGTATGATCTCTATATCTATCATACTGGACTCTTATGTTCATATGATGAGAGACCCCATTTGATCGCTTCAATTCAGTATTTTGAAGTTTTAAGTGGCACCGTTAGGCTGCCAAATTTTTAAGTGGTTCTTCACCCTTCTCGTTTGGAAGTTCTACTTTCATGTCAATTATTTGAAGTTCCTTTTTGTTATATTGGGGTATGATCTCTATATCTATCATACTGGACTCTTATGTTCATATGATTAGAGACCCCATTTGATCGCTTCAATTCAGTATTTTGAAGTTTTAAGTGGCGCCGTTAGGCTGCTGAATTTTTAAGTGGTTCTTCACCCTTCTCGTTTTGAAGTTCTACTTTCATGTCAATTATTTCAAGTTCCTTTTTGTTATATTGGGGTATGATCTCTATATCTATCATACTGGACTCTTATATTCATATGATGAGAGACCCCATTTGATCGCTTCAATTCAGTATTTTGAAGTTTTAAGTGGCGCCGTTAGGCTGCTGAATTTTTAAGTGGTTCTTCACCCTTCTCGTTTTGAAGTTCTACTTTCATGTCAATTATTTCAAGTTCCTTTTTGTTATATTGGGGTATGATCTCTATATCTATCATACTGGACTCTTATGTTCATATTATGAGAGACCCCATTTGATCGCTTCAATTCAGTATTTTGAAGTTTTAAGTGGCGCCGTTAGGCTGCCGAATTTTTAAGCGGTTCTTCACCCTTCTCGTTTTGAAGTTCTACTTTCATGTCAATTCTTTCAAGTTCCTTTTTGTTATGTTGGGGAATTATCTATATATCCATCATACTGATCTCTTATTATCATATTATTAGGGACTCTATTTTATCTTGTCAAATCATTTTCTTTTGAAGTTAAGTGACGCCGTAAGGCTGCCGAATTTTCATAAGAGAAATCTAAACTTTTTTTTTCTTCCATGTTTTTCATTTCAATTGGTATGTCCCTAAAATTTCATTACCATGTCCATATGTCCTTCTTATTCCTTCACCCTATTGTTTTATGTATCATTTATGAGTGGGTGACCCATGTACCCTCTCATTTCAATGTTTTCTAAAACCCCGAAACTTAGCCGTTATGCTGCAGAATTTTCCCCTCAAAATGCCTCTCTCTTTTCTCAAAAATTATTTTATGTTATAAAGTGAATACTCAAAGCTCTTATTTATACAAGGGTATTCACATATATATCAAAATTTTCCATTTTAAATTCTGGGATTTACATACATGAGACCCGCTTTCCCTTTCCGTGGGTTTAAAGTGATGTAAAGATCATGTCTTTAAAGCAGTTTTTAAAACGTTATGATTATGAAATGAAACCCATTTATTTTATGCTATGTGGGTTATTTATGAAATTTTTGATGATGATATATGTGGCTCACATGATAATAAAGGCAAATTTAAGGGTGCTCCCTGATAGCGCTCCAATGCATTGGGTAATGATGTAACCACTAGAGATTACAATTTTCACGATACCTTGGTGAATAACCTTGGTAATTTTCAAATGACACCTTGGGGATGGACCTTGGTGATATGTTCATGATTGTCTATGTTAAATGATGTAGCCACATATTCAAGTTATGAAAAATGTTGTTTTTATTATGAAATTCCTCATGATTTCTTTCTCATGCCTTAAAGTTCTTTTCATGTCATTATTGAAGTATATCAAGCTCACATGTAAAATGTTCCTCTTGTTTCCCTTACTGGGCCTTCTGCTCACCCTTTATTTTGATGTGTGTTCCCAGGTTATGAGATGCAGTAATGAACCTAGGATGAACTTGAGGAGAAGCCTTTCAAGTGTTTAAGAAGAATGTTTTTTTTTCTTTCATTTATTATGTTCCTGGTTTCCAAGACACTAAACCTAGTATTAACATATAAGGTAATTATATCATTTTAGATGAATATTCATCACATTAAAAAAGAACAAGAACAAGAACCATAACAGTTTAGTGCCTTTGGAAACATGAAAAAAACCACTAAACATGATGGGGGCATTAAATTTTTCCCACAAATATCCTCCCATTTTGTACTCCTTATAGGCATATCCTACCTAAAAATTTCATCATAATTGAGGGAAGGAAAGATAAAGAAGTGTGATCATATATGAATATGATGGTTAAACATAAGAGATATAAATCAATGAACATAGGAAATAATATGATATGGATAAGGTTATTCAATAATGAGTAAATACATTAGAAGTTCATACCCAACCTATCATAGATAATAAACATGAATTATGAAATAATACTTTTCATTATAGAAAACATGATATATAAAGGTGGGAAACCATAAAAAATAAATCATAAAACATATGATCTAGACATAAATGTTTGGAACCATCATAAATATAGAATATCATTACATGTTCTAGGTTTAATTATCGAGACCATCAACACAATGGATGAGGAAACACCTTTTTACCATAGAAGATTTGGATTCACCTATTACCCATTATAGACCAGGATGCACTGATTTCCCATTGTCGATCAAGATTCACCCATTTCCTAGTGTGGATAAGGACACACCCATGTCACATAGTGGATAAGGACACAACCATTTCCCATTATGGATAGGACACACCTTTTTTCCAATTATGCATCTGGATGCACCTTTTACCATTATGGATAAGTACGAACATGTATCCCATTAAGGATCAACCCTGTCAACTAGTTTCCCATTTATATCTGATGAGGTATAAATATTTTCCAAATGTATTATAGTGATATATATATCATAACCATAAGATAATTAAATCATACATATGTGTCAAACAAAACAATAAAACATTCATCATATAATGAACCACAAAAAGAGAGGGGATTCATAAAAATCATATCATAACCCATTAAATGAATGGGTATCCTAAATATTTAGTCATATGATAACCTACATAAAAGGGATAGGTTTTATAATTATTTTATCATTGAATAACCTATGAAATTAAGTAGATTCCTAATATTTTTTTCATAATATATCCATGGAGGAGAAACTGGTTCTATAAGCATCATTTCTTCCAAAACAAAAACCATTCGAAGGAATAATATTAATGCTTTCATTGGATAATACCCCTGTTAATTCATAAATTGTATTAAATGATGTCATCTTAGATGGATTATGTTTTTAAAGATCACTTGGATAATTTCATTATAAAAATAATATTTCATTAAAACACATTTTTAAGACAAAAAACATTTTCAAAATCCTTTTATTTGAAAAACATGCTGAAACAATTTGATATAACTTTTAAAGATCATTTAAAATATTTTTTAGGGAAATATTCTTTCCAATTTTAATACCCATTTATAAATCAGAAATCACTTTAAAAAAGTATTTTCTTTCAAAAATAACATTGAAGAATTATAAAAGAAGCATGGAAAACCATTTTAAACAAATTTTAAGAATTAAAAAATTGAAAAAGATCTAAAATTATAATTTTGTGAAATTTAATGAATACACTTTTAGAAAACATGAGTTTTTACTAACACATATTTCTAATAGAAGAGAGAATTATGTTAATATTTTATTAAAAACAAAATCTTATTTTTTCAAGTACCAAACAACATAAAATCATTAAATTACTTTAATATACCATAAATATATTAAGGGGAAGAATTTTTATTAGAATTATTGAGATATGGATCATAATATTTCATTAATGGAATCATAAGCATAAAAAATATGGAAAAACAATGATATAGTAGAAATAAACTATTACAACTTCGATAATATTTAATCATAATCCCTAAAAAAAATAAAATTCGATGATGAAAAAAATATCATGAAATTAATGAGATTTATGAAATAACGTGTCAAAGGTGAATTATAAAGACCTCTCAAAATAATATAGGTTCATAATATAAACTCTGTCCTAAAGGAATAAACTGAGTCAAAATTCCCTTACAAGTTTGGAATGTTTAAAACTATAACACTATAAAAGTTAGTTTGTTTAATGGATATGTAAATCACACTAATTATAAGTATAAAATAATAAAATAAATCCCTTGGTTTTACACTCACTAAATACAAGAAATAAGTAGTGAACGTGTCTTGTGTATCATGAAAAATAAAAGTTAGATGAAAATCCATTACTACAATAGTAACTTTTGAATCATTAGCCATATGAAAGAATAAAATTAATTAAAAAAATTTTATATAATGAAATTAATTAACATAATGATATAAAATTTCATAGTGATGTATATACACTAGAAATATTAATTGAGGGGTGAATATGGCATATGTCTTGTAGAAATAAAATTCATACTAGAATTCCACTTACCTTAAGTATTATCTTACATTTTTCATGTTAAATCATTCATTAAAATAAATATAAAATTATTATGAAAATAAAAATACCATATTAATATTAATATATATATATATATATTATTACATATATGATTAAATTATGAATTTATAGTAGTAATTGTTTAACAATTCTTCGATATATTTACGATTTGGGTAACAATTGCTTTATTTTTCGTATATGTTTTGGTTTGTTACTTTTGGTCCACTAACGTTGATCATGATATCATCATTTCGAGATTTTAAAATGTTATATAAATATAATATATATTCAGTATATATTTATGTACAAAAATCTATAAAACAGAAAAATATAAAATGAAATACACTGTCCAAAGAGACAGTACCCCATACGTACAAATGAATGTTATTTCCATTTTCTTGTCATATTGAATGAAGTAAAATTAATTATATAGATTATAATTAATGTAGTAGTATTATTCCATATATATCACATATTTATATTTATCCCAAAAAATATACATTCCAATTAATTCATGAACTAATCACATCACTTCATGAGGAAGTAGTTTTTTAGACACATGAATGATGTTCTCATATTCTCACAATATGGAAAGTATGAAGCTATAAGTTATATAATAATTAATGATGAATAAATACAAAATAAATATAATATATATCATATATAAACTATAAATACATCATTATTACCACACATTAATGGTGTTAATGGAAGAACGAACGATATCCGTTCACAAGGTGGTATTCCACCGTACCCACGAATGAAGATTGCATATCTCAATTCATGGAAGTATAAGAAGTTTTTGGTTTCTTCAATAACATTGAAAAATATATGTATATTTATGATAATTTGTTTATTATATATTTATTATATAACGGTAAATCTTGTGTTTCGATTAAGAAAAGAAACATTCATCGATGAACGTTATATCTTCTTCAGGTATCTCTTTTACGATTTCAGTAGAGGTATTATTGAGTTGGATTTATTCAAAAATGGATCCCTCCAGGATTAGGGTATGGATTTTGGTAGTTTAATTGGGACGTTTTTTTTATCCATATCTCTTTATAGGAGTGAATAATTTAGGGGAAGGGGTGAGTGCGATTTTAAAGTGGAGGATGAGTGACATTCTTTTAATACCAAATGATAAAAACTATTAGAAGGTATCCATTTCATTAAAAGCCCCTAATAATGATCCATTTTTAAAAGGTAATATGGTGTAAATATTACAATACAATGGGTTTTGGATAAGTTTATATGTAACTATAATTATTTAGATTGAATTTTACCCCTTAGTAAACTCATTTTCTCTTAATCACTGTGATTAATTGTAAATTGTTTCACTAATAAATATGACCAGAAAATATTTTGGAACTATTTTAAATTTTATATTAATATAATTCCAAATATGGTTTCTATTTTTACAAATTCAAGCAACAAAAATAGATGAAATTGATTTAAAATTAATCTAACTAACGATGTGAGACAACAAGTTTTAAATTTAAAAATACTAAAAAGTTTGAAATGATTTTATATCATATTTTTATGTGAAATTAATTAAAATGACCTAAATTGGATTAGTAAATGTATAAATTAACGAATTATACATTAAAATGTTTTTAAAAAATTTATCATTATAAATTACTTAAATTGAAAGAAAATTTCAATTAAAATTCAGTATTATTCCATATTCATCAAAATATGAAACTTATTAGGAAAATACAAACAACTCCAACAAAACTAATTTTGAAAATATAATTTAAAAAATAATTTTTTCTAAATTTTTATTTATAAATTTTTAAAAATTTAGTTCTAAATTAAGGGTTCCATTAAATAGCGGTAAAAATACTTTCTAAAAAATCATCTTTTTATATGTAAAACTCGATTTATTCTTATCCCTTATCATTAAAACACATAACATGAATGTTAAATATTTTATTAAATATATATTATATTAAATAAAATAATTAAAAAAATAGTTTCTTTAATTTATTGGGTTGAAATATTTTTTTTCATAGAAAAATATTTTTTCAGAAAATAAATTTCATTATTTTCGAATAGTTCATATTATCCTTTCTAACTAATTAGCTACTAAAGAATTAATTTTATAAACAAGAATAAAAAATAATTTCATAATGTTATTATTCATTATCATAACAACTATTCTAATGGGAATTTGATAACCATTATAATATTTTAACAATAATATTTATATTATATTGTAGTTCGGTAGAAATACATCATTGTTTATTACAAGTTATCAAAGGGAATCAGTATTACGAGTACCAAAATATAATATTAGTGTTACATGTAACCAAATATAAACATTATATCGTGCGTAACACAAGATAAGCTCTGTGTTACATATTCCACAAACATAACTCGGTCTAGCATACAACACAAGACATCAAATAATTTTACTTTATTCAAAAAAATAATTATTCAAAAATCTTGGTGTCACATTAAACCCTACATAAAATGAATTCAAGCCTCAAAATTTTTTTGGCTCATCAAATTCTTTATACGTGAAAGTTCTATTCTAATTAATAAAAAAAATTGAATACTAAAACTTCATTTAAAAGAAATTCTAGAAACATAACGTCTAACGAAAGTAACTCAGAACAAGGTTTCCACATAAGAGAATATAAGTGGCATGTCAAGATGTTCACTTGGGTTGAAATCATTAATAATTTTAGAGAGTGGAAAATATCACTAATAATAAGACATTGCGTGATATAGGGGAATATAACATCCACAAATGAATAATATAAAATAGTTTGAAAATGTAAATTATATCAACAAAATTATTATAACAAGATAATATTATATTTTATTATCATTTTATTAATGTTTAATAATTATCACAAGGAGGTATACTTGATTTAATTCAATTTTAAATTCCCAATCTCACCCTTTTTTATGACTTTATATTTTTTAAACATCATATCTCACTCTATGAAATGGTGGACAATTTGTCATCCCTAAAGCACTATTGGATCATATGATCCATATGTATAATGAAAATTAATTCCATCTATATTCAGTCATCGTTAAGAAAAATTTTGTCAGCATAGGTTATCTAATATTGATAAATCTTTATAGGGAGAAGTAATAGATTATTCTATAAAACCAAATTCAAAGTTCAATAAAAATTATATGAAAAATGATTATCTTTTTAACCCTTTAAAAAGATTAAAATCCAAAACATGATAAATATGGTGACTAAATATCTCAAAATCAAAATAACGTTAATCCCCCATATATCATAATTTAGCTATTGATTTTCACATTCAAAAAAATTGAATACATTCATCATAAAATCACATTAAACATAGTAATATTCTGAATTACCATATAATATTAATGAAAATAGTAATTATCCCTCATATTGTGAATAAAACTACAAATTTTTTAATATATTCCATAGATCAATTAATTTTGTAAACTCCACCAATAATATCAGAAATCAATTTTTTTTCGAAAAATACATTATTATTTATGAGGAAAATGATAATATCCAATTTACATTATCTAGATTATTCATCTTCTTATCAAAACTAAACACCATTTTCTCAACACCATAAAAAATTAATGGTTACCTTCCAATAAATCAATTTTTTTTGAATATATTACATTTCAATTAAATCACTTTTCCAGTTCATTAGTATCATTCAACATATCATTTAAATTACCTAAAAAATATACCAAAAAATACTTATATATTTCATAATTCAATAATATCAATAATGAAATGATTTAATAATACTACTTCATTATCAATCTATTATGTATTTTTTTCATATTCTTTGTGACTTATTTCCTTTCATTTATCATTAATCAGTAACAAGACCATTACTCATAAAACCTTACTTATTTTATTCATAATATTTTCCCCTAAGACATTTATTTTCATAGGGACCATACATGCCAAACATAAAACATTCATATATTGATGAAATCGAAGGGATGTAATTATACTCATCTATTCTATTAATTAATATTTTAATTTTTTCTTTAGAGTTACCTGTTTAGTGTCTTTATTTTATATAGACCTAACATATTTTTATTCATCTAATAGATAAACGTTTAGTATCTAGACATGGATATAAATTCATAGAAAACACTATCTCAATCCTTTCCTAAAATTATAAGTTATTTTTTCAAAAAATTGAAACATGTATAGACTTATCCTTAAAGAAAACCATAGAAATATAAATTGGGATCTCATTAATAGTTCATCATCATAGTTTCTAACAGTTCACAAAACATTTACTTCAATACCAACTATAGAAAACCAAGAATAAAATACAAGGATATTACATCATTTAAGATCAATATTAAACACATTACAAAAGTATATTCCCAATTACCATAATAGATACATTTATTGGGAACACAGAATACAATAAAATAACTTGGTGATGGATTTTCAATGTTTCCCACATAGATATTCCCATTTATTACTCCTTGTAGCCATATCAAACCTAAACCTCTCTTTATAATATATATAAGGAAATTCAAGAAATATTGATATTAGATAGCAAGTAATGGTAAACATAAGATATATAAATCTATGAACACATGAAATCATACAATACGAAAACAAGAATGTGACAATGAATAAAAATTTAAAAAGTTAAAACCCAACATTTCTTAGATCATAAACATGATTCATGTAAAAAAATGTTATAATTTAATTAAAATTGTTCCATAATACTGAGAAAACATTTCCCATCAATAATTAAAAAGTATCATTTTTAAAAACTATTGAACATTCAAAAATATAGAAAACCATACCATGTTTCAAGGGTAAATACAAAAACTATCAACATAGTGGATTAGAATTCACCTATCTCCCATTACGGATGAGGAAACACCTATTTTCCATTATTTATTAGGATGCACAAATTTACCATTATCAATCTAGAAGCACATTTCTACATTGCATCTTAAAAATCATCCATTTCCAATAATGAATGACAATGCACCTGTTTCCCATTATGGATTAAGATGTATATGTTTTCAATTGTGAGTCAAGACACACCCATTTCCAATTGGGGAGAATGATTCCCCAGTTTCTCATTCTGAAGAAATCCCTTTGACATTTTTCCCATTTTATTATATAAGATATAAATCATTTCCCAATGCCTTGGAGGTATATATAGGTCCCACTCTTCATATAAGAAAATCATACATATTTTTACCCCAAAATAATAAATAATTCTTCACATCATGACCTATAAAAAAGGATTTTTTTCAAAAGCATCATATCATAAATGACGAGATGATGTGGGTACTAAAATAATTTCATCATATAATAACCTGTGGAAATGATATTAGTTTCATAAAAAATTTATCATAGAATAAAATATGAAAAGTAGTGGGGTTACAAATCATTTTATCATAATATAACCCATTGGAGAGAAAATAGTTTCATAGAAAACATATCATCACAAGCATAAACTCTTCAAAGGAAGAAAAAAATGGTTTTCATGTATCATATCCACATTAAATCATAAATTATGTTAAATTATTTCATTATATTTTCATAAGGAGTTTGAATGATCATTTGGAGAATTTCCTAAAGAGAATATCCCTTCTTGGGAAATTTGTTTTATGACCTAAAAATTTTCAACATCATTTTAATTGAAAAACACTTTGAAAACAATATGAAAAAATATTTAAAAATAATTTAAATCTTTTCATGATTAACATATACCTTCCACTTTGAAAATAAAATTTTAATTCATAAAATAATTCGATAAACATTATCAGGATAGAATAACGTAGAGAAATTATAAAGGAATATATAACAACTATTTTAAAAAAAATTTAAAAGTAAAATTTTTTAAACTAATTTGACTTAAAAATGTACTTAAAACAGCATTTTTCATTTTTTTTAAGAAGCTGTTATAGAACCTACTTTATAATCAAAACATATTTCTAACTAATGTGAGATATACGACCATATTTTATTAAAAAAATATTATTTATCATAAATAAAAAAGAATATAAAATAGTAAAATTTATTTAAGATGTTAAAAATATCTCAATGAGAATAATTTTGATGAGAA